>VDFB02105785.1:56047947-56219880 GCA_007258455.2 Sequoia sempervirens
AATATTTTCCTTCTTCTAGGTCCTAAAACATGGAAGTATAGCAAAACAATTTTCCACCTTTCATTTTGGTGAACCTGACATGAAGCTAGCAGAATCAAAGGGGGGCATACATCTACCCTTGAATTAGATTTCTAGAAGAAGTTAGATAAGAATATTTTTGGATAACTAATGAATTTGTGTTGCAAGATGTGGTTCCTAACATTGTGGTTTTGCAGATAGCTATAGTGGGGTCTTCATTCTCCCATAAAATTATTGAACTTATATGTGTATCCTTTTATGAAACAAAGGTTATTATTGGAGTCCTTTAGCTTGCATATGCATGTAGAGTCATATGGGCACTAAAGTGGGGGCTAAATGTAGTGTAGAAAATTGTATGCTCTTGAAAGCGATACAATTTCACACTTAATTTGAACCTATTTTGTCACCCTTGCATTAATTACCCTTTAAAATCACCAGTAATAGGCCCCTAGGACACATTATTTTAGATCTCGAGGCTTATTTCAGCTAAAAACCTGACAAAATCATTTAAAACATCAAAAATCCTAAAAATCCACCTCAAAAAGCTAGGGTGGGACTCATTCGCCACCTTGGGTGAATGAGTCCCTCTAGGTAAGACCCATTCACCACCTTGGTTGAATGAGTCCCATTTGGGGAATTTGTGTTTTGAGTGGGAAAGGCACCTTTTTATTTCAATTTTTTGGTGGATGTCAGCCTTTGAGATCTAAATAACAGTCAATTAGGTGTTAATTCCTATCTGAGCAAGTTTATAAGTCATTTTTATCATGTAAGCAATCTAGGAAAGAATTTCTCAAGAGCAATTTCAAGAGAGAAGCAACAAAAATCTTGAAGCAAGAGCATTCAAGTTTCAAAAGAAAGAAAAGTGGAAGTCTTGGAGAAAAATTAAAGGGTTTTTGTTGGTCTTCAAGCTCACTTTCATTCAATATCTAGCATTGTCAATGATTGATCATTGTTGTCTATGGTGAATCATGATGGATTCTAGGTTGGGGAGATGCAACTAGCCATCAAGCCAAGCCTAAAGACTTGTTTCCTAGGTGATTCCATCCTCCATTATCACTCTACCTTCAGCCTAAGGAAAGTATAAGCATTTTTAAGGCTCATTTGGGTGATTAAAGATCTCTCAAAGTGAGTCATTCATTGTCACATTTCCATTCATGCATCTCATTCTTGCACATTAGAATAGGGTTGCATCATGTTTCAGATTTCTCAGTCTTAGTAGACACACTTAAAGCTATGGTTTATAGTCCTATTTACATGCATATTTCATTATTTCCATGAAGGTTTAATTATGAAACTAGGGGTTTGACAAAGGCGAACCCTCCCAAGCAAATAAAGTCTTTATTCTGTTTTGCAGGTATTTTTCATAGATTCAGAATAAAAAATTAGTCTCGAAGGGAAGGACAGAGATGGGAGTGTAGATATAAAGTTTTAATTCCTAAAAGAGAAGAACGAGACTAATTTTCCAAGAGTGGTGAATGAGTCCCACTGTACAAGTGTTTTTCAGAACTATTTACATATTCAGATACCCTTTTCCCAAAATTGGTTATTGTGAAAAAATCTAGATATGAGACTGATTCACCTAGATTTGAAAATGAGTCCTAGTAGGTCAAAAAGTCATATTTTTTAGCATTTCATACTTTCAATTAGTCACCCCCAAATTTCCAAGTGCACACCATTCATCTTACTGCTTTTTTGTTCTATTTTATTTGCATTTCTAGGTCATTTTGTAGGTCATTGCATTGAACTAGGGTTTAGTGTTGCATCTTGCATTTCATTTATCTTTCCAAGGTCTTACTTGGTGGTGAACCCCTTATTAGTATGCATTCATCACCTAGAACAACCCTCTTGCAAGTCATCTTTCTCCTTTGCATTGAGATCTCAAGGGTTTGTTCTTGAATGAAAGTTAATGAAGATTGTCCTTCTTCTAGGTCCTAAAACCTAGAAGTAAAGTGGAACAACTTTCCACCTTTCAAATTCATCTAAAGTCATTAGTGATGGACAATCCAAGATTCGAAGAGACTTAAGCTTGGATTCAATTTCTTCCCGCATTATTAAAAGTTGAGTTAAACTTTTATAATCCACTAATAAGTTCAAATACTAGAGACTCATTGAAGGTAGTGAATCAGTTTCAACTTAACTTACCCTTCCAAGTTACCTAATTAATTCCTAATCATTAGAGATGAAATTGATACATTAAAAAGTGCTTAAACTAATCTCACTAGCTTGAACATGCAAGAAATAAGCTATGAAACAAAAACTAAACTATCAAATTATCACAAGTAACACTCAACACTATTGGACCAACAACCAAAGAACCCAAGAATGATTATGCATTATGAAATGTACAAACACACACCAAATACATAATTATTTAAATTTTCCATCTTTTATTAACAATTATATTTAATCCTAAAAGTTTCAAAAGCATTAAAGTGATACTCTACCAATGTAATTTGTGTTTCTACCTAACTAATATTCTTCTTATATAATTTTTAGGTGATTGAATCAACTAATTTACATAGACACTGTTGGTTCCCAAATCAGCAGATGCAATGAGTCCTAAAGAGTAGCCACTCTCTCATATTCAGACTCAATGGGTTGATATGGCCAACGAACGGGAGAGTGAATAAAACACACCTTTCTCCCCTACACTTCAGGCTCTATTAAACCTAGGAGGGTGATCCCAATAGTGTGCTTTCAGATACTCATGTGCCAAAGTATCAAACACATAGTGAATAGATAAATCTCCTTTATATGCTTAGTAGATATAATACCTTAAAGGTATGGCTGACCTTTATGGCAGTGTACACACTAAGCATGAGATATATGATTCATTAAAACTCAACACACAAACGTACACAGATAGACAAGTAAATTTGATTTAAATTTGTGATCAGTTGTTGAATCAACCAACAAAATATAACATGAATAAACCAATTAGATAAGTGTTTTATTCATTGGAACAAAGTCATCTTAAACACCCACATAATTTGATAACAATCTTTAAACTGGCATTACATAAAGCTCTGAAATTTTGCATTACAATATTTCAACATGATATTCTGACCACTACTTCTTACTAGTATCCTAGCACTTAATTCACATGAATCTACAGCTTCATTCAAGCACTTATATTAATTCTTTGAATTAATGGGAAAGAAATAAACCACACACCCACTGAAAACCAGTGGAGATGAACAAAATAATCCTTAATTAAATATATATCCAAAACTCATAAAACAAGCACATAGGAGAGAAAGTAGTCTTGAAATTGCACTATTCAGTATTATCCTGCTAGTTTGCAATCAAAATTACAATGATATCATAAACTCCAACCTAAAAAAAACCACTGATAAGTGTTCTCTATTCCTATTACAATGTTCTCTATGATGAATTACAAAAACAACCTCTACCTCAAAAAATGGAGTAAGAACAACACTTAAGTAAAAATAAAACCCTAAATGCTCATCTGGCGAAGACACATGGTGTATTCTTATTCATTGATATGCAACTCCTTTGCTTGCTGAAGACTCTTCATCCTTGCCCCTGTATTCCTGCTTCATCATTAACCCATAATAGAAAAATATTCTTCTCTTGGAAGACAAGTCATTCCACTTTTATTCACAGCATAAAATATTTATTTATGAAAGAATAAAATTCTTTTGTGTTCACTCTTAGGCTGCAAATATTCTCTTCTCTGTAGAAGACTTCTACCTCTACTCTTTATTTTCCCGTGCAAATTATATTGTTTATCTCCAAGCAAATAAAGCACTCAGACTTTATAAAAGGGCCTTTTAAAATTATTTTCCATCATACACCCATCTTTTAATATTTTATTTAAAAGTTCCTCAAAACTTTTACCCATCAACCTTCAAAATAATTGCTTTTCACATGGAGTAAATAAAATTTATCTAGATAAATTTTACTTGTGCAAATGACTCCTTTTAAAATATTTTCCTTGAGCAATTTATCAGGAAAAACAAATTTTACCATCAAAATAGCACCTTATTTTTTAAAGCTTCTCTGCCTTCAAAAAATCATTGGGCCCACTTAGAAATTTTCCCCAGCACCATTGCATATCGTGAATTCATTGCAAATAAATAAATATATACTAGTGAGGTGCGAGGGAAAAGATATATCATCGTATATTGCAGATACAGTGTGGAAAATGAGACTCCCATCAGTGATGCATTCTGAAACAGAGAACTTCATCCTATCGCATATCTCTAATTTGATGAGAAAATAGAGAGAGAAATTAGCAAAAGGTGATGATGGGCATGCAATATCACTCATCGCTGATTTCAAATGGGAATTTAGGATACAATTTGTGATGATAGAAATGAAATACCTGCATCATATCTTTACTGTATCTTCAGGAACTTTGATGACGCACCAAGTCTAAGATATCAAGCAGCTCATTGGGCATCACCAATGAGATAAGGGAAAATGAAATCATAACAGTGATTGGCGATGAGAGAACACTGCCATCGCTGATCGCCAATGTCAAATGGAAAATACAAAACAAAGCAGCGATCCACGAGTGAAGAAGTTGTTGCCGTGTCATGACTTCGACCAATAGAAAACAAGAATTAAACTTGCTTTTCCTTTTAAACATTTGAAATTGCATTTATGTTTGGCCTAAATGCATCTTTTTATTTGCCCAATATTTAAAATACTCAAATACTTTAAATATTATCATTTAAAAACATTAGAGAATAGGCAAATTTTAATTACACATGCGGCCCAAACAGAGAAATTTCACCGCGCACAAACGGTGACCCCTGGAGCTGATATTTTTTGTGTACGGCCATAATCAATTATTTAGAGAGAACCCATTTCCTCAAATTTTTCTCAGCCATCAAAAAATAGGTACCTCCTTTGTAAACTGGCCCTGGGACGTGTTCACCACAACAAAAGTACATTAAAATGTTATATCAAATGACCTCTGATCTTGATGAAAATGGAGTTGTAGAGGTATTAGACCAAACAAAGAAATGGTCTGTCCTTATATTTTGAAAATATGAAACCTTTCGGGACACCATTTTTGGCCATGTTGCGATCAGAAAGTAATTAAATAACCTATCAGAACTTATCCTGGGAGCCTGAAACTGAGTAGGCATGTAAACACTTGATCTAAAAATTCATTGCAAAAGACAGCTCAAAAAAATAGATCCCAAGGTGAAAGTTATTCAATGTCAAAGTTGATTCGTCGGGCATTTATGAAACTGCAGATTCTGAAACCCTGAAAAAGTTCATCTGGAATGGGCTTTGAAAAAATATCAAATGAGGAGCTGAGGGGCTATAAACTGAAAAATTGGTAGATAATTATATAGGAAATCATGGGGAACATTCACTTTGATGTGTAGGTCTTTAGGTTACAAAATAAAAATTCAAATGTGAGGCCACTTTCTGCAGATTTACATAGTTCAGTTTGCAAATCTGAACTTTTTGCAAACAAAATCAAGCTGGGAAACTTGAAAAATGGATCCATGGGGCTATTCCAACTGACATGGGGCTTCATTAAGATGCAAAGAATCATGGAAAAATATTATTTGGGATTAATACTCAATAGGCACAAAGATACAACATCACAAAGATGGCCTACTCAGAAAGTTGCAACATGTGCAAACAACAAACCAACCTCTGAGCCTCTAGATAGGGGCATCAAAAACTTATTAAAACTGATCATGTGAAGCTTCAAATTGGCATATGGCATCTCCAATAGGTGTTCAACATTTCCCCAAAGTGATTTTTGATGATAATCAAGAGGTACAAAATTATAGGCTCTCAAACTGGGCCATTTAGGCCAATTCTGCAAGGTACTTCTGAGTGCATTAGGCAAAATTTTACATGGGCCCTCAAAATTTAGCCAAATTTTGGAGGTCCCAACAGACACTTCATTACTAAGCACATATATATAATGAAATACTCTTCTTCTTGGATAAAATGGAAATATTGCCCAACTCATTAAACAATCAAATAGGTGACTCCAACTCCCTAATAAGAAACCAATGCATAAACATATATAAATAAACGAGACCAATCAATTGAAACTAATAATTCTAAACACTAATTAATTATAACTCTTAAATGATAACTAGAAACTATTTCCAAATAGAAACTTGAGGTTCTTTAAAAGAAAAAAAGAAAAAAAGATATAACCCTTAATTCACAATTTCAACTTAAACATGAACTAATCCCATTAACAGAAGAAAACTGATTTAAAACTATTTTTGAAATTCCCTAAATGTAAGTTCTCCTTATTGACTCTATTAGAAATTTATAAATTAGTTTTTGATTCAATCCACCTTATCAAATTCATTTCCTCAATTGGGGGTTATCATTTGAACATCAATTTATTCAAATTCACTACTCATTTAATCCTTCCTATATGATTGATTATATCAAAACATGTTTAAACAATTCTTAATAAGGTATAATTTTTATCTTGACAATTTAAAAATAAACAAAATATTTCATCAAACTCACTACCTTACAATTTTGAGTTTGAACATTAAGACTCATTGTTATGTATGATATATATAAAATTTATTAAGTATTCTTGAATTGATTTTTAAGGAGAGAAGAATTATAAAAATAAAAGAAACAAACAAAAATAGGAAAATTTTGTATCTAAACACTAATTAACTAAGTAATTAATAAATAACTAAAAACTAATTCCAAACTAACTTATGATACCATAAATATGAGTTTCCTCAACTATGTGCCTTTTTCTCTTTAAATTTTTTTTTTCACATGTGTAATGTTATTTCTTGATTTCCTCCATTTGATTGTTGTTTGCAAAAGAAAATATTTTATAAAATTTTATGTTCCAAGTTAACAAGAGGAAGAAGATGAAAGAAACATATTTCAACTCTCTCGTCTTCATGTAACCTTACTTGGTTCCACTCAATTTAGTTTTTTCAATTTGTTCTGTTAATTTTAAAGTAGGGGACAATAATGTTTTAATCATAACTTTTATTTGGTGTACTAGGTCGCTTTGATTTTTAGATATGTTCTACCCAGCTTTGATTTTTAGAAACCCTTCAAATTTTATGACCTACGACTATTTATTCAATTATGTTTGATCAGATATGTAAGACTCTTTTTTGACATATTTTTATTGTGAAAAAAGGAAGTCAATGTTTTCTTAATAAATCATAATTGGTGATCTGGTTTAATACAAATTTTTAGTATGTTTTTTGAGATTAATAATTGAAAAACCTATTAAATTTTATCTTTCAATATCGTCTGGATCAATTCCTATGATAAAATTTGTGAAACTACAATAAATCGGTTTATTGTTTGGCATAGGGGCAGAAATGTTGTAATCCTCAACAAGTGATTAATCAAGTGAGTTAGGATGAGTATTTGATATTGTTTTTTTATTTACCTTTCCATAAGAGGAATTAATTTTAAAAATTCAATAGAATTTTATTCCTTCTTATACTGTCTCAACAAGTTAGGAAGTTTTCCATCCAAGAAATAATCTTTTATATTCCTTTAAAGATTTACACCAACATTCATTTCGTTATATCAAGGGATTGAAACACACCTACTTTCTTCTTTGGATTTACAAATCTAATTAAAAATGTAAACACAATTACAAATTGAACTGACCACCATACCCAACAATTACTTTTCCCAAAACTCTACTACTTGGAACTTGAAGCTTTTTCCCAATACTTAGGACTCATGTCTATTTCTAGAATCCTAACTTTCATAAACCTCCCATTGATTCCAACTTTGGTATTTATGCACCTGAAAATAAGAATTAAACAAAAATAATATATGGCCACAAGCTCTCCTCCCAACCATAATATTGATTTTCAATCCACCCCAAGGTCTAAGGGTCACATAGCTTTCCCTTACACACACTAGATCACTACTGAAAAGGGTTCCTTAAACAAGGGTATGTGTAGGATCATGATGGGCCAAAAAGTGGCAATATGATGGACCGTATGTGTAGGCTATGTGGCTGACGATGTTTTTTTTACCCAGAATTGATGAAACAAAAAGGTTTTTTAAAGGAGATTCTCAAATTTCCACCAATATAATTATTCTTTACTTTGAATTTAATTAATAATTATTATTCATTTTCTATTTGAACTACGACTAAAGTCCTAATTGATAGGTTGATTGAAAAACATCTATAGCTTTCAAACAGTATCACATTTTTTGAGTTTGAAACATGTGTCACATTTTATGCTTCACATACTATAGGATTAAAAAAGAAAAAAATGAATTTCATTAAGTTTTGACTAGGTTAAGGTGGTCATACATGCGGGTTTTTATATTTTTAAAAAGTTGTAATAAAAAATCATAATTAATTATTTACTTGGAAAAAAATTATAAAAAAATATGCATCACATCGGGACATGAGTCCTCTACTTATATCTAAAATATTATAAATTTTTTTATCATTTTATTGTGGTTGGGGTGGTCGGACACCTACTTATTTTTTCCCTAAAATTTAAGTACTATTGCATTGAAATTTCAAGTTTTCACCAAATACATTTAAAAAAAAACCTAGTAGTTTAGAAACTACATTCAATTTGCTACAAGTTCTATTCTTACATATTTTTGAAATAATATGGATAACTTATTCAAATTTTTACATCAAGTTGCCTGACTCTAATTTTTCTAAATTTTCATCACCACTTAAGGGTCTGTTTTTTCCATATGATCCTACACATACCCAAAAATTACACAACATACTATGCATAATGAAAAAACACATACTATAATTCTTCACCCTATCTCTTAAATAGCTACTCACATAAAGAGATACTAAAACAATATGGAACTTCACAAGACAATACCAAATACACAATTTCAACAAATACCACAAAATGATCTAACATTGAATTGCACATAAAATTCAAAGAATGAACAATATTCCTTAACATCTAAATGAATATCTACAGAAGGGTAGACCTTACCAAACAAGAGAAAATCCAAAACTAGTAACCTTTTCTTCTCCAAGCCTTACTCTTCCATTCTTCCTCTCCCATCCTTTCATTTTCTCCATCAAGAGAGCTCCTCCCCAAATGATAAAAAACAAGAGCAACCAAAAAAAAAAAAGAGAAGCCAAGGCAAATAAAGAATCCCCTTCTCCTTTCAAAGAGAAGGAATATATAGAAGGGAAAAGGCAACCAAATCCCTTAACTTCCTAACCACCCAACCAACTCTAATTTTCGCCACTTTTCATATGTGGAAAATTAGAGTGGGTTTTAGACTTTATTTAAAGGGTTTTATGAAATAAAAAGACCCCTCAACCCATAGATCTACCACCTAGGAAACATTTTATACACTTAATACCACATAAAGACTTCTCAAAACATACAATAAATAATCATAATAAAAAAGGTGACTCAAATATCTAATAAAACAACCTTTCACACATGCACAATTCTTAAAAAACAAGGTTAAAACACATATCTTTGACAAGACTAGGAATTCACAAGAATAACATAAGGGAAATAGCTATGTGACCCCTTCACCAAAATTGGCCAATTTTAACCCATTTACCCAACCATAAAAAGTGTATGTATTTATCATAACCAATAGTAATTGAAACAATTAGTATATGAAAGAATAACCTTCTAATAATGATGCAAGGGCATCAGGAGCCCCATAGAAAGAATGGTTGTTATGACTTGGTTTTATGTTAATAGGGTGTTTTTGGAGTCAAATAAGGTCATACATGACCATTTGGGATCATTTAGATCCATTTTGGTGTGTTTAGGGTCTTTTGGTTAAAAGTTGTAAAAGTTGCTAAAATGTTGTCAAGCAACATTGTTAAAAGTGTCATTTAGGTGTTCTATTGAGAAACCTAGTCAAGAATGGGTGAAAAATAGTTGTAATTGATTAGAAATGTATATAAAAACCCTCCAAACTCCAGTTCAAGGTTGGAGATGATGGAACCCCTAAAATTTGTGTGTTCCATTTCAAAATTTTGCTAAATCTTGGTTTGAATCCATCCTAGGGGCTTAGGGTTTTGTTTATCATCTCTGTTGTAGGGTTTTAGGTTACCTATGATCCTTCCCAAATAACCCTCAAGCTCACATCCTTTCCAAAGATCTAATTCATCGTTGAACTTCTATCACTCGTCCCTGGTCATGCTAAAACATCTTATGCCATTAGAGCTATTGGAGTAATTGACTCCTCATGTCTAGGTCCAAAATTATTTTATTTGATAAAGTTGAGCAATTGACCTTATTTGGCCTTTACATCCTTTGAAATAATTTTTTTTAAGTTCTTCAAGGCCTCTTATATGTCGTCCTTGATGGTCTCCTTTCTTAAAAGTACTTTCAAGCACATGCTAAAATACTTCACTTAAGTTTTGTCTACCATTTTGTTTTATCGCTCATCATGGATAGCTTTAGAAATGTAAACTTAAATAAATGATGAGTGCATTTGAGCAGTGTTTCTTCTATTTCACGCATTGTGGATGGGTTTCAAATGTTGAGTATTGTATTAGTGATGTGTGATACATGTGTTCTATGTGTTATCATTGGCTTCCTTCATATCTCTAGTTGCTTAAGGGTCTTGTGTTGTAAATTAGCAATGTGTGATATGTGTTCTTCTTTCATTATCATTGGAATCTCTTTTATCGCTAATTGATCATAATTTTTATGATGATAATTAGTGATGTGCAGTGACCCTTGGTGCTATTTGTATTAAATTCTCCTATTGCTCATCATAGATTCATTCCAAGATTTGAGTTTCAAAATACTGATGAGTGATGGGGTTATTTGTAAAAAATTTCTTTTGCTCATTTGAATTGTTCCTGTGAGCGATGCATCTTGTGCTTTTGATGTACATGCAGGTGCACATGTCTTAATTTTATTTCATTTCCTTATCTCCCATTGCTAATGTGATCTTGAATTCAAAGCATAAATCAGCGATATATGATGGGAGATAAACATGACCGAGGGTGAGCCTTAAATTCAATGATGGCGATCTCATCGCGTGAATATTCACATCGCTGACAAGACTCAGTGAAGGTCAAATGTATCAGCAATGAGTGATGACTAATAAATGAAGAACAATGTGGCAACATCGTTAGGACATCATTTAAAATAGAAAATAAAGTAGTGAGCTAAGAGAAGAACCATTGATGTGGTTTTAAAATGAAATGATCAACGACCTTGGTTTGAATATGAATAGATAAATATCAGTTCACTCACGTGGGCTTTCTATCAAACATTAATGGTGACACGTTCCATTTCTCGACCATAAAGAAGGTGAATGGCTTGTTTCTTGCACACTTGGAATTGCTCAGGAGTGGAGAAGAAAGCCAAAATCTAAGGAAATAGTGTGGACTCCAACAAGCAATTGTAGTAGCATTAATACCATTTGTTCACCCAGGTAAGAAAAGTGTTGTATCTCTTCCTATTAAAAATGCTAAATTGTGCTATTCAAAAAAATAGTGGGAAATTTGGGAGATGATTTTCTTATGGTTTATTCATTGAGTATCCTTTGATAGGGTGATAAACATTGTGTGAGGTTTGGGGAGTGCTATGTTCTGTAAATTGTGTCTTGGGTTTTAAGGACGGGTAGGTCTTTTTTATCAAGAAAACTAGAAACCCTAGCCTTAGCACATTGCAAATATGAGTGACCTAGAGCCCAATGAGTCCAATATTAGTCCAAAGAGGAAACCAAAGCAAAAGAGATTTAAAAGGCTTAAGACTTAGGATGTTTAATCTATGGTTAAGCTAGAGCCACCTACAACATCTAGCCCTATGTCAATTACCCTTGTGACATCCTCAAGGTCTAGAAGTACAAAGAAGAATCCAGAGAAATTCATGGAAGGAGCCTCTAGAGAAGTAAAAGAGGTTGGGTTGTGAATTGGAAAGATACCTACTAGCTAGGTTGCTATAACGAGCAGGTTAATTGACTATGCTGGTGAAATTGGAGAGTTGGCACAACCTCAAAGTTGATGGAAATTGTTCTTATATTATTTTAATAGGAGGGATGATAGTAAGATGCCATTTTATCTATGGGGAATAAACCTTGGGAAGATGGTGGTACCTAATGTATTTGTGGAGGTGGATGTAATGATGGAGTTAGCCAAGCATTATGACCCCACAGATAGAAGAATAAAGAGTGTAAATGGAAATTTCATCCTTGAGGTGAAAAGGGATAAGATTGTGGAGATATTTGGGTTGAATCCCAATTATACTGTGAACATGTATCAAGAATTCAACACTATATGGAGAATATGAGCACAACACATTTCCATATATAAATAGTCTGCTTGTTCGACATAGAAAGAGTAAAGAGAGATTTCTTCTTAAAGATATTGAGCCCTTTGAATGTGAGGATTTTTTGGATTATTTTAAGAATACATATTACTTCTTGAATCAAGTTCTAGCTAAAAATTTTGAGGAAAGGATAGTCCCAAACCTGTTGGTGATGGTAGCAAATATACAGGCTCATAATTGGAACACTGGTTTTGATTATGTTGTTTATGTTGCAGAGCAGATGCATAAATATTTGATTAATCTAAAGAAATAGGTTATCCCTCTACATTTCCCACATTATTCTCTATTAATGCATATTCTTTTATTTAAGGGTGACCAGAGATGTAAAATAAAGTTAAAATTGAGACTGAGGGATGATCAAAATAATGCTTTTCCTGTCTAAATGTAGACATATATTTGGGACTAGGATTGTCCCAATTCCAATTATTTGCATTTGAAAATGTCATCAGGATTAGTATTCTAGAGAGTTTGGTTGTGGCACCTATTCAGAGGCTCTTAGGATAAATAAAAAATATCATGCACCCAAAGGATGTGACAGGGTCAACTGCAAAGCATAATTGGGAAGATTGGTTTCTACACTCATAATATACTCTAATTAGGGCTTATGGATATAATTTAGCACCACATTGCTTTCCCCTATATGTCTTTAACTGATTGGAATTCATAGAGTTAATGTGGCAGATTGATTTTATGGATTTTAAATGTTCACAAAGCCTAGGAAGGGTACTAATGTGAGCCCCCAATGTTCCTTTGCTTACTTTTTGGTTATTGCTTAGGAGGGGTATGTAAAATTTGGAATTATGGTGAATAACCTCAAGCTACCTATTGATGAGGTTAGTTTGTTTGACCTAGAAATATTTGCAACTGCAAAGAGAAGGGAGAAAAAATTATTAGGGATCTATCATCAACTCTTGTACATAGATGATGTATTGAGAAACTTGACAAGTAATGAGGTTGTTATATCTAGAAAGAGGGAATGGACGTCTATCATGGACATTGAAGAGAGTATTATGAAAATGAATTCCTTTTATGAGAGCCCTTATGATGAAATTGATGAGCCTTTTGAAAGAGCATTTTTAAAGGTAAGGGATTACCAAAATGGTGATTTCAAGGAAAAGGTGGAGGCTACTAAGAATGGAAAAGCTCTCTTAGAAGAACAACCTCAGGCTATGGATATTCCAGAGCAACCTTTGGAGGTGCAAGAAGAAGATTCCCAAGTAATTGAATAGAAAAAATGGTTGAACATGTGACTGATGATGACGAGGTGGAGAATAAATTCCCTCCATCAAATATTGAAGATACTCTTGATTCAGAAACTCCCCAAGATAGGATTATCCAATGGCAGTATGATGAAAGTACTGATGATGATCCTAGGATCAAGGATTGTAATGAATTCCTTGCAAACGATGAGTTTGTGCAATGTAGGGAATTCATGGAATTTATGGTTCAATAGAGGAGCAAGGAAATAAAGGAGAGGATTGAACAAGCCATGGCTATTGTTGATCCTTCTTAGGAAGGAGAGGTTAAGAAGGTAGAAGTAGAAAAGATTATGGCTAAGGTTGCAGCTATCACTCATGTTGAAGCTAGGAAAATTGTCTTAGGTAGTGGAATGATGTTACTACCAGGGTGCACTATCACCTTAGTTATTGCATTTGATGATATAAGGAGAGACCCTCAGGCTTCTTTATTTGAGGAGTAGATTGAAAACAAGGTGTTTGGATCTAGATACAGTCCTAAGTTGCATACTCTTGCAATCTAGTCCATGGAACCCAATACTGGAAAGTATGAGGTCGCTAGGCCTATTGAAGAGGTAATGGGTTCCTTGGTGGTGAAGAGGGCCATATATATAACACATATCCAGGCAGCTTAGTTAACTGCTCATGCTACAATGCTCAATGTAGACACAACACAAATTTCTTAGAAGTATGATTCCTTGGTGAAGGAGTATAATAAAGCCTTGGATGAGATAAACAAGATGAGAGTCATTGTTCAAGCTAGCCAGTCTATGAGGGTAATCTCTTTGCCAACTTCTTCTTCTTCATACTTGTCCACAAAAGACAAGGAGACATTGGCCTTAAAGATTGATGAATTGAAAAATAAGCTAAAGAAAGAAACGAAGAATACAAAGAAGGCCAAACTGGAAACAATTAAGGTGGAAAATGACATTTTTGAAGATTTGTTGAAACACAAAGTTACCAAATTGGTCAATAAAGCTGATGATGTGTGGGAAGCCTACAACAGAATCCATGAAGCTAACATTAAGTATCTCTAGGTCCAAATGGTTTTTCAAATTGAGTGGAACAAATGAAGTACTAGAATAGAAACATTGAAAGAGATGATGTCCAAAATGAAAGAATACCCTGAGGCCCCTACTCATATTCCTGAGATATTGTAAGCCATTTATTTGATTAATAAAATAACAACCTTCCATGGAAAGTTAGGAATGTAGCTTGAAAATTAATTAAAGATGTTTAAGGACATGGAAGAGCATAGTATGCCTCAAATATTTGATGACAATGGTGAGTTGATGGAGTTCACAAAATAGAAGCATGAATTGGGAGAATGGTTGCTTCGAGCTAAGGAAACATTGACTGAAATTGATTACTCCATGTTGAATCCTCTTATTGAAAACATGGAAGGAGTTGAAATGAGGATGGATGTATTTGTTAAGGAAGCTAGAGCATTAATTGATGCTAGATACACTCATCATAGTGTAAAAGTATAGAAGCTATTAGATGCAAAAATGGCCAACTAAGGATGAGTACATCACCTGGTTGGAAAAATATACTGAGTAAGCTTCTATGGGGATGATAATGAATATGGTGAATAAAAGACAAGAGAGAAACAATGCATATCTTGAAAATAGTGCAGATTAGGCTTTTGTTAAAGTATTGCAAAAGATATTGTTCACTCCTCGATATGAAAAAGTGGCATAAATGTTGATGTGGATATATTAGTTTTGTATCTTTTATCACTTTTTCCTACTTTTTAAATTTTGCTGACTGGATGTGCATGAGGAAAACTTTTTTTGATCACATGGAAGATATTTGGGAGTTGTTGTAACGAACAAGTGATGCCTTTTGAAGGTGGGAACAAATATCTGAGAACGAATGAGGATTACTTTTGTCTCATGTATGTTCCCACCACTTGAGAGCCCAAATGTAACTGAAAATGGAATATATGTTACTGCAGTCCAATAAAATAGTGACATGTGTGTTGTTTGGCCTGAATCTTGTTTTGATCCTTTATTTCTATAAGAAGGAATTCAAGGCCAGAAAGTAGGGGTTCATTGTATTGCAATTAACACAGTGAATTATAGAAATAATATCAAGCATATTTTGAGTTTTTTCTTAGGCTCTGAGTCTATAGTAGCATATGTAATTTTGATAACAAGATAGAAAAATACAATACAAAATGGTGATAATTTCATGGCCATTTTCTCTCCTCTGTAATTTTTCTCCGAGTTATGAATAAATATAATCAAGGATTGTTTTGTTTGTCTCCATTGCTTCTTAGTGGATGCATAATTTCATTCCTACTTGGTAGTTCAATGAATTAATGTAAATTCTTGAGTGAGATTGTTAGCTCATATGAATTAAGTATTAGGATATATTTAAGAAGTGGTGATTGGGAGTGTAATGAGGAAGTGTTGTAATGCAATGTTTTTGAAGCTTATATGTTTCTATGTGTTGAGTTGTTATCTAGTTGCATAGGTTAATATTAACTCTATGTTCAAGATAAGGCACTAGTTTAGGTAGGGTATTCATAATTCACTTTCTTGGTTAATTCATCAACAAATCACGCTTTATTAACAAAAATTTCAAATGAATTACCATTGTAGTTACGTTGAGTTTCACTTTCCTCATGCTCCAAGTGTAGTGTATTTCTAAAGGAGTTGCCAACCTTTTCAAGGCATTATGTTGTTGAGTAATAATATGAGAATTATCTCTTGTTTACAATGCATTTGAAATATTAATTGCATAAGTTCTTGAATATTTATTGTGGGATCACTCTCCTAGGTTTCATAGAGCCCAAAAGTGTAAGAGTAAAAGTTTTACAACTTTTATTCATTTGTTGGCCAATCCCTTTAGATTACTAAATATAGGAAATGGAAAAATCCATAGGTAATTCTAGAGACTAGCTTGGTTCTTAAAAAATAACCAATGGATTGGTGACTCTGCTAGGGATTTTGTATGTCCAAAGTCTCTAGTTTAGATCTGGTACAGTGAGAGTCAATTATTATATTATTCTTCAATGTTGAAGAGTAATTGGTTCAAATTTGTAGCACATAAGCCATGTGTCTGGTCTTATCCATCAAGTATTGGTTAATTTTGTCAATTTGTTTTGAGTTATGTTTAGTCTTTTCTAAAATTACAAGTACCAAGTCTAAGTACAATCAATTTCTATTTCCCTAGCATTTTGGGTGGCGACTTTGAGGTCTCATATACTAGTGAAAAGATAAAATCTTAAACCCAACATGAGAAGAAGGATTCTAATACATTTGACACCATGAAGAAGACTAGAAGCTACATGAAGAAGCGTCCATAGCACAAGTTGGAGCCCGAGCTTGCAAAGGACAAGCAACCAACATGGATGAAGAAAACTATTGAATCAGGTAAGTCTGTTGAATCCCTTTCTGAAGCATCTCCTACTTTTAATAATGAAGTAAATAGTGCAAATATTTTGGGAGAAGGACATGAAGTTGAAGAACCTAATGTAGATCAAGGGAGTTTTCTTGTTGGCGAAATATTTGATAATGAATTTGATGTGTCAAGAGAGGAGGATAGGTGGGTGGGATAAGAATAAGAAGTTCTCAGAACCTTTAAACCCTTGTATTGGATCTATCTTCAATGGAAAAAAATTCAATCCAAGGGGTGAATCTCCTAATTTAGAAGTGCACATTTCCCTTGAGGAAGACCCAATTGATCAAACCTACTATACTCTTGCTCCTAGTGAGGCTGGAAATATCTTGGAAAATGAAGAAGACATAAAGAAAGACATGCAAGCATTAGAAGAGGAATAACTTAGGCTTAAGGAAGAAGAAGAGAATAGACATAAGGGGTTGAAGGAGAAGGAATATAGGATTATAGCTAAGTAGCTTGAGATAGATGCTCAAAAACAAAAAATAGAGAAGATGAAAGAAGATGCTGCTAGGTGGAAAGCCTTCATTGAAAATGTCTCCAAGTTGACTGCTAAGATTACCCCTGAAATTCCTAAAGTAATAGTTCAAATGCGAACCTCTACTGCTAATACCTATACCACATTGGCTGCAACTACTAGAGCCTCAGATCCTTCCACTACTACTAATAAATCATCATTTATAGATCATGGGAATAATCACATTGATCAGAAAAAGAAGACTACCTTAAATACTTTCAAAACCCCCACCAATAATGCAAAATTTGATCCTAATCCATCCATTGCACCCAAAAATCCTAAGATCTTGAAGTTACAGTTGAAAAATGATAATTAACTGCACTTGAAGACTTGAAGAAAGCTGAAATAGAAGTTGCTAATGTGGAAATAGATAGAAAGATTTCCTTTCTAAAAATTTCCACACCAACTCTAGATGCTTCAAGCTTTGGACATAATGATAGTGATTCACAAAAGAAGAATTCTGAAGGACACACTATTAGTGGAGGTGGTGGGGATCAAGGTGGTGGAGGTGGAGAAAATAATAGAAACAAGAACTAATATCCTAAAGATGACGAGGAGAACAAGAAGAGAGGTGATGGTAGTGATGGAAGTGGAAAGGGTGAGGATAGAAATAAATTTGTCAACCAAAAGGATGATGAGCCTAGAAATGCTCATAGGGATAAAAACACTAGAAGACCACTACAAGTAGAAAGGTATCAGCAGTTGCGTTTCACTAGAATACCTGGATATCCTAACCCATTTCCTAAAGATTTTAGGCCTTCTTTAGTCAGATTCTCTGCAAATAATGTCATGAGTGGTGAAGATCATCACAAATCCTTTGCCAATGTCATGGATGACTTTGAGGTAGAAGCAGAGGATGTCATGATGAAATTATTTATGCAGTCCTTGACTGAGAATGCCAAGGAGTGGTATTAGAGCTTTCCTACTAAAAGTATCAGCTCTTGGGAAGAATTTAAAAGGTTGTTTAGAGAGAAATATGGTGATAAGATATATTCAAGGTACTTTTTGATTCAATTTAATAACATTTCTAAAGGTTCCAATGAGTTTATCACTGACTTTAATACAAGGTTCCAAAAGGCTATGAAGAGATTTCCTCCCTATTTACAATTGAATGATAATGTGTTCTTGGTAAATTATTGCAATATTTTGATGCAAAGATGAGCTACCATTTACTTGATAATAATCCTCAAACATTGAGGGAGGATTATAAAGTGGTTTTCCATATTGATAACATCATTCAAGCAACTAGTAAAGTTGGAAGAAGAGATGATGCAAAGATTCTCAAAAATCCAAAAAAGGAGGATAAAACTTCTAGTGCTAAAGGAGGCACTCTTGAAGATAAGATTGATAATTTCGTGAAGACTATGAATGACATAATTGCAAGGAAAGAAAAGTTCTAGTCAAAAAATTATCATAAGAATCAAAGAACTCCTCGGTTACGGGATCGTCCCTATAATACAAACTGGCACAATGGGAAGCCTATCCCCAATAATTGGAGAAATGCTCAGAACAAAGTTCCTTCTAATCCTTTGTAGAAGAGTTCATGGAATTTTTCTAATGGAACTCCTTGGTGTATGGTTTTCCAGATGCCTCATTCCCCTCATCAATGTGTAGTTGCACAGATGGTTGAAGTAGAGGAAGATGTACCTAAGGATTGTGATCAGTCAAATGAGGATGATATTGATATAAATATGATTATGGATGATTCTGACTTTGTTGATAATGAATGTTCATCTGACATTGAGTCTCATGAAATGGATGTAGATGACCAAAGGAAAATTTCCAGTGCATATCACGAGCAAATTATTTTTGATGAAGATATTGAAATTGATTATGAAGTATATAATTTGGAATCAATTGAAGATGGTGTGTCCCTAAGAAGACCTTCAAATGAAGAGATTGCAAGATATATTATGGATTTGGCTACCCAAGATAGAAGCTCATATCACTTAAGAAAAAAAATAGTTGGTGGTGAACAGGGTAGTCCCGCTGGTCTTTTCATCAAGGAGTAGAATTCTAAAAGCAAAGAGAAAAAGTCTAATGGAAAAAAAAAGTAGTCAAAGCTAAGTAAAAGAGGTCAAGCCTAGAGCTAAAACACCAAAAAATCAATAGAAGGAAAGTCGCATAGAAAAAGGTATGCTCCCAATTGAATTACCTAAGTACACTCCTATTGATATGTTTCAATTACTTGTACAAGTAAAAGTATTCATTCCTCTTCTTGAGATGATGGGAATAGATGAACACAAACAAAAGGTAGTAGCCCTTATCAATGGTGCTACTATAGCCTATAACAATTTAGTGATGCCCACTCCACCCAAATTGAGTGAGAAGGATGAGAAAGATAAAGAAGTTGAGGGAGTAATCACTAAGATCCCACATATCTTTCTAGGAAATTCAATAATTGCTTGTATTAGAAAGATAGACCCATTTTTCCTCACATTGAATGTTGATGGAAATTTTCTTAAAAAATGTATTATTGATTATGGAGCATCCAAAAATATCATGCCATCCATTATCATGAAGGCATTGGGGATGCAATTTGACAGCACTCATGATAAGTTTTATGCTATGGATTCAAGGGAAGTCCCTGTTACTAGTGTGATTAATGAACTTCCTTATAGATTGGAAACATATCTTGAGAAAGAGTTTAAGATGAGTGTGGTGGTAGTAGATATCCCACCTAATTAAGGAATGCTCTTATGTAGGAAATAGAGTGCATCCATGGGAGGTAGTATGCAGTGTTACATGTCTTATGCTACCTTCCCTATTGATGCTAAGTATGTGCAAGTGACATGAGAATCAAAGGTGCCACATATGCTGGAACATGCTCCTAAAGATGACACAATTATTTTTATAAACATTGATATTAGTGACTTCAAGCTGGAAGAAGTACCAAGAGAAACTGACAGGTACCCTACACCTATATATAATAAAATTATAAGATTATCTTACAATGATGGGCTTTGGAAAATGTAATTTGATGGTGAAAGTTCCAAGGAGGGATCTAGTGCAGGAATATTGTTGGTGTCACCTACTGGAAACACGTACAAATTTTCTTTCACTTTTCCTTTTGTCTACACAAATAATGTGGTAGAATATGAAGCAATGTTATTGAGATTAAGATTGGCTGAAAATTATGGGATAAAAAAATTGATGATAATTGGTGATTCTGATCTTGTGATATCCCAAGTAATATCTAGGTATACTTGCAAAAAACATAGATTGAAATAGTACATAAATGCTATCTGGGATTTTATTGAGCAATTTGATTCTTTTGGAATCAACTAGATGGAAAGAGGACAGAGCTGAGTGGCATACTTACTTACTAATACTGCATTAAGGCTAGATGATATAGCCTTTGCATGTATCTCTAAAGTTGAGATAGAATCAAGGCCATCCATCCATAAAAATATACATAATTGGTAGATATTTTGTGATGATGAAGATATTTTAAATTTTTTGAGATGTGTAGATTGATATGAAGGTTAGGAGATTGACTTTGGGGAATTTTTTGAAAATGTAGATGATAAGGATATATTTTTTGATAGTAAAGTCATCCAACTAAAGACAAAAAAAATCCCCAAGGGCCTTATGGCAATAGAAAGGGTCTTCGATAGTCAAGATAAGAGCAAGGTTTAAACAACTTCCACCCATCTAGAGGACCTAGAAGAAGCAAATTTGGGGACTAAAAATGCCCCTAAGAAAGTATACTTAGGAAGGAAGATGAAACCTAAGGTTAGGGAAATGTTGATTTCCTTACTAAGAAAATATAGACATGTCTTTGCTTCATCATATGATGATCTAAAAGCATATAGAGAGGAATTATTTCAGCATGAGATTCCTTTGAAAGAAGATGCTAAGCCTTTCAGGTAGAAGCAAAGACCAATTAATCATACCTTAGCTCCTAAGATGTACGATGAACTGGTAAGGCTAAGGAATGTTGGAATCATAAAACCTATAAGGCAATCCTCATGGGTGTCTAATTTGGTGCTAGTTAGAAAAAATAACAGTGATATAAGGTTGTGTGTGGATTTTAGAAATATGAATATATCATCATTGAAGGACAACTATCAATTGTCGAACATGGAAGCCATGTGATAGAAGGTAACTAGCTCTATGATTTGTTATCAATGATGGATGGTTTTTCAGGATATAACCAAGTGAAAGTAAAGGAGTCTGAGTATTATAAGACTGCATTCACCACTCCATGGGGAACCTATGTATATGTAAGAATGTCATTTGGCTTAACAAATGCAAGCACTACTTTCCAAAGGGCTATGGATGTAGCCTTATTTTTTATTTTATTGACTTATTTATGGTTGTATACCAAGATGACTTGAAAACCTACTCCAAGAAAGAGGAAGATCATTGCACACACTTGGTGAAGGTATTTATCAAGGCTTTAGAGTATGGGATCTTACTAAATGAAAAGAAATGTGCCTTTGGGGTCACTAAAGGTAAACTACTGAGGAATATTTTGTCCCAAGAGGGAGTGAGGATTGACCCTAAAAGGGTAGAAGCCATAGATAAGATCCCTCAACCAAAGAATGTCAAAGGAATTCAATCATTCTTTAGACAAATAAATTTCTTGAGGAGATTTGTGACCAACTTTGTAAAAAACACAATATCCATTTCCAAGATGCTGACGAAGGGAGAGAAGGTGGTTTGGAGTGAGGATCCTAGTCAGGCATTCAAGATAATTAAACAAGTTGTTAAGGAGGCTCCAGTTTTGAAATTTTCCCATTTCTCTAAGACAATGCACATTTTCTCTTTTTCTTTTTTTCATACTATTGTTATTGTCTTACTGCAAAAAAATGATGAGGGCTTTGAACGACCTATTGCATTCTTTAGCAAATCGTTACAGGCTGTAGAGCTCAAGTATGATATGATTGAAAAAAAAGCATATGCTCTAGTCAACGCTGTGAAGAATTTCATAACTTAGTTAGTGGGAGCTACTATTATAGATTTTGTACCAAGTGCTGATATGAAAGATATCTTCACTTAACAAGAAAATATAGGCAACAGGTGTAGATGGATCAACATGATTCAAGAATTCAATATTGATGTCCAAATCACCAAGTTAGTTAGGGGATAGGGCCTAGCTAAAATAATGACATAGAATAATTTGGAAGCTAATTAGATCAATCAAATAGAGACTATTGATGTTGCACCTATTTTTTGATATGAAAACATGTGGCTAGTACAAAAGGATTGTTCAATATTTACAAAATTTACAATGTCTTGTAGATATGGCTGAAAATGACAAGAGAACACTAAAGTTGCATGCCATTAAGTATGTGATTATTGAAAATGAACTATGGTGGAGAAGCCAAGATGGTGTATTTCTTAAATGTGTAGATGGAAAGAAGGCATTAGAACTCTTGCATGAAATGCACAATAAAATGTGCGGTGGTTATTACATGGAAAAAACCACTGCTCATAAGGTCTTGAGAGTAGAATTCTGGTGGCCTATTGTTTTTAAGGATGCCCATAATCTTGTTAAACCTTGTGATGCTTGTCATAGATTTGTAGGAAAACTGAAGTTTTCAAGAATCTTGCCACTCAGGCCTATTACTATTCAGGCTCCTTTCCAACAATGGGGAATTGATTTTATTGGTGAAATACCAGAAAAGTCTAGTGGAGGGAATTCATGGATCCTTGTTGCCACTAGCTACTTCACAAAATGGGTAGAAGCAATGTCTACAAGGAAGGAAACAAGTAAGGTGGTAGTTGAATTTCTAATGAACAATATTCTAATTAGGTTTGGGATCCTAGAAAAGATCATTTTAGATAATTCCATGTGTTTTAGATCTGAGGAGCTCAAAGATTTTTGTGAAAAACATGGCATATAGATTTCTTATTCTCCACCTTACCATCCTCAAGGAAATGGTCAGGCTAAGTCTAGTAATAAGAGCTTAATGAAAATCATCAAAAGGGTGATGGAGAAGAACAAGAAAGCTTGGTACTCAAAGATGAAGCTACCACTCTAGGTAGATAGGGTTAATGTGAAGAAGGCTACTGGTCATTCACCATTTGGTTTCGTGTATGGATTAGATGCTAGGATACCACAAAATAAATTTCTAAAGATGTATAAGTTTGTGTAGGAATATGATGATAATATTTTTGATGAAATGCAACATAGAATTGATAATTTGGTGCAATTAGATGAAACTATAAGAAAATCTCATGCCAAAAATGAAGCTCCAAGTTAAGGACTTGCATGACAAGAAAGCTTCTCCCAGAAAATTTGAGGTGGATGGTATGGTACTAGTTTGGAATGCAAGGGCTCGGGCTAAGGGTAAGCATGGGAAATTAGAAGAATTGTGGTTAGGACCTTATTTGATAGCTAGTACACATGGGGATGATTCATACTTCCTCTAAAGCTTGACAAGCAAACTTTGTGAACTGCTAGTACATGGACAGTTCTAAAAGCCATACTTCTCCTAAGTATGTTATGTTCCATGTACATTGTAGGTTTTGTACATTGTGTATATAGGTCTATTTGCTTTGGTTGTGTCTAGTTTGGTCCTACTACTTGGTCCAGGTAGTTCCTTGGTTTATGGTTCACTATGTTTTGGTTGGTCTACTTCAACTCGAGATTCTAAGATCTCACCATGCCTACAAGAGCCATACGTCCCCAGTCAAAGCCACTGATGGAACCCCTAAAATTTTCGTGTTCCATCCCATAATTCTGCTAAATCTTAGTTTGAATCCATCCTAGGGGCTTAGGGTTTTGTTTAACATCTCTGTTGTAGGGTTTTAGGTTACCTAAGACCCTGTCATGCTAAAATATCTTATGCCATTAGAGCTCGTGGAGTAACTGGCCCCTCATGTCTATGTCCAAAATTCTTTTATTTGATAAGGTTGATTGATTGACCTTATTTGGCCTCTTATACGTCATCCTAGATGGTCCCCTTTCTTAAAAGAACTTTCAAGCATGTGCTAAAATACTTCACTTAATTTATTTCTACTATTCTCTTTTATTGCTCGTGGATAGATTTAGAAATGTAAACTTACATCAATGATGAGAAATGAGTGGTATTTCTTCTATTTTGTGCATCACGAATGGGTTTTGAATGTTGAGTATTGTATTAGTGATGTGTGATACATGTTTTCTATGTGTTATCACTAGATTCCTTCATATTTCTAATTGCTTAAGGGTCTTGTGTTATAAATTAGCGATGCGCGATATGTTTGCTTCTTTCATTATCGTTGGGATATCTTTTATCACTAATTGATCATAAGTTTTATGATGAGAATTAGTGATATGTGATGGCCCTTTGTGCTATTTTTATTGTATCCTATCTCTCATCAAGGATTCGTTCCAAGATTTGATTCTCAAAATAGTGATGAGAAATAGAGTTATTTGTGCAAACTTTCTTTCATTGATTTGAATTGCTCCTTTGAGCGATGCATCTTGTGCCTTTGATTTTCATGCAGGTGCATGTGTCTTAATCTTGTTCCATTGCCTTATCTCCCATCGTTGATGTGATCTAGAATTCAAATAATAAATTAGTGATACACGATGGGAGATGAACGTGACTGAGGATGAGCCTAAAATTCAATGATGGAGATCTGATTGCATGGATATTCACATCATTGATAAAACTTGTGGAAGGTGAAATGTATTAGTGATGAGCGATGGCTAATAAATGAAGGACAACATGGTAGCATACTAAGGACATCATTTAAAGTAGAAAAGAAAGTAATGAGCTAAGAGAAGAATTGTTGATGTGGTTTTAAAAAGAAATGATCAATGGCCCTAGTTTGAATATGAATTCCTAAAAGTTAGTTTGTTCACGCGAGCTTTCTATCAAACATTAATGGTGACGTGTTCCATTTCCTGGCCATAAAGAAGGTGACTGTCTTGGTTTTTGCACATATGGAATCGGTTAGGAGCAGAGAAGAAAGCCAAAAGTTGAGGAAATAGTGTGGAATCCAACAAGCAATCAACAACATTAATACCAGTTATTCACCCACATAAGCAAAATGTTGTATCTCGTCCTATTAAAAATGATAAATTCTGTTATTCTAAAAAATAGTGGGGAATTTGAGAGATAATTTGCTTACGGTTTATTCATTGAGAATCCTCTGATAGGTTGATAAACATTTTGTGAGGTTTGGGGAGTGTTTTGTTCTGTAAATTATGTCTTGGGTTTTAAGGCTGGGTAGGTATTTTTGATCAAGAAAACTCTAAACCATAGCCTTAGCACATTGCAAATATGAGTGACCTGGAGCCTAGTGAGTCTAGTATTAGGATAGAGAGGAAACCAAAGAAAAAGAGAGTTAAAAGGCTTACGACTCAGGATGCTTTATCTACGATTAATCTAGAGCAACCTACAACATCTAACTCTATGCCAATTACCCCTGCAACATCCTCATGGTCCAAAAGTACAAAGAAGAATCAAGAGAAATTCATGGAAGGAGCCTATGGAGAAGTAAAATAGGGTGGGTCACGGATTGGCAATAGATCTACTAGCCAAGTTGTTGTAACGAATAGGTTAATTGACAATTTTGGTGAAATTGGAGAGTTGGAACAACCTCAAAGTGGATGGAAATTTTTCTTATATGTTTTTAACAAGAGACATGCTAGTAAGCCATCATGTTATCTATGCAGGCTCAACCTTGGGGAGTTGGTGGTACCTAATGTATTTGTGGAGGTGGACGTAATGATGGAGTTAGCCAAGAATTATGACCCCATAGCTAGAGGAATCAAGAGTAAAAATGGAAATGCCATCCTTGAGGTGATAAGGGATAATATTGTGGAGATATTTGGGTTGAATCCCAATTATATTGTGAACATCAAGCGTTTAGCTCTATATGGGGAATATGAGCACAACAAATTTGCAAATAGAAATAGGCTGCTTGTTCGACATAGAAAGAGTAAGGAGATATTTCTTCCTAAAGATATTGAGCCCTTTGAATGGGAGGAATTTGTGGATTATTTAGAGAATACATATTACTTCTTGAATCAAGTTCTAGCTAGAAATTTTGAGGCAAGGATAGCCCCAAACCTGTTGGTGATGGCAATGAATATACAAGATCATAATCAGAACACTAGTTTTGATTATGTTTCTTTTGTTGTAGAGCAGATACATAAAGATTTCATTAATCTAAAGAAAGAGGTTATCTCTCTACATTTCCCACATTATTCTCTACTAATGCATATGTTTTTATTTGAGGGTGACCAAAGATGGAAAAGAAAGTTAAAATTGAGATCGAGGGATGATCAAAATAATGTTTTTTCTGTCCAAATGTGGACATATATTTGGGACAAAGATTGTCCCAATTCCAATTATTTGACATTTGCAAATATCATCAGGATTGGTATTCTAGAGAGTTTGGGTGTGGAACCTATTCAGAGGCTTTCAAGATAAATAAAAAATATCATGCGCCTAAAGGATGTGACAGGGTCAACTGCAAAGCATAATTGGGAAGATTGGTTTCTGCACTTAGAATATACTCTAATAAGAGCTTATGGATATAAGTACTACAGTGTTTTCCCCTGTATGTCTCTGACCGATTGGAATTCATAGAGTTAATGTGGAAGATTGGTGGATTTTGTTAAAGTATTGTAACAGATATTATTCTCCCATCAACATGAAAAAGTGGCATAAATGTTGATGTGTATATATCAGTTTTGTATCTTTTATCACTTTTTCTTGCTTTTTAAATTTTTCTAACTAGATGTGCACGAAGAAAACACTTTTTGATCACATGGAAGATATTTTGGAGTTGTAACAAACAAGTGATGCCTTTTGAAGGTGGGACCATATCTCCAACAATGAATGAGGATTACTTTTGTATCATGTATGTTCTCACCACCTAAGAGCTCAAATGTAATGGAAAAGGGATATATGTTACAACAGTCCAGTAAAATAGTGGCATGTGTGCTTTTTGTCCCGAAGCTTGTTTTTCTACTTCATTTCTATAAGAAGGAATTCAAGGCTAGAAATCAGGGGTTCGTTGTATTGCAATTGACATAGTGAATTGTAGAAAGAATATTGAGCATATTTTGAGTTTTGTCTTAGGTTTTGATTCTATAGTAGCATATGTAATTTTGATAACAAGATAGCAAAATAAAATGCATAATGGTGATAATTTCATGGCCATTTTCTCTCCTTTGTACTTGTTAAATATAATAAAGGATTTATTTTTTCATCTCCATTACTTCTCAGTGGATGTATAGTTTCATTCCTGCTTGTTAGTTCAATGAATTAATGTAAATGTTTGAGTGAGATTGTTAGCTCATATGAATTAAGTATTATGATATATTTAAGAAGTGGTGGTCGGGAATGTAATGAGGAAGTGTTGTAATACAGTGTTTCTAAAGGTTATATGTTGCTATGTGTTGAGTTTTTATCCAGTTGCATAGGTTAATATTTCCTTTGTGTTCAGGATAAGGCACTAGTCTAGGCAAGGTATTCATAATTCAATTTCTGGGTTAATTCATTAGCAAATCACTCTTTTTTTACAAAACTTTCAAATGACTTAACATTGTAGTTACATTGAGTTTCACTTTTCTCATGCTCCAAGTGTACTGTATTGCTAAAGGAGCTTCCAACCTTTTCAAGGCATTACGTTGTTGAGTGGTAATATGAGAATTATCTATTGTTTACAATGTATTTGAAATATTAATTTCACAATTTCTTGATTATACATTGTGGGATCACCCTCCCAAGTTTCACAGAGCCCAAAAGTGTAGGAGTAAAATTTTTGTAGCTTTTACTTGTTCGTTGGCCAATCCCTTTAGATTACTAAATATTGGAAATGGAAAAATCCATAGGTAATTCTGAAGAATGGATTAGTTCTTAAAAAAAAACCAACATAAGAGGTGAAATTTGGGAGTTTGATGAATTAAAACCTCAATTTTGTGTGCATTGTGCATTTTCTTAGTCTTACATTGGTTTTAGGCTGAAGTTGTGCATTGTACAGCTTGGTACAGCCTCATATCAAGGAATGTAATAGATGGATGGAAATATATTTATTTCTAGTTTACAATACCTTTTGTTTCATTAAATTTCATTGAGGTTTGTGTGAGATATGCCCATTTTGGTGAAGGCTTCCCTATTCTAACAATGTTTTCTAGAATTTTAAGTCTGAAAACATGCTAGTACGACCATGTACGGTACAATATTTGGATGAAACCAATTGGAATGGATGAATAGATGTTTCTATCTTTCAATTATTTTTGTTTGGATCATTTTCATGGAGATTTGAATATGTTTTGACCATTTTGTGAGGATAGGTCTGAACCTCAACTTAGGTTCCTAGTTTTGAAAAAGATACTATAACTTTCTTTTCCACTCCTGGATCTTGATGAAAATTGGAGGAAAAGTTGGTAATTATGATATCTTCAATCCCACTAAAGTGATTGGATTTAATATTTTTTTTTTTAAATTTATTAATGACTGTTCCTTTCATTTCATAGTGAGATAAGAAAATAGAGGGCAATAAGGGTATGCTCATTAACAACAACTCAAGTGTTTAGTTCATGCAAAGTTTGAATGGTGTTGGAGGATTTTCTATGGTGTTGGAGACTAGTTACATGCTAATTTCACATTGAGTTGTGTGTGTGGTGTCTTAACCCCAAGGGGGAAAGTTTTGTATGTTGTCAAATGTAGTTTTGTATTTGTATTCATAGGCCTTATGAAATGCTGGATTTTTATTTTGGTTTTCATATGTCATTGTTGTCCACGAAGGTGATATGGGCCTAGGGGTAGTAACTAGCAAAGAATAAAATCTAGGGCTATCATATCAATGTGTTGAAGAATTAGTCATTGAATGTGTTTTGTTGTCCTTCCTCTAACTCAAATTGGTATCAGAGAATGGAAGATTAGTAAGAGGTCACAAATAAGTGGTATTGAAGATAAATCAAGATGCCTCAAAGAGTGAATCTAGTTTCTATAGAGGTGAAAGAGACTTTATTAGAAAAATAGAATGTAAGTGTTGAGGGGAACAATCTATGGAGACTTGTAGAGTAAGGAGTTACCAATCAAGAAACAAGTGATGAGAAGAAAGAGAAGTGAGATGAAGAAGAAATATGAGAAGGTAACAAAAATAAACATTCAACAAGAGATGACAAAGCTGAGACAAGATTTGGAACAAAAAAAGTTTGAAGAAAGAATACAGAGTATAGGAAAAAGTGTATGGAGTTGGTACATTTCCATTAACAAAATTGTCAAGTGGCCCATAAAGAAGATTATTTAGAAAAGAAGAAAGCAAAAGATTATTTCTTTGAAAATGGAAGGTGAACTACAGTTTCATGAAGCCTTGGAGAATGCTACAGAAGAAGAAGATGCAACATACAAAAGGGATTTTGCAAGCAATGAAGTTAGAGAAGAAAGACAATCCATGCACCAGGCCATGTTTAATAGGTAAATGGAAGTAAAAATCTTGGTTTTGATCATGTATATGAAAAAGAGAATGTGGATATATAGGTTAATAGGGAGGAAAAGAAAAATTTGTCATTACAAGAGGCATGCATTCACCTAACCAGTACATATTCAGATTTGCATGACCAAGATGAAATCTACTATCTAGAGGGTTTATTTGAGATAGCATAGACCTATTTTTAAGACATAGCACAAAATAAATTTGAGTTTGATACTTCAATTTCACAATTTGATGATAATATCCTAGTTATTGCAACCATGTTGCTAGAAAAGGTCAAAGATGCATATAATTTAGCAAGGTCAAAGGGAGAGAAACTTTTGGAAATGAATTCTAATTTGTATGCCATGTGGAAGAGAAGTAAGGGTCATTGCAAAGCATTAGGGAGACCAAAGTTAAAAATGAAATAGGTATTAGAATGTTTGAAAGAAGTGTAGGGTAGCAAGAAAGATAACTTCATAGCTTATAGGAGTCCAAGATGGAAGACATTGCATACCTTTATTCAAGTGGACTTGAATCTTTTCTCTCTAGGGAGTATGATGCAGGGGCATTAGGAGCTCCATAGCAAGAATGGAATGTTACAATCAAACTATGTTGTATCCTTTCAAGTTATACATGGTTTTATCTTTGTATTAATAGGAGTTATGAAATGTTGGAAAAAAAATTGTTGTCATATTTCATTATTGTCCAAGAAGGTGCTATGGGCCTAGGGGTAGTGACTAGCAAAGAATAAAATCTAGGGTTGTCTTATCAATGTTTTGAAGAATTAGTCATTGAATGTGTTTTGTTTTCCTTCCTCGACATCAAATAATAATCGACTAAGAAATTAAATCTACATATAATTTAACACTACCTACTTGCATAATACCTTTAAGAGTCAAGCAATAATTGATCATGTTATTTAATATCCAAATATTACCACTTATCAATAATTTAGTTTACCTCTAATGGATACTATTGCAACTAAATATTGAATATCAATCATTACCTTTATATTCACTTATTCACATTCATAATATAAATCAACTAATATGATGAAATCAATTAATATACAATGATATTACCAATAACGAAACCTCTCAATCATTACATACTTACGTAGATAGGGAATAAACCTCATTTGGCTATCACACAAAATCACAACAACCACTAGTTAGTTAGTCAATAATCCAAAATATAAATAACTTGATGTATAGGAACAATAATCAATAATGTATATTTCCCAACACAAAAGAACACAAATATATAGGACATAAACCATTGATGACTAATAAGATCAACAAGGCCACAAGGGGCAGGGTCTTACACTCTCCCCCCTAGGATTGGGATTCCTCCTAGAAGTCCCTAGAAGTGAGGGTAAACACAAGCACTTGTTAATACAATTTTATACAAAAATTCCCAAGTATGACAATAGAAAATTTTATCCTCCAAAGCATTCTAAACTATTAGGAAACTTTACAATTTAATTGTCTACTCAAAAGATGATCCATCCTTGTTACCCAACAATATTGTAGATGTCAATTTCACTTTAATTCATCTATCACTTATTTGGTTATTACACACTACACTATATATATATATATATATATATATATATATATATATATATATATATGTTCACTTTAATCATCATTTATTTCACAAATAGTTCAATAATTTCACAATAATATAATGAATTTACATTTTAAGCAATCATTTATTTCCTTTTATTTTGATAATTCCTTCAGTTAATCCATAAGAATCACAAAAAAATGGTTTACCACACTCACACCATCAACACAAAATAGACATACCACATAGTTTAGGGAATGGGATTTATGAGGAGGAATTATGCCAAATGCCATATCACTGATTTGAAGTAATTTCCATCATGATAATATTAGGAAAGATGGTCTTGAGGACCACTCCATACATTTCCTAGTACCTTCCCCTTGTTTGTGTAAGGGAGTTAGCATCCAAGAAGGAAGGTACAAAAAGAATCACACACTAGGGGAGAATCAATTATTGATCATCCCATACTAGTCCCATTTACATCCACATCCTCATAAGATAAATTCCCTAGTGCATCTGCATCCCAATATGACCTACTAGGGACCCCTCCTAGATATAACAATTTATAGAGTTCACATCACGACACATATGCCAGCAGTTCAAAGAAGTCTCAAACTTAAGAAGATAAAATAAGATTTTAAACTTTCTAATAAAATCTAAAAAATGTAAAGTAAAAGAGTAAATCAAGTACAAAGGAAACATTTCAATCCAAAATAAAAAAGTGTTAAAATCAAATTAATTCCTTGAGGAAAAGAGGACTACACAAATCAAATATCCAAAAATACAATACTACTAGGGAAATCACAAAAGAAACTTCAAAATAATATATAGTTCATAAAGTCTGACACATTACATGCATTATGTGATTTCTTCAAGCCACTCGAAGGGTAGAGGAGAATGGTGGTTCTCAAACCACATAGCTAGAAAAACATAGTGGTGTCAAACCATTTATAATATGGTGGTCTCAAACCACAAAATAATAATATGGTTTTCTCAAACTAGGAAATATCATTATAATAACCAAGCATAGTCCCACACAACATAGGACATACCATCCAAGTAGCCATAACTCATATATCTGAAGTATCCTATAAAAGAAGTTATTTGTACACTAAATCTTATATGAGGAAACATCATTCACTAACACATATCTCTGTCACCATCTTGTATTTCTGTCATATTTACTATAAAGTACATAACTAAAGAAATTTGTTATATTTTATAGTCACAAGCCTTGTATTTTGTCATTTTATATTATTTTTGCAAATACTGGATAATAAGAATTAAGCAATTGAATTCTTCTCCCTCTATTTCCAACATTACTCATAGACCATGACTGGTTAAAGCATTACATGTATGTGAATAGACTAATAATGATACCACAAGAATACTACATCTAATAACCATGCCTTTGAATAACCAATATCTATAACATTTGTAGCCCAAGTGGAACCTCATCCAAAGTTTCACATATGAGATCCATACTCAACCCATGGGATACAACTCAAGGAAAAAGGTTTTGCACTATGGACCAACAAATATGGTCCTCAAAGGGTGATTATATCTAGATCAATGTTCCAAGGGGGAACATGATTCATACATATATCCACTCACTGGCACATTAATGCATCACAAAAGTATCATAATGTTCCAATAAACATGAGACTCCCTCAACCACTAATACACTAGCAGAGCCTTCTCTAGATGGAGTGGTCATTACTAGGGAAATTCCAACACAGAACAAAACATGTAGTCTTATCATGACACATTAATTAACACAAGGCTATAGATAAGTAGATCATCTCAGATATGCACCAAACCCTTATCCCAAGTTGGATACCCAATGTCCCAAACTTGAATCACAAACATAACATTCACTAGTTTCTCACAACACATAATAATGCACTTTTTAAGCTTTCTACACACTCATTTAAACAAATAAACACTTAACTACCTTGAACCACAAAAAATAACACTTAGCACTATCAATACATGAAGTGGTTTACACTTGAAACAATTACCAACACACAAGAACATCAATATCTCCTTGTATTTCAAAGAAGGAATTCCATATAAGGGGAGTAGGGGCTCTACTAGACATGGGGAAAACATATGAACAAATATCATAATCAAATCTCCACCAAAAACTCCACATAATTCCACACCAACACTAGAACTCCACATCAGTGCCACATCATAATCACAACCAAATCAACACCCTTTTTCCTCCCAACAAAAAATCTACCAAAAGTAGAATGGGATACACATATCCCCAAATGATGAAAAGCCCCAATGTGTGGGAGCCACGCCCACTTAGACCCCTTGCACTTGGAGAACCCATAATATCCTCTTCACAAGTGAGGGGTCAAATCCCCTAGAAGGCACATAAGAATTGACACATAACAAAAGGGATCACATAGTTCCCAATCCACAACACAACACTCAGAACAAACATTATTTTCATAAAACAGTAAAAAGACACCATAGATTAAAACATAATACACCATTAAAGATAAATTCCTTGTTTACAAGCTAGAATACATGATTCAACTTAAACATCAGTAAACAAAGATAAAATGAAAATTACTAATAATTGAGTCTAAATTTCTTCACAAATAACTATTACATTTTAATTTTCTACTTGAATAATTATGGTAACATTTTGTATTTTAGTTAGCAATACTAAAAAATCAAACACTTTGAACTGGACACTTTTAAAACTTTAAGTTACTATCATCAAGCAAATAAAGCAATAGTTTCATTCATGGTTTAAAATTTCATTTTCAAACAATCAATGTTAATATTTCCAATTTTCAAGCATGCCATAAACATATTAATAATGTAGCATTTAATTCATAATAAAAGATTACACTAACTCAACTAGATAACTTTCACAATCAATTTGTGACATTAATCAAGTACTACCAAACATCTAGAGCATGTAGTAACCTTAATAACCTCATGGTGAATTTACTACATTATATTAAACTTGTAATACCCAACCAAGAAAGCATCCAATTATGATGACCCTCTTTACTGCAATAATCATTAAATAATTTCTCAAGGAAATGACTCTATATCTAATATGAACAAGTTAAAGTGACAAACATAAGTAACTTTATTTACTATCTCAAGAATTAAATTTCTCATAGAAATAACTATTTATTCTTTTTAAGCCAAAATCAATTTCATATAAATCCTTTTCCTTTTTATAATCTTATCACTTTTCTAATTAGTATTACATTAATTCAGGCATAACTATGTTCAACCAAGAATCCAAATAAAGATAACATTAGAAATGGAAAATTAGAATTAACATCAAACATACTTCAAATAAACTTTTCATAAGCTTAAATGATTCAAATAAATTTCCATCCTAATAAAAACAACTTGCTTCTAACATGGATGATACAATTATCACAACAAGCTTGTTAAGAATCTAAGAAATTTGAATTCAAAGGATGAGAGGATATACCTTTAGGTGTTTTTGAACAAGTTATAATTAAAAATATAGTTTTAACCTTTTATTGCATTACTAAGGACAAGGTCGCTTAATTAATCCCCCCTACAATATCAAAAAAGAAACTTTACACAATAATAAGACATTACACACAATTAGGTCCCTAACCTAGTGTTGGAACCCCACTCTGATACCAAATGCATGCCCAAATTTTTTCACCTAACAATACACAGCTACAATTTTTTTTGTATTACCATGCATAAACACAGATAGCTATCAAACATATAAGAAACATAGCCACACATCAATGAGAAGATGAATATTAAATACCTCCTAATCACAACAATTGATAAAACTTATATCAGTATCATATATACCTTTAGTCTTATCACCCCCTTCTCACATCTATATCCAGTAACATTACTAACCTCAAAATTACTAATTTCTTGACAAGTAATAAGCATAGTAATCCTACCTTTAACACTCCATACTAATATTTATTCATCATTACCCTCCTCATAAGTACCAAGTTAAATATTAATGGCATCCACATATCTATATTCAATATTACCCTTCAAATATAACTCTAAACTTACTTGACATCATGATTCATAACATATAAATATACTATTATTGCTATGTAGCCAACTATAGATTTCACCACTAACTAACAATACAATATTAATGTTACCCATAAAGTTAGTACTACTAATATTCATATCACATAAATTCATAACTAATGAAGATATTATTGTGATTGAAAATCACAATAATATCATCAGTTGATATGGTTCCCATTACTCTTTTGACACCTTCTTAATCAATAGCACTAAAAATCATGCTAATCGAGCAATAAGAATTCTATATAGGTATATTATGTATGAAATAAGGAAAATAAAGAAACACCATATTCAAATGTAGCAATTACTTAAGGAAAATTGTTCAAATCTTTTGAAAGATTTCATGACAACAAGTTTGGTGATCTTAATCAAAAAAGATGTAGTTGATACTTAATTATTTCTCTATCCCACTAAATTAGAATATAAAATCAATTAATGCATCTAAAGTCATTAGTGACGGATAATCCAAGATTCAAATAGACTTAAGATTGGATTCAATTTCTTCCCACATTATTAAAAGTTGAGTTAAACTTTTATAATCCACTAATAAGTTCAAATACTAGAGACACATCAAAGGTGGTGAATCAATTTTAAATTTAACTTACCCTTCCAATTTACCTATTTAATTCCTAATCATTAGAGATGAAATCAGTAAATTAAAAAGTGCTCAAACTAATCTCACTAGCATGAACATGCAATAAATAAGCTATCAAACAAAAACTAAGCTATCAAATTATCACAAGTAATGCTCAACACTATTGGACCAAAAACCCAAGAACCCAAGAATGATTATGCATATATGCAATGTACAAAAACACACACCAAATTCATAATTATTTAAATTTTTCATCTTTTATTAACAATTATATTTAATCTCAAAAGTTTCAAAACCATTAGATGATACTCTACCAATGTAATTTGTGTTTCTACCCAACTAATATTCATAAATACTTTTTAGATGATTGAATCAACTACTTTACTTAGGCACTTCTTTACCAAACATATATATAATGAAATACTCTCTTTCTTGGATAAAATGGAAATATTGCCGAACTCATTAAATAATCAAATAGGTGACTCCAATTCTCTAATAAGAAACTAATCCTAAAACATATAAAAATAAATGAGACCAACCAATTGAAACTTATAATTCTAAACAAAACTTAACTATAACTCTTAGATGATAACTAGAAACTATTTCTAAATAGAAATGAGACTCTTTAAAAGAAAAAAAAGGAAATAAAGATATAACCCTTTATTCAAAATTTCAAATTAAACCTGAAATAATCCCATTAACAAAAGAAAACCGATTTAAAAATAACTTTGAAATTCCCTAAATGTAAGTTTTCCATATTGACTCCATTAAGAATTCACAAATTAGTTTTTGATTCAATCCACCTTATCAAATTTGTTTCCTCAATCGAGGGTTGTCATTTGAATATCAATTTATTTAAATTCACTACTCATTTAGTCCTTCCCATATGATTGATTATATCAAAACATGTTTAAACAATTCTTAATCAAGTCTAATTTGTCTCTTGATAATTTAAAAATGAAAAAACTATTTCATAAAACTAACTTCCTTACAATTTCAAATTTGAACATTAAGACTCATTGTTATGTATGATATATATAAAATTTATTAAGTATTCTTGAAATAAGTTTTAAGGAGATACGAATTATAAAAATAAAGGGAACAAAAAAAAGGAAAATTTTGTATCTAAACACTAATTAACTAAGTAATTAATAACTAACTAAAAACTAATTCCAAACTAACTTATGATACCTTAAATAAGAGTCTCCTCAACTATTTTCCCTTTTCTCTTTAAATTTTTTTTTCACATGTGTAATGTTATTTCTTGATTTCCTCTATTTGATATTTGTTTGAAAAAGAAAATATTTTGTAAAATTTTATGTTGTAGGTTAAAAAGAGGAAGAAGATGGAAGAAACATATTTCAACTCTCTTGTCTTCATGAAACCCTACTTGGTTCCACTCAATTTGGTTTTCTTAATTTGTTGTTTTAATTTTAAAGTAGGGGGCAGTAATGTTTTAATCATAAATTTTATTTGGCGTACTAGGTGTAACTAAGGGTTAAATTTAGGTTAGATTAGATGTTAGAAAATCAACAAAGACTATAAACCCAAAGAACTATGAAGTACAAAGGAAATTAAAAGCAAGAATGATTATACCTATTCCTCGAATCTTCCATGATTACCTCCATAGAACCTCCTAGCTTGCAGCATATGATTGATGCCCTCAGATTGAGTGTGTGAGCATTTCGACTATGACATCGTCCTATGCAAGTTTTGAAGGATTTGTATAAAACTATGTCTATGCCTATGACGATATGACTCTAAAATGTAAAATAAATCTATGCATAAATGTGTCAAAATAACCAAATCTATGTGTGTAATCCAAAAATGTGAGCAAAATAGCATTTTATAGAAAATGCCATTTTGAATGGACGGACGAGATCGACTTTTGACGGAGACCTAAAATCAGAGGAAGAGATTAAATTTGATAATCCCTAATCAGGGTTAGGGAAAAATCCTTAAACGAGTGGTCGAGATGTCATCTAAGAAGATTGAATCGGCAGTGGAGAATAAATGAGATAATTAATTAGAAAAATAAGGACTTTTGAAAATCAAGAAGATAAAGACTGCCTGATTTGTGAGATTTGAAAAATCAAGAAGATAAGAGTTGAACTGAATATCAAATTTGAAAAATCAATAATCTGCCCAATTACTTGATTTTTGGAGGAAAGTTACCATTTTGAATTAAATTAATTCAAAATATGGATTTTGTGAGATAATAAATAATCAATTTTTAGATTATTTACTAAAATGAACTAATAGTTAAGAATGTGAAATCATTTTAAATAATTAACTTATTTAAAATAAGAGAAATGTTAATTTAGGTAATTAAATAATTAAGATAATTATTTAATTGAGAGGAAATGATTAGTAATTAAATAAATTAGTAAATTTATTTAATTATGAGAATTAGTGACATATTAAATAAATAAACGAAATTCATTTATTTAATAATTAGGAAGAATTATTGAATAAAGATAATTAAACAAATTTAGAAATTTATTTATTTAGAGGAAGACTTAGACAATTAATGATGTATTTAATAAATAAATTAAATTTGATTATTTAATAATCATGAAGAATAAAAGGAAATGAATTAATTAAATAATTATGAATTATTTAATTAATAGTCGAAAGTGGACCAAGGACATAATTAAATGTCATAATTATGCTAGGATGAAAGTGGTAAAAATAGAGCTTGCAGGCCTAGGTCATTTTTAAGTGTCTACATTTTGCCCCTCTTTGTCATAATGTAGCATGTCGCATTGTGACAAAGAAAATAAGCCAAAGCCATGCCCCAGTGAAGGTATAGAGTATCAATGCCCCCTTAGGAATTTTTTTAAATTTTGGGCCGGCAGTAGAAAAATTTGGAAAGGGTCCCGATAAGTCAATTTGATGACCAGAAAAATGATGGTGCAGACGGTTTCAGATTTTGACATGTTTAAAATAGCCAATAGGGTGGGAAAAGTTGGTCAAATGAGCCTCCAGTAATAACCTAGTTGAAAAATGCCATTTTGACTTTATAAATAGGTTGACAAAGGGGTAAAAGTCAATTCATTTCCACTATCACTTTGCAAATTTCAAGAGCTAAGAGCGAAAAGGACTGCAACGAGGATGGTGATTTCAGTGACAGAGCATCGTGGTGAGATCATGCGGACCTTCAGGCAGAAAAAGGGCTCAGAGCCAGTGGTATGTACCTCTAACCCCCTTTGTAATTTTCTCATTTTGTGTCAAAGTTAGGTTTTTAAGGCCAACAACTAATGCGTTGCGACGCATATGCATGCACGTAAGCTGCATTTGACTTCACGTTTGACGCATTTGATGCATCGCGATGCAAGTGCAAGGGATTTTTAGGGCAGGCGAAGGGTTTGCGATGCATTTTCCAAAAAATGTGACACATTCACTTTTTTGAGCCGCATTCAAAAGTTAGAATGTTGCAATCGTCATTTTGCCACGCAATCAACTGCTTGAGCGATGCATTCGAGTGAAGCGACGCAAGTGTCATATATCGTGATGCAACTACTCTGATGCAACACATTTGAGTGAGCAAATGATGTAATTGACATGTCGCGATGCATTTGAACTATGAAACGATGCATTCATTATTTTGCGACGTAATTGCAGTCAACGCGACGCATTTAACATTGACTTTGACTAGGGCTGATTTTGATGCTTTTCCAATTTGAAATGCTTTTTGATGATACTGACAATTGTCTAGAAGGTACTGACACATTGTTTGGCTTTGTGCAGAAACAGCTAGCCCCTATTTACACATGAGAGAGTAGACCGACGACCTTCCGGTTTGCTGATCAGCTAACTTTGCGGGAGTGACGATGATTGATGAGGCTAGGTTTTTTTAATGTCATCTATATGCCTACTATTTAGGAAAATAGGGGACTACTGACTGTGCTATGCGAGCGATGGCATTCAGAGACATGCTCTTTCCACCTGCCGACGAGAGATGCGACCATTACACTTGATGATGTTTATCGTATTCTACACGTGCTGATCTGAGGAGAGTGGATCGTCTACGACCCTCGCCATGGCCATCAGACCTTCACAACGTATTATTGGGATGAGGGTGCAAGACTCGCCATCCAAGGTTACAAGATCAGCTGGGAGTTTATGGTGAAGCATTATCCTCGTTTTGATGCATTCCTGGTGATACCGATTGGCGGGATACTGATTCCTAACCATCACGGACATGGGTTCCCTATTGGCTAGTGAGACGTCTCAGTGGGGATGAGGCAGGACATGACAGTTTATGCTTGGGGCCCTGTTTATTGGGAACACTCTATCACCAGCTGCATGAGGTTGTCTACAGGAGGGTAAAGAGTATCTCATGTGGCACCACACTGATGATGATTTGGGCTTGGGAGCTCATAGCGATATTTCAACCTCCCATTCAGAGACCACAGCTAGCCGAGGGGATGCCCTACACCTATTACTATGCTAGTGCCTTATAGTAGACACAGATGGGAGAGATGGGTTAGTGGCGCCATCAGATTGATACTATGGTGTCATTCATCTAGAGACCATACAGAGACTACTAGCAGTGGGATGATGAGGTGGGCCATCTCAACCTATGCAGACAGTATCGGTACCTGATTGGCAGGATAGTGCAGAGCCAGCTAATCATAGAGATGTATCTACTATTGCATGTCCTCAGAAAGTTTGGAGAGTAGTAGGGTGTACCTGCAGGCACAACTGAGTATGCTCGGTCCTCTAGAGAGGTAGCTTGGGGGCCAATGATTCCAGTAGCATTCACCAAGCAGCAGATCGATGGGCTAGGAGCCCAATAATGGGGATGGAGGGGTGGGATTTCAAATCCTGGGACCACAGTTGACTATGACCTATGGTGAGAGGAACATAGACCAGTGCCACTAACAGATCTAGATGAGGCCAACACCTATGGACAGGAGGTCAGTTATACCATGTCTGCCGAGGGCCAAATGAGGAGGAAGAGATGGTGATAGAGGTAGAGGTCGAGGGAGGGATGGAGGCCAGGATGGAGGCAGGGGGAGGGATGGAGGTCAGGACGAAGGGTGAGATGTAGGCAGGGATGGAGGTCGGGTGGAGATGATGGAGATGATGGGCATGATGGAGGAGACGGCCAAAAATAGAGGAGAGATGGTCAGAGACAGGGCAAGAGAGTGCGTCCATGTGTGGCGAGAGTAGCACTAGATGTTATCCTAGAGGTGGCCGAGGAGGGGGAGAGAGAGGAGGAGGAGCAGCTGAGGCTGGTGGGAAAAGAGGAGAGACAGGAGGAAGAGTAGCCAGGTAGGAGGGGGAGGAGGAGAGACAGGAGGAGGGGAGACAGGAGGAGGAGAGACAAGAGGAGTCTATGGTGGAGGAGGAGGCCAGACAGGAGGAGGATGTGGATGTGGACATGGATGTGCCTTAGGATGATGGATTCGGTGGAGAGGATGCTGCAGAGGATGATGATGATGATGATGATGACACCATAGATGAGGTCGAGAGACTACTAAGATTTGGGATGGTGGAGGGAGATGAGGAGATACCATCCAGCTCGGCACTACCCCATGATGCTACGACAGACCAGAGGGTTGCAGAACTTTAGAGGAGATTGGATGAGAGTGCGGTAAAGGTTAGGACACTGTGGGCAGAGCTAGAGGTGGCTCGGGTAGAGTAGGATCAGGTAGTGATCTGTCAGCAGGATTCAACTTAGTGGTGTGTAGAGTTTGCATCACTATGTTCAGGGCATTTTGGGGATATTTCTCGTGAGATTTCTAGGGTGAGCACTTGATATGGATAGTACAGGACCCTCTATGAGCAGGCAGTGCCATCTGAGTGATGAGATCCTACACTGTCACACTCATAGACGAGGACAAGCAGTGGTTAGAGGTCAGGGAGTGGGAGCGACAGTAGGAGCCATACCAGTGTAGGAGGGTCCACCTCATCAGGGCACACATTAGGACACAGGTCTCGCCACTCACATAGGCATGCCTCGAGTCATCATTCAAGCCACAGTCATGGGTCCGCTGGTTCAGTACAGAGACAACCACTAGTGATAGATCCTTCAGCGTCATAGAGTCAAGTCGTCGTGTCCTCACAGGTGTCTATTACCATGGAGATGATGCCATTAGTGTCAGTTCCATTGGTTGCACAGACAGAGACTGCTACAGGTCCACCCATTATCTCAGTGCTAGTCACTGATCCTCAGCCACCACACTCTTCACCATGAGGGATGATGAGAGCCTATCCTAGGGGAATGTTTTCTATATTTGTTTTTATGTTATGACACATTATGTATAGACCATTGAGCTTGCAAGCTCCATTTTTAGGATATTTGTTGACTCTATCCTATGACATTGTATACTTTTGAGATGATATTATATGATGATGTAGTTTTGATGTGGGCCTACATGTGTGTTATCCAATGCTATTTGATTTATACATTATGATATATGTGATGTGATGCGTTATGTATGTTGTTGATTTATGATGGATGGTGGTATTATTTATATGTCTTGTCATGTATGTCTTATGATGCTTTCTTATGATATGATGCCATGATGATGCAATGCTTATTTATATGTTATGCTGATTTTGTGATGCATAATGTATTTACGTAAATGGATGCCCTATTTATGATTATGTTAATGCAATATGCAATGAAATGTATATGATTTAATGCTATGAATGATGTATGTATGGTCCTAATGCAATATTTATATGATCATGTATGCACTTATGTTTTTTGTATGTCACAGGATATCATCGCGAGATGGATGAGAGAAGATGACTAGACTAAGGAGAGAATATGACCAGACTGAAGGAGATGCATGTTAATTCCTAGACCAAATCCTTCAAAACTTTACCATAGGACTTTTTATATTTATTGCTCTTAATCATCATTGGGCATATTGTTGTAATGGCCAACAAACACCATGATATGACATAGATCAAGGTGTACAAGGTCGTACCATCACATAAGACAAGCAGTCACAGACAAGGATGATCATGACTCATACTAAGAGCACAATTACCCTTGTCTTTTTGTCATAATCAACCATAAGCAAAAAAAAGAAAAGAAGGACAATTCATGCAATGTCGTTGTTTCTCTAAATCTTGTTTCCAAGACATCCTTGACAAACTAGTAGCATGATTGCCAAAAATACAAAATAGAGCCCTTATCATGATACGTCGTTATTTTTCTAAATCCTGAAATTAGGACCTCGTTGAGAAACTAGTAATCATGTGTTTCAAAAGTCAAGACAAACGTCATGATATGTCGCTGCTTCTCTAAATCCTGTTATTGGGATCTCATTGAAAAACTAGTAACATGATAAAAAATCCAAAAGACAAGTGCCAAGTGTTTGCCAAGTGCATATGGATACCCATTGTTCTGATGTCAAGATGTCATGTTTGATGACGATGAGATGCAGGGGTGTCAGAGTTTTGACGATGCCAAGATGACGAATGTCAAAAATTGCCAAATTCAGGAAGGACACATCCTGAATAATATTGATGTCGAGAGGATTGATCCCTAAATGTCAAAAGGGATTCCCCCGAAATGATGACCATGCCTAGGAAGGACACATCCTAAGGCATATATGATAGAGTTTGTTCTTCAGAAGGACACATCTGAAGAATACTGATGTTAAGAGGAGTGATCCTTAGATGTCAAGAGGATCCCTCAAAATGTCAAATTACAGTGACGATGCCTAGGAAGGACACATCCTAAGGCATGAATGATAGAGGCTATTCTACAGAAGGACACATCTACAAGGTAACCAAGAGTTGATAGTTTGACTACTTATGATAATGAAACTTCCTTTGACCAAGTTTTGACCAAAGTTTGGGCTAAGTTTGACTTGTGTTGATTATATGTCGATACTGTCATGATGATATGATTGACGTGCTAATGAGATTTCCATATTGAAATAAATGATTTCCATAATTTGTTTTAGGAGTTTATCCATTTGGGAATGATTCACTTTGACTTGAAGATAATTTGACATGTGTGCCAATGTAATGCCCTGAACCCTAATGGACTGGCCTAGTGCGGCCTCGGGGGCTCATCGACAGATGGCCTTGCCTACGTCATGCACTCAGAGACCTCGTTGTTTGACACGACCAATGACTTTGTCTTGATGACCAAAGATTATGCCATGATTTGATTTTGACAAACCTAAAAGGACTGACCTAATGTCTCAGGGACTCAAAAATGACTCTTTCCTACGTAGAAAATGCGCAGAGACAATGTAGTTTGGACAAATGAAAAAGATTGATTGATTGACATGACAGACTAACAAGAGATGACTTTGTGTTTGTACTCTTCAAGCAGTTTGACCTCTTGTGTTTTTCTTCAGGACATTTTTCAATTTTTAGGTCTTTCTTCAGGACGTTTTGTGATATTTTTGGTCTTTTTTTAGGACTTTTTGCGATGTTTTTGGTCTTTTTCAAGACTTTTTGTGATGTTTTTGGTTATTTTTCAGGACATTTTCTGATTTTTAGGTCTTTTTTTATGACTTTTTCTAATTTTTAAGTCTTTTTTTAGGACATTTTAGCAATTGCCAAAACCATGCGTGACATCCACTGCAGTTACATGATAAATTTTTTTCCCCCAGTCAGGTCCAAGACTTAGCCAATTTTAAAGGACATGAAAGGGATGTGCCTATAGTACCAGATGCACAGGATAAAGGACTTGATGTCAACTGTTTATCAACCATGAGAGGAAAGGTATGATGTCATGGTGATTGGCGTGATAGTGATGGGAAATGTGTTCCATCATAGACCTAGGAAGATGAAGTAATAGTAGATGGTTGAGCAATGATTGACTACACATGGTGCCTATTTTCCAGGTTTTCACCATGATACTTATCCAAAGCACCTATTTGTCAGGTTTTCACTGTTGGATGGATCATTTTTCTTTACTATTTTTGTCATTTTTCTTATTTTTTTGGTGCTACCAAGACGCCTGTTTGCCAAGTTTTTATCAAGACATCAATTTTCTACCATTTTTCAATTTTTTGTATTTTATAGTTTTCAACTCGATCTCCTAATGCTATGTGTAGAACTTTCAGAGATGTAAACTATTGATAGACTCTGTCAGGTGTTCTCCATCTAGAGTCGCCAGCTAATAAGCTCTAGAACCAAAAGAGGATATGATGACGTAAGGACCCAACTAGTTTGGTTCAAACTTGTCTGGCTTTTCTCTGTCAGCCTGGTTCTTAGGGTTCTGCATGAGGACTAAGTCGCCAATGTCAAACTTCTTGACCATAACCTTCTTGTTGTAACTGCGACAAATTTAGTTCTAATACACTTATAGATGGTTTAGGGAAATTTGACTTCTTTCCTCTAGCATCTCCAGCTCATGTAGGCATGACTTTCTATACTCATCATCAGTTAAACCCTTCAGGGAGACTTGTAAAGAAGGAATTTCAACCTCAATGGGAAAAATGGCCTCAACTCCAAAGACTAGGGTGAAAGGAGTGGCTCCTATAGGCATATGAATGCTAGTGCGGTAAGCCCACAGAGCAGGGTTGAGTTGTGTATGCCAATCATGGCCAGCGTCATTGACAGTTTTTTTGAGGATTTTAATAATGGTTTTGTTTGACACCTCAGCTTGACCATTTCCTTGTGGGTATTAAGGGGATGAAAAATGTTGTTGGATGTGAAATCGCTCACATAACTTACGAATGTCTTGGTTTTTATACGGACGTCCATTGTCAGTGATGATGGATTGTGAAAGGCCATACCGGAAAATGATGTAGTTGAGAATGAATTTGGATATTTGTTTGTCGGTTATGTATGTCAGAGGGATGGCTTCGATCCACTTCGTAAAATACTCAGTGGCGGTGATGATGAATTTATGGCCATTGGATGATGTAGGATGGATCTTACCCATGAGGTTGAGTCCCCATTGAGTGAAGGGCCAAGGAGAGGTGATCGACCGAAGTTCCTATGATGGAGCGTGGATCAAATCACTATGAATCTGGAATTGGCGACAAGTCCTGACATATTCTATTACATCTTTTTCAATGGTTGGCCAATAGTACCCAAGTCTTGTTACTTTCTTGGCTAGAGTAGGACCACTCAAATGAGACCCGCAATACCGTCATGTACTTCGCATAAGGTTGTACATGCTTCATTAGTGTCGAGACATTTAAGGAGGGTGCCATCAAAGCTACGCCGATAAAGGGTGTCACTGACGATGGCATATCTTGGAAATTTTTGGATGGACTTCCTCTAGTTATTGGATAGGTTGGGTGGCATGGTTTGAGACTTAAGGTAGTCATAAATATTTTGGTACCAGGGAGAGTCGAGACCAACAAGTTCACAGACCATTTTTTACTCTGGAATGTCATAGGAAGGGACCAACAATTGTTCTATTAGGAATTCCAGCTGAGGCATGTTGCTTGGAATATCGAGAAGAGAGCCTATTGTAGCCATTGCATCTTCCGCTTTGTTTTGTGTTCTCAGAACTTGTTCAAAAGTTACCATATGAAATTATGTGTGGAAACTATCAACCATCCGTTTGTAGGGCATCATTTTCTCATATTTTGTGTCATAGTCATCATTAACTTGGTTGATGACTAACTGAGAATCCCCATAGACATGTAATGCTTTGATTTTCCATTTTATTTCCATTCTAAGTCCTGTAACTAGTGCCTCATATTCCACCACATTGTTTGTGCATGGGAAAGCAATGCGGAAAGACTTAGGAATGGAGTCTCCTTGAGGGGTGATGAATAAGATTCCTACCCCCGAGCCATGATTTGTGTGTGATCCGTCAAAGTAGAGTCGCCAAGGTGACTTAGGTTCCATATGGAATATCGACTTATCTAGAAAATCTGCCACTAACGGGTGATCACTTTGTAAAGGTGCATCCGCCAGCTGGTCTGCTATGAATTGTCCTTTTATTGCCTTTCTTTCTACATATTGAATGTCATAATTCGCTCAAAATCATGATCCATTTTTCCAAACGTCCTGTTAATGCTGCCCGACTTAACAAATATTTGAGGGGGTCGATCTTTGCTACTAGTTGTGTCTAATGGATCAACATATAATTTCTTAGTTTTTGTACTGCAAATACCATGGCTAGGCAAGCTCAATCAATTGATGTATAGTTCAGTTCATATCCAACCAATGTCCAAATGATGTAATAAATAGCTCTTTCTTTCTCTTCTTGGTTGTTCTACGGAAGTAATGCCCCCAGTGTTGAATTAGTTGCCGAGATGTATAGGATCAATGGTTTTTCGTGAATGTGCGGCATGAGGACTGGCGACGACAGTAGGTAATATTTTATTTTCTAAAAGGCTTCTTAGAATTTATCTGTCCACACAAAGGGGATGCCTTTGTGCAACAGATATTGGAATGGGTGACACTTGTCAGCCAATTGTGCTATGAAGCACCGAATGGATTGTACCCTGCCTTGTAGGGTTCTGAGTTCATTGATTCCTCTAGGTAGAGGCATGTCTATGATGGCTTTTACTTTTGCTGGATCGACCTCAATGCCTCTTCAAGAAACTATGTATCCCAAGAGTTTACCTGATGTTACATCGAAGACACATTTCTTAGGATTCAGTCAGACTTTGTATTCTTCTTGTCTCTTGAAAATTGTGTCTAACACCTTCAAATGATCGTTTCTTATTACTAATTTAGCCAATAGGTCATCTACATAATCTTCCATTATTTTATGCATCAAGTCATGAAAGATTGTGGTCATAGCCCTCTGATATGTGGCACCTGCATTTTTGAGACCGAAAGGTATGACATTCCAATAGTATGTACCCCAAGGGCAAGTAAATGTCATTTTGTGTTGGTCTTCTGGGGCAATGCGAATCTGATTATAGCCAGAGAAACCATCCATGAGGGACAACATCTCATATCCTGCTATGAGGTCAACTATGATATCAATATTCGGTAAAGGAAAGTCATCTTTTGGGCATGCCTTATTTAGGTCTCTAAAATCTGTACAGATGCGAATCATCCCAGTTGGCTTTGTTACTGGCACTAGGTTAGATATCCATTCAGCATAATCAATAGACCATATGAATCCAGCGTCTAGAAGTTTCTTCAACTAAGCCTTGACCAATAGAGTGACCTGAGGATGCATTTTGCATAACTTCTGTTTAATTGGTTTGGCATTAGGCAATAGTGGCAGATGGTGCAACACCAATTTTGGGTCTAATCCTAGCATGTCAACATTGAACCATGTGAAGCTGACTTTACGTTCTGCAAAGAATTTATGAAATTTCAGTCTTTCTTTCTCAGTCAGGGATGCAGAAAAGAGGACCATTTTGGGATCTTCTGCAATTGCTATATTGTCTTCTATGGTGTCTTCTATAAGCATAGTTGATTTCTCTTATTGTACAGGAAGAAAGTCTAGTCCTCCATCTTTGGGCACCTCAGAGAGGTTTTCACCTGTAGATACATCCATTGTTTTTACTTTTTTGTTGTCAGGAGGTGCCTTTTGGTTTTCACCTAAAGACATTTCTTTTTTTAGTTTATTTTTATTTTTAATTTTGTGACTAGAGGACGAAGCAGTCTCGCCAAAGTAGGATGTACAATCTAAGTCAATGGAAAATCTTGACTTGTGATCACCACTGGGTATGCCCTCACATAATCCCATAAACTCTGCAATTGCCTCATCATTCTAAAAGGTGTCCAGGACTGGTGGGCCTTGTTGGTACTAATTGACTAGTTGAGGATAAACTAGGGAAATGCCATCATCAGTGTTGGTGAATTGAGTGGAGGATGCATGAAAGCATGCAGATGGATTTAGTGATATTGTAGATGTGATTATCATCATCCAACTCCACATCAGACTCTATCCAATATTCCCCTTCACTAGTCTCATATTTGTTGTCAAAATAAGGGGTGATGGACTTAGAGTCATGGTTGTCAGTTTCATCTGGTACTTCAGATGGATTAGACTGAAGGGATTTAGATGGTGGGTCTTGTATGTCATGGGGAGTGGTAATGGGACTTTGACTATTTGGTGCTTGATCAATTTTAAATGTTTTCCAAAATATTTGTTCAGAGGTCAGTTCCCTCATTTTGATAAACAAATCATCGAGGCAACAGTCGTTTAAGGATCGTTCTGAGCCAAATTCCCACTCTTGGGAGTCAGTTTTGGTGAGGGTTTCCTTAGAAGTCTCGACACTTTCCAAAGCATGCACTCGCTCACTCAAAATTCCAATGGTACGTCGATCATCATTGTCGGGCGATCCAAACCCTAATCCAAGATACTTTGGTAGTTTGAAAGGTTCTATGGGTTCTCTTCATCTAGTTTTATTTCTGCCTAGGCCACTGGTTCCCTTAGCATTCATTATGTCATATCCCTTGCCATATTTCTTAACTGGTAATGGGGGTAGTTTGACCATATCTTTATAGAGCCATCCTGTGATATCAACAAGGTCCTCATTACTCATGTCTCCCCATTTGATGAAAACTATTTTTGGTGGAACTTTGAAAATTTCTTTGGGTTCCATTCTAAAACATGGCCAACCATAGACCTCCGGAGACTTTGGTATTGTTGTGATGCTATATGTCATATGTAGTTTGAATTCTCCATAGTCGAGGTCCTAGATCTTGACAGTGGTTTCAGCCTTAGGGTTTGTGGAAGATGGTGGTGTGGTAGAAGACGTGGACGGAGTGGATGTGGAAGATGATGCGAGTGTGGATGGGTCAATGTATTTGGAAGACGAGGGGCCAAAAGCTCTCGATTGATAGGAACTCAGTTTTTAGAAATATCCCTTAGGTTGGTACAATATTGAAAAGGGTCAGGGTCGCCATATATAGTGATTTATGTTCCATCAAATAGGAATTTTAAGCATTGGTGATATGTGGATGGAACATATTTTAAGGCATGAATCCATGGGTGACCGAGCAAGATGTTGTAAGGTAATTCTAGATCTAGGACTAGGCAGGTTGTATCCACAATGACTAGTCCCACTCTGATAGGAAGAGAAATAATGCCTTGTGAAGAGCGTTCTTCGTCATCATATGCTTTGATCACTATACTCTTTTTAGGGTCTACACATGCATCAGAAAATCCTAGAGCCTTAAACAGTTTCAAGGAGCATATGTTCAATCCTACTCCACCATCTACTAAAACTCTTCTAACCTTGTGCTTATAGATGAAAGTTTCAATGTGCAATGCATCATTATGGTTGGTCTTAGGTGACGAGTAGTCTTGATCAGAAAAGGTGACATGGTAAGGCATAGTGAGGTATCCCACCATGGTCTCAAACTAATTGACATCGATATCCTTGGGGACTGACGACTCTTGCAGGGTTTTATCTAGTATAGCCTTATGAGTGGGAGAGATGCGAAGCAGCTTGAGTATAGAAATTTGCATGGGAGTTTTGCCAAGCTGGTCGATAAGGTTGAACTGACTCTTTGGTTGCCACTATTTTGTGGTCGAGATGAGTTTTGATTGTTTAGGAGATGGGCCAGGTATGGTGATTTTGGGTTGCCTAGCGAGAGGTGGGCCAGCTATGGTGACCTTGCCACTTCAAGTAGTAGCATTGCATTGAGGTGCTCTCTTGACCATAATGGTATTGATGTATTCGTCATTAGTTTAGACAATATTTATAATAGGTCTACCAGAATAGTCATACCTGGCACGGGAAAAGTTAGCTTGATTATTGTTTATCTGTGGACCTGACGTGGAAGCATTATTAGAACCATGGTATTGCAATGGGTTCTTATGAATAGTATGATCTGAATTGGAGGAAAATTGTGATCCACCTACCTCAATGATATGACTCTCGATAAGATCTTGTACTAGGTTTTTCAATTGTTGACAGGTAGAGGTTTTATGTCCTTTTGCCCGATGATAATCGCAAAATGCATTATTGTCCCACCATGCTGGTTTGAATTGTCCTGGGTCATATGGTTTTGGTTCTTGAAGTGAGATGACACCATTCTAGAGGCATTTCGTGAGGACTTCTTCAATGGGCTCACCCAAGGGAGTGTATGTGCGACCCCTGGGGAATTGTCTCATTTGACGGTATTGTCCTTGATTGTTTTCGCCGCTTTGGTTGTTTGAAGGGACATTGGTAGGGGGTGTTGATATCATTGTTGATTTGTTTTGTGGTTGAATCCCATTTAGGGCCAGTACAAGACCCATAGTGTTGGCAACCTTGGCATCAACAACACCGCCATTTGTAACATGTTTATTTTTGACCCAGTATTTATTTTGTCGGTGGGAGGATTGGCATTTATATTTTTAGGACTGTATCTTAGTTCTCCCTTTGCAATAAGGGATTTCTCAATCTGGACAACTTTTTTGACTAGGTCTATGAAGGTTATGCAACAATGTACTTGCAATGCATATTTTAGGGGGCCCAGAAGTGTTTGAAAAAACATGTCCACCTTTTCCTTTTCGGGTATGTCGATGTGACACTGACTAGCTAGACTTCTCCATTTTTGAAAGAATGGGATGAATGTCTCACCAGCATCCTCTTGTGTGAGATTGCACAAGCTAGTAATAGAGGTGTCCATGTCAATGTTGTACATGTAATTTTTTATGAATTTTTGTTTAAGCTCATCCCATGTTTGGATATCCTTTTGAGTGGAAAACCATTCAAGGGTAGGACCTACAAGACTTTTAGAAAATAGTCTCATCAGGTACGTTTGTTCATAGGCGATGTCCATACAGTTGGTTGTAAATTCGTAGACATGTTCGATGGGGTTTGTCTTTCCTCTGTACTTCATAAAATTAGGTAACACATATCCCAGAGGAAATGGTGGCATGTATAAGTTCATGTCGAAGGGATATACATTTAGGTCATATGACACTTCTGATTTCTTGCCAGATATCTGTATGTTTTCTATGGTCTTCTCTAGAACCATCAGTTTTTCTTGTAAGGCATCTATTACAAGGTCATTTGTGGTCCTATACATTGTATTGATTGGTACACCATAGGTCCCTGTTTGTTGTGTGTGGATATTGGTGTATTGTGGAGGGATCGATTGTTTTGACATGTATGATGTGTTCGGATTGGCATGTTGTTGGTATTGAAAGTTTGGATTGGGGGTATGTTGGTGAGTATGAATGTGGGATGAGTATGTTGGGATGTGTCCCCCAACCATTTGTGTCGATATTTGGGGAATATGGTGACAATGAACATTGTGATGTGCTAATCATGCCGTGGGCTGTGTGTTTTGACTACCTTGTCCAAATTGTTGGGTTTGGACAAGGGGAATGGTCATATTTTGTCCTTGGGATTTGATGGTATTGGACAATGTTGACATGTTAACATTTTGTTGTTGTCCTTGAATAAATATACATCTTTTACCTCCACCCAAAGGATTTTATGAGTTACCAATGAGAGGGTATGACGAAGGTGTACTCATAGTACTAGACATAGTTGTCAATGGAGGATTTGTGTGACTTGATGATGCCCCATGGCATTTATTGTAGTGGTAAAGAGAGGATTGGAATAACTTGCCCAGATTGTCGAGGAGCCAAAGGTGGTTCCAGCCAATTGTGATAGTGTTGTGGATATTGTGGGCATTATGACAAATTATGATCCTCCAATGGATGTAGTGTTTATTGAGTTGGAGGTGTTTGGAAAGTTGGAGGTAGCATGCACGGTCATTGTAGTGTCAAAGAAAGTATTGCTCGTAGTGTTTGGAGGTTGACCACTATTTGACATGTTATGCACGTTGTTGACATTAAGGTCAGGAGATGTTGATCTCAACGTGTTAATGTCGAATTTGTGGGGTAACTTAGCTCCTTGACTTAAGAGTATGGCCAAATATCTATCTCTGTCATATAGGACCATTTGTTCCATGAATTGAGAGGCCTCTGGATCTTGTGCCGCTACCTCTAGGTTTTCCTCAAGTATTTGTCTGTATTCATCCTTACGTAAGAATGGTTCAAAGGGACCGTTTTATGAGGATGGTATGGTCGTGAGAGGTTGATTATTCGCGTTGCCAAATGGATCATGAAAAGTCCAATTTGGGTCATACATGTGATTTTTGACATTGGAAGTGGAGTCTTGTCCAAAGTTTTCCATTTGTCATTTCTATTTTTGGAGTCTAGTTTCCACCATAAAATGAGATTGCTCAAATGAAAATGACAACTAAATGTAATGATGATCCTATGCAAGATCTAGGTTCAAAATGACAACTAGGATGAATAATATTTTTGGATTTTTGGGAATAAAATATGCAATGTCTAACTTAGAATGCAATTTGAGAAAAGGATACCTAAGCACTTCTAAGCTCAATCTTTTTTTTCGATCTCAGTTACTAAAGGACTTGTTGAAAATGACAAGATGACAAGGTCAAAATGACTAGTGAGTTTTCCTAACTAGACTTTTGAGTTGGAAAATCTCACAAAAGGGATAATGACTGAAAAAAGGAATGATGATTAAGTCCAAGATAACCTAGTTTCGAAAGCAATGACGTTGAAAATTGTGCTAAGATTTTCCTAATCCAAAGTATGCAAGTATTAAAACCTAGGGTCAAGCTAATGCCTAATTATGCAACTAAAAAAAATGAAGGATGAAACCTATGGTCAAGAATTTAAACTGATGGTAAATTTTTTTGAGCAATTTCAAAGTTGGTTTCTGACAGAATCCCTTTAGAAACAGTGTTTGACAAAAGATTGACAAAGTGTAGACTCAGATTTGACTTTGTATCAGGGTTTTACTTGTGAAAGGAAAATGTGTCGTTTGAGGCCTCGAATGCAGTTTGGTTTGAGCGAATGCAGCTTTGGGACTGACAAATGTGACTTATTTTTGTAGATGCGACTCTATGAGGTTCAGATGTGTTGTGACTCAGATAGATGCGATGTTTGAGAGATCAAATGCGGTTTAATAGTGCGATTGCATCTTAATATTTTTAGATGTGTCTCAGAACATCAAATGTGGTTCAACAAATGTGACACAGTTTGTTAAAATTGAGTTTCTTGATGTATTGAGGGAAAATTTGATCTGTCTAATGGTGAATGTTTTGTCCATAAATGTAAATGTGGTGAATAATGTTTGAGAAATCCAGCAAGCACTTGACAAGCACAATTTTTTGAATGTAAGCAAGTGCACATAAGACAAGTACAATCCTAAAAGGCCAATAGGCCAAGGGTTTGTATACTTGATATAGCCGACCGATATACCCTGGATTGGTGCTAAACACCTTTCCTTCTTGAGAGTGGATAGCTTAGAATTTTGGTGGAATTGGCTCCCCTCCACGGCTCATTAACATCATTCAAGCACACCAAATTTGGATTCTTGGGTAGTGACTTCCCAAGAATTTCTATCTCTACTCAAGGGGATCAATAGTGAGTGTCTTCGGGCATGATACTATACCCTACACTATATCAAGCAACAACCAAAAAAGGTTGGACTCTAAAAAAAAGGTGTTTAGTATGGGCATTCTGTTCATAGGGCATGATCCATGTGGCGAGAGTCCCCTTTCAGATCCATCTCATAAGAACCATACGAGTGATTCTTGGGCTTTCCCCAAGAATCCACTTTTATATACCAGCTGGAAGTCCCTCGGGTTTAGGGTGCTACCGATCTAAGTCATCCTGGGGTGAGTACTTTTTTCCACTAGAATAGGCTCAAGTTCTAGAGTTAGTAACCATTTCTCTTACACCCAGGATTGCCCGAAAGTGCAAGGAGAGAGGATACTTTGATTACTAAGTCGTGAGGGAAATAACACATAAAAATGGGTATGGTTTTTTTATCACCAAGTTTTCACAAGGTGAGAGCATAATCACCTACCATTTTGCAAACACATTCAGAAAAAGTAGAAACACAAGTTCATTTTAATTGCACTAAAAGGAAATGTGTACTAATCTAAGAAAAAGACGGGCACAATGTTTTAGTCTTAAGTCTTTGACACTCGAACCTACAAACCACAAGTTAGGAGTTTCTTATCCACTAGTCTTGGACCCATGAAAAGTAACTACCACACACTGCAAACGAAGATTAGTAACACCAAAAAATTATGCTAGAAAAAATGCAGAAGAAAAACTAGAAAGTAAACAAAAAAGAGTAGAAAAATAGAAAAAATCGAATACCAAAAAGAAGAAAAATGTTACCAGGAAAATGCATCACAACAGAGTGAATGCATCGCTCTGTGTTGCAAATGCGGCTTGTGAGTTCACATGCGGCTTTCCAGACTTCAATTGTGGCACATCAGAGTGATTGCGGTGTTTGAGTTTGCTAATGTGTTGTGACGCATCATATGTGTCACGATAAAATACGAATGCGTCGCTCCATACCTGTACCTGCAAAAATGACAGAGAACAAAAAAACCGTATGGAAATAATAATAAAAAATATAGAGTTAGGTTCACCAATGTAACTAAGGGTTAAATTTAGGTTAGATTAGATGTTAGAAAATCAACAAAGACTATAAACCCAAAGAACTATGAAGTACAAAGGAAATTAAAAGCAAGAACGATTATACCTGTTCCTTGAATCTTCCATGATTACCTCCATAGCACCTCCTAGCTTGCAGCATATGATTGATGCCCTTAGATTGAGTGTGTGAGCATTTCGACTATGACATTGTCCTATGCAATTTTTGAAGGATTTGTATAAAAATATGCCTATGCCTATGACAATATGACTCTAAAATGTAAAATAACTCTATGCATAAATGTGTCAGAATAACCAAATCTATGTGCATAATCCAAAAATGTGAGCAAAATAGCATTTTATAGAAAATTCCATTTTGAATGGATGGACGAGATCAACTTTCGATGAGACCTAAAATCAGATGACGAGATTAAATATGATAATCCCTAATCAGGGTTAGGGAAAAATCCTTAAATGAGTGGTCGAGATGTCATCTAAGAAGATCGAATCGGCGGTGGAGAATAAATGAGATAATTAATTAGAAAAATAAGGATTTTTGAAAATCAAGAAGATAAAGATTGCCAGATTTGTGAGATTCAAAAAATCAAGAAGATAAGAGTTGAACTGAATATCAAATTTGAAAAATCAATAATCTGCCCGATTACTTGATTTTTGGAGGAAAGTTACCATTTTGAATTAAATTAATTCAAAATATGGATTTTGTGAGATAATAAATAATCCATTTTTAGATTATTTACTAAAATGAACTAATAGTTGAGAATGTGAAATCATTTTAAATAATTAACTTATTTAAAATGAGAGAAATGTTAATTTAGGTAATTAAATAAATAAAATAATTATTTAATTGAGAGGAAATGATTAGTAATTAAATAAATTAATAAATTAATTTAATTATGAGAATTAGTGACATATTAAATAAATAAACAAAATTCATTTATTTAATAATTAGGAAGAATTATTGAATAAAGATAATTAAACAAATTTAGAAATTTATTTAATTAGAGGAAGACTTAGACAATTAATGACGTATTTAATAAATAAATAAAATTTGAATATTTAATAATCATGAAGAATAAAAGGACATGAATTAAGTAAATAATTATGAATTATTTAATTAATAGTTGAATGTGGACCAAGGACATAATTAAATGTCATAATTATGCTAGGATGAAAGTGGTAAAAATAGAGCTTGCAAGCCTAGGTCATTTCTAAGTGTCTACACTAGGTCTCTTTGATTTTTGGATATGTTTTACCCAACTTTAATTTTTAGAAACCCTTTAAATTATATGACCTACAACTATTTATTTCATTCTGTGTGATCAGATATCTAATACTCATTTTTGACAGATTTTTATTGTGAAAATGGATGTAAATATTTTCTTAATAAATCATAATTGGTGATCTAGGTTAATACAATTTTTTAATATATTTTTTTGAGATTAATAATTAAAAAACAAATTAAATTTTATTTTTCAATATCATGTGGATCAGTTCCTATGATCAAATTTGTGAAACTATTTTAACTTAGTTTATTGTTTGGCAAAGGGGAAACAAAGTTGTAATCCTCAACAAGTGATTAATCAAGTGAGTTAGGATGATTATTTGATATTATTTTTTCATTTACCTTTTCATAAGAGGAATTAATTTTAAAATCCAATATAATTTTATTCCTTCTTAGACTTTCTCAACAAGTTAGGAAGTTTCCATCCAAAACTTAATCTTTTATATTCTCTTAAATATTTACAAAAACATGAACATTTATTTATATCAAGGGATTGAAACACAGCTATTGTCTTCTTTGAATTTACAAATGCAATTAAAAAATTAAACATAATTAAAAATTGAACCAACCACCATACCCAACAATTACTTTTCCCAAAAATCTACTATTTGGAACTTGAACCTTTTTCCCAATTCTCAGGACTCATTTCTATTTCTATAACCCTAACTTTCGTAGACCTCCCATTGATTCCAACTTTGGTATATATACACCTGAAAAATAAGAATTCAACAAAAATAATATATGGCCACAAGCTATCCTCCCAACCATAGGATTGATTTTCAATCCAACCCCAAGCTCTAAGGTTCACATAGCTTTCCCTTACACACATAATCACTATTCACAAGGGTTCCTTAAACAAATTACACAACATACTGGGTAAAAAAACAAAGTTGTATAACACTTTTAGCCAACTTATTAGCACAACTAAATTTAAGTAATTCTAACTAAAAATTAATTTTGGTCAAACATGTGATCTAATAAGATTCATTCTAGCTAAGTTATATACTTCCACAAATTTTTCAAATAAAATTGTTGGCTAAAAATATATGGAGCACCACTTTAAGTCCAATTTACCAAAAAAAAAAATTATTTGAAAAACTTGAAGTTTCAATAACTCCTATTAATGTAAATAACATTTATTTTTTAAATATAAAAAATACCCTTATGTAGATCCATAAGTGTAGTTCTCAAAAATATATTTATTTTAATATTTTAGTTATCATTTATATTTTATTTTTTATTTTTACTAAAAGTAGGTTATCAACACAAAATATTAGGCTGATTACCATGCCAAGGAAAAATACTAAAACTTATTAAAAAAATTTAAAAAATATGATGCACTAGATAGAAGAATCTATTTCAAGATGGTATAATTTTTTTTCCATTTTAGATAAATATTTAATATGAATGTTGACGTCCACTGGAAATAACTATTTTTTGATTCACACACATTTTAATATTTATTTAAAAATATATATATTTATCAAAATTGGAAAAAAATATATCCATGCACTAAAGTTTCAAGTTATAAATACACACAAAAATTTTGAAAGGAAAAAAAAATTACTATAAAAAGTTTGACATCTCATGCAACTTCATTTTTCAGCATTTTATCAACAGCTAAATTAAAGTGTTAATTTATTAAAAAATAGTTCAAAATATTTTTTTAATTTTTTTAAAAATACAAACATAAAATATACTAAAAATACATATTTTACTAGTTTACATCATTTTAAAATTCAAAACATATGTCACTTTTTAGTGATTCAAGTTTAAAAGTTGGATCAGTGTTGGCCATTTCCTTTATAAAGTGTGACATGGCTTTGTGCTTCTACCCTACTATGCGTGCAATGAAAACACACATACTATAATTTGTCACCCTATCCCTTAAATAACTACTCACATAAAGAGATACTAAAACAAGATGGAACTCCACAAGACAATACCAAATACATAATTTCAACAAATACCACAAAATGATCTAACATTGAATTGTAGATAAAATTTAAAGCATAAACAATATTCCTTAACATCTAAACAAAGATCTACAAAAGTTTAGACCTTACCAAACAAGAGAGAGAAAATCCAAAAGTGGGAACCTCTTCTTCTCCAAACCTTACTCTTCATTTCTTCCTCTCCCATCCTTTCCTTTTCTCCATCAAGAGAGCTCCTCCCCAAATGATAAAAAATAAGAGAAACCAAAAAAAAACAAAGAGAAGACAAGGTAAAGAAAGAATCCATTTCTCCTTTCAAAGAGAAGGAATATATACAAGGAAAAAGGCAACCAAATTCCCTTAACTTCCCAACCATCCAACTAACTCCAAATTTTGCCAGTTTTCATAAGTGAGGAATTAGAGTGGGTTTTAGAATTTATTTAAGGTGTTTTATGTAATAAAAAAACCCCTAACCCATAAACCTACCGCCTAGGAAATATTTTATACACTTAATACCACATAAAGACTTCTCAAAACATACAATAAGTAATCATAATAGAAAGTTCACTCAAAGGTCTAATAAAACAACCTTTCACACATGCACAATCCTTACAAAACAAGGTTGAAACACATATATTTGACAAGTCTAGGAATTCACAATAATAACATAAGAGAAATATCTATGTGACCCCTTCACCAATATTGGCCAATTCTAACCTATTTATGGGTATGTGCATGATCATCATGGAAAAAACAAGCCCTTAAGTTGCGAAAAATTTAGAAATATCAGAGTTAGGCAACTTGATGTAAAAAATTGAATAAGTTATTTATATTATTTCAAAAATATGTAAGAATAGAATCTGTAGCAAATTGAATGTATTTTATAAACTACTAGGATTATTTAAAAGAAAAAAATCTATTTGGTGAAAATTTGAAATTTCAATGTAGTACTTAAATTTTAGGGAAAAAATAAGAAGTAGGTGTCTGTCTGACCACCCTAGCCATGATAAAATGATAATATTTTTTATAATATTTTAGGTATAAGTAGAGAAATCATGTCCTGATGTGATGCATATTTTTTTGTAATTTTTTTCCAAGTAAATAATTGATTATGAATTTTTTATTACAACTTTTAAAAAATATAAAAACTTGTATATCTGACCACCTTAACTTTGTCAAAACTTCATGAAACTCATTTTTTCTTTTTTTAATCCTATAGTATGCAAAGCATGGAATGTATGCATGTTTTGGATTCAAAAAATGTGATACCCTTTGAAAGTTATAGATGTTTTTCAATCAGCCTATCAGTCATGACTTTAGTCATAATTGAAATAGAAAATGAATAATAATTATTTATTAAATTCAAAGTAAAGCATAATTTATATTGGTGGAAAGTTGGGAATCTCCTTTAAAAACCTTTTTTATTTCATTAATTTTGGGTAAAAAAATAGTCATCAGCCACATACCCTACACATACCCATCATATCGCCACTTTTTGGCCCATCATGATCCTACACATACCCTTACTCAACTAGAAAAATGTGTCAATATTTACCATAACCAATAGTAATTAAAACAACTAATATATGAAAAAATAACCTTCTAATAATAATCGACTAAAGAATTAAATCTACATATAATTTAACTCTACCTACTTTCATTATACCTCTTAGAGTCAAGCAATAATTTATCATGTTATTTAGTATCAAAATATTACCACTTATCAATAATCTATTTTACCTATAAAAACTACTACTAGAAGGAAAATATTGAATATCAATCATTACCTTTATATTCACTTACTCACACTCACAATATAAATCACCCAACATGATGAAATCCATTAATATACATAATGTTATTACCAATAACGAATCCTCTCAATCATTACATACTTACGAAGATAGGGAATAAAACCCATCTGGATATCACAAGAAATCACAAAAACCACTAATTAGTCATTTAAAAATAAAAAATATAAACAAATTGATGTATAGGAACAATAATCAATAATATATATTTCCTAACACAAAAGAACATGAAATATATGACATAAACCATTGATGACTATTAATATCAACAAGGCCACAAGGGGCAGGGTCCTATAGAAGATATGAAAAATTTGGCAAGGTATTTGAATGGTTTGAAATGTAGTCTACATGATGAGTTAAGTTTAGTGTCTCCAAGAACTCTTGAGGGAGCCTTGTGAGGAAGAAAAATCAACAAGGAAAATAGAAAGAGGCTTTAGAGGAAGAGGACCACAGGTTGGTAGGCACCAACAAACTCATCATGATGAAGGGGATGGAAGTTCTAGTGGATCAACTAATCAAGAAAGAGGAGGTTATCAGAACAAAGGAGGAAGATCTTTCAGTAGAGGTGGTTATTATTGAATAGGACAATTGAGAAGGGGGGGCTGAATTAGTTGTCATAGAATTAGACCTTTAGTTCAATCACCAAAAATAGTACTTAAAACTGCTTAAATGATTAATCATCAAATGCCAATGCAGAAACTCAAATCCAACACATAAACAAAATAACACTAGATTTATGTGAAAAACCCATGAGGGAAAAGCCATGGTGAGGATTAACTCACACTATAGAGAATATCAAAATTGATTACAAAAAGGCTCACTGCCTGAAATAAGGACTTGTTGTCCGAAGCAAGGACTCACTATCCAAAACAAGGACTCACTATGCAATAGGGCTACAACCTGGAGGGATCACTACCATAGAGATACAAAGAAGACTTGTTATAGAGATACTACAGCCCCAATGTAAGAAAGGATTCCACCACAGTCATTCGATCAACTTGCATGAATGATAGAGTTCACCTTTTGCTTACTGCATCCAAAAAATTAGCATTAGGCTTCGCTCTGATCTCCCACACTCACAACACACACACTTACTGAATAAAATAAATGTCGCACCAAACTACACTTCCTATTTACGCTTATCGCTCTTCTTCTTCATTCTTGTATATTTTATGTCACTAACTCAACTTGTATTTATACCGTCTTCAACTTTGAAACAAATCCAATGTTGGCCATCCAAATCCAAATTCAAATTAGGTCAATGCAAAAACATCCTAGGGTGGAATTAGGATGAGGGTGATCCAAACAGACACTTCATAGGAGCCTAAATAGATCCAACATGCTTCATCATTCTCAAAAGAAGTATTTCACACAAGATTGGCCAAACTAGTGTAAAACACATAGAACAATTAAGCACAAACTTTCTAAATGCCAAAATTAACTTCAATACAATCATGGAAACTCAATTCTAGAACAAGTCATAAGAATTCATCAAAGAGAAATCTGAACCAGCAACATTTCTCCTAGACCTCTATAGACACTTAAAAATGACCTAGGCCTGCAAGTTCTATTTTTACCACTTTTGTCCTACCATAATTATGACATTTAATTATGTCCCTGATCCACATTCGACTATTGATTAAATAATTCATAATTATTTAATTAATTCATGTCCTTTTATTCTTCATGATTATTAAATAAATAAATTTTATTTAATACGTCATTAATTGTCTAAGTCTTCCTCTAATTAAATAAATTTCTAAATTTATTTAATTATTTTTATTCATTTATTCTTCCTGATTATTAAATAAAGGAATTTCATTTATTTATTTAATGTCACTAATTCTCATAATTAAATGAATTTATTAATTTATTTAATTGTCAATCATAATCCTTTAAATTAAATAATTATCATAATTATTTAATTACCTAATTCAACATTTCTCATTTTAAATAAATGAAATTATTTAAAATGATATCACATTCTTAACTGACAATTCATTTTAGTAAATAATCTGAAAATCGATTATTTATTATCTCACAAAATCCATATTTTGAGTTGATTTAATTCAAATTGGTAACTTTCTTCCAAAAATCAAGTAATTAAGCAAATTATTGATTTTTCAAATCTACTTTTCAGTTCAACTCTTATCTTCTTGATTTTTCGAATCTCACAAATCAAGCAGTCTTTATCCTTTTGATTTTCGAAAATCCTTATTTTCTAATTAATTATCTCATTTATTCTCCACCATCGATTCAATTCTCTCATATGACATCTCGAATGCTCGTTTAAGGATTTTTCCCTAACCCTAATTAGGGATTATCAGGTTAAATCTTGTCCTTTGATTTTAGGTCTCTGTCGATCTCGTCCATCCATTCAAAATGGCATTTTTTATAAAATGTTATTTTTCTCACAGTTTGAGATGACACACAGAGGAACTTTATTATTCTGACACATAAATACTTAGAGTTATTTTACATTTTAGAGTCATTTGGCATAGGCATAGGTATAATCTTTATTTAAATCCTTCAAAAATTGCATAGGACAATGTCATAGTTGAAATGCTCACACACTCAATCTGAGGGCATCAATCATATGCTGCAAGCTAGGAGGTGTTATGGAGGTGAACCATGAAAGCTTCGTGAACCGACTGGTATAAACATTTCATTTTGTTTTAAGCTTTCTTTGTGCTTCATAACTTCTTTGGGTTTATGCTTATCATGGATTTAATTAATCTAATCTAACCTTAGGAAATTTACCCTTAGATACATTGGTGAACCTGAATCTATATTTTTTTATTATTTCTGTACATTTTTTATTCTCTGTCATTTTTACAGGTACAGGTATGGAGCGACGCATTTGAATTTTGTCATGACACATCTAATGTGTCACGATGCATTCATAGGCTCAAACACCGCAATCACTCTGATATGCCACAATCAAAGTTTAGAACGCCGCATCTGAACTACTGAGCCGCATTTGCAATGCAGAGCGACGCATTCGCTATGTTGTAACACATTTTCCTGGTAACATTTTCTTCTTTTTGGCATTTGGGTTTTTCTGTTTTTCTATTCTTTTTTGTTTACTTTTTGGTTTTTCCAAGCATTTTGGTTTTCTTTTCTGCATTCTTCCTAGCATAGGTTTTTGTGTTACTAATTTTGACTTGTAGTGTGTGGCGGTTACATTTCATGGGTCCAAGAATGGTGGATGAAACTACTAAATTGTGGTTTTGCAGCTCCGTTAGTCAAAGACTAATTTCTCAAACAATGTGTTTGTGATTTCTAGTGTAGAAAACACTTCCATTGGTGCATTAAAATGAATGTGTGCTTGAAGGTGGTAGGTGATTATTCTCTCACCTTGTGAAAACTAGGTGATCAAAAAACCAAACCCACCTTATTTTTTGTCACCCTCAAGACTTAGTAATCGAAGTATCCTTTCCCCTTGCGCTTTCGGGCGATCCTGGGTGTAAGAGAAACTTTTACTAACTCTAGAACTTGGGCCTGTTCTAGTGGGAAAAGTACTCACCCTAGGACGACTCAGACCGGTAGCACCCTGAACTCGAGGGACTTCCAACCAGTATATAAAAGTGGATTCTTGGGGAAATTTCAAGAATCACACGTATGGTTCCGACAAGATGGATCTGAAAGGGGACTCTTGCCACATGGATCATGCCCTACGAACGGAATGCTCGTACTAAACACCCTTTTTTTTAGAGTCCAACCATTTTTCAACTATTGCTTGGTATAGTATAGGGTACAGTATCATGCCCGAAGACACTCACTATTGATCCCCTTGAGTAGAGATAGCAGTACTTGGGAAGTCATTACCCAAGAATTCAAAGTTGGTGTGCTCAAATGATGTTAATGAGTCATGGAGGGGAGCTAATGCCACCAAACTTCTAAGCTATCCGCTCTCAAGAAGGAAAGGTGTTTAGCACCAATCTGGGGTATATTAGTGGGCTATACCAAGTATACAAACCCTTGGCCTATTGGCCTAGTAGAATTGTACTTGTCTTATGTATGCTTACTTACACTCAAAACATTGTGCTTGTCAAGTGCTTACTAGATTTTTCAACATTATTCACCACATTTTCACTTCTACACAAAACATTCAACATTAGACAGATCAGATTTTCTCTCAATACATCAAAAACCTCAATTTTAGCAAACTATGTCACAACTCTTGAAACACAATCGCTCTATCAAACCGCATTTGCCAAATTTTGCAACACATTAGACCTGTTAAACTGTATTTGTAATTCAAAACACCGCATTTTTCTGCATCACGATGCATCTAAAACTCACAAAGCCACATTTGCAAAAATCAGTCGCATTTGTCAGTCACAGAGCTACATTCGCTATACCGAGACGCATTCGCAATCTTGCGACGCATTTGAGGTCTCAAACTATGCATTTTCTTGACATAAGCAAAATCTTCATACAAAGTCCAAACTGAGTCTAAATTTTGTCAATATTTTGTCAAACACTGTTTCCAAGGGGATTCTATCAGAAACCAACTTTGAAATTGCTCAAAATTTTCAATCATTAGTTTGCATTATTGACCATAGGCTTCATCCTTCCAAAAAAAATTTAGTTGCATACATTAGGCATTAGCTTGACCCTAGGTTTTCATCCTTGCATACTTTGGATTAGGTTAATCTTAGCACAATTTGCAACGTCATTGCTCTCGAAACTAGGTTATCATGGACTTAATCATCATTCCCTTTCTCAGTCATTGTCCCTTTTGTGAGATTTTCCAACTCAACAGTCTAGTTAGGAAAACTCACTAGTCATTTTGACCTTGTCACTTTGTCATTTTCAATAATTCCTTTAGTAACTGAAATCAAAAACAAAGATTGATCTTAGAAGTGTTTAGGTATTTTTTTGTCCAAATTGCATTCTAGTTTATACCTTGCATTTTTTATTCCCAAAAATCCAAAAATATTATTCATCCTAGTCATCATTTTAAACCTAGACCTTACATAGTGTCATCCTTGCATTTAGTTGTCATTTTCATTTGAGCAATCTCATTTTATGGTGGAAACTAGACTCCAAAAATAGAAACGACAAATGGAAAACTTTGGACAAGACTCCACTTCCAATGTCAACAATCCCACGTATGACCCAAATTGGAATTTTGATGATCCATTTGCCAATACGAACAATCAACCTCTCACGACCATACCATCCTCATCAAACAGTCCCTTTGAACCATTCTTACGTAAGGATGAATATAGATAAATACTTGAGGAAAATCTAGAGGTAGCAACACAAGATCCAAAGGCCTCTCAATTCGTGGAACAAATGGTCCTATATGACAGAGATAAATATTTGGCCATACTCTTAAGTCAAGGAGCTAAGTTACCCCACGGATTCAACATTAACATGTTGAGATCAACATCTCCTGACCCTAACGTCAACAATACACTTAACATGTCAAATAGTGGTCAACCTCCAAACACTACGAGCAATACCCTTTTTGATGCTACAATGACTATGAATGCTACCTCCAACACTCCAAACACCTCCAATTCAATAAACGCTACATCCATTGGAGGATCACAATTTGCCACAGTGCCCACAATAGCCACAACACCGTCACAATCGCCTGGAACCACCTTTGGCTCCTTGGTAGTGTTGGCAAGTTATTCCAATCCTCTCTTTACCACAATGGTAAATGCCACGGGGGCATCATCATATCATACAAATCCTTCATTAACAACTACGTCTAGTACCATGAGTACACCTTCATCATATCCTCTCATTGGTATCTCACAAAATCCTTTGGGTGGAGGTAAACGACGTATCTTTATTCAAGGAAAACAACAAAATTTTAACACGTCAACACAGTCAAATGCCATCACCTCCCAAGGACAACATACGAACATTCCCCTTGCACAAACCCAACAATTTGGACAAGGTAGTCAAAAAACAATACCCATGGAATCATTCACAAATCAAAATGTTCATGGTCACCGTATTCCCCAAATATTGACCCAAATGGCTGGGGAACACATCCCAACATACTCATCCCATATTCATACTCACCAACATACCCCCAATCCAAACTTTCAATACCAACAACACGCAAATCACAATACATCATACATATCACAACAACCCATCCCTCAACAACATGCCAAAATTCACTCACAACAAATGGGAACCTATGTCATACCAATCAATCCAACGTATGGGACCACAAATGACCCTATAATCGATGCCTTACAAACAAAACTGATGGGTCTAGAGAAGACCATAGAAAACATACAAATATCTAGCAAAAATTCAAAAGTGTCATATGATCTGAACGTATATCCCTTCGACATGAACTTATACATGCCACCATTTCCTTCAGGATATGTTTCACCTAATTTTACCAAATACAGAGGAAAGAAAAACCCCATCGAACATGTCTGCGAATTTGCAACCAATTGTATGGACATCGCTTATGAACAAACGTACTTGATGAGAATTTTTTCTAAAAGTCTTGTAGGTCCTGCCATTGAATGGTTTTCCACTCAAAAGGATATCTAAACATGGGATGAGCTTAAACACAAATTCATAAAAAATTACGCGTACAACATTGACATAGACACCTCTATTACTAGCTTATGCAATCTCACACAAGAGGGGGTTGGAGAAACATTCATCCCATTCTTTCAAAAATGGAGAAGTCTAGCTATTTGTTGCCACATCGACATACCTAAAAAGGAAAAGGTGGACATTTTTGTTCAAACACTTCTAGGACCCTTAAAATATGCATTGCAAGTGCATTATTGCACAACCTTCATGGACCTAGTCGAAAAAGGTGTCCAGATTGAGAAAGCCCTTATCACAAAGCGAGAGCTAAGATACGATCATAAAAACACAAATGCAAATCCTCCCACTGACAAAAATAAGTACTGAGTCAAAAATAAACATGTTACAAATGATGGTGTTGTTGACGCCAAGGCTGCAAACACTATGGGTCCTGTACTGACTCTAAAAGGGGTTCAACTACAAAATAAATCAACAATGGTATTGACACCCCCTACCAATGTCCCTTCAAACAACCAAAGCAACCAAAATAATCAAGGACAATATCGTCAGATGAGACAATTCCCTAGGGGTCACACATATACTCCCTTGGGTGAGCCCATCGAAGAAGTCCTCAAGAAATGTCTTCAAAATGGTGTCATCACACTTCAAGAACCAAAACCATATGACCCAGGACAATTCAAACCAGCATGGTGGGATGATAATGCATTTTGCGATTATCATCAGAAAAAAGGACATAAAAATTCTACCTGTCGACAACTAAAAAACCTAGTACAAGACCTTATCGAGAGTCGTATCATTGAGGTAGGTGGACAATAATTTTCCTCTAATTCTGATCATACCATTCATAAGAACCCACTGTAGGACCATGGTTCAAATAATGCTTCCATGGTAGGTCCACAGATAAACAATAATCAAGAAAATTTTGCCCGAGCCAAGTATGACAATTCTAGCAGAACCACTATACATAATGTCCAAACTGACAATGGATACATCAACACCATCATGGTTAAGAGAGCACCCCAATGCAATGCTATTACTCAAAGTGGTAAGGTCACCATAGCTGGTCCGCCACCTGCTAGGCAACCCAAAATCACCATTCCTGGTCCATCTCCTAAACAGTCACAACCTGTCTGGACCACAAAGTAGTGGAAACTTAAGAGTCAGTTTAACCTTATCGACCAGCTTGGCAAAACTCCCATGCAAATTTCTATACTCGAGCTGCTTTGCATCTCTCCCACGCATAAGGCTATCTTGTATAAAACATTACAGGAGTCATCGGTCCCTAAAGATATTGATGTCAACCAATTTGAGACCATGGTGGGATACCTCACTATGCCTCACCATGTCACTTTTTCTGATCAAGACTACTCTTCACCCAAGACTAACCATAATGATGCATTACACATTGAAACTTTCATCCATAAGCACAAGGTTAGAAGAGTTTTAGTAGATGGTGAAGCAGGATTGAAGATATGCTCCCTGAAATTGGTTAAGGCTCTAGGATTTTCTGATGCATGCATGGACCCTACAAAGAGTATAGTGATAAAAGCATATGATGACAAAGAACACTCTTCATGAGGTGTTATTTCTCTTCCTATCAGAGTGGGACCAGCCATTGTGGATACAACCTGCTAGGTCCTAGATCTAGAATTACCTTACAACATCTTGCTTGGCAGCCCATGGATTCATGCCTTAAAAGCCGTTCCATCCACATATTACCAATGCTTAAAATTCCCATTTGATGACATAGAAATAACAATATATGGAGACCCCGACCCTTTTCAATATTGTACCAACCTAAGGGGTATTTTTGCAAATTGAGTGCCTATTAACCGAGAAGCACCTGGCTCCTTTTCTTCCAAATACATTGACCCATACACACTCACATCATCTTCAACGTCCACTCCTTCCACGTCTTCCACCACACCACCATCTTCCACAAACCCTAAGGCTGAGACCACTGTCAAGATCCAGGACCTAGGTTGTGGAGAATTCAAACTACATACAACATATAGAATAAAAACAATACCCAAGTCTCCAAAGGTCTATGGTCAGCCATGTTTTAGAATGGAACCCAAGGAAATTTTCAAAGTCCCACCAAAAATAGTTTTCATCAAATGGGGAGACATGAGTAATGAGGACCTTGCCGATATTATAGGATGGCTCTATAAGGAAATGGAAATGGAAGACCTACCCCCATTACCAGTTAAGAAATATGGCAAGGGATATGATATAATGAAGGCTAAGAGCTACGATGGCACTAGTGGCCTAGGCAGAAATAAAACAGGATGAAGAGAGCCTATAGAATCTTTCAAAATACTAAAGTATCTTGGATTAGGGTATGGATTTCCCGACAATGATGACCGATGTACCAATGGGATTTTGAGTGAGCACGTGCATGATTCAAAAAGTGTCAAGACCACTAAGGAAACCTTCACCAAAACTAACTCCCAAGAGTGGGAATTTGGCTCTCAAAGATCCTTAAGTGATTGTTGCCTCGATGATTTGTTTGTCAAAACGGGGGAGCTCACCTCTGAACAAATTTTTTGGCAAACATTTAAAATCAATTAGGCAATAAATAGTCATAGTTCCATTTCCTTTCCCCATGAAATACAAACCCCACCATCTGAATCCCTTTAGTCCAATCCATCTGAAGTACCAAATGACACTAACAACCATGAATCAAAGTCCTTGACCCCTTATTTTGACAACGAATATGAGACTAGTGAAGGGGAATATTGGATAGAGTCCGAGGTGGAGTTGGATGATGATAATCTCATCTACAATATTACTGAATCTGTATGTATGCTTTCTACATCCTCCCCTCAGTTCACCAACACTGATGATGGCATTTCCCTAGTTTATCCTCAACTAGTCGATTGGGACCAACAAGGCCCGCCAGTCCTGGACACCTTTCAGAATGATGAGGAAATTGCAGAGTTTATGGGATTACATGAGGGCATACCCAGTGGGGATCACAAGTTAGGATTTTCCATTGATCTAGATTGTGCGGCCTACTTCGGCGAGACTGCTCTGTCCTCCAGTCGCAAAATTTAAAAATAAAAAATAAAAAAAATGAGACGTCTCTAGGTGAAAACTGAAAGGCACCTTTTGACAACAAAAAAGTAAAAAAAAAGGATGTAGCTGTGGGTGAAAACCTCTCTAAGGTGCCCAAAGATGGAGGACTAGACTTTCTCCTCGTAACACAAGAGAAATCAGCTATGCTTATAGAAGACACCATAGAAGACAACACATCAACTACAGAATATCCCAAAATGGTCCTCTTTACTACATCCTTGACTGAAGAAGAGAGACTGAAATTTCACAAATTCTTTGGAGAATGTAAATTTAACTTTGCATGGTCCTATGCTAACATGCCAGGATTAGACCCATAACTAGTTCTGTACCATCTACCACTATTGCCTAATGCCAAACTAGTTAAACAAAAGTTACACAAAATGCATCCTCAGGTCGCTTTATTGGTCAAGGCTGAGTTGAAGAAACTTCTAGATGTTGGATTCATACGGTCTATTGATTATGCTGAATGGATATCTAACCTGGTGCTAGTAACAAAGCCAAATGGAATGATCTGATTCTACACAAATTTTAGAGACTTGAATAAGGAATGCCCAAAAGATGACTTTCCTTTACCAAATATTAATATCATAGTTGACCTCACAGCAGGATATGAGATACTATCCCTCATGGATGGTTTCTCTGGCTATAATCAGATTCATATTGCCCCTGAAGACCAACATAAAATATCATTCACTTGCCCTTGGGGTAAAAACTGCTAGAATGTCATGCCATTTGGTCTTAAAAATGCACGCGCCACATATCAGAGGGATATGACCACATTATTTCATGACATAATGAATAAAGTAATGGAAGATTATGTAGATGACCTCTTGGCTAAATCAGTAACAAGAAAGGATCATCTGAAGGTGTTAGACACAATTTTCAAAAGACTAGAAGAATACAAAGTCTGGCTAAATCCTAAGAAATGTGTCTTCGGTGTAACATCAAGAAAAATCTTGGGATACGTAGTTTCTAGAAGAGGAATTAAGGTTGATCCAAAAAAAGTAAAAGCCATCATCGACATGCCTCCGCCTGGAGGAATCAGTGAACTGAGAACCCTACAAGGCAGGGTACACTCTATTCAGTGCTTCATAGCCCAATTGGCCGACAAGTGTCACCCATTCCAATATCTTTTGCGCAAAAGGCATCCCCTTTGTGTGGATAGATAAATTCTAGGAATCCTTTCAACAAATAAAATATTACCTATTGTCACCACCAGTCCTCATGTCCCCCATTCACGAAAAACCATTGATCCTATACATCTCAGCCACTAATTCCACACTGGGGGCATTACTAGCGCATAATGACCAAGAAGAAAAAGAAAGAGCCATATAATATATCAGTCAGACATTGGTCATGTATGAATTGAACTACACATCAATTGAATGGGCTTGTCTAGTCGTGGTCTTTGCAACATAGAAACTAAGAAATTATATGTTAAGCCATTAGACACAACTAGTAACAAAGATCAACCCCCTCAAATATTTCTTAAGTTGGGTAGCATTAATAGGATGTCTGAAAAAATGGTTCATGATTCTAAGCGAATATGACATTCAATATGTAGAAAGAAGGGCAATAAAAGGACAAGTCATAGTAGACCAGCTGGCGGATGCACCTTTACAAATTGATCACCTGTTAATGGTAGATTTTCCAGATGAGTCGATATTCCATACAGAACCAAAGTCTCCCTAGAGGCTATACTTTGATGGATTGCACACTAATCATAGCTCAGGGGTAGGAATCTTGTTCATCACCCCTCAAGGAGACTCCATTCCTAAGTCTTTTTGCATAGCTTTCCCATGCACAAACAATTTGGCAGAATACGAGACACTGGTTACAGGACTTAGAATGGCAATAAAATGGAAAATCAAAGCATTACATGTCTATGGGGATTCTCAGTTAGTCATCAACTAGGTTAATGATGACTATGACACAAAAGATGAGAAGTTGATGCCCTACAAATGAATGGTTGACATTTTCCAAATGTACTTTCATATGGTAACTTTTGAACAAGTTTCGAGAGCATAGAACAAAGCAGTAGATGCCATGGCTACAATAGGCTCTCTCCTCGACATTCCAAGCAATATGCCTCAGCTGGAATTCCTAATAGAACAATTGTTGATCCCTATCTATGACATTCAAGAGTCATAGATGGTCTGCGAACTTGTTGGTCTCAACTCTCCTTGGTACCAAGATATTTATGACTACCTTAAGTCTCAAACCATTCCACCTAACCTTTCCAATAACCAGAGGAAGTCCTTTATCCAAAAAGCTGCAAGATATGCCATCATCAGTGACACCCTTTACCGTCATAGCTTTGATGACACCCTCCTTAGATGTTTCGACACTAATGAAGCATGTACAACCTTATGTGAAGTACATGAGGGTATATACGGGTCTCATTTGAGTGGTCTTACTTTGGCCAAGAAGATAATGAGATTTGGGAACTACTGGCCAACCATTGAAAAAGATGCACTAGAATATTTCAGGACTTGTCACCAATGCCAGGTTCACAATGATTTGATCCATGCTCCAGCATAGGAACTTCGGCCGATCACCTCTCCTTGGCCCTTCACTCAATGGGGACTTGACCTTGTGGGTAAGATCCAGCCGACCTCATCTAATGGCCATAAATTCATTATCATCGCCATTGAGTATTTTACAAAGTGGATCGAAGCCATCCCTCTGACATACATAACCGACAAATAAATATCCATATTCATCATTAACTACATCATTTGTCGGTATGGCCTTCCGCAATCCATCATCACTGACAACAGACGTCTGTTTAAAAACTAAGACATTCATGAGTTATGTGAGAGATTTCACATCCAACACCATTTTTCATCTCCGTATTACCTGCAAGGAAACGGTCAAGCTGAGGCATCAAATAAAACCATTGTTAAGATCCTTAAAAATATTGTCAATGACGTTGGCCGTGACTGGCATATACAACTCAACCTTGCTCTATGGGCTTACCGCATTAGCATTCATACACCTACAGGAGCCACTCCTTTTGCCCTGGTTTTTGGAGTTGAGGCTATCTTTCCCATCGAGGTTGAAATTCCTTCCCTATGAGTCTCCCTGAAGGGTTTAACTGATGATGAGGAGTATAGACAGTCATGCCTACACGAGCTGGAGATGTTAGATGAAAGAAGGAAAAATTCCCTAAACCATCTACAAGCGTATCAAAACCGTCTTTGTTGTAGTTACAATAAGAAATTCATGGTCAGGAAGTTTGACATTGGCTACTTAGTCCTCATGCAAAACCCTAAGAACCAGGCTGATAGAGAAAAGCCAGGCAAGTTTGAACCAAATTGGTTGGGTCCTCACGTCATCATATCTTCTTTTGGTTCTGGAGCCTATCAGCTGGCAACTCCATATGGTGAACAACTAACATAGCCTATCAATAGTCTACATCTCTGAAAGTTCTACGCATAGCATTAGGAGATCGAGTTAAAAACCATAAAATGCAAGAAAATTGAAAAATGGTAAAAAATCGTTGCCCTGATGAAAACCTGGCAAACAAGCGTCTTGGCAGCACCAAAAAAATAAGAAAAATGACAAAAATAGTAAAGAAAAATAATTCATCCAATAGTGAAAACTTGGAAAATAGGCGCTTTAGATACGTACCATGGTGAAAACCTGGCAAACAGGCACCATGCATAGTCAATCATTTCTCGACCATCTACTGTTACTTCATCTGCCTAGGCCTACGATGGAACACATTTCCCGTCACTATCACGACAATCACCATGAAATCATACCCTTCCTCTCATGGTTGATAAATGATTGACATCAAGTCCTTTATACTGTCCATCTGGTACCACATGCATATCCCTTCTTCATGTCCTTTAAAATTGGCTAAGTCTTGGACTTGACTAGGGGCAACATTTTTATCATGTCACTATTGTGGATATCACGTACGGTTCAGGAAATTGTAAAAAGTCTTGAAAAAAGATCAAAAACATTGTAAAAAGTCCTGAAAAAAGACAAAAACATTATAAAAAGTCCTGAAAAAAGACAAAAACATTGCAAAAGGTCTTGAAAAAAGACAAAAACATTGTAAAAAGTCCTAAAAAAAGACAAAAACATTGCAAAAAGTCCTGAAAAAAGACAAAAGAATTACAAAAGGTCCTGGAAAAATGACAAAAACATCACTAAATGTCCTGAAGAAAGACTTACAAACAAAAAAACCACAACCAAGCATCAAACTGCTCGAAGAACACAAACACAGAGTCATCTCTTGTGAAGTCCGTCATGTCAATCAATCAGTCTTTGTCATTCGTCCAAACTATGTTATCTCTACGCATTTGCTACGTAGGCAAGACTCATACTTGAGTCCCTAAGACATTAGGTTAGTTCTTTTAGGTTTGTCAAAATAAAATCATGATTCAATCTTTGGTCATCAAGACAAAATCATTGGTCGTGTCAAACTACGAGGTTTATAAGTGTATGATGTAGGCAAGGCCATTTGTCGATGAGCCCCCGAGGCCACACTAGGTCAGTCCATTAGGGTTCATGGCACTACACTTACACACACGTCAAAAGTCTTCAAGTCAAGAAAAATCATTTTCCAGATGGAAAAAATCTTAAAACAAAGTGAAACAATCATTTATTCAAACATGAAAATCACATCAACATGTCAAAGGAAATCGACATATGGTCAACATATGCTAAACTCGGTCAAAACAAATCAAATGATCATAACCTATCAAATTGTCAACTCTTAGTTAGCCTTCAGATGTGTCCTTCTGAAAGATAACCTCTGTCATTCATGCCTTAGGATGTGTCCTTCCTAGTCATTGTCATTGTAATTCGACATTTTGAGGGATCCCCTTGACATCTAAGGATCACTCCTCTTGACATCAATATTCTTTAGATGTGTCCTTCTGAAGAACAAAATCTGTCCTTTATGCCTTAGGATTTGTCCTTCCTAGGCATCGTCATCATTTTGAGGGATCCCTTTTGACATTTAGGGATCAATCTCTCGACATCAACATTATTCAGGATGTGTCCTTCCTGAATTTGGCAATCTTGGCATCGTCAAAACTTTGACACCCCGACATCTCATCGTCATCAAACATGACATCTTGACATTAGAACAATGGGTATCTAGATGCACTTGGAAAACACTTGGCACTTGTATTTTGGGATTTTATCATGTTACTAGTTTTTTAGCGAGATCCCAACAACATGATTTAGAGAAGCAGCGATATATCATGACATTGTCTCGACTTTTGACATACATGATTACTAGTTTCTCAACGAGGTCTTGATTCCAGGATTTAGAAAAACAATGACGTATCATGATAATGGCTCTATTTTTGTATTTTGGCAATCATGATGGTAGTTTCTCAAGGATGTCCTGGAAACATGGTTTAGAGAAGCAATGACGTTTCATGAATTATCCTTCTTGTCTTTTCTGCTTGTGGTTGATTATGACAAAAAGACTGGGGCAATCATGCTCTTAGTTTGAGTCATGATCATCCTTGTTTGTGACTGCTTGTCTTATGTGATGGTACGACCTTGCACACCTTGATCTATGTCATATCATGTTGTTTGTTGGCCATTACAACAGTCTGCCCAATGATGATTAAGAGCAATAAATATTAAAGTCCTATGGTAAGGTTTTGAAGGATTTGGTCTAGGAACTAACATGCATCTCCTTCGGTCGAGTCATCTTCTCTCATCCATCTCATGATGATATCTTGTGACATACAAAAACATAAGTGCATACATGATCATATAAACATTGCATTAGGTCCATACATACATCATTCATAGCATTAAATCATATACATTTCATTGAATATTGCATTAACATAATCATAAACATGGCATCATCTCATAAGTAAGCATCATAGGACATACATGACAAGACATAAATATGTACCATCATACATCATAAATCAACACCATACATAAAGCATCACATCACATATACCATAATGCATAAATCAAATAGCATCGCATAACACACATGTGGTCCACATCAAAACTACATCATCAGATAGAATCATCTCAAAAATATACAATGTCATAGGATAGAGTCGACAGATATCCCAAAAATGGAGCTCGCAGGCTCAATGATCTATACATAATGTGTCATAACAAATAACCAAATGTAGCAAAAATGGCCTTAGGATAGGCTCTCGTCATCCCCTCATCGAAAAGAGTGTGGCAGCTGAGGATCTAAGACTGGTGTTGAGATAATGGGTGGACCTGTAGCAGCCTCTATCTGTGCAACCAATGGAACTAATATTGATGGCATCATCTCCATAGTAATAGACACCTATGATGACACTGTGGCTTGACTCTGACACTGAAGGATTTGTCACTGGTGGCTACCTCTGTACCGATCTCTGCATTGAACTAGTGGACCCATGATTGTGGCTCTATTGATGACTCGAGGAATGCCTGTTTGAGTGGTGGGACCTATTCCCTGATGTGTGCCCTGATGAGGTGGACCCTCCTACACTGGTATGGCTCCTACTGCCACTCCCACTCCCTAACCTCTGACCACTGCCTATCCTCATCTATGAGCATGACAGTGTAGGATCTTGTCGCTCGAGGGGCATTGCCTGCTCATATAGAGTCCTATACTTCCCATACCTAGTGCTCACCTAGGCAAGCTCACGAGCAATATCCCTAGAAGGCCTTGGACATAGTGATGCATACTCTACACACCACTAAGTTGAATGCTGCTAGTGGATCACTACTTGATCCCACTCTACCTAAGCCACCTCTAGCTCTAACTACAGTGCTCAGACCTGTGTGACACTCTCATCCAATCTCCTCTAAAGGTCTACCACCCTCAGGTCTATCATGGCATCATGAGGCAACACCGAGCTGGATGGTATCTCCTCATCTCCCTCCACCATCCTAAATCTCAGGAGTCTCTTGGCCTCGTCCATGGCATCATCATCATCATCATCATCATCATCCTCTACAACATCCTCTCCACGGACTCCCTCATCCCGAGGCACATCCACGTCCACCTCCACATCCTCCTCCTGCCTCAGCTGCTCCTCCTCCTGTCTCTCCTCCTCCCCCTCCTACCTCAGTTTCTCCTCTTCCCGTCTCTCCTCCTCCCCCTCCTTCCTTGGCTGCTCCTCCTCTCTCTCCCCCTCCTTGGCCACCTCTAGGATAACATCTAATGCCACTCTTGCCACATGTGGGCGCACCCTCCTACCCTATCTCTGGTCATCTCTCCTCCATCTCTAGCTGTCTTCTCCATCATCCCCATCATCTCCATCATCTCCACCATGACCTTCGTCCCTGCCTCCATCTCGCCCTCCACCCTAGCCTCCATCCCTCCCTTTGCCTCCATCCCAGCCTCCATCCCTCCCCCTTCCTTCATCCCTACCTCCATCACTCCCTCGGCCCCTACCTCTATCACCGTCTCTACCCCCTCGCCTGACTCTTAGCACACGAGGTATAACTGTCCTCCTGTCCACAGGTGCTAGCCCATCTGGATCTATTAGTGGCATTGATCTATGTTCCTACAACCATAAGTTGTAATCAGCCGTGGTACCATGATCTGCAATCCCACCTCTCCATCCCCACTACTAAGCTCCTAGCCCATCGATATGTTGCTCGACAAAGGCTACGGGAATCGCTGGCCCCCAAGCTGACTCTTTGGAAGACCGAGCATACTCGGTTATGCCTACAGGTACACCCTACTACTCTCTGAACTGTCTAAGGACACGCTGCAGTAGATACATCTCTATGATTAACTGGCTCTACACTGTCCTCCCAATCAAGTAGCGATACTATCTGCAGAAGCTCAGGTGGTCATCCTCATCATCCCACTGCTGACAGTCTCTGTACGGCCTCCAGATGAATGACACCATAGTATCAATCTGATGCCACCACCAACCCGTCTCCCCCATCCATGTCTATTGAAAAGCACAGGCATAGTAATACACATAGGGCATCCCCTCAGCTAGCTGTGGTCTCTGAATAGGCAAACAAAATATCGCTATATTCTCCCATGCCCATATCATCAGAAGCATAGTGCCACATGAAATACTCTTGGCCCTCCTATAGGCAACCTCATGAAGATGGTGGTAGAGTGTGCCTAGAAAAGAGGGCCCCCAAGCATACACTGTCCTATCCCGCCTCATCCCCACTATAATGTCTCCCCAACCAATGGGAAACCCATGTTCGTGTCGGTCAGGAATCAATATCCTACCGATCAATGTCGCCAGGAATGCATCAAACTGAGCATAATGCTCCTCCATAAACTCCTAGCAGATCTCATAGCCCTGGATGCCGAGTCCTATGCCCTCATCTTGATAGTATGCTGTGAAGGTCTGCTGGCCATGGTGAGGGTCATAGACGATCCACTCTCCTCGAATCGGCACACGTAGAATGTGGTAAACGTCCTCAAGTGTAACGGTCACCTCTCCCATCAGTAGGTGGAAGGAGCATGTCTCAAAATGCCATCGCTAGCATAGTGCAGTCAGTAGTCCCCTATTTGCCTGAATAGCGAGCATATAGGAAGCATAAAATAGACCTAGTGACATCAATCATTGTCACTCTCACAGAGTCAGCTGATTTGCAAACTGGAAAGTCGACGGTCTGCTCTCTCGCGTGTATATGGGGGCTAGTTGTCTCTACACAAAGCTAAACAATGCGCCAGTACCTTCTAGACAATTGTCAGTATCATCAAAAAACATTTGAGATTTCAAAAGCATCAGAATCAACCCTAGTCAAAGTCAAAGTCAAATGCGTTGCGTTGAATGTAATTGCATCACAAAATAATGAATGTGTCATTCGGTACTTCAAATGCATCACAACATATTGATTGTGTTGTTCTATTGCTCAATTGTGTCGCAATAGAGCACTTGCGTCACGATATATGACACATGTGTCGCTTCATTTGAATGCATCACTCAAGAAGTCAAATGTGTCACAAAATGACACATGTGGTGTTCTAACCTTCGAATGTGGCTCAAAAAGGTGAATGCATCGCAGTTTTTGGTGAATGTGTTGCAAACCCTTGGCCTGCCCTAAAAAACCCTTGCACTTGCATTGTGATGCATCAAATGCATCGAACGCGAAGTCAAATGTGACTTACATGCACGCATATGTGTCGCAACGCATTAGTTGTTGGCCTTAAAAGCCTAACTTTGGCACGCAAAACAAGAAAATTATGAAGGGGGTTAGGGGTACATACCACTGGCTCTGAGCCCTTTGGCCGCCTGTAGGTCTGCACGATCTCATCGTGGTGCTTTGTTACTGGAATTACCATCCTCGCTGCAGTCCTCTTCGCTCTAAACTCTCAAATTTGCAAAGTAAATAGTGAAAATGAATTGACTTTTACCCCTTTGTCAACTTATTTATAAAGTCAAAATGGCATTTGTCAACTAGGTTATTACTAGAGGCTCCTTTGACCAACTTTGACCACCCCGTTGGCTGCCTTAAATGTGTCAGAATCTAAAACCGTCTGCACCACTGTCTTTCTGCTCATCAAATTGACTTATCGGGACCCTTCCCAAATTTTTCTGCCGCGGGCCCAAAATTTGAAAAATTTCCCAAGGGGGCATTGATACTCTATACCTTCACTGGGGCATGGCTTTGACTTCTTTTCTTTGTCACAATGCAACATGCTACATTATGACAAAGAGGGGAAAAATGTAGACACTTAGAAATGACCTAGGCCTGTAAGCTCTATTTTTACCACTTTTGTCCTAGCATAATTATGACATTTAATTATGTCCTTGATCCACAATCGACTATTGATTAAATAATTCATAATTATTTAATTAATTCATGTCCTTTTATTCTTCATGATTATTAAATAAATACATTTTATTTAATACTTCATTAATTGTCTAATTCTTTCTCTAATTAAATAAATTTCTAAATTTATTTAATTATCTTTATTCATTTATTCTTCCTGATTATTAAATAAAGGAATTTCATTTATTTATTTAGTATGTCACTAATTCTCATAATTAAATGAATTTATTAAAATTTTATTTAATTATCAGTCTTAATCCTCTAAATTAAATAATTATCATAATTATTTAATTACCTAATTCAACATTTCTCTCATTTTAAATAAATGAAATTATTTAAATTGATATCACATTCTTAACTGACAGTTAATTTTAGTAAATAATCTGAAAATCGATTATTTATTATCTCACAAAATCCATATTTTGAGTTGATTTAATTCAAATTGGTAACTTTCTTCCAAAAATCAAGTAATTAAGAAAATTATTGATTTTTCAAATTTTCTTTTCAATTCGACTCTTATCTTCTTGATTTTTTGAATCTCACAAATCAAGCAGTCTTTATCCTCTTGATTTTTTAAAATCCTTATTTTCTAATTAATTATCTCATTTATTCTCCACCACCGATTCGATTCTCTCAGATGACATCTCGACCGCTCGTTTAAGGATTTTTCCCTAACCCTGGTTAGGGATTATAAGGTTCAATCTTGTCCTTTGATTTTAGGTCTCTAACGATCTCGTCTGTCCATTCAAAATGGCATTTTCTATAAAATGTTATTTTTCTCACATTTTGAGATGACACACAAAGGAACTTTATTATTCCGGCACATAAATACTTAGAGTTATTTTAAATTTTAGAGTCATTTGGCATAGGCATATGTATAATCTTTATTTAAATCCCAAACTTGCATAGGACAATGTCATAGTCGAAATTCTCACACACTCAATTTGAGGGCATCAATCATATGCTGCAAGCTAGGAGGTGTTATGGAGGTGAACCATGGAAGCTTCATGAACCAGCTGGTATTATCGTTTCATTTTGTTTTAAGCTTTCTTTGTGCTTCATAACTTATTTGGGTTTATGCTTATCATGGATTTAATTAATCTTATCTAACCTTAGGAAATTTACCCTTAGATACAACCTCAACCAAAAACACAGAAAACCACAGTTCACTACTGGTGAACACAACTTGCACTATAAAATGAACCAACAATAAAAAATATGAATATAGAACCTTCCAACAACCATGAACAACATATCTGAACCACACAACCACAGGAGCAAATCTGGACCAAAACCTGAAGAAATGACTGAACACATGCAACATCTCTTTATTACAATTTTCTCAATGTCCTCGACATATACAACCAATAGCAACTAGTGGATAACCAGTTGACTGGTTGAAATAAATGAAAACACCTTCAATCTTTCCATTATTGCAAAAATACCCCCCTTTGTCACTAATGGCAACACATGATGTGAAAAACTATCAAATACAACATATAAGCTTTCAATACATTTTGTTGTTTCTCCCCCTTAGAAGATAATTTCTTATATGCTTATTCTTCCAATCTTCTTTTCCTTTTTCACATGCTTCTTCTCCCCCTTTGACATTAATGGAAAAGGAAAAATAATATTTTACATTGATTTCTTCTTTTACATGAAAACAAAATACTCATAATGACAGCACTTGATACTACCTACTCCCCCTAATAGGTATCCACCAAAGCATCAACCTAAAAGAAAGATAGATCAATAGATCCACAAGAATCATGCATCTCCATATGCATCTAGTTCAAGAAAGGAGAGGAAATAACCTATAACTTCTCCTAGAGATACCCAAAAGTATGTTTAGGAAGAGCCTTCATGAAAATATTAGCAACCTGATCCTTCATTGGAGCATAATCAATCTTTACTTCATTCTCCATGACATTCTCTCTTAAGAAATGATATCCGATAGATATATGCTTCATCCTCGATTACATCACTGGATTCTTTAAAATGTTAATTTCACTTGTCTTATCATAAAAAATATAAATGGGATCATCATATACAACTTGTGATATCTTTCAATGTTTGTTTCATCGATATAAATTTTGTACAACAAGATGTAGTAGTAATATACTCAGCTTTAGTAGTAAACAAGGAGACTGAATCTTGCTTCTTACTCAACCATGTAATCAATTTGCATCCAAGAAAGAATGCACCACCACTTGTACTTTTCCTATCATTTACACATCCAACCCAATCTGCATCTATATAGGCACTAAGTGTAAAATCAGTATCTTTAGGATACCACAATCCATAATCCTGATTGCCATTCAAATATCTAAAAATTATTTTAACAATAGCAACATGAGTTTCCTTAGGGTCTTCATGAAATCTAGCCACAAGATAGATATGATGCATGATATCTGGTCTAGTAGCAATCAAATACAATAGTCTACCAATCATAGATCTATACTTTCTCTAATTAACCTTAGGTGAATCATCTATTTTCCTTATTTGCATCTAGTCACCATAGGAGTACTAATCAGTTTGGAACTATCCATCCCAAATTTCTTCAACATCTCTCTCACATACTTATACTATGAAATGAAAATTCCCTTCTCTATTTTATTAATCTATAGCCAAAGAAAGAAATTTATTTCCCCAAACATAGACATTTCAAATTATTTTTGCATTTCTTCTGCAAACCTCTTGCACATAATTTCATTTCCTTCAAAGATAATTTGATCAACATACACTACTACAATCAAGATTCAATCATTTTCAATCTTAAAGTACAAATTACTATCTATCGTACCTTTGTTAAAACCTTGTTGAATCAAATACTTGTCTAACCTCACACACCATGCTCTAGGAGCTTGCTTCAAAAAATATAAATATTTCTTTAGTCTACACACCATATCTGGTTGATCTATCAACTAAGATCCTTCCAATTGTTCCATATAAACTTCTTCTAGTTCATCACTCAAAAATGTTGACATGAAATCCATCTGATAGACCTTAAAGTCTTTATGAGAAAAAAATTCCAAGAACATCCTTATAGCTTCCATTCTTGCTACTGAAGAAAAAGTTTCCTGAAAATCTATACCTTCTACTTGTGAGTAGCCTTTACACACAAGCCTCGTTTTGTTTCTAACAACTTCTCCTTTCTCTTTCAACTTATTTCTGAATACCCACTTTGATTCAATGATGTTTTAATCTATTGATCTTGGGACCAATTCCCAAGTTTTATTCTTCTCAATATATAAAAGTTCTTCCTTCATTGCTTCCTTCCAATTTTCATCTTTAAAAGCTTCACATGTATTCTTTAGTTCAATCTCTAAAAGTAGACATAAACTCACTTTAGTGGTAGCATTGCTTCTAGTCAACGCACCCTTTGTCTTATCTCCAATAATCTCACTTTTTGAATGATTCTTTTGTACATATTTTGGTGTCCTAGGGACATCACTAGAGCATTTTCTCCTCTTTCATTTTGTTCATCCTATTTCTCTTGATCATATTTTTCCTGTTCTTCCACAAAGTCTTCTATTCTTACACAATCAGCTTCATCAAATAAATATCCATCTATCAATAGAATTCTTCATTATCTCATCAACCTTCACATTTGAGCTCTCTAAAATATTTCTCAGTCTTTTATTGAAACATCTGTATGCCTTGCTATTAGTGGAATATCCAAGAAAAATGCCTTGATTACTTCTTGCATCAAATTTAGCCAAAGTTTCCTTATCTTTTCTAATATAGCACTTGCTTCTGAATACCTTGAAATATTCAACAGTAGGAATTCTTCCATGCCATAGCTCATAGGGAGTCTTTGTATTGTTTACTTTTTCTTGAACACGATTAAATACATAAACATTAGTATGAATAGCTTCTTTCCAGTAAACTTTTGGTAAACCATCCTTAGTAATCATTAATCTAGCAACCTCTTGAAATATTCTATTTTTCCTTTCAACAACTCCATTCTGTTGAGGAGTTATCAAAGAAAATTACTTTATTTTTATTCCATGCACTTCACAAAAAATTTTAAACTCATGGAAGGTGAATTCTCCACCTCTATCATATCTTAGGCATTTTGTCTTCAAATTCACTTCATTTTCAACCATAGCTTTCAATGCCTTGAATCTATCTAATGCATTTGATTTCTCTCTAAGAAATGTAACCCATGTATATCTAGAATAATCATTAATTAAAAGCATAAAGTACATTTCACCAAGTAGACTTCTCACTCTTGTAGGACCAAAAATATTTGTATGAACTAAATCGAGTAGTCTGGTAGTGGACTATTCCTTTGTTTGTAATGATTTCTTGATTGCTTTCCAAATTAAAAATTCTTGCAAATAACATTAACAGGCTTTGTAATTCTCAGTAAATCTCTCATGACCTAAACAACACTAATCCTTTCCAAGTTATCAAAATTCATGTGACACATTCTTCTATGTCATAACCAGTTATCATTAATTTGAGTAATAAAACATCATCCATCAACACCCTTAAGTTGATAGATATTCCCTTCATATTTATTTCTTGTAGCAATCAATGTTCCATATCCTTTATGAATCTCACATTTCTCATCCTTAAACAAAAGATCATATCCTTGTCTACACATCTGACCAACACTCAATAGATTATTCCTTAAACCTTAACATAGTAGACATCGTTAGTATGATGCTTGCCATAAAAACTTACTGAACCTAACCCATAAATTTTAGCACCAATATCATCTCCAAACATAACCAAGCCTCCATCATATTTTTCAAGCTTAAAAAAATTAATTTTATCACCAATCATGTCATGTGAACAACCACTATCAACTACCCAAAAATTCTTCTCTTGTTTAGCATGGAGGGCTAATATAACTGTACCTTCATTTTTCTCCTTCTCCGAAGGGATTTCTTTTACCTATTTTAAAGAATTAGTAGAAGTAGGTTCATTTTGAATCACCAAGAACAAGCATTCATTGTCATCAGGATCTTCATATTCTTAATCCTCATTATATATATGAGCATTCTCATTCACATAATAAACTCTATTAATCTTCTTTCCTTTCTTTTCCTTCTCATATCTTTTTTTATTTCTCTTACTTCTTTCCAAAAACTTTGCAACATAATGACCTATTTCTCCACAACTAAAGCATTTAAAGGGAAACTTACTTTCATACTTACCAAAGCCTTTTCCTCATTCTTCTCACAAAGTTAGCTTCTATTTCATCAAATTTTTCTTCATCTAGATCTTTAGCTTTTGTAGTTTTAAAAGGAGTCTTTGATTTGCACTCATTCCTTAGACTCAAATTCCTCATCTCATAAGATGTCAAAAATCCCAACAAAAAATCCTTAGTACAAGTCTTATAATCTATAGTCTACTCAATAACACTCACCTTCTCACTATAAGCATTAGGAAGAGTTATGAGAATATTCTTTACAATCCTAGTTTCATCTATAGTAGAACCAAGTCCTCTCATTTCGACCATTATCTCATCTAATCTCTCTACATAATATTTAATATTCTCATCTTCAAACATGTGTAAAAGATCAAACTATGTTTCCAAGTTCTGTAATTTTTCCTCTTTGAATCTTTCATCACCATCATGTCCTCTTTCCAAAGCATCCCAGATAACCATTTTCAAATTCTAAACTTTAATCAACTCAAAATGTACTAGACTATTCTTCAAAATGAACTTCACATTATTGTTTTGTTCATGTGCTTTCATCTCTTCAGTTGTACTTAGACCATTAGCAGGAGGAGTGTAAGGATTTTTGTAAGCTTTCTCCACATCGTATCCATAATACTCCAGATATTGTTCCATTAAAGCTTGCATAATCAAAGATCATTTTTTCAGCCATCCTATACTTTCCTCAATTAGTTAAGCTCTTCACCAAGGAGCCTTGATCTGACACCAATTGTTGAATAGGATAATTAAGAGGGGGGTGAATCAGTTGTCACAAAATCAGACCTTTAATTCAATCACCAGAACTAATACTTAAAAATTATTAAATGATTAATCATCAAATTACAATGTAGAAACTAAAATTCAACACATAAACACAATAACACCATATTTATGTTGAAAACCCAATGAGGGAGAAACCATGGTGAGGATTAACTCACACTATAGATAATATCAAAACCGATTACAAAAAGGCTCACTACTTGAAATAAGGACTCACTATCTGAAACAAGGACTCACTATCCAACATGGCTACAACCCGAAGGGCTCATTTCCACAAATATATAAACAAGACAAATAAGACTTGTCATAGAGAGACTACAATCTCAATGTAACAAAGGATTCTACCACAGTCACTCGATCAACTTGTATGAATGATATAGTTCACCTTCTGGTCATTACATTTGGAAACTTAGCATTAAGCTTCACACTGATCTCCCACACTCACAACACACACACTTACTAAATAAAATCAATGTCACACCAAACTACACTTCCTATTTTCTCTTATCATTCTCATTCATCATTCTTTTATATTTTCCATCACTAACTCAACATGTATTTTTACCATCTTCAACTTTGAAACATATCCAAATTTGGCCATCCAAATCCAAATTCAAATTAGTTCAGGGCCAAAACATCCTAGGGTGGAATTAGAATGAGGGAAACCCAAACACACATTTCATAGGGACCCAAATAGATCCAACATGCTTCATCATTCTTGAAAGAAGTATTTCACACAAGGTCAACCAAACCAGTGTAAAACACATAAAACCATTAAGTATGAACTTTCCAAATGCCAAAAATAACTTCAATACAATCAACAAAACTTAACTCTAGAACCGCAAGTTATAAGACTTCATCAAAGAGAAATCTGGACCAACAATATTTCTCCCGGACCTCAACCAGAAACACAAAAAACCACAGTTCACAACTAGTGAACACAACTTGCACTATACAACAAACCAATGGTAAAAAATATGAATATAGCACCTTCTAACAACCATGAACAACATATCTAAACAACACAACCATAGGATAAAATATAGACCAAAACCTAGAGCAACCAGTGAACACATGCAATATCTCTTTATTACAATTTTCTCAATATCCTCGACATATACAACCAACAACAACTAGTGGATAACTAGTTGACCGGTTGACATCAATGACAAAAACTTTAATCTTTCCATTCTTGTAGTAGTTATCAAGGAAGAGGAAGAGGATTTTTAGGTAAATGTTTCAAATGTAATAAGTATGTTGATCATAAGAGTTGGGAGTGTTAAGAGTATGTAAAGGTAGGGCACACAAGGCTAGAAAGAAGCACTCAGGTCATGCAAGTCGAGAAAGAAAGTGTGGGATCACTTTTCACATCATACTGAGGAACATGAGACTGGAGATTATTTTCTATTCAAGAGAGTGTTGTTGAAGCCACCAAAGGAGAGTAAAGAACCAAAACAAAGAAGACATCTATTCAAGATAAGGTGCAAGGAAAAAGGTAACTGCTGCAAATTTCTTATTGACAGTGATAGTATGGATAACTTAGTGGTTGTAGTAATAGTGGATAAGTTAGGTTTGAAGAGGACTAAGCATCCTACACCTTATAGAGCTTCTTGGCTTCTGAAAGGGTATAATTTTTTAGTAGATGAACATGAATTAGTGCAATTTCAAATTGGTAGTTATAAGGATACTGTGATTTGTGACATCATGCCTATGGATGTGTGTCATGTATTGCTTGGTAGGCCTTGGAAGTTTGATAAAAAAATTGTACATGAAGGGAGGAGTAACATATATACCTTTGAAAAGGATGGAATCAAGCACACTTTATTGCCTATGTGTGAACCAAAAGATGGAAACAATAGTAGTAGCAGTAGTAAGATAATGTTGGTGAGTGGAAAGGAGTTCTTGCATCTCATGAAGGAGGACATGGGGGTTTATTTAGTGCTCAAACCTAAGGAGTTTCTTACCTCTACAAGAAATCTTGGATGAACATAAAGATATTGTTGCAGTTGATTTTCCAAATGAGTTACCTCCTATGCATAGTATTAGTCATCACATGGATTTGATTTTATGGGCTATCCTTCCAAACAAGGCTACATACAAGTTGACTCCTCAAGAGAATGATGAGACTAGAAGGAAAGTTGAGGAATTACTTTAGAAAGGGTTGATAAGAAAGAGTATTAGTCCATGTTCAGTGCCTACAGTCTTTGTGTCTAAGAAGGGAAATGAATGGAGAATGTGCATGGATTCTTAGGCCATTAACAAGATAACTATCATACATAGGTTTCCAGTTCCCATAATAAATGATTTGATTGATTGCTTGGGTGGTGCTAAGTATTTTTCGAAGATGGATCCGGAGAGTGGTTACCATTAGATTAAGATCAAACCTAGAGATGAGTGGAAGATGATATTTAAAACTAATGATGGACTATATGAGTGTTTGGTTATTCCCTTTGGGCTCACGAATGCACCTAGTAATTTTATGAGGCTCATGAATGAAGTCTTAAAAACTTTTCTTGGGAAATTTTTTATTGTGTATCTTGATGATATGTTGGTGTTTAGTAGGTCTAACGAGGAGAATCTACAACATTTGAGGATGGTGATGACAAGGTTGCATGAAGAGAAACTACTCATTAATTTAATGAAGTGTGTTTTTATTCAAAATGACTTTGTTTATTTAGGTTTTGCGGTGTCTAATGAAGGGATGAAAATGGATAAGGATTAACTACAAGATATCATTGATTGGCCAACACCAAGGAGTGCACCTGAGGTAATGAGTTTGCATGGGCTTGCAAGCTTTTAGAAGAAGTTCATTAGAAATTTTAGTCGTATAGTTGCTCCTATACTTGAAACCATTAAGGGGTCTAAAAAGCAGTTTATATGGACTCAAGGGGTTAACAAGAGTTTTAATTTATTAAGTATATAGTAACTAAGCAACCTATTCTTACATTTCCTGATTTCAATAAAGTATTTCAAGTTGAATGTGATGCGAGTGGATTGACAATAGGGGTTTTTCTCAGCCAGGAAGGTAAACTAGTGGCTTATTTTAGTGAGAAATTTAATGAAGTTAAGAAGAAATATTCTACCTATAATCTTGAATTCTATGCCTTGGTTCAATTGTTGAATAATTTGAGGCATTACTTTCTTCGAAAGGAGTTTTTTGTTCACACTTATAACCATGCATTGCAGTTCATTAATAGTCAACATAAATTAAATCAAAGGCATGCAAAGTGGGTAGAGTATCTACAAAGTTATAATTTTTTCTTAAAGCATAATAGTGGAAAAAAAAATGTTGTTGATGCATTAAGTAGAAGGTGTTTATTGTTGCATGAAATTCGGGCTAATAGTGTTGGTTTTGATAGTTTGAAGGAGTTGTATGCAAATAATGCAAATTTTAAAGAAGCTTATGAAGCTTGTGGTAATCCGACCAACAAAGATAGAGGAACTTGGATTGAGTATGGTTGAACCCCTCAATTTTTTGTGTTCCACTGGAAATTATTGCATATTTGGCTTATATCTTTTTTGATCTAGTTTGAGTCTTGTGGCTTAGGGTTTTAGTTTTACTTTTGTTCTAGGGTTTTTTTTGTGCCTTAAACCCTTGCATATGTTCTATTTTGTGGTTGACTTGTGATTACCTATTCCTAGCTACTCAAGTTACAACTTGAGCCATGATTCAAATCCATTTATCTACTAACCCCTTATGGTTATTCAACCGATCATTACCTGTCAAACTATTTTATTCTTGTCATGTGTTATACATGTTTGAAAATTTCTTAAATATTTTCCATGATTCCTAAGTCCTAGTTCATAATATTCCTAAAGTCTTTTATATTATAAGCCTTGTGAACAACCCCCTTTTAAGTCATCTTATAAATTTGCACATGCCTTTTGAAACCCTTATGAATGCTTAGATGGTCCACCAAACACATCCCATTGGTTCCCCACTAGTTCTTGGGAATAAAATAATTAGTAAAAAATATTGGAGGGATAGTGGACATGTGACACCTATCCACCCTCATGGCGGGTCCTACCACTCTTCAAAGGCACCGATGGTAAAAGGTATGAAATCAATAGGTAAGATGAATTCTGACAGATGAATCTCAACCATTCCATGCTAGCCCTATGGGGGGCCACTATCAGATCCTGACCCATGGAGGGATAGCGGGCAAGAACTATGTAGCATCACTACCACCATTTTTCAGGACTATTGAAGGCCATGAAATATTTTGCAATTTTTTTTGGGTAACTATGGACATGTTAATGGGTGTGCTACAAATGGACTTTCTTGGCACATGCATAATTGTTCCACCGAATGTTTTAATCCAAACCGTTCACCACTAAAGGAAAATAAATCTCATGATTGCTAGCCTATTGATTAAGGAGAGTGCATGTTGAAGGTTTTTGGGTTAATTTGGGCCGTGCGCACTAGCTCGTGACTGTAGATCAAAATCTTGTAGATTCTAGAGGGATAGAAGGCTACTGACACATGGATCATTTGGAATATTGTAAAGTGTGATGGGGCCACCAAGCTCATAGAAAAGGTGCACGCTTGGTGGAAATAAAGCATAGTGGATGTTGAGTCAACAAAAATAAAAACATTCAAACTTTGTTAACTCCATCTTAGCCACACACCTGTCCACATCAAGATGATATCGATGACAAAGATTCAAAGTTTCTAAAAGGACATCATCGAGCCATTGTTTTTTGTGTGAGTGAGCAGTAATGACAAATTTGATGGTTTTCTACCAAATTAAGGTCTTTTTTCACCATAAAATCTTGTTTTAAAGCTTTTTGTTGATTGCAAAAGCATTTCCAATGCATCTAGAATCTGTTGTAGCCGATCTTGAGTTTCTAGTGTCATCAATTTAGGTTTTTCTATGATTTAAACCATTAAGTAAAACCTCATCCCTTGAGCTTGAATTTACCCTAGTTTTCATCCAATTGTAATTTTTGTTATTTGAATTCCAAATTAGGCTTCTTTTAAGGTTTGACATTCACTAGGTCTATTGAAATTTTAAGAATTTTTTTGATCTTTGCATCAAGTCTTCACCCAAAACTATAAAAGCCCTAGGTCAAATTGCTTAAGACAATGGTACCAAAAGGACAAGCCTCCAATTTAAAGCCAAAAGTAAGACCCTTAGTCTAGGATTTTCTTGATCAATTGCCACCCTCTACAACTAAAAAGGTGAAAGGGAAACCTATGTTTTATAGCTCTAGGGTTAAAGAGGGCATTGTCGACTGATAATGCATAGTCAAAGATGCTACCCTGTTGTACTCTAGATGGACTCTATTCCATGGGTGGTTTGGTAACAAAAATGACAATATCCCAATCTACAACCCATGGAGATTAGATATGAAAAAACTGGTGCTTCCTAATATGTATGTGGATGTTGATCTCCTAAAGGTCATTTCTACCAATTATGACCATCTTGTTAGGGTGGTCAGAACCCATGGTGGGAAAAATATGGTTGGGGTCATTAAAGAGGAAATTGTAGAAGTATTCAAGATGAACAAGTGGAATAGGGACATGGTGGAGATAAATGAAAATATGTTGAGGGAGGGATATGAGAAGGTAAGACATATCTTCAAGGTTTTAGTGTTGGTCCACATTCTGGTATCAGTAGGAAAATGAAAGGGTAGAATTGTATTGGGGCCATCTAATAAGGAGCCTCTTCCTATCAAATATTTTTTCACCTATTGTTTGAAGACCTTCTGTTCCATGTGTTGGATTTTAGGGTTTGATCTAGCCTCTAGTATGCCAATGGCCCAAATTTTTATGGTTGTGAATATTCAACACCCCAATATTAATACTTTGTATGATTTTTCTACATTCTTATCAGAAAAAATACACAAAGGATTAGTAGCAATAAAGAATGGGGAATCATTTGTGAGGTTTTGGTGGTATTATCTTTTTATGCACATGTTTTTATATAGGGGTGTAGACTATTTTGGCAAGGACATGGAATTGAAGAGGGTGGAGGGTGATGTAGTAATTCTTGTTCAAATATGGACCCCATTACTAGATATGTATGAAGAAAAAACTAGTTTTTTCATTGCTACAAATAGTTTTGTCTCCATGATGAGAAGAGATTTGATGGTGGATGTGCCTAGATTTCCACATGAACTACACAATTTCTTGAGGTCAGCTGAAAGAAGGCCTAATTTGAATAACTATCACAATTGGGGGGATGTAATCCCATACAAGGATTGCACTTTTTTCAAGGTATATGGCACAAGGCTAACACCTCATATAATTCCAAGGGATGTGCCATTGAGAATTTTTTTTTTGAGCTTATGTGGCAGTTGCGAAATGTTGATGATGGCTTCCTATTTGAATAGAGAAAGGGAACCTTTTTCCCAAACTACATTGTATTTTCTGATTTTTTCATGAAAAACAATGGATGGAGGAATATTTGTGACTATCAAGCCCTATGGAATGATGTATAGGGCATATAGGAGTTATGATCCTGAGGGATTTATGGTTTTGTTCATAAACATGATCAAAGGATGGTAGCATGTTCACACCCATTCTTTCCTTGTTGATCTCATAAAAAAAAAAAAATTGAACTCAAAGTTTAGGAGGAAAGGATTGTTAGAGTAAAGGTTTTAACTTAATTATGTTAATTAAGTTACCTTTATTCCTCTCTTAAGATTTCACTATAGTTTGTATATTGTGACATTTAATAATTATATTAATTATTAAATGTCTACCTATTAGGGTTCTTTTTAGGTTTTTCTTGATCTCCTTTTAAGGATTGATCTTTGTAAATATTTCATTCTATTGTTCTGATAATATATTTCTCATATTACAGAGCTTCAAAACCCTCTCTTGCTTTTTTCTCCATTCTCTTCCCTGTGACATGTATCCCTTTGCATGCAGGTGTTCTTAGACTCTAAAGTTGGTTTTGACAACTTCTACATGGTATCAAAGCATGGACCTGCTACAACCTATTCTTGTTTTGAAGATTTGGGAGCTACGAGGGTTTGATTAGGCTTTCACAGGTTTTTAGGTTGTTTTTTTGTGGATCTAGCTTACTTCATTCTTTGGGTTCATTTTGGGCCCAAACGGACCTCGCCGTTAGATTCATAGTGTCTGAAAACCCCTATTTTCATATAAAGTATGACCTGTTTGGCCACAATTGTACCAAAAGGCAAAAAAAATTAGCCCCAAGGCCGTATGGCCCTAGGGCACAATTTTCGAGGTGAATTTTTTTTTTTTAAATGCAATTTTTTTTTTTGAGCATTGCCAGTGTAAAAGGCTAGCACCGCCACCACTCAGCCAAGCGGCCACTAGCTTTTTCCACTGAGTCGCCACCTCCGCCGCTCGGCCGCCCAACCGTCGCCACCGCCACTGACTGGCCTCCATCGGCCCGCCACCAGCGTGCCACCTTTGTGCCACCAACATGCCACCTCCATGCCACCAACCACCTAGAGACTGCTCGTGCATCGACACCTTCAGCCCCCTGGTCGCTGAGAGGACCAGGGGCCAAAATTTTTAGCCCCCAGGGCTTGCAGGGGGCCAAGTTGTGCCTTTTTTAGCTACTTTCACTAAATCGGCTATAACTTGGCCATTTTTTCTCTGTTTTTAAAAAAAAAAGGTGTTGAAAAGCTGGCTTTGAGCTCGTCATGATGGTGTAGGATTTTTTTCAAAATTTTCCAGTTTGGTTGCCTTTTTTTGTAGTCAAAGTCAAATGATATTTTTGCACTCCGGGGGGCATAACTTAGTCATTTTTGCTCCGTTTTTCAAAAACGAATAGGCATCAAAAAGATCTTCTCACACTCTATTTAGGACTTCTATTATTTTTTCCAGAAAAATTACTAGGTACACAAGATTCAGTTTGAAGCCTTTTTTGCTTTTTTCCTACTTTTAGATGAAAAATCTCTACTAGGGTTTAGTTTCTTGCATTGTGGGGGGAGTTTTTTTCTTGCTTTCTATCATTTAATTTAGAAAACTAGAAAATATTCAAATTAAACATTCATTAAACCTTTCCAAACATGGACGAAAACCCTTCTACTATTGAGCTTCTCACACCTCATAACTATCACACTTGGAAGGCATTCATGACACGTCTTCTCAGATCAAAGGGGCTATGGTCCTGTTTAGATACAGTTCAACCAATTTTGACATGGCCATTTGAGGTTATGCAGCATAGAAATAAGATGGATGAGGCTATGGGTTTGATTTCCTGACATGTTTCAGATAGCTTGTTGTTTCATCTTGATGGGTGTAACAGTCCTCTTGAAATGTGGACCAAGTTCAATGATTTATTTGGTACCATCAATCAGTTCGATACCATCCAGATTGAGGCAGAGTTGACTTCACTTGTACCTGATTCTTTTCCCACTATTGAGGACTTTCTAATGAAATTAAAACAATAGAGATCTCTTCTACAAGGTTGTGGTAAGAACAAAACAGATGAGGAGTGTATTTACCTCATTCTCTCTAAGCTTTAAGGTCCTTTTCAGATCTTCTCTTTGACATTTTATTCCACCATGGATGCATTGGGAAACCGCTTTACCATGCCTACTTTTGAAGTGTTTTGTGATCAGTTGACACGAGAGTAGGCCAAGATATCACAGTTGGATGCTATCACAGGATCTAAGAACCAAGCATTGGTAGCTCAGTCGTCTAAAGGGAAAACGAAGCAAAAATCGAAGCCCAAGAAAGATTCAGCAGGCAGTGAGAGTTCCTCCAAGCCACCTCCTAAGATTGATTCAAAACCATAGTTCAATTCTAAATAGGGAAAATATTCGAAGTCTGGTGAGTCTTCTTCCAAGACTAAGAAAAAATCTGGCGAAGCTTGCAATTTTTGTGGCAAGGAAGGACATCTAGTTTCCATGTGTTGGAAATGATTAGAGGCTTTAGAGGAAGCCATGCAGTAGCATAATATCACCTCACCTCAGCCTCTTTCCCAACCCATAGGGAAAGGTCATGCTCTTTTCACTCAAGCATTGTCCTCAGGATCCACTTGGATTCTAGATTCTGGTGTTTCTCACCATATGACACACACATAGGATTTGGTCATCGCTCTTACCCCTACAGGAACTACACATATTGCAGTTGGTGACTCAGCACAACTTTCAGTTTAGGGTTCAGGTACTATTTCATTGGATGGTGGTTTTCTTCAGGATGTGCTTCTAGTTCCTGATATTTCGACAAACCTTCTATCCGTTTATCAGATTTTCCACTTTGGCTCTAGTAAGATAGTTGAGTTCTCACCACATGATGTGGTTATTCAAGACCTTCATGATCCTGACTTGGTTGTGGCTACTGGGAGTGTTGATTCTGCATCTCCCTTATATAGATTTGATGGCTTTGAGATTTTAGACACTATTGGTTCCTCTCTTATAGCACATGCAAACTCAGTGAACAGGCTTTGGCATGAGCGTTTTGGCCTTGTCAATTACAGATATCTACAACAGATGAGTACTTAGGCACTTGTCATTGGCCTTCCTCAGATTTCTTGTATTGATGGTGTATGTTGAGGTTGTGCTCTTGGAAAACATCATCGAGATCCTTTTCCTAAGGGTCAAGCCACACGTGCTAAGGTGCCCCTAGAGTTGGTACACAGTGATCTTATGTCCTTTTTAACTCCTTCTTTTTTAGGGGCCTGATATGTGCTCACTTTTATTGATGACTTCTCCAGATGTACATGGGTGTACTTTCTTAAGTACAAGTCTGATGTCTTTGACTCATTCAGTACCTTTAAGACATTTGTGGAGAAGCAATCTAGACTTTCTATCAGGAGGATACACACAGATAATGGGGGGGAGTATGTTAATCAAGCTTTTAGAGATTTTTGCACTGAGCATGGTTTAAAACATCAATTTATAGTACCTTACACCCCTCAACAAAATGGTGTCGCTGAGAGAAAGAATAGAACCTTATGGGAGATGGAAAATTGTATGATACAGTCTTGAAATATGAGTTCTTCATTTTGGGCTAAGGAAATCAATTGTGCCAATTATATTTAGAATTGGATGCCTCATAAGGCATTATGACATATGACTCCTGAGGAGGCTTGGACCCATGTCAAGCCTGATGTTTCTACATTTTGAGTTTTTGGTAGTGAGGCTTGGGAATTTATTCCAGATGCTCAATGGAAAGCCATGGAGAGGAAGATCTAACCACTCATATTTGTTGGCTATTGTGAGGATGTTAAGGCATATAGGTTGTTTGATCTTGATTCCAGAGAGGTCTTGTTTTGGCAGGATGTCCAGTTTGATGAGCACTATCCTCAGATGGATTCTCCATCACTAGCTTCTCCCTCACTGCCTACTCCTCCCTCTTCATCTCTTTAGGATTACTTATCTCTTGAGGATGATGTAGATGATGATCCACCATCTCCACCACCACTACCCACTCAGCATTTGCCTAGGTGGGCCCATGTTACTATTGAGGCAACTGGTTCTTTGGCAGGTGATCCTTTAGATACTCATTGTACTCGTGCTCATACATCTGGTTCTAGTCCTTTGAGTCATTCCATTTCGGATGATCCTCAGAAGTTTTTAGAGGTGACAAGTCACCTTGAGTAGGATAGGGCCATGGATGAGGAGTATTATTCTTTGATGAAGTTTCATACTTGGGATCTTTGTCCTCTTCCTAAGGGAAGAAAGTTGGTTTGGTACAAGTGGGTTTACCGTACCAAGTATGTTGTAGATGGTTCTATTGATAAGTATAAGGCACGTCTTGTTGTGAAGGGGTTTTCTCAGGTAGAGGGTATTGAATACTTTGAGACCTTTACTCCTATCACAAAGATGAACTCTATATGCCTTGTACTTTCACTTGCAGCTTCACAAGGATGGACTTTGTTTCAGATGGATGTGAAGAGTGCCTTCTTGCATGGAGACCTACATGAGGAGATCTATATGGAGCAGCCTCAAGGATTTGTGCAGGACACTTCTTTGGTTTACAGACTTCGGAGTTCATTGTATGGTCTCAAACAAGCCCCTCGGGCTTGGTATGAGAAGATGGACTCTTTCTTGCTTTCCTTTCACTTCACACGCTATCATTCCGATCACACAGTGTATATTCAATGTTAGGAGAGTGATATTTTGATTCTTGTGCTATATGCAGATGATCTCAATCTTACAGGTAGCTCATCCTCCATGATTTAGAGTGTTCAGAGATCTTTGATGGAGCAGTTTGAGATGACAGATCTTGGTCTTCTACAATTCTTTCTGGGTCTACAGGTTATTCAGTCTTCGCATGGGATTTCCATATTTTAGTAGAAGTATGCTCTTAATATGATTCAGAGATTTGGCATGCATGATTGCAAGCCTGCCCCCACCCCATTTCAGTCAGGTGTTGTTTTGTCTTCCACTTGTTCTACTCCTTCACTAGATCCCACTTTATACAGATAGTTGGTTGGCAGTTTTTTGTACCTGACACATTCTCATCCTGATCTTTCCTTTGCAGTTGGCCTTGTCTCTCAGTTCTCCCATGATCCTCATGAGAGCCATTGGAAAGCATCCAAACATATTTTGAGGTACATTCGGGGCACCACTCATTATGTCATTCACTACACTTCAGGATCCCCTCACATTATTGGCTTCACTAACTCAGATTGGGCTAGTGATGTCAATGATCAGAAGTCTACTTTTGGCTTTGTTTTTTTCCTTGGTTTTGGTCCTATCACATGGTCTTGCAAGAAGCAGTCTACTATTGCATTATCATCTATAGAGGCTGATTACTAAGCAGTAGTATTAGCTAGTCAGGAGGTTTTATGGCTTTGGCAGTTGATGACAGCGTTTGGGTTTCCTCCAAATAGTCCCACTATTCTTTGGTGTGACAATCATAGTTCCATTCACATTTCCCGCAACCCAGTGGAGCATCAGCAGACTAAGCACATTGAAATCCACATACACTTCATCAGGAAGTTGATTCAGGATGGTTCTCTCATCTTGGAGTACATTCCTATAGAGGAGCAGGTTGCAGACATCTTCACTAAACCTTTGGCATCTTCGTGCTATCTTTAGTTGTGCTCCATACTTGGGGTGAAGGAAGTTGTCCTTGGGGGGTCTCAGTGAGGCCTTCATTTTTTTTTCAGCATGTTTCTTTATCTCTTTTTGGAGAGGAGTTTTTTCCCACTAGGTTTTCTCCTTTACTCCGCTTTACAAAGATTTGGTTGTATTCGAGTACCTCATTAGGCCTAGTTGTTGAGATCCTTGTTTTCTTTCATGCATTGTAGTTACCTTTTCTTTCTTGCACATTTTTATAGCTGCACTCTTACTCATCTTAAGGGGGGTTGTTAGAGTAAAGGTTTTAACTTAATTATGTTAATTAAGTTACCTTTATTCCTCTCTTAAGATTTCACTTTAGTTTGCATATTGTGACATTTAATAATTATATTAATTATTAAATGTCTACCTATTAGGGTTATTTTTAGGTTTTTCTTGATCTCCTTTTAAGGATTAATCTTTGTAAATATTTCATTCTATTGTTCTGATAATATATCTCTCATATTACAGAGCTTCAAAACCCTCTCTTGATTTTTTCTCCATTCTCTTCCCTATGACTGGTATCCCTTTGCATGCAGGTGTTCTTGGACTCTGAAGTTGGTTTTGACAACTTCTACAAGGATGAGGAAATGGGTTGTTTTGTGAAATTGGAGAAAGAAAGAAGGGTTAAGGACCCTAATTTTGAGGCTTTACTAGATATAGGTAATATGATTTTAAAAATAGAGACAGTTATTCAAAATTTTGACAAAGTTGTTGCAAGTTTAAAAGAGGAGAGGGTAGTCAAGATAAAGGGAAGGTTGTAGTCATTGAGGATCAAGGTAAGGGGAAGGCCCCCATGGTAGAAGAAGAATCAGCTCAATATCCTCCCAGGAAGGTGCACATCTATGAAAGGAAGACAAAAATAGTGAAGAAGCAATTAACCATTGCAACTCCAACATAATCAAAGGAGTTAAGAGAACCCTCCACATAGTAGTAAATGCCACAAATGTCACCACCAAATTATTTTTCTCTAGTAATAATTAAGTTCACTTCACCAACCAAAGAGCCATCCTCTCCAAAGGAGCCACAAATAAAAAGGAAAAGGGTTGAGACAATCAGCCTTATTAACTACCCTACAAATGATTCTGATGATGAGATTTTTGTAATAAAGGATGAAATAAGGAAAGGAATTCGATCCCATCAAATGGAAACAAAGCCACTAACTTTAAGTCTCAAGTTGAGAAAGGTGGATTTGAGTGGAATCAATAGCTCAAAGGATGTGAGAGTAAAATCTTGTGTAAAATTCATGGATGATGATACATTCATTAAAACATAAGAATTACAAGAGTATGTGTAGAGAGCTATGAAAGATGAGTATGCAATGAATGTGAAGAAGGAAAGTGAAAGCCTTGAAAATCCACAAAGGGTTATAGAGGCTGAGGTCCAAAATGAAATGAGAACCAAATACTTGAATATCACTACAAAGAAAAATAGGGAACTGGTTAGGAGGAGTGGAGTGTTGTTACTAACAGAATGGGACTTAGCATCGGCTATAACATTTGATACAATATGGAGACATGATGTCCCCATATTTAACACTTAGGTGGAGGTCACATTGGCCTTGCAAGGATCAAATTTTAGCTCCCAATTGGCTACATTGGCCATTTGGGCCTTGGCCTTGAGCACTAAGTGTTAGAGTAAAATAATTAATTAATTTTACTCTCCTCTTAAGATTTCACTTTATGCATATATTAGTCATTTAATAATTAATATTTAATTATTAAATGCTCTCCTTTAGGGTTAGGTTTTCCTTTTCGGTGTTGATCTCCTTTTTAAGGATTGATCTCTTGTATTGTAATTAATGCTTGATTCATTTTTTCCTCTGATAATAAATCTTTCACTTTGTCAGAGCCAAAACCCTCGTCTTCGTTCTCTCTCTTTCTCTGTGACAGGTTTCTTGCATGCAGATTATTTGGGTTCTGTGGATTTGTATTTCTCAAATCCTACATGGTATCAGAGCAAAAGGTGTATACTTACACATTGCAGGTGATCTTCGGGGTCTGTGAAGTTGTCTTTCTCAACTTCTACACTAAGAAGCCTAAGGTTGCAGAGCCAGCTTCAGGAGTTAGGGGAGGATTGATTATAAAAAGAGTATTAGATACATCTACCCTAGAAGTAGAAATAATGAATGTCAATGTGGCTCAGTTTACTAAGGCCACTATTGAATCCCTAACTAAAGAAAGGGATAAATTTAGAACCCAATATAATGAGATGTTGGCATAGTACAATTTGAGCCAATAGAAAACTAGCATGGATAGGCTCACACATACAAGGATCTTCCTCAAAGATTTTGAAAGAGGAAAATCAGGTGGGATTCAAATACAACCCATATAGGAAAAAAGTAGATAAGATTATGGGATTTAATTGGCTAACAAAGGAGGAATTTGCACTATGGAAGTCCAATTATGTTGAAAATTTGGACATATAAGCTATAGTATTTGGGATTGGTGATTAAAATTTTGGTCTTGTGTCGGTAGTAATGAAGGTCTCAGTAGGAGAAGTACAATGCATGGCTTGGAACTAGTACAAATTAGGCCTTATATATTAAAATTTAGATATTATATTCTATCAAATTCAAATATGATGACATGGAATGCAAATGTGGAGGTGCTTTGATTTTTTCTGCTTTCTTCACTTTATGCTTTTTCATCCTCAAGTTTTGGAGCATATGGATCAAGTGATTTTCTCGTGGAAGGAATATTTTGCATTAACTTAAAGAGCCTTTTTGGAAGGTGGGAGAATCTTCATCAACAAATGAAAATGGTTTTTGTATTATGTGAAATTATCCCTCATATTTAGGCAAATATAATTGCCTTTGGATGTAAATGTGATTATCAAATGAAAACATGACATGTGTATAATTTGAACCGAAGCTTTTTTTGGTCCCTTATTATTATAAAAGGGAATTCAAGGCCAATTGTATGATGTGGATAGAGAATTGGTCTCAGAGAAGTTTTGTAACCAGGTCAAGATAATAGAATTGAGTATGTTTTAGGTTCTAAGAGTCTCCATTGTATACTTCACATAGATTTTGAATGCAAATAAATCAAATATTTCTTCTATTCATCTTCTTGTCTTTCCTTGAATGTTTATTCATTTTGACTACACTTGTTCAAAGAATGAGTTAAATTTGTATTAACATGGATAAAGGTTTATGTGATTGTATACATGGATCATTAAGTATTACTCGTTAAGTTTCTGGTATTAATGGTGTAAGGCATCATCGATAAGCATTGTAATGACATGAATAATATTGTTGCATGTTTTCTGTTACATTGTTTAGAATTATCCACCCTAGGATAGGGCACTAGTCATACTATGTGACAATTTCCCAGATAATTCACAATAGCTACATTCAAAATCAATTACAATATCCATTTTTTGTGTGAATGTATGTCAATCTGAATCATAATATTTTCTCATTTTTAAGTTAGATATTACCATGAAGGTTAGCTAGATCTTTAAGGTATTTTATTGGTTAAATAGTTAAAGGAGAATTATCTATTTATATTATAATGTATATGATAATTGGCACAAGAGTATCATAAGATACATTGTGGGGATCACCCTCCTGGGTTTTGTAGAACCCAAAGTATAGAGGGAAAGCCTAGCAAGATTTTACCTATTCGTTGGCCAATCCTTAAAGTTATTTACCATTAAATTTTAAAAATTCATATATAACTAATGAGATTAAGTTTGGTTCATTGAAAAACACCAACAAAGTATATGCTACAGGAAGGTTTGATGTTCAAACGTAATCAATTGTGCATCCCTCAGAGATCAATGAGGGACAATCTCTTGAAAGAGAAGCATAGTGGTTGTCTTAGAGGACATTTTGGATAGGAAAAAGCATATCTACAATTGAGTACACACTCTTATTGGCCAAGAATGAGGGATGATGTAAAGAGGTATGTGGAGAGATGTTGAGTATGTTAGCATGCAAAGGGAAGAAGTCAGAATACAGGGTTGTATCAACCATTTTCAGTTCCATCTCAACTATGGGTTTCTATAAGTATGGACTTTGTTATGGGTTTTCCTAGGAATCAAAGGGACAATGACTATATTTTTGTAGTTGTGGATAGGTTCTCAAAAATGGTGCATTTTATCCCATGTAAGAAAGCTAGTGATGCAACCAATGTTGCTAATCTATTTTTTAAAGAGGTGATTTATTTACATGGCATTTTGTGAAGTTGAAAATTGTACCTGCTGCTTGACATGAGATTAAATGGACTTAATGAGGCCCTAATCTAGTGTTGTGAGGCATTTTATGTGTGCACACTAGGTCTTGGACCCTTGTAAATCAAATAACATGTGTTTATTAACATCTTGTAAAGGTTTTGTAAGATGCTTTCATGCTTTTCTAGACTTAATTAACCCATTTCTTCCTAAATTCAACATTTTAATACCATTATTTCATCAATCTAGAAGGTTCTTAATGGAAAACTAGTGTTGTAATGTGTTTTACACATTCACATTGGTTCTTGTACATTTATAGGCTATGTGGACCTATTCTTAGTGTTGTAAAGTGCATTTAATTACACTTTCACATTGATTTATGTGTCCCAATCCCTATTCAAATTTTACATCATCACTAAAATGTCCTGTTTTACCCATATTGTGCATCTTGAGGCTTTAATTGATCAAACACCCAACAAGATAGCAATCTAAACCTTATTTCTTATCTCCTTAGCTTCATAGGTGTTAGAATGGCCCCTATGGGATGCATTCGCTAGGCATGGCGAATGAGTCCCATCTAGGTGGGACCCATTTTCCATGTGTGATGAATGAGTCCTATGTAACCCCCATTTTGACCCTTGAGTGGGAAAAAGTGAAATTTAAAGTTTATTTTCACTTAATGTCGGCCTGTGATGTAGTATAATTGGGTACTAGGGCACAATTGACTATAAATAAGTGTTTCTATATTCATTTTAGATATATCTATCATCTTATCTCATTATTACACCTCTCATTATCAATTCATATTCTATTTTCTATCTCAAGTCAAGCAACTTAAGGTTTCTCCATTAGAGGTCATTAAGTTAGCATTCCAAAGCATTCAAGGACAAATTTTATGTTTATTGTTGCAAACATCCAAGATCAATCATCATTGCAAGGTAATTCATTCCATTATTACATGCTTCATTTAATTATTTCATCAATTTTGTTTAATTACCTAAATGGGGTTTGACCAAGGAAAAACCCCATGCCCTAACAATCAATACTTCTTTTCTTCTTTTGTGTTTTCAGATTTAGGACTCTTGAAAGCTTAGAAATTAGTGAAGATTGCATTCCAAGGTTATTCAAGTCATCCTCCTATCATTCAAGTCAAATAATCAAGGAAAAATCACCTTCAAGCCTAGATCTAACAATTTTAGAAGAGGAGACCTACAGGAGGCAAAAGTATAGATCTAACTTCACATAATCTTCCTCTGATTTTCTAGATTTCTATAGGTGGAATGATTCACCACCCTTGTTAAATGAGTCCCACATATAGGCTTGAAAATTGATTTCCTGAGATTTCAACCCCCGACAGTCTGAAATAGGTTTCTGGAAGATTTTAGCAGAAGTAGGACTGATTCACCATGCTTGGCGAATGAGTCCTAGTGGTCATTAACAAAAAATTCAAAGAAATTTCAAAACCTTCCAGTGACATCATTCTGCCTCCATGTACACTTTGATTTCATCCATTTCTTAATGTTTTGCATATTTCTTCCTATTTCTTCATCTTTCATAGTTGTTGCAATTCATAATGTGTTTTCAAACATATCACAATTCTTAGATTTTACATGCATTCTTGATCAATTTCATAGTTTAGAAACACTTAGATCACTCCATTTACATCATAAAACATCATAGACACCCTAATTTGAATGAACCAATTAGCATTTTTGGATCTAATCTCTCTTCTTTTGGGTGAAAAACCCTATAAGAGTTAGAGAGTCCATTGGGTCCTAAAAATCCATGGTTCATTTTGGTGAACCTGACTTTCTAAATACTTTTACTTTTTGATTTGGTGTCTTTTATCTAGTCTTGCATTCATTTTGCATTAGGATTTTCATGCTAGACTTCCAAATGTTGCATTCATTAAAAAGTACATTTAGGTTGCATTTGTTGCATCTAAATTCATTTAGGTTTTCTGTAATTCTGCATTTTTCATTTATTCCTACATATTGGCTCTTAGAATTCCTAAGAATTAATCTATAATTTCTGCAAATTTTGAAAAAGGTCCATACTGGGACTCATTTTCCACCTTGGGCGAATCAGTCCCTTCTGACCCCTTAAATAACACTTTCTAGAATTCAAAACCTTCTTTTTAGGCTTCTGATTGGTGCCTTAACCTGCATATATTAGTCAATTACCTTTCTGTAGCATACATTTCATTAAATTTAGCTTCAATTAGCCCCTTTCATGCATTGATGCCATTTCACTTCTTGTACTCACCACATTTCATTTTATAAACTAAAAATTGCATCACACAGTATTTTCTTTTATTTCAATATTTTTTCTTTTACAAGATGTTCTCTTGATTTGATTAAACATGGATTTAACACACATAATACTCCCTTTTATGAGTTTCCTTTTGAGTACCATACTAGGAACTTTAAGAAACAATCCATTAATACAATTCTCAATCTTACATTACCCATTGGTGCGAATGGTAATGTTGACAATCATAACACACATACTTGTTCTTCTACCAATACCTCTCCTATTTGTGATGAAGGTATTGTGATGCAAGAAGTCACAAGCCTTAAAATTCTTGACTGTCCATTTCCTCATTCCCTTTTGGATAGTCATACACAAAACAAGCATGAAATCATATACACATTTCTCAATATCACCTTACCCACTCTTCATAGTCCTACTAATCAATCTTGTCCATCTCCTAATATCCCTCCTCCATGTAAAGAGGAAAGATGGGAATTGGAAGATATATCTATCATAAACCATGCAACTCTTGATCTTCCCTTCCCTAGTGTCCCTATCCTATGGGAAGATCTATTTAAAAACCATAGTGATACTTCTCTTGATACCTCCTCCACTTGTGATGAAGCTACTTTAACCTTAGATGAACATATTACATGCTCTCCTTGTAGGATAGCTAATATGAAACAAGAGAATGAAATCTTACTGACAACAAACATTCAATTCATATCCTCTCCTCCTCATACTCCCATCATTGATCATTCCCCTATTAGTGATGACGTTACTTTAGAAGAACCAAGTCCTCTTTTTCAAGCACATATGACTTGTAGTTCTCCTCAGAACTCTCCTCCTAGGGAGAATATTATGGAATTGTATTATGAAAGACATGTAGTTCTTGATTGCCCTTATATAGAAATATGCAACAACAAGCCTGCTAAGGATATGCAAGTTTCCATTCGATCCCATTTGATCAATGAATCTCATACATATCCTGTAGGAAATTCTCACAATCCTCTCACCCTTTTCCCACCTTCATTCAACCTCAATAATACCACATCATCCTTTCAAGCTTGTAGTCTTGAACCTTACAACATTCACATTGTCATCTCGCAACACTCTAATGATTCAAATTCGTTAGATTTTGTTTCCTTCTATAATGAAGAAGAAAAAAAATCACAATCCATAAAGTCTTGTGTAGGTATGACTTCTACGCAAGATACATCTTTGATCCCAATTACACAACCATTTTCTCCTCCTAATCAAGAAGATATCTTGTCAAGACTTCCTCACGATAATTTTATCACCCTCCCTCCTCGAACTAGAATGAAATGCCATTCCAAAACTTCATTTTGTGCATATAATAGAATCCATGGTCATTCCACTAATGAATTTAAGGCTTTGAGTCATCAAATCCAACACTTTCAGGATTTTGGTATGCTTCCCTATGTGGGGGCATCTAACCCCTTTAATTATTCTTGATTTTCACTCTAGCATACATCACATCAACCACTTCGTCTCACCTTTGTCCTGTACTAAGTGGGGGAAAGGGGTTAGACAACCTTGTCCTCGTATGTCACTTGTTGTTACCTTCTTTGGCTAGTCATTAACTTTTCATGAACATATAAACAAAAAGCTTGAGATGTGCACGAAATGTCTTAAGATTGGTTCACAATTGACATAATTCTCTCTCATGACATAGCTTTTCAGAAACATATGACTTGGCATAGGGCTTTCTGGATAAACTCTCTTGTCTTCTTTCTTCTCTTCATTTACTTTAAATCAATTGATCACAGTATGGGTGCTCGCAACTACTTTAAAGTGGGGGCATACATCACCACTCACATTTCATTGTGTGATTTTCTATTTCTTGCAACATGCTCTCTTGGAAGCATTAGGTAAAATGTTGTTCAGGATGAGACCCTACACTTGTCCTCTCTTGGAAACAAGATGAGACCTTTTGCACTTTTTCCTCTCTTGGAGACATTGGACATAATGTTCCTTAAGAAGAGACATAGCATGAATTTAAGAAAAATCCCTTTGAACATCTTTTACATTATAACATCCCTTTTACATTACATTTTTGCATTTTACATTTTTGTATTTTTTCCACCTTGCATAACACAACTTGCATGACTATGGTACTTTGTCTTTGTGTTTTTGTTCATTGGCATTTGTCTTTGTGGTGCCTTGTTAAAGTTATCGAATGGGTATAACTTTAGCATGGTTGAGCAAGAAGCCCAAATAGTGGCATGACTTTTCCCCATAGCCACTTTTGTGTTTATGAGTACATGCCAACTAACGTATGTTACTCTATTCCTTTTTTATGTTTTGGGCCTTCTCACCCTGCGGACGACCTGAAGTTTCGTGGCCCCAGAGTGAGTACATCTTTTCCATCTCATTCCTTTTTCTTCCTTTCCTTTGCATGATCTTGTATCTTGGGGGCTTAGCATACATGTGGATCTCTCTTGAATGGCTACTTTAGTGTGAAAAAGCAAGTTCCTCTCACTAAAGTGGGGGCTTAATGTGCCATCAAAAATTGTACCTGCTGCTTAATATGAGATTAAATGGACTTAATGAAGCCCTAATCTAGTGTTGTGAGGCATTTTATGTGTCCACACTAGATCTTGGACCCTTGTAAATCAAATAACATGTGTTTATTAACATCTTGTAAAGGTGTTGTAAGATACTTTCACGCTTTTCTACACTTAATTAACCCATTTCTTCCTAAATTCAACATTATAGTAACATTATTTCATCAATCTAGAAGGTTCTTAATGAAAAACTATTGTTGTAATGTGTTTTACACATTCACATTGGTTCTTGTGCATTTCTAGGCTATGTGGACCTATTCTTAGTATTGTAAAGTGCATTTAATTACACTTTCACATTGATTTATGTGTCCCAATCCCTATTCAACATTTACATCATCACTAACATGTCCTATTTTACCCATATTGTGCATCCCGAGGCTTTAATTGATCAAACACCTTACAAGATAGCAATCTAAACCTTATTTCCCATCTCCTTAGCTTCATAGGTGTCAGAATGGCCCCTGTGGGACCCACTCGCTAGGCATGGTGAATGAGTCCCATCCAGGTGGAACCCATTCACCATATGTGGCGAATGAGTCTTATATGGCCCCCATTTTGACCCTTGAGTGGGAAAAAGTGAGATTTAAAGTTTATTTTCACTTCATGTCAGCCTGTGATGTAGTATAATTGGGTACTAGGTCACAATTGATTATAAATAAGTGTTTATATCTTCATTTATATCTATCTATCATCTTATCTCATTATTACACCTCTCATTATCAATTCATCTTCTATTTTCTATCTCAAGTCAAGCAACTTAAGGTTTCTCCATTAGAGGTCTCTAAGTTAACATTCCAAAGCATTCAAGGATAGATTTTACGTGTATTATTGCAGCCATCCAAGATAAATCATCATTTCAAGGTAATTAATTCCATTATTACATGCTTCATTTACTTATTTCATCAATTTGGTTTAATTACCTAATTGGGGTTTGACCAAGGCAAACCCCCATGCCCTAATAGTCAATACTTCTTCTTTTCTTCTTATGTGTTTGCAGATTTAGGACTCTTGAAAGCTTATAAAACATTGAAGATTGCATTACAAGGTTATTCAATTCATCCTCCTATCATTCAAGTCAAATAATCAAGGAAAAATCACCTTCATGCCCAGATCTGACAATTTTAGAAGAGGAGACCTGCAGGAGGCAAAAGTACAGATCTAACTCCATAGAATCTTCCTCTAATTTTCCAGATTCCTGTAGGTGGACTGATTTTCCACCCTTGGTGAATGAGTCCCACCTATAGTCCTAAAAATTGATTTTCTGAGATTTCAACCCCTGACAGTCAGAAATAGGTTTCCTGAAGATTGTAGCAGAAGCAGGACTGATTCTCCATGCTTGGCGAATGAGTCCCAGCGGTCATTAAAATAAATTTCAAAGAAATTTAAGAACCTTCCAATGACATCATTCTACCTCCAAGTACACTTTTATTTCATCCATTTCTTTATGTTCCGCATATTTCTTCCTATTTCTTCATCTTTGATAGTTTTTGTAATTCACAATGTGTTTTCAAACATATCACATTTCTTAGATTTTACATGCATGCTTGATCAATTTCATAGTTTAGAAACACTTAGATGACTCCATTTACATCATACAACATAATACACACCCTAATTTGAATGAACCAATTAGCAATTTTGGATCTAATCTCTCTCCTTTTGGGTGAAAAACCCTATAAGAGTTAGAGAGTCTATTGTGTCCTAAAAATCCACAGTTCACATTCCACGGAGTATTGTGTCATGTAGGGATACAAAGTTCATTGGGAATTTTTAGAGAACCCTTTGGAAAACTTTGGGAACTCAGATTTATTTTAGTTTATCCTATCACCCCCAAATGGATGGCCGGTGAATAGAAGTCTTAGTGATATGTTGAGGTGCCTTGTTGGGAAAATTCCTAGTATCTCTGATATGGCTTTGGCACAACCGAAGTTTTCTTATAGTGATTCTTTGAATTGGAGTACAATTTTTAGTCCTTTTTGTGTTGTTTATGGAATGCATCCTAGGGGTGTCTTGGAACTTACAGATCTTGGTGATATGGAGAAATGAAGTGTAGATGGTGAAGAGTTTTCTCGAGTTATTCATGACCTTCATGAGGAGGTGAAGATGAGCATTGAAGGAAGCAATCAATAATACAAAAAGTATGCTAACCTTATGTTAGCACATCTTAGGAAAGAAAGATTTCCTATAGGTGATTACATTAAACTAAAAATGAAGAAAGTTGATCCATGAAAGATTCTTTGAAAGTTTTTAGTGAATGCTAATGAGACCAATCTTCCTTTAGGCATGGGTATTTCACCCATCTTCAATGTGACAGATTTTTATTCCTATTAGGGTGTTATAGATGAAGAAACAACTGAGTTGGAGTTGGAATTAGTTGAAGACTAGCACATCACCAAACCTGTTCCATTAGAAATTGAATGCATTCTAGAGAAATAGATGTTGAAGAAGACTCGTAGAAAAGAATATTTCTAATATTTGGTGAAGTGGTGTGATCATCTGTTGGAGGATGTGTAGTGGTTAACTACACCTAAAATTTCCTCTTATGGTCATTCCATTGATGACCTAATGAATGGAAGTTCATGATCTTTTGCTTTTGCTGGGTCTAAGCCTGATGCAGGGGTATTGACCTCTATAGCCAAAATTTTGGTTTGAACATTTCTGAACTTTGGTTTTTTCCTTCCTTAATTTTATTTTCTTTGAATAAAATATAGGAAAGTGGAAGTTTAGGGAGTTTTGGTTTTAGTGTGCGTTTCGTATTTTGGTTTGGTACTTCAAAAAAAAAAGGAGGCACCACCACCTTTAGAGGAAAGAAGAAAGAGGTTTATGCGCCTAGAGAGGGGGTGGTTAAGGAAAGCCTTTCTGAGAAAAAAGAAAGCATTGAACCATTGAAGTTGAATCAATGGTAACTAGAGGAAAAATAAGCTTGTATTAAGTACTGGAGAACAAAACACAGTTCTTGAAGAGGTTGGATGAGTTTCTTGGGTTTTATTTTTTTGTTTTAGAAGAATGGAGCCAACTATGGAGTTGTGAGAAAGAAGGTGACATTTCTAGAATTAAGAAGTCTGTAAATGTGTAAGGGGATGTATGGATAATTATTTACCTATCGAATTAATCAATATTACCTTTTGTTTTTCTTCTAAATGCTACTTGTAAATTTTCTCTTCTGTGTAAGAGAATAAGAAGAGGAAATTTGAATGCAAAGACTCTATTTATTTTTTGTCAATACTATGTTTCTACCATAGCCATTCTTTTTTGTTTTTTTTCACCAAATATGGCTTGACTATGTTGAAGTTGTTGTTGATTTTATTGTGAATCATGATTAGAACATCGATCTATAGGACACAAATTGATTATTTTTCTTTAAGTTATTATTTCTAGTCACCTCTTTAGTAGTTTGACTGAGATTTTCCTATTTTCCATTAAATTTCAATTTGTTAGAAGTTGAACAGTTTGCCATTAATTTGAAGCTGAATAATTTTCCATTATTTATCATAATAGCCTCTTGTTCAAAATTTCTTCCTTCTTTCTAATGTCTTGCAAACATGATATTAATTGATGAAAGTATTGTAGTAATACTACTAATTCTTCCCTTGAATTTTCCTTGATTGATTTTAGGATGCATAGTTGTAATTGTAAAATTGCAAACTCTTGCCTTAGGATTTCCAATGGTGAAAAATACTTATATTTATATGTAATTACTTTATTTACCACAAAATTAATTATCAAAATTAGACAAATAAAGTTATATTTTTAAACGTTAAAATGTTGACAATAACATATTTAAATTGGTTCCAAAATAGGCTAGTTAGGGGCATTAGCACCCTTGTCTAGACCTATTTTGGGTCTTTATGTCATTAAATATTAAATTATAATTTCTAATTTAATTTTCATTTTCTAAATATGACCATAAAATAAGAAATTTTAGAGCACAATTGGGTCTAGGCACATACGGGAGCTAAACCTAGTGTGAAATTGTAAAGGGTGATAATTTATGATGTTACACTTTGAAAAGAAAGAATGACAATTGTATAAAATAGGTCTTCCCATTTTGGATAGGAAGATAAAATAATAATGGTGAATGTCTCTAAATTATATGCATGATCCAAACATAGATGATTTTATTAAATTATACTCAAAGGTCTCTAATCTACTTTCAAAGTATGATAGAAAATACGAGGATGAAGAATAATTGAATATAAGGAAGATGATTTTGATGCAACTCCATTGAATATATCACCAAGTATAAGAAAAATTTCCTTAATTATATCATTCAAATATAAATTATGACACTGCAAATATGAGGATGATAATTTTGGTTGAAATGTGTCCTAGTGAGGGGTATGTGTAGGATCATGATGGGCCAAAAAGTTGCAATATGATGGGTATGTGGCTAACAACATTTTTCTTACCCAAAATTGATGAAATGAAAAAGGTTTTTAATGGAGATTCTTAGATTTCCACCAATATAAATTATACTTTACTTTGAATTTAATAAATAATTATTATTCATTTTCTATTTGAATTATGAATAAAGTCCTAATTGATAGGCTGATTGAAAAAAATCTATAGATTTCAAACAGTATCACATTTTTTGAATCCAAAACATGTGTCACATTCTATGCTTCACATACTATATGATTTAAAAAAGAAAAATTGAATTTCATGAAGTTTTGACCAAGTTAAGGTGGTCAGACATACGAGTTTTAAATATTTTTTAAAAGTTGTAATAAAAAATTCATAATTAATTATTTAATTGGAAAAAAATTACAAAAAAATATGCATCACATCCGGACATGAGTCGTCTACTTATATATATAATCTTATAAAAAAATATTATCATTTTATTATGGTTAGGGTGGTCAGACAAACACCTACTTCTTATTTTTTCCCTGAAATTTAAGTACTACTGCATTGAAATTTTAAATTTTCACCAAATAGATTTTAAAAAAAATAAAATAGTAGTTTAGAAACTACATTCAATTTGCTACAAATTCTATTCTTACATATTTTTGAAATAATATAGATAACTTATTGAAATTTTTTCGTCAAGTTTCCTAACTCCGATTTTTCTGAATTTTTTGCCACTTAAGGGCCTTTTTTTCCATGATGATCCTGCACATACCCTGAGGTGGATCTAGAAAATGGATATCAACATCCTTCGACAAGGAATCATTGAAATCCATAGAGAAATCAACAATAACTTTATATTTATCAACAAGCGAGTATGGGAGAGATGAAATATCAATGCAATTCATTAGACTATATTGAGAATCCATGAATGATTATTTCTTCTAATAAGATGTCTAAGAGAGAATTTGATTATTTTATAGGTGGTAAATCAGAAAAAATAATATTATAATCTAGAGAAGTTCTTTTATATCAATAAAAAATTTTAGTCAAAATATAAAATATATTTTTATTAATAACTAAATTTTAACTTTAATAATTTTTTAGAATTTAATACAATACTTAAACCCGATAATAGATTGCATGCATACATTGTTTCCAAATAGGATCATGGTGTAATATATGTAGTTCCATTTTCTAAACTAGGTTTGATGTTAACTAATTATGTGGGTATGCAACCCTTTCTAGGGAATTTTTTCCCCAAATAGTTCCTCTCTAGCTTCTACCCATGAATGGAAGTAAATAAAGTAGTTTGGTAATTTTGACCATTACTTATTTACCTAGTTTTTTCTAGGTCCTAATCCTATAATTAGCACCACCCTTCCCCAATGTGCCAATTATTATAAAAATAAATTTTATGCACCAAGGAATAAATAGAAAGTAAACCAAATTTATACACCTATTATAAAAATCCTATTTGGATTCTAATTTTATACTACCATATTTTGGTTAATGAGATATATCTTTTTAGCTATAAATCCAAGGGGGATTTCCCATCCGATTTTAGTCAACATAGTTCTCCTAATTAATCCCTAATAATTTATAATTATAATGCCACAAATATCATTTTTTCAGCTATCTTAGGCTATATATTCAGTAGTCCAAAGCACAACAACATTATAGTAAATGTGAGCTAGATGCACTATTGATACTTGACACTGCTAGTTTTTATTTCAAGTCTTCTTTGAGTTTACTTAAATATGAAAATTAAAAAAATAGTACTAACTACAATTACTTTAAAAATAAAGGCTAAAATATTTACTTTTTAAATACAATATTAATTCTAATATTTATAGTGAAATACATTTTAATCTAATACTAATAAAGAAAATAAAAGTAATAATTTCTTTGAAAATAAATGAAACTAATACTAATTACATTGAAAATATAATTCATATTAATTACCTTGAAATAAGTACTAATTTTATTTTGAACTTAAAAAATAATATTAAATAAGTTTAAAAATAACTACTAAAACTAATTATTTTTGATAAAAAAAATTTAATTATTTTTCATTTAACTTTAAGCCTTAAATAAATAATCTACTTATTGTGCATATAAAATAAAATAAAACATAAACTACTATTAAATAAAAATTGAATATTTTAAAGTTAAAAATAAATATTTAACTCTCTTGTAGTACCCCTCATGTTGTTCCCTAGTGGACTGATGATTACTCTGTTAGGACAAACATTATGACACTTTGTTGATGTAAGATTTACTACATGATGATACTAGATGAAACTTAATGAAACTTTGATGGTTTTTCTACTATTTGAGTTATGCATATGCTATGATAGTTTCATGGTCTTATTGCTTTATGTGGATTGATTTAATTATGCGCATTATGTGGTTATTTGATCATGGTTACTATATGTTTATTTGGTGATTGTTTGATGTTGTTTACTATGTAACTGTTGTTGTACAATGGTGTGGTCACTTGTTTGGCATGTCTTGGTGAGAGGAACAATGTTGCGTTACTCATTCGTGAGCACCTTGCAATGCTATGACTTCCTCTCATGGTGTGTCTAACTTTTTGATTATATAAATATGTTGTTTGATCATTTTATTTAATGCAGGTTTCAGGTACTAGACATCGAATCCACCTAAATTATAAGGTCTAAGTGTGCCTTAAACCCAATGGAAAGTTTTTGAAAATGGAGAAAATGAAAGGTCGCCCACCCTTGCTATCATCCTCGACGAGGATGAGTGTCTAGTTGGTCACCTCATCAATCTTATTGCATTCGTGGTCAGTTGTTCTTGTTTTGACCATGTTTACATTGGGTGATTATTGTTGATATTTAGTTGTTAAATTAAATATGTTTAATAATGTTTTTTGATTGTTGTTAATTTATATATATATATGTTGATTTGGTTAATTAATCTATTAAATTAAATAATTAAGTTATAAAGTATTTCAAAAATAAAATATAAAGCTATTAATTATTAATGTTGAGTTTTAATAAATTAAATGTGGAAAATATTATAATATGCAACTAAAATATTAAATGGCATGAGATAATGGTTAAACTATGAAAAATAATTAAAAGGATGGAGAAAGAATTGTTTGGAGCACATGTGTGACTTTGAATTGCTTTCCGTTTGTAAACTTTTTATTTTTTGTGGGATTTTTGTCTGATTTTTGTGTTCAAAAATCTTGTAGCCTCTTTTTGGGAATAATAATAATTATTATTATCATTTTTTTGGGAGAGAAGGGCATTATCATTGATTTTTGGTTTTCAAATGGAAAACGTTGTCTGCAAGAATCATGTGTTGAAAAATGGTTTTTGATTGATTGTTTCAAAAGTTGAATTGGGGAAAAATTATTGGAAGTTGATCAAGAATCTCGAAGATGTGGTGTTGTTGCAGAAACTTGAACTCAGCATCAAACTTCGTCCCAACCTGCGTTGGAATCTAGGTTATTTTTGTCTATGTACTTTATTTCGATGCTTTGTACTATGCATCCTTTCTCTGCCTTGATTTTTTGACAATGATAGTGTTGGTTTTGCATTTCTCTCCCTCTGTGGTTAACATGCAATACTAAATGTATCTATATTGGTTCCATTTTAATGGTGCAAATTATATGTTGGAATTTTTTTTATGTTGTTCCTTGGTAGCCATGTTTTGGCACAGGCTAAACGCCTTTCCATGTAGTGCACCTAAATACTACATATTTAACATTTAATAATCTACCCATGGCTATGTTTGACGTCCTTTGTCTATGCTTCACCTTTGCTTTAAAGTTCCTCCATATTTAGTACTACATTTTTTAGCTACATAATCATTTCCTGTGACATTTGATTTGATGAATATACTATAAGGTTTGATGTGTATGTTCCTTTTTTGCTTAGATGCTATCTTATAATGTTGAGGCTCAACTTTCATTTAATGTTTACTGCTGAAATAGGCATCACTTTAATTTAGTTTGCATATTAGATTTTGTTTAGTTTTGTTGGTTTTTTTCAATACCATTGTGTTGACATTCAATAAGTCATCGAATCTACTATGATACAATTTACCATTTTGTTTTTGTACTAGGAAACCTCCCTCTTGTGTGTCATTTCTTCACTTGGTTGTTTCTGTTTAGGTTGAAATCTCTTATGTTGAATTCTATTCGCATCATTCCCATCCTTAGTCTACAAGTTTATTTCAATATCTCTACAATGCTATTTGAATTCAATAAATTTAATTCCATGTGGGGGTTGAATTTTCTGATTGGCATCCTTCTTGTTTCACATAATATTCAACTGCTATGGTTGGCATCCCTTTTTTTGAGCATGGCATCCATACAATAAGCATAGTGTTTGATTTAGGAGGACAAATCATATGTGTATAGTTGCATCATATTTCCCTTGAATAAAACATCTTATCAGCTAGTTGATAGAAATGGATTATTTATATTTAGCATCTGATTTTAATCTGCATACATTTCCCTTTTAAATGGTATTCAATTTTCTTCATTGGCATATATTGTTTCGATCGATATCTCCTTGGTGTACATACCAATCAGTTCTAGATCACCGATCTTCACTATAAATAGTGTTTTGATATAATATATAGGTATGTGTTAATCATTGTTGAATTTTATATTGTTGCCTTTGTATATTTTGTTGGGATATATATAAAGATAGAAAATCATTACAAATGAAACATATATATATATATATATGAATACTTGTATTTATATATATGTATATATATAATATATAACTATGTATATGTTGTTGTTGTCTCACAATTTTGAATATTGAATTTTGCATTCTGATTATATATATATATATAGATAGATACACATTATATATGTATGTATATATATACACACATATATATATATACATACATATATATGTACATATATATATATATGTATGTATAAATATATCATGGTCATAATTAAAGAATAATCGTGTGGGTATTTGAATGTTAGAAAAGAATATTCTCGTCTTTTTAATTAAATTATTATATTAAATAATGAATTTGGCAACATTAAATTATAAGAGGAATGATATATTGTATAAATGTACATTTAGATAACTATGGAATTAGTTTAAATAAATGAATTAAATGAACTTTTGAAAATGATGTATTTCTTCTCTTACTCTGTATTAGAGTTATGTAGTTTCTTTATGTGCTAGTATCATGGGTTCATGTATGGTGACAATGTTGGAAATGGAGATGTTTTGAGTTATTTTGAATGGGAGTCCTTGTGCCAAAATGGTTAGTTAGAATTCTAGAGGCTAGGGGGATTTTTTTTGCATATGGGTTTCCATGATTATTATCTTGTGAAATAGTTGATTGTGTACTTGAATTGTGTACATGAAGGTTTTTTACCCTTGCATGACTTATTCTTATTATGGTTGAATTTGTGAGCAAGAGGATTCATGCCTCGCTCTATGTGTGTGCTCATGTGGTTTCACAATTTGTGCAAGATGGCTTTACCCTGTTGATGTGTTTGGGTCTCCTAGTTGTTAATAGGGGGAGTGGCTCTAAATGGGGGCCGACACAAAAAGTGGCATCCAAGATAACCCATGTGGGAGTTCTTAACATAGTGATAACCTAATTAATAAACTAGGGGGTTGGGTAGAATTTCACTCTAATTAAGATAATTGGATGCCTCAGCCATGCCTGTAGTGCTCATTTAGGCTAAGGATGGGTTGAGAAGGCCTGGTTGGAAAGATCAACTTCCTTGTCCTCATGAAAGGAAAGTTGGTTATGCATGTGTCACCCTATGGGGCTAGTGTCTAATGAGAGATTGTTAGGATAACCATAGATGAGGGTTGGAATCTAGTGAGAGACTATTAGGATAACCCATGCCATGACCATGCGATGACACTCTCCCCTAATGCAACCTAGCATTCCCTTGTCTTGTGTTCCCCTTTGTTTTTTGTGTGCCTCTGGAAGTGGTGTCACTGTTATGTGATGTTTTGTTGTACTTTGTATGTTGGAGTCATGTTAGACCTTTGTGACGTGCTACTATTCTCTTGACTGCTTTGGTGGTGGGACCTTATTGTTATCTCCTCACATGGGGAGTGGACCTTAGGGTTCCACATGGTCAGGTGGAATATGCTTTTTACTTCATTGGGTTTTCCAATTGTTGTTCGTGAGTGTGGAAGATGTACCTTTTGCAACAAATTCTGGATATTGTACCAGTTCATGAGATAGTGCATATGTTTTGTATTGTACTTGTATCTCTTTTGTATCCTGTAATGTAATTTTGATGCATTCTTCTTATTTTTATAAGGGAAGCCTTCACATAATCTTGTAAAAATTTAATGGTGTACCCTTATGTAAGGGAAATTGTATATGATCTCATTAGTTCTAATTATATTAACTTTAATGATTATGTACATGATGTCATGAATGGAGGTGTATGTGTTTATTCATTTAATGCATTGGATTTAGAATGAACTCTTGTAGTTAGTTAATTCATGATGTATGTTTAGATTTGATGATAGATATGTTCATAATGCAGTCATAGAACCTTAGAGGAAATAGTTTAGCTTACATGATATATTTAGATAAGTTTGGCAATTCATGTTATTTCACTTTCTTTTTTAAATGTGTCATAATCTGTATTTAGTTGTGTTGTCCTTTGGGGTTCTTTGGTGAGGTTTTACACTTGGTATCATAGCCCATGTTCTAACATTGCATGATCTGGTTTAATTGAGCCCATTATGTTATCCTAGTGCTTAGACTCTTGAGCTTATGTTTTTTCCCCTTCTGTCATGCTCACCTAATATCTATGACTTGTCTTTTGGTTTTGATGTGTAGGAAGTTTCCTAGGGGTCGAGGTAGGGGTCATGGTAGAGGTCATGGTTGTGTCCATAGGGCTAACCACTAGAATACTCCTTCTCAAAGTTCCCACAAGTCTGAATGTGAGGAACAACAGGGTTCTCAGAATAACCCAAGAGGCGGAGGTCAAAATTTGAGTCAGTTGGAGATTGAGGGAGATTAGTTGTTTCATTTACTTGAGGAGGTCCTTGCTCATCTAGGCCCTAGGTAGGAGGGTCATCAATAGGTGGTTAAGGAAAGAGAACAGTCTCCTAGGAGGAGAGAGGATACAACTGAGCAGGAGGCTATTTCAGCCGGTCATATGAGTGATCTTCTAAGGGCACATCCTCCTACTTTTTATGGTTCTGGTGGTGGATTTGAGGTAGACTTGGTTGATTGATCTAGATAGGTATTTTTTCATGTACCCATATGGTAGTAACAGTAAGGTGAGGTGTACCATCATTCACCTTAGAGGTTTTTCCTCTACATGGTGGCATTTAGAGGAATAAAAATTACACCTTGACATTAGTTTGGTGTCATGGGAGATGTTCTTGGAGAGGTTTAGAGCTTTTTTTCTATCAAATCATTGGAGAAAGTACCGTGCAGATGAGTTCCATGATTTGAGAAAGATGGCCATGTTGGTAGAGCAGTATGAGGATAGGTTTTATGAGCTTAAGCAGTATGGTGGTATAGGCGATGATGAGGGTATGTTGGTGCAGTACTTTATCATGGGCTTGAATGCTCATATCCGTGGAGGAGTTTGTTTCTTCAAGCCAAAGACCATGGAGGTGGCAATGGAGAAAGCCCAACTAGTAGAGGATAATTTGGCCATGGCATTAGGTCATACAGGTGCATAGACTAGTAGTGCACCTCTAACAAGATTTGGTTCACGAGGTGGTCAATCACAAGCAGTGGGTTCCTCTAGGAGCAATCATGCACCCACTAAGGGTGGGAAACAACAATAGCATTCTTAGTCCAAACATAAGAACTCTCAATCTCTGCATGGTAGTAGATTTCAATCTAGGAAAAACTAGAGTTGGAAACAAGCTTAATGTGATCATTCTGATTAGCCAACACACAACACATAGACTATAGCCAAAAAGGTAGTTTTCAATAGTCCAGTGCACCCCCGAGTGGTAGAGGATACGATAGAGGTATAGGGTGTTTCTCTTGCGGCCAATAAGGCCACATAGCTAGACAATATCCTCAAAAGAACATGATTGGATTTAGTTAGAGGCTGGCAGCTTTAGAGCCAACAATAGGGGATATAGGTAGGTCCCATAGAGTATTTACAGCAGTTGATAACCGCTAGACAAAACATTAGGGTATAGTGGTGGAGGTTGGAGGTGTGTTATAGGGTATTGATATATCTATTATTTTTTACTTTGGTGCTTCCAATTCATTTATTTCCCCTTCCTTAGTAGAGTGTTGTGGATTGGTGGCAGCAAAGCAAGGTGTTAGGTGGCAGGTCGAATTGGCCTCTAGAGGTAAGGTACTGATAGAATCCCTTGTGCATGGTTGTGGTTTGATGATTGGTTCACTTATTACCATGGTGGATCTCTACATCATACCCCTAGGGTCTTATGATGTTGTTTTTGGTATGGATTGGTTGGATGCTCATCGAGCAATTAGCAATTGAAAATGTAAGATAGTGTGGTGTGTGGATGACTCAGGTGGAGAGGTAGAAGTAGTTGGCATTCAGAGTCCCATCTCCCTACGAATGATTTCTAATATGTAGTTGAGGAGATGTATGCATTAGGGTTGCCAGTTGTTTGCTATGGCATTCAATGTTTTGGAGCTAGGGGAGAGTCAAGAGGTGTCTCTTGGTGATTATTCAATCCTTAGTGAGTATTTCAATGTTTTCCCAAGTGAGATTTTGGGGATGCCACCTAAGCGTGACATCAATTTCAGGATAGAGTTAGTTCCCAGAGCATAACCCATCTCTCTAGCTCCATATCAGATGACCTCACAAGAGCTTTTATTGCATTTGGATGAGTTATTGGAAAAAGGATTCATTCATCCTAGTGTTTCCCCTTGAGGAGAACTGGCTATATTTGTGAAGAAGGACAAATCCCTTCGATTGTGCATTGATTATCAATAGTTAAATAAGGTGACAGTGAAGAACATGTATCCCTTACTGATAATTGTTGATCTCTTTGACCAAATTAAGGGAGCTAAGGTGTTTTTGAAAATTTATCTTAAGTCGGGGTACCACCAATTGCGCATCTTTGAGGAAAACATTCATAAGACCACATTTTGCACTCGTTACAGACACTATGAGTTCACTTTTGTGTTGTTCGGGTTGACAAATGCATTGTCTATGTTCATGAGTTTGATGAATAGTGTGTTCCAAACTTATCTTGATAGATTCGTCTTTGTGTTCCTTTATGACATTTTGATTTACTTCAGGACTAAGGAGGAGCACGAGGAGCATTTGTGACAGGTTTTGCAATTTTTGAGAGATAATCAACTTTATGCGAATTTGGCTAAATGTGAATTCTTTTAGACCAAGGTGAGATATTTGGGCCACATCATTTTAGGAGAAGGTATCACCATGGATCCTTAGAAGATCCAAGCTATTATAGATTGGCCTAAACTCACTAATGTTTTAGAGGTTCACAATTTTATGGGCTTAGTAGGCTACTATCGACGGTTTGTACAGGGTTTTTCAAGGATAGCACACCCTATCACTTCTCTTCAGATGAAAGGGAAGAATTTCATTTGATCATAACAATGTTAGTCTACCTTTTAGATTCTCAAGGATATGTTGACAAGTGCACCTATTTTAGCAGTCCCTAATCCTACTGGAGACTTTGTGGTGTGTACATATGCATTTTTGGAGGGTTTAGGAGCAGTTTTGATGTAGGATGGTCGCGTGTTTTCCTATGAGTCTCACAAACTCAAGGAGCACGAGATGAACTATCCCACACTTTTTGTTGGGTCATCGGTTTGAATTGCACAACGATCTCTGCAATTTACAATATATATTTATGTAGCCAAACATGAATGCTAGGAAGAGGTGGTGGATGGAGTTCATTTGTGAGTATGATTTTGAGGTCAAATATATTTAGGGTAAGGAAAATGTCATGGAAGATTCTCTTAGTCAATGGAGATATGAGCTATCAGCAGTGACTCTTGGTGTAGATTTGAGGAGTTAGATTCTCACAAGACTTCCTTCAAACAGTTGGTATCAGGAGGTGAAGTCGGAGGTGGAGTCAAGTAGAGCTTTGGAGGGAAGATTTTTGGGATATTCTCTTGAGCCAAATGGTCTCTTGTGACATTTGCATTGCATTTATGTTCCTCATTCTGAGGGTCTTCACACCCTAATCATGTCAGAGGCACATTGAGCACCCTATTTTTCTCATCTAGGTGTCAAGAAGATGTATGTAGACCTTCGTCAACTATATTTTGGGCTGGAATGAAGAGGGATATTATAAACTTTTTCTTGAGGTTTTTGGAGTGCCAGAGAGTTAAGGTTGAGCACCAACACCCCATAGGTCTTTTGCAATTACATCTTGTTCCAGAATGGGAATGGCACATCATTTCAGTAGATTTCATAGTTGGTTTTCCTATGTCTTCTCATCGTCATGATGCAATCATGGTCACCGTTGACAGGTTAACTAAGGTGGCACACTTTTCTCCTATTCGATCATCATATAATGCTTCTTCTATGGCCAAAAATTTCATGGAGGATATTGTCAAACTACACAAAATTCCTTGTAGAATTATTTCTAATAGAGATCCAGTGTTTACTTCAGCTCTTTGGACGTCTTTGGAACATGCTTTGGGGACCCAGTTGAACTTTATTTTTTCTTACCATCTAGAGGAAAGATGGACAGACTGAGAAGGTCAATCAGGTTCTTGAGGATATGCTTAGAATGTACGTTATGGATCAGCAGTCTCGATGGGAGGACTACTTGTACTTAGTGGAGTTCATGTACAATAATGGGTACCAAAGTTTGATTGGTATGTCTCCTTTTTAGGTGTTATATGGTAACCCTTTTCAAAATCTGCTGAGTTGGGATCATCTTGAGGAAAAAAACCTTCTAGGACCAAAGATGCTTCAAAATATGGAGTATTAGGTAACTCATATTAGAGAGCACTTAGTGGCAGCGCAGGATAGACAAAAGAAATATGTTGATGCTCATAGGGTTGATCATCAGTATTTAGTGGGTGATCAGGTATTCTTATGGGTGCATCCATGAAAGAGTCCAATCTACTATGGAAATGGCTCTAAGCTTACAACACGTTTTGCTGGGCCATTTGAAGTTTTGGAGAGGATCGGTCCCATTGCTTACCTTTTTGCTTTACCACTCAATCTATTGTGCATTCATGATGTGTTCCATGTTTCTGTTCTTAGGCCATACTATAGACATTTCTCATGTTCTTGACTAGAATGCCTTATAGGTAAAAGATGGGAAGTTGGCACTAGATCTCGTGGCCATTCTACAACACAAGAGACTCGCCCTCAGGGGTCGAGACATTGAGCAAGTGAGGGTCTAGTGGGATCCTAATGATGAGGCTTCAACTACTTTGGAGGATGCATCCCGAATATGAGAGTCATACCTATACTTGTTTGTAGGATTCCAGGAGTATGCCTAGTCCAAGGGGGGGGATGTAGTGACCCTCATGATGTTCCCTAGTGGATCGATGATTACTATACTAGGAAAGAAATTATGACACTTTGTTGATGTTATATTTATTTCTTGATGATATTGGATGAAATTTAATGACACTTTTATGTTTTTGCTACTGTTTGGGTTATGCATATGCTGTGACAGTTTCATGGGCTTATTAGTTTATGTGGGTTGATTTAATTATGTGCATTATGTGGTTACCTGATCATGGTTACTATATATTCATCTGGTGATTGTCCAATGTTGTTTACTATGTAACTGTTGTTGTACAATGATGTGGTCACTTGTTCGGCATGTCTTGGTGAGAGGAACAATGTTGTGTTACTCATTTGTAAGCACCCTGCTATGTTGTGACTTCCTCTCATGGTGTCTTTGACTATTTGATTATATAAATAATGTTGTTTGACCATTTTATTTGATGAAAGTTGCAAGTACCAAGCATTGACTCCACCTAAATTGTAAGGTCTAAGTATGCCTTAAACCAAATGGGAAGTTATTGAAAATGGAGATAATGAAAGGCCCCCCACCCTTGCCATCATCCTTGATGAGGATGAGTGTCTAGTTGGTCACCCCATTAGTCTTGTTGCCTTTGTGGTCAGTTGTTATTGTTTTGACCTTGTTTACGTTGGGTGATTGTTGTTGATATTTAGTTATTAAATTAAATTGGTTTAATAATGTGGTTTAATTTTTTGTTGAATTAAGTAGATATATATATATATATATATGTTGGTTTTGGTTAATTAATTTATTAAATTAAATCATTAAGTTACAAAGTATTTCAAAAATAATATATAAAGATATTAGTTATTAATGTTGAGTTTTAATAAATTAAATGTGGAAAATATTATAATATGCAGCTAAAATATTAAATGGCATGAGATAATGGTTAAAATGTGAAAAAAAATTAAAAGGATGGAAATAGAATTGTTCAGAGCACATGCGTGACTTCAAACTGCTTGCCATTTAGAAACTTGTTATTTTTGTGGGATTTTTGTTTGATGTTTGTGTTTGAAAATATTACAAGTTCTTTTTTGGAAAAAAATTATTATTATTATCATTTTTTTGGGAGAGAAGGGGATTATCATTGATTTTTGGTTTTCAAACAAAGAAAATTGTCTGCAAGAATCATCTGTTGAATAATGGCTTTCTATTGATTGTTTCAAAAACTGAATTGGGGAAAAATTATTGGAAGTTGATCGAGAATCTCGAAGACGTGGTGTTGCTGCAGAAACTTGAACTCGACATCGAACTTCGTACTAGCTTGCGTTGGAATCCAGGTTAGTTTTTTCTATGTACTTTATTTTGATGCTTTGTACTATGCGTCCTTTCTCTACCTTGATTATTTGATAGTGATATTGCTTGTTTTGCATTTCTCTCCCTCTATGGTAAACATGCGATACTGAAACTAGCTATATTGGTTCCATTTTAATGGTGCAAGTTGTATGTTGGAATTCATTTTTCTGCTCTGCCTTGGTAGCCATGTTTTGGCATAGGTCGAATGCCTTTCCCTATAGTGCACCTAAATACTATGCATTTAATATTTAAGAATATGCCCATGGCTATGTTTAGCATCCTTTATCTATGCTTCACCTTTGCTTTGAAGTTCCTCCATATTTAATACTATGATTTCCAGCTACATAATAATTTCCTGTGACATTCGATTTGATGAATATACTATAAGGTTAGATGCACATGTTCCTTTATTTCTTAGTTGTTATCTTATAATGTTGAGGCTCAAATTTCATTTATTGTTTACTATTGAAATAAGTGTCACTTTAATTTAGTTTGTGTATTAGATTCTATTTAGTTTTTTTGGTTTTTTTCAATACCCTTGAGTTAGTATTCAATAAGTCACTGAATCTGCTATGATGTGATTTACCCTTTTTTTGTTGTATTGGGTGACCTCCCTCTTGTGTATTGTTTCTTAACTTGGTTTTTTATGTTTAGGTCGAACTCTCTTATGTTGAATTCTATTTGGCATCGATGCCCATCCTCGGTCAGCAGGTTTATTTCAATGTCCTTCCTTCTTGTTTCACATAATCTTCAGTTGTTGTGGTCGGCGTCCCTGTTTTGTGTATGACATCCATACAATAAGCATAACATTTTATTTAGAAGGATGAATCTTATGTGTACAATTATGTCATATTTCCCTTGAAGAAAACATCTTATCGACTAGTTGATAGAAATGGATTATTTATATTTAGCATATGATTTTACTCTCTATACATTTTCCTTTGAAATGGTATTCAATTTTCTTCATTGGCATATATTGTTTGGATTGATATCTCCTTGGTGTAGATACCAATTGGTTCTAGATGATCGATATTCACTATAAATAGTATTTCAGTATAATATAGAGGTATATGTCAATATCTATTTAATTGATGTTGAATGTTGCATTCTTGCCTCTATATATTTTGTTTGGATATATATAAAGATAGGAGATCGTTACAAATGAAATTTATATATATATATAATTGTGTATGTTGATGTTGTCTCACAATTTGTAATATTGAATTATGTGTTCTAATTATATATATATATATAGATACACATTATATATGTATATATACATATGTATGTATGTCTATATGTATGTATAAATATATCATGGTCATAATTAAAGAATAATCGTGTGTGTATTTGAATGTTAGAAAAGAATATTCTTGCCTTTTTAATTAAATTATTATATTAAATAATGAATTTGGAAACATTAAATTATAAGAGGAATGATTTATTGTATAAATGTGCATTTAGATAACTATGGAATTTGTTTAAATAAATGAATTAAATGAACTTTTGAAAATGATTTATTTCTTCTCTTACTCGGTATTAGAGTTACGTAGATTCTTTATATGCTAGTATCATGGGTTCATTTATGGTGACAATCTTGCAAATGGAGATGTTTTGAGTTATTTCAAATGGGATTCCTTGTGCCAAAATGGTTAGTTAGACTTCCAAAGGCTAGGGGAAGTTTTTCTACATATTGGTTTTCATGATTATTACCTTGTGAAATAGTTGATTATGTACTTGAGTTGTGTACATGAGGGGATTTTAGCCTTGCATGGCTTATTCTTATTATGGTTCAATTTTTGAGTGAGAGGGTTCATGCCTCGCTCTATGTGTGTGCTCATGTGGTTTTGCAATTTTTGCAAAATGGCTTTACCATGTTGATGTGTTTGGGTCTCCTAGTTGTTAGTAGGGGGAGTGGCTCTCTGATCCAGGGAGACACTCGACATAAAAAATTGAAGTGTCCCATATGATCCAATAATCATTTCTAGATAGAATTGCTCAAAATTTTGAGTCCAATGCAACTTGAACAGGTTCAAATAGAGTCCATATGCCTAAGATACGACCAGTCAAAGTATGAGTCAAACAAGCACCTAAGGCTGTCCAAAAAGGCAAAAAATTTCATTGTCTCAGAATTCAATGGAATTGGCACCAAAATGAAGAGCTCATTGACATGAACCCAATGCCACTCGTTTCACTAAAATCTGAGCCTATATGTAGAAGGTACAGCTGGTCAAACTTTAGGGTTGACTAGATGATTGGACAGTATGAATAGTATAGATGATGATGTCAACATACTAACACAACAGTCTGTACGCCAAGATGGGCCAATCTGAGACTAACATGTGTCACTATGTACATGTGATGTGGCAATATAGATTTGAGTTGGCAGTATGGCTGGTGACATGGTGGCTAAGGTGGCAGACATAGGTGGCATTGACTGTATGCTAACGTAGACTCTGATAGCGAATCATGTTGTGCCACATGGCACCTCCTCGGCATACCACGTGGCACTTCCTTCCCTCCACGAAATTCATTGGCAGATTCGTTAAAAGTTGTTTGGGGGGGGATTCAAACCCCCCACCTATCAAATGCAACTCAGGTGCTTGACTGTTGGGGTGCGCATTATGTGCTAACTATATTTGACTCTCATTTTTTTATTTATTGTAAATTTGGAAGTTTGTTGTAACAAACGACCAGTGGGGGTCAAACCCATGACCCTTGGCCGACCAAAATGTATGGTGGTCATTGCATCACTCAACAATGTTGACATGTATATGGGTTGTGTTAATTTTATACACTATTTAAGCCCAATTTGTTAAAACAAATAACCTTCTATGGTTAAAAAAAAAACCCCCAAAATATAATAAAGCCTAACCAAATGCCAAAATGGGTTATATACGAGATATAGAGAAGGTTAATTTGTTGGGGGAGGTTATTTTATTAATTATGGTGGTTTTCACCCCATATAGCAAATTTGATGTATAAAAGGGGGTTGTAGGCTTCTTGATTTTTTAAACTAGGTGATGTGAAGGAGATAATGCTCAGAAGACTTTGATGCCATTTTGTACACCAGAGAAATGTTGTTGTTGTGCTTGAAGGGAATGGTCTTGTAGTGATTGTAATTCTAATTTTAGAGCATAATCAGATCAATCACTCTATTGGAGAGGGACCCGGAGATGTAGCCTTTTGGTGAACTCTGTTATCAATTGTGTTTTTTCTTCTATTTCCTCTTTGTTTCTTTCTATTTATCATCCTTATTGTTCCATGTTCATTTAAGCATTTCAATTGTGTTCAAATTCATTTTTAAAGCTTGAATCAATCGTTGTAATAGTTAAGCATTCAAATAGCAATTGTCATATATCCTAATTCAGATCAAGTTTGGTATCAGAGCTTTGTGTGACCAGTATTGTAGAAGTGGATGCTAACACATTCCAGGAAACAATGAGGTGAAGGTGAGCTAGGAGAATTCAATCTTGAGATTGGCAAACAAAGGACTTTGCCAACAATGGAAGAAACTAAAACTGGGAAAAGTGTTGATCCTGAGCTTGATGATAAGTCTTTTCAACGAGCCTTTCTTGACATGAAGGCTATGGTGGAAGAGCTTTAGGTGGAAAAGAAGAAGCATGAAAAGGGAGATTCTTCAAAGCGAGAAAAGAAGGAAGATCAAAAGGACAAAGAAGGAAAAGCTCCAAAAACTCCATCTCCTCCATCTTCCCCTTCTTCTCCATCTTCCCCTTCTTCTTCTTCTTCTACTACTGTTAATCCTTTCAAGAGAAGGTCTAAGCCTATTATTAAACTAGATGTAAAATTTGAACTTCCTAAGTACTATGGGGAGTTAAATGTCAAAAAGTTAGATGATTGGATCCAACAGGTAGAAGTGTATTGTAGGAATCAAGGCCTAGCAAAAGATGCTTCTAGGATCTAGTTAGCCACTCTTTGGTTGGGAGGTACAACTCTCACCTGGTGGGAGAGTAGGACTCATGAGGAAATTTCTTGCCATGGTAAGGTTAATATGACATGGATGGAATTTGTTGCTACCCTTAAAAAAATAGTTTTACCCTTTAGGTTATATGCAACAATTAACAATGAATTGGAAAACTTTTAGGCAAGGTAAGGGTCAGTCTGTCCAAGATTACACCCATGAGTTTAGGAAATGGGCTATTGGTTTAAATGTTCAATTGTATACTTAGGATACATTACTTAAGTACATAGGTGATTTGCATTCTTACCTAAGACATACTATTCTAATGTTGAGTCCTAGTAATCTGTACAAGGTGTCAGTCCAAGCCACTCATTTAGAGTCAAGGGGTAAGAACACTTTCAGTGATAATTTCTCAAAGAAACCATCTAATTTTGAGGGGAAGTCTAAGGGTAAAGACAAAGACAAATATAAAGGCTAAGGAAAGAAGACAACTACAGTTAAGGAGAGTGATAATCCCACATGCTCGCATTGCAAGAAAGAGGGGCATGATGATTTGAAGTGTTGGAAGTTGCATCCAAAATTAAGGATGAAAAGATATAGAGGCAATAAAGGCAAGAAAAAGAATGTTTCAGTGATTCAACAAGATCTTGGATCTGACTCTAGAGATGAAACACAGAGTGTTGCTATCGGGGTCCAAGGTAAAGGGAAAGGTATAATTCTCTCTTCTGATGCAAGTACAAGTAAAGTATCTACTCCTCCTAAATTTGATAAACAATGGAATGAATTGTTTCATATTTGAGTTGTAACTAAGCACACTAAGATTGACACACTATTTGATATGGGTTCTCAAGTCAACTTAATATCTGAAGAAGTGGTAAATAAACTTAATCTAGCTACAACACCTCATCCAAAGCCATATGCTACTGGATGGGTTTGTAATGATGCTCAACTATAGGTAACGAAATAATGTAAATTGAAATGTGCTATCACTGCAAACTTTGTTGATGAGGTAGAGGTAGATGTTATTTCTTTGGATATTTGTGGGCTTGTGTTAGGGAGTCCTTATCTGTATGACATAAAAGAAAATTTTTATAGGGGGAGAATAAGTATCATCTTTTTAAGGATGGGATAGAATACATTGTACGTGCACAAAAAGTTAAGACTAATCTTGCACTAGTTAATGTTGGTCAGATGAAAAGGTTGGTCAATTCTAGTAAGAACTTTGTATTAATGCTTGTAAAACCCAAAGAGGATGAAAAAGATGAAGCATTTAAGGGGTGTGATCTAGAGCATAAAACTGAGATGGTTAAAATAGTTTCTATTTATGATGACTTATTTTAGGAGCCAAAGGGGTTGCCACCTAAGAGAGAGATACAACATGAAATCCAGTTGTAGCAAGATGTGCCTCTTCCAAACATAGGCATGTATCGCTTATCATTTTTGCAAAATGACGAAATCAAAAATCAAGTTCAGGAGTTGGTTGAAAAAGGAGTCATCCATCCTAGTACATCTCCTTGTGGTTCTCCAATTGTGTTGGTTCCAAAGAAGGATGGGTCTTGGAGAATGTGCATCGACTATCGAGCCCTGAACAAGATAATGGTAAAGAATAGGTATCCTCTTCCCCATATTGATGATTTACTTTATCAATTAAAACATGCAATTTATTTCACTAAGTTAGACTTGCGTAGCGGATATCATCAGATAAGAATTGCAGAAGATGACATTTGGAAAACTACATTTAAGACAAAACAGGGACCGTTCGAGTAGTTGGTCATGCCTTTTGGGCTTTGCAATGCACCAACTACATTTATGAGAGTCATGAATGATGTCTTTTGTCCTTTCATTGATGATTTTTCATAGTCTATTTAGATGATATTATTGTATTCCATCAAACTTGGGAAGATCATGTAAGTCATGTAAATAAATTTTTTGATGTATTGAGAAAAGAAAAACTCTTTGTAAATATGTCTAAATGCAAATTCTCTAAGACATCCTTAGTGTACTTAGGCTATGTCGTAGGTGGTGGTCGATTGAAAGTAGACCCTACATAGGTCAGAGTTATTGTAAAATGGTCTAAGCCAAGTACAGTCATTGAAATCAAAAGTTTCTTAGGTGCATTCTAGTACTAGAGAAAGTTCATTGCAAAGTTCTCCTACATTGCATCACCACTGCACACATTGACCAGTATGAAGACAACTTTTCAGTGGGGAGGTCCACAACAAAAGGCCTTCAACACTTTGAAGGAAAAGTTGGGTGCAACACTAGTTCTGGCTTTACCAGATTTACACCAACCATTCGAGATCGAGATAGATGCGAGTGGGTTTTCCATGGGAGTAGTGCTAATGCAAGAAGGTAAACCAATTTTTGATGACTCTAAGACCTTTATAGGTGTAGCTATTAACTATCCTACTTATGATAAGGAACTTTATGCATTACTTCAGAGTTTTAAAAAATGGAAACACTACTTAATGGGGAAAGAAACTATAATCCACACTAATCACCAGCCACTTTAGTACTTACACTCACATTCTAAACTGCAACAAAGTAGGCACTTTAGTTGGATGGGTTTTCTTCAACAGTTTCATTTGGTAATTAAGTTTAAGAAAGGTGCCCATAACAAAGTAGCATATATGTTGTCTAGGCCTCCTGTTATGAATGCTTTGATTATCCTTAAATGTAGTTCCAAGGTACATGAAATTTTTCAGGAATAGTATGCTAATGATGGAGACTTTAAGGAAATCTATTCAGCTCTAATTGTAGGCAAACATGTAGAAGAGAAAGATTACTATGTACAGGATAAATTATTTTATCACTTGGGAAAGTTATGTGTTTCAAAAGATGAACAAGCATAGGTAATCAGAGAAGCAAACACCTCATTGACTGTAGGACATTTTGGGGTAAGAAAAACAATCACTCAACTGTAGAAGTATTGTTACTGGCCTCATATGAAAACAACTATAACTAAGTATATTAGAGGTTGTGTCATGTGTGCAACAAGTAAGCCTAGTAATAGGAAATTGGGGTTGTACACACCTTTACCTGTACCATCCCGTCCATGAGAAAGTGTGTCAATGGATTTTGTTGGGGGTTACCTATGCCTAGGAAGGAACATGATTATCTCTATGTAGTAGTTGATCGGTTTAGCAAAATGTGTATTCTAATGCCTTGTAAGAAATAGGTCACTCCTAAACTGATAGATTAGATGTACTTTCAATTTGTATGGGTTCATTTTGGGTTACCTACTATTGTGTTGGATTGAGATTCTCAATTCCTAGGGGAATTTTGGTAAGCTTTGTGGGGACTCATGGACACCAAACTGAAGAAGAATACAACCTTCCATCTATAGACCGACGATCAGACAGAGGTAGTAAACAAGAAATTTGTGCATTTTCTCATAGGTTACTACAAAAAAAATCCCAATTTGTGAGATGAGTCTTCATTGTGTGCAGCATGCTTACAACCATGTGGCACACTTTTCTACAAAGAGGTCTCTTTTTGAGACTTTCTTCGGTTATGTGCCTAAAAAATTGATGGATTTTTCTTTTGGGAAAGATGATGTTGAAGATGAACACCATGATGTAGAGAAGGATTTGCAGTTCATCAAAAAATTCCAAGCAATTCATCAAGTAGTGGAAGCACAGTTGAAGCAGAGCCAAGCAAAATACAAGGCTCACCATGATAAGCATCGCAGTGATCACCATTTCCAAGTTGGAGACAAAGATTGGTTACATATCAACAAGGAAAGAATGCAAGGTGAAGGAAGAAAGCTCAAGCCGATTTGGTATGGTCCCTTTGAAATCTTGGAAAAGATTGGAACCAACACCTTTTGCCTTAATCTTCCTCCATACATGCATATCTATTCAATTGTCAATATTGAGAATTTGAAGTTGTAAGAGCCTCCAATGATACTGGATGAAGACACAGACATTTAGGTTTCATTAGTTGATGATTTTTCACTAGAGTAAATGTCAGAGTTGCAAGAGGATGTCATCTTAGACAAGAAAGTTAGGACTTCACGAAGAGGCATAGTTGAGTACCTCAGAGTGGGACTGAAGGGGATGAATCCAAGCAAGGAAAAATGTATGGAGATTTTTAAAGTGAGGGAACTTTACCCTCACTCGCTTTCTGAGTAATCAAGCTTTTGAAGGTCCAAAAGCTCTCTAGTGGGGAGGACTAATCTAGGGGGATACTCAACGTCAAAAATTGAAGTGTCCCATATGCTCCAATAATCATCGCCAGATAAAAGTGCTCAAAATTTTGAGTCCAACGCAACTTGAACTAGCTCAAATGGAGTTTGTACACCCAAGATACGGCTAGTCAAAGTACGGGTCAAACAGGCCCCTAAGGCCATCTAGAAAGGTGAAAAATTTCATTGTCTTAGAATTTAACAAAATCAGCACCAAAACGAAGAGCTCATTGACATGAACCCAATGCCGCTCCTTTCACCAAAATCTGAGCCTGTACGTAGAAGATATAGTTGGTCAAACTTTAGGGTTGACTAGATGATTGGATAACACAAATAGTATAGATGATGCCATCAACATGATGTCAACATGTTGACACATCAGTCTGTACACCGAGGTGGGCCAATCGGAGACTGACACGGGTCAGTCCCTACATGTGATGTGGCAATACGGATCTGAGTTGGTGATACGAAAGGTGACATGGCGGCTGAGGTGGTAGACATAGGTGGAGTTGACTGTATGCTAATGTAGACTCTGATAGTGAATCATGTTGTGCCACATGGCACCTCCTTGGCATGCCATGTGGTCCCTCCTTCCCTCCTCCATGCTGGTCACAAAGAGGCATAGTTGAGTACCTCAGAGTGGGACTGAAGGGGATGAATCCAAGCAAGGAAAAATGTATGGAGATTTGTAAAGTGAGGGAATTTTACCCTCACTCACTTTCTAAGTAATCAAGCTTTTGAAGGTCCAAAAGTTCTCTAGTGGGGAGGACTAATCTAGGGGGATACTCGACATAAAAAATTGAAGTGTCCCATATGCTCCAATAATCATCGCCATATAAAAGTGCTCAAAATTTTGAGTCCAATGCAACTTGAACTAGCTCAAATGGAGTTTGTACGCCCAAGATACGGCTAGTCAAAGTATGGGTCAAACAGGCCCTTGAGGCCGTCTAGAAAGGTGAAAAAATTCATTTTCTTAGAATTTGACAAAATCAGCACCAAAATGAAGAGCTCGTTGACATGAACCCAATGTCGCTCATTTCACCGAAATCTGAGTCTGTACGCAGAAGATATAGTTGGTCAAACTTTAGGGTTGACTAGATGATTGGATAACACAAATAGTATAGATGATGTCGTCAACATGATGTCAACATGTTGACACATCAGTCTATACACCGAGGTGGGCCAATCGGAGACTGACACGTGTTAGTCCCTACATGTGATGTGGCAATACGGATCCGAGTTCGTGATACGAAAGGTGACATGGCGGTTGAGGTGGTAGACATAGGTGGAGTTGACTGTATGCTAATGTAGACTCTGACAGTGAATCATGTTGTGCCACATGGCACCTCCTTGGCATGCCATGTGGTCCTTCCTTCCCTCCTCCATGCCGGTCATTGGAAGATTCGTTAAAAGTTGTTTGGGGGGATTCGAACCCCCCACCTATCGGATACAACTCAAGTGCTTGACCATTGGGGTGCACATTATACACTAACTATATTTGACTCTTGATTTGTTTTGTTATTGTAAATTTAGAAGTTTGTTGTAACAAATGAACGATGGGGTTCGAACCCATGACCCCCGATCGACCAAAATGTATGGTGGTCGTTCCACCGCTCGGTGGTGTTGACATGTATATGGGTTGTGTTAAAAAAAAAACCTCCTATGGTTAAAAAAAACCCCCAAAATGTAATAAAGCCTAACCAAAGGCCAAAAGGGGCTATATATGAGATATGGAGAAGGTTAATTTGCTGGGGGAGGTTATTTTATTAATTATGGTGGTTTTCACCCCATATAGAAAATTTGAAGTATAAAAGGGGGTTATAGGCTTCCTAATTTTTCCAACCAGGTGATGTGAAGGAGAGAATACTCAGATGACTTTGATGCCATTTCTATATGCCAGAGAAATGTTATGCCACTGTGCTTGAAGGGAATGGTCTTGTGGCGATTGTAATTCTAATTTTGGAGCATAATTGGATAATTAACTAAGTGATAACCTAATTAATAAACTAGGGAGTTGGATAGAATTTCACTCTAATTAAGATAATTGGATGCCTCACTCATTCCTATAGTGCTCATTTAGGCTAAGGATGGGTTGAGAAGGCCTGGTTGGTAAGATCAAATTCCTTGTCCTCACAAAAGGAAAGTTGGTTCCACATGTGTCACCCTATGGGGCTGGCATCTAGTGAGAGACTATCAGGATAACCCATGTCAGGACTATGCAATGACACTCTCCCCTACTGCAACCTAGCATTCCCTTGTCTTGTGTTCCCTTTTGTTGTTTGCGTGCCTCTGGAAGTGGTGTCACTGTTATGTGATATTTTATTGTACTTTGTATGTTGGAGTCATGTTAGCTCTTTGTGACGTGCTACTGTTCTCTTAACTACTTTGGTGGTGGGACCTTATTGTTATCTCCTAGCATGGGGGGTTGACTTAAGGGTTCCACATGGTTGGGTGGATTATGCTCTTTACTTCATTGGGTTTTCCAACTATCATTTGTGAGCGTGGAAGATGTACCTTTTGTAGTATATTCTGGATCTTGTACTAGTTCATGACATAGTACATAAGTTATGTATTGTACTTGTATCTCTTTTGTATCATGTAATGTAATTTTTATGTGGGTATGTGCAGAATGATCATTGAAAAAATAGGCCCTTAAGTGGCAAAAAAATTAGAAAAATCAGTGTTAGGCAACTTGACGTAAAAATTTGAATAAGTTATCTATATTATTTCAAAAATATGTAAGAATAGAATCTGTAGAAAAATTGACTGCAATTTCTAAACTACTAAGTTTATTTAAAAATAAATAAAATCTATTTGGTGAAATTTTGAAATTTCAATGCAGTAGTACTTAAATTTCAGGGAAAAAATAAGTAGGTGTCTGTCTAACCACCCTAACCATAATAAAATGATAATATTTTTTTATAATATTTTATATATAAGTAGAGGACTCATGTCTGGATTTGATGAATATTTTTTGTAATTTTTTCCAAGTAAATAATTAATTATGAATTTTTTATTACAACTTTAAAAAAATATAAAAACTCGTATTTCTGAGCACCTTAACTTGGTCCAAACTTCATGAAATTTATTTTTTATTTTTTTAATCCTATATTATGTGAAGCATAGAATGTGACACATGTTTCAGATTCAAAAAAAGTGATACTGTTTGAAAGTTATAGATGTTTTTCAATCAACCTATCGATTAAGACTTTATTCATAATTCTAATAGAAAATGAATAATAATTATTTATTAAATTAAAATTAAAGCATAATTTATATTGGTGGAAAGATGAGAATCTCCTCTAAAAACCCTTTTCGTTTCATCAATTTTGGATAAAAAAAAAGTTGTCAGCCACATACCCTACAAATACCCATAATATTGCCACTTTTTGGCCCATCATGATCCTGCACATACCCATGTATTCTTTCCATTGTTATAAGGGAAGCCTTGATGTAATCTTATAAAAAATGTAATGATGTACCCTTATATAAGCGAAATTGTATATGAACTCATTGGTTCTTGTTATATGACCTTTAATGATTATGTACCTGATGTCATGAATGGAGATGTATGTGTTTATTCATTCAATGCATTAGATTTAGAATGAACTCTTTTAGTTAGCTAATTCATGATGTATGTTTAGATTGGATGATAGATATGTTCATAATGCAGTCATAGAACTTTAGAGGACAGTTTAAATTACATGATATGTTTAGGTAAGTTTGGCAATTCATATTATTTCACTTTAAAAAAAATTATGCCATAATTTGTAGTTAGTTGTGTTTTCCTTTGGAATTATTTGACAAGGTGTTACATCTCAAAATTCTCAAAATTCTAAATAAATATAAATCTAAAAAACATTGATTAATAAAATTAATTATAAATATCTAAAGAAAAAAGTCAAAGTCAAAGTAAATAATCCTTACAAAAAATTCATATATATACATATATACACATGTTTAAATATATCAATAAAAATACAAATCTAATTAAAAAAATAAATATCAAACAATTAAAATTATTTATTAAATTCTATCCTTAAAACTAAGATTTTAATTTTTTAATATTTTTAATGCTTGTGACCTTTTAACATAGTGTGTAGTCTATGTAATGGAGCTCAGCCTTTAAATAAATTTAAGATGTAAATAATTTAATCAAATTTTTATCTTTAAATTTTTTTTAGTAATTTTTTTATTAATTTTTAATTTAATTTAAATCTATCTGTTAATATATTTAAAAAATTAACTTTATTAAAATTTAACTAAATTATATAATAATTTTAAGTTTTAAATTTTAAATTTTAAATTATTAATTATTAAATTTAAATGTCAAAAGTTTTTTTTATACTTTTGACACATTAAATAAGGAGTAATTAAAAAAGTGCCATAATTAAAAAAGTGTCAACAAATAAAACAATAAAAAGATATATAAATTTGTAAAAGATATTGAATCCATACATCACTTCACAAATTATAAAGTAGCAATAAATTGAGAGCCAAAAGCAACAAATAAGAAAGTGTCGAAAATAAATTAAAGTGAGAAGAAAATAAAAAAGTATAACGAATAAATCAAAGTGAAAAAAAATTCAAGTCATTTCAACAATTTTTTTTTTTTGAGAATCATTATAGATCTTAGTAATTAATTATTTTTAAAAGTGTAGTGAATAAATCAAAGTTATAATTAATTATTTTCACAAGTGCAGCGAATAAATCAAAGTTATAAAAATTCAAGACATTTTAACATTTTTTTCCATAGTGCAACAAATAAATTAAAGTTGAAAAAATACAAGTTACTATATTGTAATTTTTGTTTACATATATTTTTTTCTTTATTTTTTAAAATTAAATTTAATATTTGTAATTATATATTATATATTTCTCAAATATGAAATATTTTTTATGTCTTTAGTAAATGATTAAATTTATCTTTATATATTTACTTTGTTTCAAATAGTAAAAAATTGGTTTTTTTTTTTACTTTTCATATATTTACTCTTTCAAATAGTAAAAACTTAGTTTGTTTTAGTGGTTTCACTTTTCATATATTCACTTTCTTAGAAATAGTAAAAAATTACTTTGCTTAGGGATTTTACTTTATATGCAAATTAAAAATAACTAAGCACATCTAATAAATAAATCATAAAATTTAGGATTTATAAAATTGTTTCATTACTTTTATTTCTTTATTAATTTTTAGATTGTAAAATCAAATTAAGTATTTTTAATTTTTAATTATTTAATTACTCTAAAGATATAATTTTTATAATAATAATACATTGAGAACAATTAATAATAATATTTTTATCAATAGTCATTAAAATTGAAAATTATTGATGATTAATATATAATATTTATTTATAATAATTTATATAATATAATGTATTATTAATGTACATTGGATTGAGAGAGTAGTCATTATTTTGTATGATAAATATATTAAATTTCAAAAACATCTTAGAATAGATTACATATATTGGTGATAGTTTAATTTGAAATGTGATAAATATATTTTAATATATCTTATAGGATGCCTCATGCAAAGTTAAATTTTGAAAATGAAGAGCAATGAAGAGAATATAGAAGATAATATGCTTGAAATTATATGAGACAACAACGTGAACAAATGGTTGATACACAAAGACATGAAGAAATAAGTCTTCAAAATGAAGTGCAACAAATAGAACAACGAAGACAATATAGACAAAATTATATAAGGGAACGACGTGAACAAATGAGTGATGAATAAAGAGAGGAAGAAAGAAATTATCATAACCAAAGTGATAGAGAAAGGTGTGTTAAATGCAAGGTAGATATGACAGTGGAAGAGATTGAAGTAGAAATGAGACAACATGCTCATGATATAATAACACATCGTGCACAAGCATCTCATGAGGAACAATATATATTGAGAAGAAGACATTGTCAATCTCATGGGAATGTTGAGGTTAGTTTTGAAGGGATGAATTCTATTATAATAGACTGTGTGCTAGAAACATTGAATAATAGATTGCAAGTTGCAATGAATGTTGATAATCAAAATCATGTTAATAATAATAAAAATGTTGATAAAATTTTTGAGATTGATTTGAGAACTTTACTAATTAGATAAAATTTCTACACCAAGTATGTGCTACATTTGTGAATAAAGTTATATAGCAATGAAGGTTACATGGGTACCTAAAGGTCCTATTTGTAATAGATGTCAACAAAAGAAACATGAACATCAATTTTCTGCAACAAACATGGATCCCAAACCACAACCATTAGAACTTAGAAACTTAACACAAATTGAGGAAATGTTGATAGCATGCATCAACCCAATTCTTCAAATCACACGTGCAATTGGAGGTCAGTATAAATATAAAGAGCATACCATAATTTTCCCATAAGTAATAGAAATAACTAAAATTTTACCACATTGAATAAGAAATTTTCTAATTATTATTGTTCGAAGGAAGGATCAACATGGAACAAATTATAATTTTATAGTCAATATAGAAAGGGTGTAAAAAACACTAAAATATAAGATAGAACATGATAATTTCTATAGAGATTTTCAAATTGATGAAAATGTTTTTGCGTATGTGCAGGATCATGATGGGCCAAAAAGTGGCAATATGATGGGTATTTTTAGGGTATGTGGCTGACGACTTTTTTTTTACCCAAAATTGATGAAATGAAAAGGGTTTTTAAAGGACATTCTTAGCTTTCCACCAATATAAATTATTCTTTACTTTGAATTTAATAAATAATTATTATTCATTTTCTATTTGAATTATGACTAAAGTGTTGATTGATAGGTTGATTGAAAAATATCTATAGCCTTCAAACGGTATCACATTTTTTGAATCCAAAACATGCATCACATTCTATGCTTCACATACTATAGGATTCAAAAAAGAAAAAATGAATTTCAAGAAGTTTTGACCAAGTTAAGGCGGACATACAAGTTTTTATATTTTTTTAAAGTTGTAATAAAAAATTCATAATTAATTATTTATTGGAAAAAAAAAAATACAAAAATATGCATCACATCCTGAGTCCTCTACTTATGTCTAAAATCTTAAAAAAATATTATCATTTTATTGTGGTTAGGGTGGTCGGATAGACACCTACTTCATTTTTCCCAAATTTAAGTACTCTGCATTGAAATTTCAAATTTTCACCAAATAATTTTTATTTAAAAAAAAAAACCTAGTAGTTTAGAAACTACATTCAATTTCCTACAGATTCTATTCTTACAGATTTTTGAAATAATATAGATAACTTATTCAAATTTTTACGTCAAGTTGCATAACTCTAATTTTTCTAATTTTTTTGCCACTTAAGGGCCTATTTTTTCCATGATGATCCTGCACATACCCTTTTATGAAATTACATGCAATTCAGATGAAAACATTTTTGACAAATTGAACTTTGTTTATATGGAGTTTGATTTAGATGCAAATGAATATGTATTTGTGGGTCCAATGATAGAGATGGATGAAGGAAACATTATTGAACACACTACATCAATGGCATTAAAACCACCAAATGTTCAAAGAGAGATGGAACTAATTCAGGCATAGGTAAATAACCCTAATTTAGATCTTGGATCACTAATTGATTGGAAAGGAACTAGAACAACTCTAGTAAATGAGTATGTCACTGAAGGATTACTTGATATGGATTTTCCAACACTATTTCTAGATGGGTGATGTGATTGGTTAGAACCACAAATAAGGAGAGTCTATTTACACGAGTTTGTTAAACATTTATTTCGATATAGAGATCATTGCTTTGGACAATACCCTTGATTTAGATACTATATGATGAATATGATTGTGAGACATCATGCACAAAACTCATTTATCATGTTTGTTAAAAAGAGCTTTTAAGATATGCCAATCACAATCAATGAGTTATGAGAGCATATGAAAAATATCCCCCATTCACATCTAGCTAACCATTTGATGCGTTTTGGTACTACACTATGGGGTACAAGATCTTATTGGAAAAAATATTGAGCTAAATTGATGAAGACAACTGGCTACTCACAAAAACCCACAATGCAATGTAACTCTGATGCAATAAAGAACACCACAGTACAAAAAAAAAAAGCAAATAAATTCTAAATTTTATTGCATCAAATCATCTCATGAAAATTACATCAAATTGAAAAATTAAATTCCACCATAGAGCATAAAAAAATCTACATTTAAGATTTATTAACCATGGATCTTTATGTAGCTTCTTCTCGCTGCCCCAAGCTCTCATTGTTGCTATTCAAACCTTAATATGACTCTTGTATTTCTCTTCACCTCTCACACACTAGTGCATTACCTTTTCTTCAATGGTTCTACTCAAACCTGTAGCAAAAACCTCCAATGAACATCTCTAAATAGGTATATTTCTCCTTCCCAATCCTCCCAAACTTTTTCCCACGTTTTTCCTCAAAAACCCCCCAAAAATGCATTGAAAATCATCACTTATTGCCCTAGAATGGACTCCCAACTCTCCCCCAAGAATAGCCCTACATATTCTATGTTTACTCAACCTTAAATGAGGCATTTAAATTTCTAGAAACTCCTCCAAATGTTGCCTTTATTCAAGGGCTATTTTTCTCTATTATGGGAATTTTAAAAGCTCTAAAATCCTAATATTTTTGTCTCTTTTATGCTCCAAATGACCCACACATTATTTATGCAATAGATAAATAGTTAATGAAGGAATTAAAAATTATATTTAATTTCCATGACCCTCATAATACTCTTTGATAATAAAATTGATCAAATTGGTGCTTTGGAAGTGTTGAATTGGGTGCTGACAGGCGAAAAAAATGAAAGTTCTTCGATTCACACAAAAATTGGTGTGAAAGCTTGGAATAGTACCCCATAGACTCCTGCAAAAGTATTTTTCTCCAGCCCTCCATAATCATGAGATATTAAACTTTTCATAAATTGCTGACAATTTTTAACAAACTTTTGACATTAAAATATCCCAAACTAAAAAAGATATGAATTTAATTCTTTTTGCACATTTCACATGCCACCTCCATGAATACCCCCACCAAATTATTTTACTCTAATCCTTACAATTTTTCTAGAAGTAATTTTTGAAAACTGCTTGTAGAGCTTAAAATGATGATTTGATAAAAAATTATTTTATGCAAATTTGAACACAAAAAGAGGTTTTCAAAGCTAAGAGATGCCAAATGAACCCCAAAACACACCAAAACTAAAATTCAAACTTGAAGCTTGTTTTTGGTTGATGTTGATTGCTATTCTACCTGGATGCTCCTACATTAGACACACGGGGTAGAATTTTTTTTTAGTAGAACTCACAAAATGGAGTGTAGTGTTGGTATGTGGAACCCTAATTTTGGAAGCTTATAAAATGCTTGTTATAAGCAATTTGGATGGGGGTTGTAGTAGGAAATTATTAGCGAGATTGTAATATGTTTTACAATGGATAATAAAATCATTGGATGGCTACGGTTTTGTGGATGTAGCCCGAATTGGGTGAACCACATTAAATTCTTTGTGTTGTCTTGTTTCTACTATAATTTTTTGTGTTTTATTTCTCTAGTTTATTGACCAAATCTGCATTTAATTGTTAGATATCATCCTTCTAACCCTAACAATTGGTATCAGAGTGGGTTGTGTTTGATTATCATCTATAGGAAAGTCTCATGGTTGAGTGGAAATCTCATGGTTAAGTAGGAGCAATGGCAAATGAGGGTAAATTGAAGGTAGATAAATTCAATGGGTAGAACTATTAGTTATGGAAGATGTAGATAGAGGATTATCTCTATCAAAAGGATTTATGGAGGCCGTTGGAAGGAATAGCTAAGAAACTAGCAATAATGAGTGATGAGGATTGGAATCTTTTAGACAGAAAGGCATTGGGAACCATTTGTTTATGCCTGGCACAATCGGTGGCATTCAATATTACAATAGAAAAGACAACTCAAGAGTTGATGGAAACCCTGGTGAAGTTATATGAAAATCCTTTCGCTTCAAATAACGTATTTCTTATGAAGCATTTATTTAATATGAAAATGGTAGAAGGTGGGTCAATTGTTGATCATTTAAATGAGTTTAATATGGTTACCAGTCAATTAACTTCTGTAAATGTAAACTTTGATGAAGAAGTTAGGGATATTTTGATTCTATGTTCTTTTCCTAAAAGATGGAATAGCTTGGTAATGGTTGTTAGCAATTCTATTTCTAGTTCAAATACATTGAAATTTGATGATGTTGTTAGTGTTATTTTGAAGGAAATTTGTAGGAAAAACTCAGGACATCCACATTAGGCAGTGTTTTGAATGTAGAAAGCAGGGGAAAAACAAAGGAAAGAGGAAATTTTTTTGGAAGTCATAGGAAGTCATGAGGAAAATCAAAGGACAAAAGGTCCCAATCTAGAGTCAAGAGGGATTGTTGGTACTGTGGTAAACCAGGTCATTTAAAGAAAGATTGTTGGTTTTGAAAAACTTAAAAAGGAGACAAAAGGGAAGGCAATAAAGAGGAAAATGTGGTAAGTAATAAATTTGATGAGGATGCTTTGATTCTTTCCCTTGATAATGCTGATGATTCTTGGGTGTTAGATTCAGGGGCTTCATTTCATGATACACCCCATAGAAATTATTTTCTTGATTATGTCCAAGGAGATTTTGGGCTAGTTTATTTGGGAGATAACAAACCTTGTCGGATTGTTGGAAAAGGAAGAATCAAGATTAAGTTGCAGAATGAGAATCATTGGCTACTACATAAGGTAAGGCATGTTCTAAAGTTAAAAAGAAGTTTAATTTTAGTAGTGCAACTAGATGATGAAGGTTGTCTTGTTACATTTAGTGATAAACATTGGAAGATTACAAAAGGTGCCTTATTGGAAGCAAAAGGTGTGAAAGTAGGCACCTTATATCTTTGTACATGTCATATTGTTCCTTCTACTTTAGCTATTGCAGATAAAAATCAATGTTTAAGAACTATTGCAATTCAACAGGCAAAAAATTAGACAGTTACTATGGATTTTGAATCAACTATGTGGAATAATAAACTTGGGCATATGAGTGCAAAAGGTATGAAAGTAATTCATTCAAAGAATGTTCTACTAGGTCTGAAATGTGATAATATGGATTTTTGTGGAAGTTGTGTATGGAAAACAAAAGAGAGTTAGTTTTCTCAAGGATGGGAAGCAAAAGAAAGATGAGAAATTGGAGCTTGTGCATACAGATGTATGGGGACCAGCTCAAGTATTTTCTCTCAATGGCTCTCATTATTATGTCACTTCTATTGATGATGCAACAAGGAAGGTATGTGTTTATTTCCTTAGGCAGAAATCTAATGTATTTGAAACTTTTAAGAAATGGAGAAGCTTGGTTTAAAATGAGACATGTAAAAAGTTAAAATGTCTTAGATTTGATAATGGTGGTGAGTATTGCATCAAAGAGTTTGAAGATTATTGTTCCTCAAATGGTATTCGTAGGAAAAAAATGGTTCAAAGGACTCCACAAGAAAATGGAGTGGCTAAGCACATGAACAAAACAATAATGGAGCATGCACGAACTATGAGATTTCATGTTGGGTTTCCTTTAAACGTGTAGGAAGAGGCTATAAACACTGTTGTTTATTTAATAAATAGAAATCCCTCTAACCCTTTGGGTTGTGGTATTCCAGAGGAAGCATGTACAAATAAGAAGGTGAGTTATTCTTTTCTCAACACCTTCATTTGTGAAGCATTTACACATGTAGATTCTAAAAATAGAACCAATCTTGATGCAAAATCAAAGAAATGTATATTTGTTGGATATGGTATTGATGAATTTGGTTATAGGCTTTGGGATTTTGAAAATTAAAAAATTGTGAGAAGTAGGGATGTCATATTCAATGATAAAGTGTTGTACAAAGATCAATTGTAGTAGCATGAGAAGAAATAAAATGATTATGTAGTGTTGGATGATACACCAAAAAATAATGTTTTGATGGTTCCTCATGCTTCGCAACAACATCAACAACAAATACCACAAACTCCAGTGAATGTTAGATGATCTTCAAGGATAAATAGACCTCCAAAACAATTTTATCCCTTTTTGTATTCTATTTTATTAATTGATGCTAGTGAACCAAAATGTTATGATGAAGCTATGTAGGTGGATACCAAAGTTCAGTGGGAGTATGGAATGGAAGATGAAATGGACTCCTTGCTGAAAAATCAGACTTGGGAATTATGCAAGTTGCCTACAGGTAAAAATGTGTTACCAAACAAATGGGTTTATAGGATGAAAAAGGAGGATGGAGGTAAAAAAATATTTAAAGCTAGATTAGTTGTAAAGGGATTTGCACAAAAAAAGGGTATTGATTTTGATGAAATCTTTTCTCTAGTTATTAAAATGACTTCTATTTGTACTATTTTAAGTATTGTGATTGCTAAAGATTTGCATTTAGAACAATTTGATGTTACAACTACCTTTCTCCATGGTTATTTGGAAGAGGAAATATACATGGAACAACCACAAGGATTTGAGGTCAAAGGTCAGGAGAAATTGGTGTGCATATTGAAGAAAAGTTTATATAGCTTGAAGCAAGCACCTCGGCAATGGTATATTAAATTTGATAGAATTTTGATAGCTTTATGGCTAAGCATGGCTACAGTCAATGTAATTCAGACCATTGTATTTATTTTAAGAGGTTGGATGATGATAGCTACATTATTTTATGTTTATATGTTGATGATATGCTTGTAGCGGGGTCTAACATGGATCACATAAAGGAGTTAAAATAGTAGTTAGTAAATTCATTTGCTATGACGTATTTGGGGGCAGTAAAGTAAATCCTTGGTATGAAGATTACACGAGATAGGAAAAAAAGAAAATTGTTTTTATCTCAAGTTGATTATGTTGAAAAGTTGTTCCAAAGATTCCATATGGAGAATGCAAAAGTTGTCAGCACACCTTTTCTCAATTATGTTAAATTGACTAAGGATGTGTCCAAAGACATAAGAGGAGAAAGAAAAAATGTCCAAGGTATCATATGCTTCAGCTATAGGAAGTTTAATGTATGTCATGGTATGCACAAGACCAGATATTGTATATGTTGTAGGAGTTGTTAGCAGGTATATGATTCATCTTGGAGTTGAGCGTTGGAATGCAGTAAAATGAATTCTCAGGTATTTGAGAGGAACATCCAATAAATATTTATGTTTTGGGGGCTCTAATACTGATTGAAAAGGAGATGTTGACTCAGATTTGAAAAGGGATGTAGATACCAGGAAGAGTACCATAGGTTATGTATTTATAGTTGGTGGTACAACAGTTAGTCAGATTTCTCGATTGCAAAAGGTGGTTGCTTTATCCACCAAAGAGGCAAAGTATGTTGTTGCAATAAAGGCGACAAAGGAGAAGATATGGCTGCATCTTTTCATGGAAGAGTTGGGTAAACAATAGGATAACAATCACTTGTTTACAGATAGCCAAATTTTTATACGTCTTGAAAATAATTTTTCCTTGCACTCTAAAACCAAACACATACAGTTGAGATATCAGAGTGTTGGAGGATGGACAGGTAAAGATGGAAAAGATACATACAAATGCCAATCTAGCGGATATTTTTACAAAGGAAGTGACAAGGGAGAAGTTGAGCTCCTCTTCAACTTTAGTTGGTCTTCATGGTTAAAAGTATAATAGAGTAGCACAGTACAAGGTGCTTATTTCTAGTGGGAGTTGTAAGTGTAGTGGTGTCGTCTAGGATTAGTCTCCAAGTGGGAGATTGTATTGGTGTGGATCCTAATCAGTCTCAAAGTGGGAGATTGTTGGTATGTGGAAATTGATCATGCTATACTGTAAAATCTTCATGTATCCTTGCTAGGGTTTGGGGTCGGGCTCGAGTGAGGGTTTGGGGGAAGCAGCGCCCGAAAAGTGGGGGTTCGGGGGCAGCATCCCATAAGATTTTTTTTTCCTATTTTTTGCTTCATCACTGACAAAAGAAAAAATTGAATTTGTAGAACCCTAATTCTAGAAGCTTATAAAATGCATGTTATAATTAGTTTGGATGGGGGTTGTAGTAGGGCATTATTAGCAATATTGTAATATGTTTTATAGTAGATAATAAAATCATTGGATGGTTGTGGTTTTTTGGATGTAGCATGGATTGGGTGAATCACATTAAATTCACTATGTTGTCTTGTTTCTATTATAATTTTCTATGTGTTTTATTTCTCTATTTTATTGATCAAATCTACATTTAACCATTAAATACTTTTATTCTAACCCTAACAAGTAGTAGAACTACTCTTTCGAGTTGTGGACAACCTATAGCAAACCCCATCATTGATCTAGAAAACAAGAATTTCTTCCTCCGTCTCTTCCAACATTTAATTGGGATTCTTGTCATTCTCCTCCACCAAGTGTGCACTCTATTCATCCTTCTTCTCGTGGACTCACATCAACCATAGACCATCATTCTTCACCATATCTCTTCTTCCTTTCTATCTTTCTTCATGGGATCCAACCCATGACAAACTAACCACCTCCATCAAGTTCCTCCTACACCATCATCTACAACCTATATATACAAATGTGCAACATTCGCATATCCATTTTCAACTACAACTTTACCTTCTACTACTGCAATCTCCTTGTTAGAGGCTAAAAAATCAACATTTTTAAATTTAAAACTAGAAATTACCTTCTTTGCTGCTCCAACATCATTTTATTCATCCTTAAAACCTTTCATGTATGTATCTTCATAAGGTTGTTCAAATTTCTCCCATGTAATCATGTCCTCCAAAGGACCATTGTTTGTTGCATCTCCTTCTTTATTGTTTGCACTAAAGATAACTTCATCCAACATTTTCCTCTCAAATAACTTATCTATCATCCCTATTTATTTTTTCAACAAGAGATCATCCTCTTCCTCACCAACCCACTTGTCAAATTTAGGACCATCCATAATCACAATTTCTTATTGCAAACCCTATTCATCCACTTCACACAATGCACTCCATTCACATGTTATCTTTGCAATTTGTACCTTATCATCTTCTTCAGTTGTGTCAAATACCCCTACCAAAGGGTTGTACCACTCTTTTTGTTTGCTCTTCTTTTCATTGTTCTCTTCTAAGAGAAAATTATTTTTCTCATATCTCTCTTACCACATTCTCATTTCCTCTTTAAACTTCTTTTATAATATATTGACTTAAGTTTGGAGCTTTTAGAACTCTTCATGGAGATTCATATTTTCCACTTCTTCCCAATATTGTTCCTAGAACAAAATTTGGATGGGTCTCCTCATGACCCATCCCATCCTCTTAGGTATATACTATCTCACGCTCAGTGATCTATCTACACACTCTAACCCTCTAATTTCTAGAAAATTGGATATTGAGAAATATCACTCGTTCTCGAACAAATCACTCAATAATGTCCTAGGAGTCCCAATTGGATTGACTAACAACCTCATAAGGTGATTCAATTCACAATGAAGAGGACCTAGGAGGGGGTGATTTTAGTTTTAAAGGGGTTCACCACCAAGCAAATGCTTGGAAAAGGAAATGTTAAAAAACACAATGTGATATGCAAATGAATACTAAATGACCTAGAAAGATAAATAAAATGAAATAAAGATAAATAATTGAAATAGAAAACTATGAAGCTGGAGATGTGCACCTGAGAAGTCTGGAGATGCTATGAGGATATTGGAAATGTAAGCAAGCTACCAAATAGTGCTATGGAGGACTAAGATGCCTAGGATGGTGTATTACTCCCACTATTGTTTTTCGGGGCAGATGCGAAGTCTTTAGATGTCAGAACTGGATTTGAAGGAATCTCTAAAAAGTAGGCCTAAGAGGACTAAGATGCCCAAGGTGGCGTATTATTCTCATTCTGAATTTTTGCAAACTCTGAATGTGATCTTGAGCTCTAAGATCTGCATTTGCTTCCTTTCTGATCTCAGGTTCTGAAACTTTTGAATTTAGCCTATAGGTGAGTTTTCATGAAGATGAAAACTTTGTAATGCAACTTTGAAACTTTCACAACTTTGCATGCCAAGTGATCTTCAATACTTCAACCTACATGTGAAATCACAAATATGAAAGATGGGAAAAACTTGTTGTTTGTTAGTAAATGGGAATTTTCCTTGGTCAAACCCCTTATTAGTAGTTTAACCTTGAAATGAAATAGAAATAATGGAGGAAATGGTGAATTAACAACATGTAATGCTACAACTCACAAAACCCTTATAAAGTCTACAAACTTGTGTGTAATGGCTACAATGGATATGGATCTTGAATCAAAGGAATTCTCTTGAAAGATATCGACTTGAATTGCATGCTAGAATAAAAACCCTACATCACAAATTTTAGCACAACAACACACATGATGATGCAGGAGCATACCTAGTTCTTGGAAATCTTGCATCAACCAAAAATACTTTCATTTCAGTTTGTTCTTGTTTCAGTTCTTCTTTTAGTTCAAGTTGGCAGATTCAGTGTTTCATCATATTTGCTCACCAGACCTTGCGAATCCATATGTGCATTTTGGACATGTTCATTTCCCTTATCCCAAGATTTCAAATCGATTGGATCATTTTTTGGCAAGTTATCACATCTGTATTATGTGACAGTTTCTTGAACTGGCATTGGAATAATGTTCAAACCTAATGGCTAGTTGGATCACTCATGGATCTTTCTCATATCTTGCAGATCATGATAGTGATATTCAAACTGTTTTATGCAGTGTCCCTGACCTTAATTTAGGTCCACACTTCACCTTATGCATTCACCGAGGAATAATTCAAATTTGAGGTTGACTTATTCATGTGCACACTACATTTTCTTTCATTAGAGATTGTAATGATCTTTGGATGACATAGACAACTCTAGACCTCAATACATGATATAAAACATTGTAATTGATCATTAGAAAGTAGTGAATGAAGCGAAGTTAGAAGATAGGATTTGGCATGTAATATTTTTGCTTGCATTAAGGAGTATATTAGAATATTATATGTAGAACATGTTGTATCAGGCCTGTGAACTGAATCTGAAATCTCTGATGTTGCCAACTGTTTGTAATTGAATTTCCAAATAATAAGAATGTTTGAATATGCATTTGCCTCCATATTCTATGTTGCTTTTGTTGTGTGACTCTTGTTGCACGGTCTGGATTGTTCTCTTTGAGGACCCTCCTATTGTGGCTACACCAAATTGGTATTAAAGCAAGATTTGAATGGTGAGAGATCCCCAAAATTCGTGTAGTCCTGTTGAATATTTTTTGTGGGGTGGAGGACTAAGGATCCAACTTGCAGCTACAGAGGACTTGTGTAAAGATGGCGGAAAGAAGAAATGTTAGAGCAATGAAGCAAAGTTAGAAGATAGGATTTGACATGTAATATTTTTGCTCGCATTAAGGAGCATATTAGAATATTGTATGTAGAACATGTTGTATCAGGCCTGTGAGCCGAATCTGTAAGCCCAGATGTTTTCGGATGTTTGTAGTTAAATTTATAGATAATAAGAATGTTTGAATTTGCATTCGCCTCCATATTTTGTGTTGCTTCCATTGTGTGACTCTTGTTGCATGATCTAGATTGTTCTCTTTGAGGACCCTCCTACCATGGCTACACCACATGATGCAAGAAACTCTTTGATATGATGCTTGAATCTTGATAATGGCTCCAAATGCTTGATGAATCTACTCTTGAATGCTCTTGTGAACTCAATTATGCTATGATAAAAGCTCTCACAAAATACTTGGATTGAAATGAATGAATGAACCTTGTATTTATACTTATCTATGCTTAATATCCCAAAATTACATCACCAAGCTGACATATGAATTCATTAAATAAAGGAGGCTAAATCCCACTAGAATTTGAAATTAAATCTTGAAAATAACTCAAGGAGGACTCATATTCCCTAGGTGGCATCTTAGTCCCAAGCCATGAAACTCGGGGCCCAGACACCAAAAATGGGCCCAATTAAGATAACTCAAAATTAGGGTCTCAAGACCTCTGGGGGACAAAGACGCCCTAGGTGAAATTTTAGTCCCAACCCAAAAAGAAGGGACACACATATGGAGTCATTAAATTATCATTTATGCATTGGAGAATGTTGGGATTAACTAGAAAAATATAATTCATAGGGCTTGTGGACACAAAATAGGACCAATTAAGCCATAAAGAAGCATAAATAAAGCAAGGGGGGGCCAAAAAAGTGTGAAAATGCAAAGGGTATGCCTTTTACTACACTAAATTTAGCCCCAACTTTAGTGAGAGGATGAACTTGCTTCAAACTCACACTAAAGTAGCCAACCAAGCAATCAAGAGGGGTTCAAATGTACAAATGCTAGTAAGATAGGATGACAATAATCAAGAGGGTGGCCAAGCCCCTAGGATCAAAATCCTGTGGAAAACCAACAAACGCACAAAGGAACATGCTTGCAGATGATATATGAAGCCATAACTAGATCACAAACAAACACCATCAAAGACAGGAAAAAGAAAAACTGCAACGGATCAGGCTTTGACTGGCCATCCAACACAATGGATCGGGTCTAGGCTATTTGTCCAAAAAGAAAGTTTACAAGTGGAATGCACTATCCACTATGCAAACAAAATACATGCTCACAAGGGCTAGTGAACCTAGGTGTCCACTAGGTGAGCCCCAGGGGACCATATAAAAGCCATACCTCCATGACTTTAACAAGGTACAAAAATGTATGCTCACACAGGCTAGTGAAGCTAGGTGTTCCCTAGGTGAGCCCCAGGGGACCATATCAAAGCCATACCTCAATGAATTTAATAAGGTACAAAAATAAAATTAAGAAAGAGGTATGCTCAAAAGGATTTTGATTAGTTCATATGAGTTCTTACTCTTAGGGGACATCGTTCCTAATGTTTCCATGAGACGACCAATCAAAGGATAAAAGATTCATCACCTAGGGGATGCAGTGTGTTGCATCACCACTCAGGGGAATATAATATGCTAAGATAGATCACACTCTTGAAGGAAATTACTCTCAATGCCACCACAAAGAGAAAAATATGTCACATGAAATAAGAAAATCACATCAAAGAACATGAAAAGGAAAAAAAAATGCAAGTGAAATCATGCCAAGATAATGCCAATGTATGCCCCCACTTTAAAGAAATTGCTAACACCATACTTTGATAAATTACTTTAAAGTAGCCAAAAATGAAAAGGAAAAGATGGTTTCCCTCTAGAAACACATGAGGGGTCTATGGATTCAGGGTTAGTATCTTTCTTTTCTACAATAATATTAGAGAGCTCAGAATTGTCATAATTCCCCAAATACACATAGAATTGGAAGAGTGACACAAATAGAGTGAAAATAAAGAAAAAAAGAAACCATTTTGGGTCAACATGGAAGAGAAATAGGGTGTCTCAATGCCTTTCATCATCCCCAAAAGGAAAAAACAAGAGAAAAAAGGAAAATGAAAGAGATAATGAAAAATATTTTGGATCAACATGAAGGAGACATGAATGTCTCAATGCCTTGCATCATCTCCAAAAGGAAAACACAAGACAAAGAAGGAAAATGAAAGGAAAATAAAACATAATGAAAAATATTTTGGGTCAACATGAAGGAGACATGAATGTCTTGATGCCTTGCATCATCCCCAAAAGGAAAACACAAGACCAAAAATGAAAAGAAACCAAAGATAAAAGATCAAGGAAAAGGTAAAAGTATGACATATAGAATAATGAAGGTACAAATGGATGAATGCACATAGAGATAAAAACATCAAACAAAACATCACGGGGGATCACATTATGCACATGCAAGCAAAGAAAAAGAAAATGAAAATGACTAGTAGGGCATAGGTGATTCAAGCTAAAGAAACTTATCTTCCTCCCAATCTCAGTCTGTATGAGTGAAAGGTAGATAACTAACCTAAGGGACAACAAAAAATTCCTTAGTAGGACAAGGACATCTACTTCATGTCACCACTAAGTTCAAGAAAAGAAATGGCTAAGGTAGGTGATGGAAAGGATCATTTAATGGTGAGAATAGAATATTATACAACTATTACATGACAAGAAAGGAAGAGAAGGATAAGCTATGTCATCACTGGATGACAATCGTTGCCATCAAAGTGAAAGTTTTGCAATACTAACTTGAATGCACGAAACTCATCAGTACTATGCTTGAGAGTTTGATGATATGTGCAATGTGGGACTTTTGCATCTTTAGGATAAAGAACTAATCTATTCATAGGTGGTAAAGTTATAAGTCCATTGTTGAGAAGCAATTGTAGTTTCCTTTCACTTTCAAGTGGCAAATGAAGAGGTTGTAACTTTTGTAAGTTGTAAGGCCTCTTGTGCTTGCTAGATTCACCAAGTTCTCTAGATGGGATTAGGGCAAGAGGACCTGAGATGATCCTATCATCCTTGTCATTGTTATGAGTCAGTGGTTGTTCTTTAGGAATGGTGTAGGGGCACCATGGAAAATCATGTAAATAGAGCCATATAAGGTCTAGATTTTTGGTCTTTGGTATGTTGAGTCTTAAAGGTAATGCAAATAAGGTCATAATAGACCACTTTCTTATGTAATAATTCATTTTGAGTTGGTTCTAGGTCAAGTTGTCAAGTTTGGTGTTATTCTTGTAAAAAGTTGTCATGGAAAGTTGCAAAATTACAAAAAATGCAAAAGGTGGGAATCCCAATGGTCAAGAAGTTAAAATTTGGTTGATTCAGTTGAATAAGATATTTTTTGGTGTGTGAGGGTTTAAAATGGCCTCACACAATTCGAGGCAAGGGTTGGAAGCTTTGTATTGAATTTGAACAATAATAAAACATTGATTTCCTTGCAATTTTATGGTAATCTGTTGCTCCCAATAACTATACAGGTCTATACTGAGGATTTTTTTATTAAAAGTTCCTTGAATTGGTTATAGATATGTGTTAAGGAAATTTTGGCTTTTTTGTGATTTGATTTCATAGAGAAACAAAGTTTTAATTGCAATTTTATTGTAGGTGGCCTGCAAGTTCAGAATTTGAAGTTTTTAGAGTGTAACATGGTGATGTAGGCCATTCCATCTGGTGAAACATGGGATTACTTGGTTGAATGGAATTTTTATATGTAGGTTTTTGTGTTTGTGTGTTTCTAATAGCATGGAAGGCTATTTGAAGGGTTTTTGATGTTGCCCTGGGTGATATTTTATGAGTCTTGGCTTAAAAAGTGATGGCTAAGAGTGGGAGTTTGCATAAAATACATGGGTAAAGGTTGGGTGATGACTTGGAGAGCATGTGTAGACTTGGAATGATGTGTTTTATGAGTTGGTAGGGTGAAATAGGCTTTGGAACATCTAGTTTCAATAAACCCTCATGGAACGTAGCCTAAATTAGCACAAACAAGGGTTTTGAGTTTTGAGGAACTTTTGGCTATTTCTTTGATTAAAAGTTGTTGATTTTGTGTATTTGAATTCTGAGGTTTGAGAATGATTTTTGTGGTTGGGGAAAATATTGAAGGGCAGTTGCTTTGTAAAAGTGCCCTATTTGGCTTAAGGGGCAATGTAGCAATAGTAGTTAGAGGAATATTTTCTAAAGGAACTTGGTGTGCTTTTGAGGTATGTTTCTAAAGGCTTTAAAGGGTATCTAAAAAGAAAATCCTCTTGTGGTTTTGATGAGTATTTTGAAACATATGCTTAATTTGTACTAGTTGGAGTACTACAAGGAAATGAGAGTGGATGATGATTAGGACAAAAAAAATTGAGATTTGTCTGATGGGAGATTGTTTGAATTTGATCTAATTGTGATTGTTGGAAGATTTTCCTCCCTACTTTGCATCAATTGGTATTAAAGCATAGGTGTTAGATATTTTGAAGGTGAAAAGTTATAGTTTGAAGAAGTGAAGAGTTGTAGTTTGAAGGATCAAGATGTGTCCTAAAGGAAGTAGATCCCTTGGTAGGGAAATAAGATTGTTAAAGGAAACACAAGAAGTCCTTTTAGCTAGATTTGCAGCATGGGAGATGAAGAAAAGAAGAGGAAAGGCCACTAAAGAGGAAAGTGACCAAGAGGAAGAGGAAGAGGGTGAGGATGAAAACCCTCCAAGTGGAAGAGTCTAAGGTGATGATTTGGATCCAGATGAGAGAAGAATGGTAAAGATTCTCAAGGCTGATAGATGAGATGATTCTAGTGAGAAAATAGATGTGTCAATTTATAATGGAAAGTTGGATGTTGAAGAGGTATTTGATTGGATAGGTGCACTGGACAACTACTTCGAGTATAAGGAGGTTGTTGAAGATAAGAAGGTAAAGTTTGTAAAAACTAAGTTGAAAGGTCCTACTCTTACATGGTGGAATAATGTTCAAGAGGAAAGATTGAAAAATGGAAAAGCAAAAATTATTTCATGGGATAGGATGGTGTCAAAGATTAAAAGCCAATTTTTGCCATGTCATCACACAATTCAGACATTTAAGAAGTTGTAGAGTTTAAAGTAGAAGGACAAGGATTTCATGACATATATAGAGGAATTTCACAAGTTGAGTAGTAGGTATTGTCATATTGAAGATGAAAATGAGAAGATTGCAAGGTATATGTGTGGCTTGAGATTTCAAATTCAAGATGAATTGAGTTTTGATACTCCAAGAACAATTGAAGAATGTTTTCAATTAGCTACTAGGGAAGAAGAGAAACTAAAAAGAAGGCAAGAAAGACAAGAGGTAGAGGCAACACTAGTAGAGGAAGAGGTACAAGGAAAACTTATGAAGATCAAGAAGATGCAAGCAAAATCAAAGACCAAATTATTGATCAAAGAGGTGAATTTAGAGGTTTCAGAGCAAGATTTGGTGGAGGTAGAGGTTCAAGATAATTTTTAAGAAGGTGTTACCATTGCAATCAGTTTGGCCATGTAGCATGAAAGCATCCTGAGAAATAAGCTTCTACTTCAAGTGGTGGTGATAAGAGAATTCAATTCGTGCAAGAGGATGATGGTGAAGGAATTCATTCTCCTAATCAACTTGTTGCTCCAGAAGTTGGGGAATCATTAATGGTGAGAAGAACACTCTATAAAGCATCCAAGGAGAAGGAGATGACTCAAAGAAGAACACTTTTCATGATCACTTGTAAATGAAAAGGAAAAGTATGTAAAGTAGTAATAGATTCAAGGAGTACTACTAATATGGTGTCTAATGAAATGGTTGATAAATTGAAGTTAGGGAAAATTCGTCATGAAACACCCTACAAATTGTCTTGGTCGAATGATGATCAATCTATTTTAGTGAATGAGAAAGATTTTGTTGAGTTTAATATTGGTGGATATAAGGAAAATATTCTTTGTGATGTATTTCCTATGAATTGTTTCCAATTTTTTCTTGGAATACCATGGTATTTTTATAGGCATGTCATTTATGATGGAAGAAACAACACTTATTAGATTGAAAAGGATGGTGGTGCAGTCACGGTAGGAGGGTCCTCAAAGAAAACAGTCCAGACTATGCAACAAGAGTTACACAATAGAAGCCACTCAAAATATGGAGGAAAATGTAGATTCAAACAATCTTATTACTAGAAATTTCAATTACAATCAACCGACAACATCTAAGTTTATAGATTGGGCTCACAGGCCTGATACAACATGCTCAAAATATAGTATTCCTATATGCTCCTTAATGTGAGCTGAAATCTTACACATCAAATCCAATATTAATCTACTTCTCTCCTTTTTTTTTCCTAACAATTTGTTACAATGATTTATATCACATCCAAGGATCTACAATCCTCTGTGTTGGCCAAAGATCATTACAATCACCCATGAAGTAAACGTAGCATGTGAATGAAATAGGCCATCCTTAAATTTGAATTTCTCCTCGGTAGGTTCATAGGATGAAGTGTGGACCTAAATTAAGGTTGGGGGAACTCCATGGAATAATTTGGAACACCTCACAAGGATCCACAAGTTATGGGATGGATCCACAAGAGAAAAATCTAGCCGTTAGGCTTGAAACTGCTCGGATGCTCTATTCTAGAAACTACCACTTAATCCAGAAGTGATAGCTTACTGGAAAAAGATCCAATCATTTTGAAACCTTGGAATAAGGGAAAATGACCATGTCCATGATGAAACATAGATCCACAAGGTCTAGTGAGAAAATATGATGAACCTGCAAACTTGAATTGAACAAGAACTAAACAAGAACAAAACTAGAATGAAAATATTTTTGGTTGATACAGGATTGCAAGGAACCAAGGATGCTCCTGCATCAGACATCTGAGGTTATTTGAAAAGTGATTTCCTCACTTTTCTGTGGCTAAAGGAAAACCAATATGGTCTACCTCAGCTCGAGAGATCCAAGAAGAATCCTCAACTGGTATGCCTTTCCACTTCACAAGATATTCTTTATACTGTATCCCACATGTTTTCCTCCCATCTCTGATATCCAAAATATCTTCTATCTCATCTAATTGATGTTTAGGAAACTATTTCTCCAATTTTCCTTTATTTTCTTCACTGAATTTTGCTTCATGGTATTGATGTAGATCTACAATGTTGAATATAGGTGATATATCCATGTCCTCTGGTAACTCTACTTCATATGTATTTCTTGAATCAAATTTCTTCAAAATATTATAGGGTCCAAAATTCCTCATCTTGAGCTTATTGTATGTGCCAACTATAAATATTTCCTTTCTCAAATACACCATCACTTCATCTCCAACTTTGAACTCCTTATGTCTCCTCTTTTCATCTGCTTGCTCCTTATACTTCCAGTTCATATCTTCCAATTGCTACTTTACTTGAGTATGCACTTTCTTCATATGTTCTATAAATTCCTCTACTTCTGAACTCCTTTTATCTTCTTTACTAATGTCTCGTAACTATGATATACCTCTAGGATGAATTCCAATAACAATCTCAAAAGGTGTCTTTCTGGTACTCATGTTTACTGAATTATTGTAGCAAACTCTGCTTGTGCAAGGACTAAATCCCAAATTTTGGTCTTCTCCCCAACCAAAAATCTTAGCAAATTCCCCAAAATCCTATTTACTAACTCTATCTATCCATCAGTCTATGGGTGAAAAGTATAACTGAATTTTAATTATGTCTTTAACTTCTTCCAAAGTATACTCCAAAAGTAACCAACAAAATTTGTATCTCTATATGAAACAATACTCCTAGGTAGTCCATGCAATCTGACCACTTCCTTGAAAAACAAGTCTGCTACATGTACTACATTTGTTGTCTTCTTACAAGGTATGAAATGTGCCATTTTAGAAAATCTATCCACCACCACAAATATAGAATCATTACCTCTATGTTTCTTCGGCAAACCAAGTATGAAATCCATGTTGATATCCTCCCAAGTTCTCTCTGGAACTGTCAAAGGTTTATAAAATCCAACATTCTAACTACTCCCTTTTGCAGCTTGACAAACTCTACAACTCTACACAAATTTCCTAACATCCTTATGAATCTATGGCCAAAAGTAATTCTCACATACCAATGCTACTATCTTATCAATTCCAAAGTGTCTCGCCAATCCTCCACTATGTTTTTCTTTCACCAAGCTATCCCTCATTGAACTCCAGGGAATACACAACTGATTCCCTCTAAACAACATATCCTCCTAAATGAAATAATCCAACCACTGACTCCTATCCTCCAAGAATGGTTCTTTAAAAGCTCTCCAAGGTTCTGCAAAATTTGGGTCTTCCTCATACAAGTTCTTCAATTCATCAAAGCCTTATACTTCCACTCTCATCTCTACCAGTAAATTCCTTCTACTCAAAGAATCAACAACTCTATTTGACTTTCCACTCCTATGTTTCAAAACAAAAGTATAACTTTGCAAGAATTCGACCCATCTCATGTGTCTCTGATTCAACTTACCTTGACTATTCAAATACTGCAATGCCCGATGATTTGTATACAACACAAACTCCTTAGGAAACAAGTAATGTATCCACTTATTCAAATCTTGAACTATGGCATAAAACTCCTAGTCATACACTGAATACCTTCTCCTTGCATCATTCAATTTCTCACTGAAATAGGCTACTAGTCTTCCTTCTTAACTTAATACTACTCCAATTACATTTTCACTTGCATCATAGTCTACTTGAAATACCTTACTAAAGTTTGGTAAAGCCAACATAGGTTGCTCAGTCAACTTTTGTTTCAACAACTCAAAACTACGGTCTACTCCAAATTTCCACCTGAAATATTTCTTATCCCTCTCATTGTTTCTTTCATAGGACTGCAAATAGAATTTAAATTCCTAATCAACTTTTGATAGAAACTAGCCAATCCATGAAATGATCTTACCTCTCCAATGCTTTCCAGTGTAGGCCATTCAACAATTTCTCTTACCTTCTCAGGATCCATCTTCAATCCATCCACATATATCACAAATCCTAGATATACCAATTGTTCCTTCATGAAACTACACTTCTTAATGTTTATCAACTGCTCTTCTCTCAACCTCTTCAAAACTTGTATTATATGAAACAAATTTGATTCTCTAGTCTTACTGAAAATCAAGATGTCATCCAAATAGGCAATCACAAACTTACACAATAATCTCTTCCATACCTCATTTCTTAGCCTCATGAAAGTACTTAGTGCATTTTTTAGTCCAAAATGCATCACCAACCACTCATACAATCCTTCATTTGTCTTGAATGTTGTCTTCCACTGATCCCCTTCTTTGATTCTAGTCTGATGATATCCACTCTTCAAATCTATATTTGTAAATTATTTAGCACCACTCAAACAATCCATAATGTCATCCATCTGGGGTAAAGGAAATCTATACTTCATTGTGATTTTGTTTATGGCTCTAGAGTTTGTACACAATCTCCATCCTTCTTAGGTGCTAGCACAGCAGGTACTGCACAAGGACTTAAGCTTTCCCTAATCAAACCCTTTCTCAACAACTCTTGCACTTGTCTATTCAACTCTTCATTCTCTATTGGTGTCATCTGGTGTGCTAATTTATTAGGAAAAGTAGCTCTAGGAACCAGATCCATGTAATGACTAATAGTCCTCATAGGTGGCAATCCATCAAGTACATTATCTGAAATGATATCTTCATATTTTTCCAGCATCTCCTTTATCTCCTCTGGTTGTTCTTCTACATGCTTCAAGTCTTTAGTCTTCTTAGGAACCAATGCATAGCACATGTTCTCATGTCTCAGTCCATCCAGATATCTCCTTCCATCAACCAAACAAATTCTAGCATTCGTACAAATCTCAATTTTAGGAACTTCCTCCAATGGCAACAAAGTCTGCTTCATCCCATTAGCAACAATGGTATATGTGTTCTTATTTCCATCATGAATAGCTTTTCTATCATAATACCAAGGCCTTCCCAACAAAACATGGCATACATCCATAGGCATGATATCACACAAAACTTCATCATGATAATTCCCTATCTTCAATTTCCCTAAACATTGTTCACTTACTAGTATCTTATGGTCATCTTGAATCCATGCTATTTGATAGGGCTTCGAGTTTTTCAATCTTTCTAGCTTCAATTTGGTCACTATTTCTTCAAAAACTAGGTTCTCAGAGCTTCGACTGTCAATAATCACTTTGCAACATTTACCAGCTACCTTGCATCTGGTCTTGAACAAATTCTTTCTCTGCAATAGTTCCTGCTCCATCTCACTTTGACACAATATTCTTATGTTCACCAACACTTCTCCCTCTTCTAGTTTATTAGATGATCTGGCATGATCCTCCTTAGCAAAGGTTGTTCTTCTATTTTTCTTTGTCTTTCTGCTTGTCTCTCCCTGATTACATTCAAATGCTTTATGTCCTTCTCCAGAACACTTAAAGCAAGTTCCCCTGAATACTATTTTCTCCTGTCCTCTATCATCTTTTCTATAACCCTCATTCTAGTAACCACCATATCCTCCTCTCCTATAAGAATTTCCATCATTTATATGGTAAAAATTATCATTCTTACTGACTTCCTTATCTTTATTCTTATCTACAAAAGATCTTCTTCCTCCTTCGGTAAAAGTTCTTATTCTTTCAAATATTCCATCTCTTCCTCTCTATCTCTACTCATGAGTTTTATTCAAATTATCTTTTGCTTTTAGGGCACATTGATATTCCTCTTCCACACTCAACAACTTGATCAAACTGATCTCATCATGTGTAGATGGGTTCAGGCCATTCACATATCTGGCTACTTGCTCGACCTCATCCTCCGAATGTCCAAATCTGATATTCAACTTGTAGAGCTCCTTTGTGTACTCTATCACACTTGACTCCTGCTTCAAATTTTGCAACTTCTAGAACAAACTGATTTAATAGTCTATGGGAATAAACTTCTTCTTTAACTTATTCACCACCTGATCCCATGATTTTATCTTCTCCTTTCCTCTTCTTTGCCTATCTATCTACAAATGTTCCCACCAAAGGGATGCATGTCCTTTCAACTTTGTACAAGAAAATTTCACCTTCTTGTCTTCGACGGTACCTTCAAAATCAAAATACTTCACCATCTCTATTATCCAATCAAGCAATTCATCTGAATCCAACTTACCACTATAATCTAGCAGATTGAAATGTGGTTTAGTATTTACTTTGTTAGGGCTCTTATGAACCTCTCTTCTCCTTGATCAAGTCTAGGTTGATTTTCTCTTTCCCCTTCTTCTTGTTCTTCTAATTCTTCATCACTCACATCATCAACTGGTCAACCTCTCCTTTGGGCCGTTTCGACTACTTCCAATCTAGCAACAATTCCTCTCAACATCTCCATTATAGCTAGGTCTGTATTTCTGCACGCTCCATTTCCTTTACCATTTCTTCTTCCCGCCATCTTTACAAAATTCCTTTGCAACTACAGTTTGTATCCTCAATCTGCCACCCCAAAACAAATCTTCAACAAGACTCCACAAACTCTAATGATCTCTCACGGAACGAACCTCACTCTGATACCAATCTAGTGTACTCACGGTAGGAGGGTCCTAAAAGAGAACAATATGGTCCGTGCAACAAGAGTTACACAACAAAATCCACTCAAAATATGGAGGAAAATGCAAATTGAAACAATCTTATTACCATAAATTTCAATTACAATCAGCCGACAACATCTGAGTTTATAGATTGGGCTCACAGGCCTGATACAACATTCTCAAAATATAGTATTCCTATATGATCCTTAATGCGAGCTAAAATATTACACATCAAATAAAATATTCATCTAATTCTATCCATTTTTTTTTCCTAATGATTTCTTACAATGATTTATATCACATCCGGGGATCTAGAATCCTCCGCGCCAGCCAAAGATCATTACAATCTCCCATGAGGTAAACATAGCATGTGTATGAGATAGGTCAGCCTTAAATTTGAATTTCTCCTTGGCAGGTACATAGGATGAAGTGTGGACCTAAATTAAGGTTGAGGTCACTCCATGGAACAATTTGGAACATGCCACAAGGATCCACAAGTTACGGGATGAATCCATAAGAGACAAATCTAGTCGTTAGGCTCGAAACTACTCAGATGATCTGTTCTAGAAAATGACACTTAATCCAGAAGTGATAACTTTCTAGAAAAAGATCTAATCATTCTAAAATCTTGGAATAAGGGAAAATGAACATGTCCATGATGAAACATAGGTCTGCAGGGTCTGGTGATCAAATATGATTAATTTTCCAACTTGAACCAAACAAGAACAAAACTGAAATGAAAATATTTTTGGTTGATGTAGGATTGCAAGGAACCAAGGATGCTCTTGCATCAAATGGTAATACTTATACTTTGAATCCATTACAAAAATATGTTAAGGAGCAGACCAAGGAAGCTAAGATAATTATGTTAGGAAAGAAGGAGTAGATAAAGATTGAGGAAGAAAAAATTGAAGAGTGTGCAGCCACTATAAAATGAGAAGATTTGAAGGAAGTAAGTTTGAGGAATGATTCCATGTTAGAAGGGAGAAGAGATGATGATTTGGTATCAAAAATAGTTCAAGAGAAGGTCAAGGATGAATTGGTAGTGGAAGTGCAAGATTGACATGATAAGATTATAGAAGGAACAATGTTTTTTCCATTGAATTCAAAAGAGGTTGGAGGGAAGTTAAGTTTTGTTAGGACAGTGGTTTGTAAACCTGATCAAGCAGAGATCTTAAGGTTAGAAAATCTGGTGAAAGAGGTAAGAGGAAAAGATGGAATGAATCAAGGTGAAAGGAAAGTACAAATGGGTAAGTTGGAGTATGCAACAAGAGTTAAGGAGAGTGCAGCTCAAGACAAGGTTGATAAAGGTATGTATGTAGGTTTGAAAGAAGGTTTGACTTCATTTCCAAGTGAAGAGAAAGTGAGAAAACATCCATCAAGTGGAGGACAACATTTTCAAAGAAGGAACTGGTAAAAGGAAAGAGGTAATGCTTGGCTCCAATATTTGAATCATTGGAAGGGGTCACTAGATGAAGATGCAGATTGGATAGCATTAAATGATAAGAGGCAACATGTTTTTGATGCAATCCAATCCTCAAAGGGACTTGACACTACTGAATTTGACACCATTTTCCAATAGAAGTTTGTCAGTCGTTTGACAAATCTTTGTCGAAAAGGCAACGAAATGACGAAAACATTTTTGTCATTGTTTTTTCATCGCAAGCCTGACAAAGAATTAAATGTTGAAATAACGACACAGATTTGTCGATTGTCAGCATCATAAAATGACTCAGATTTTTGTTGGAATATCGACAAAAACTTTGTGTATCCACCGACGAATTACAACCAAAATGCAATTGCAATGGCTCTTCCAAAGCATCAAAAGAACACCAAAAGTTCATCGCCATTTCGACAAAATGGGAAAGTATTTACGATGAAGCCTTCATCGCAGCTAAGTAACTTCATCAGACCTTTTATGTGATTCATTGGTGGTTTTTGTCAAAATTGCAATGAAATGGGCAAGGAGTTATGGCAAAGCCTTCGTCGCAGCTAAGCAACTTTGTCAGACCTTTTCTGTTATTTGTCAGTGGACTTCATCAAAATTGTGACGAAATGGACAAGGAGTTACGACGAAGCCTTCGTCGTAGCTATAGTAACTTCGTCGGACCTTTTCAGTGATTCTTTGGTTGTGTTCATCAAAATTTCGATGAAACAATGCAATTTTTTTTAAAAAAATATTCGTTGAAATGTTCCATCGGTGAGAGATCAATCAAGTCACGTCCCTTCGTATTCAAATCTCGGGAAATTATTTTATTCGGTCATTTTCCATGTTTATTAGACACCTACTGAGACATCATGTAGTTTCACCGATGCCTTGAGTCTCTTCGACAGTCAATATTGCATATTGGTTTGGTGTCACATAGTCTCATTGATGTTTTGAGTCTCACCGATAGCCAATAGATCATATGTCGCTATGGTGTCATGTATTCATACTGACGTTCTGAGTCTCCCCGAGAATTATTCCTTTGGTTTTAAGTGTATCGCTATGATTCTCACCAATGATAACTTATCGCTGTGACTTTAAGGGTCACTGGGACTTTCCTTTGACTACTTGTATCTTGCTGAGAACCTTCCTTCGGCAATTCTGATTGCCGAAACAAAAATTTTCTCCTACCGATAAAGTTGTATTCAATTTGACTTCCATATCTCTCTCCGATGATGCCAATCTCGCTGATGAATCTTGTTATCGACAAGACAATGAATATTGGCAAGTCCTATTACCGATATAATTTAGCTATAGCGATATGAAGGGTTGGCAAGACTTCCTCGAACTCACCCTGATGGAACTATACTACCAACATGACCCACTTTTCTGGGAAACTTATTGAGAATATTACAGATTCCTTTTTGATGCTTTGAAATTGCACCACGATCGGTAAGACACAAATAATCCCATTATGACTTACACCGATGACTTAGGTCTCGCTGACAATCATTTTGTGCTTCATTGGTATAACACACATGTGCTTGTTATGACTTATATCAATGAAGATTTTCTTGCCGATGGGATCCTTTGGTCACTGAGACAATGAACTACATCCTGTCGATATGTGTCTTCAGATGAAATCATATCAGTATGGAATTCCCGAACTATTTCCAATAGACTGCAAAACATATACGTTAATATAAAACACTTTATGGATCAGGGAGACCCTCACCATCTCTTGCCGATATGAATTATACATTGAAATACTCAGGGTTAGATGAATTCTATGGGATCACATGATAGAATATAGGAAAAAATGTTATGAAGAGAGGAATATTGTGCTTATGGTATGGGAATTTTTGGGAACTAATGAGTATGTGCAACCATGAAATTTTCAAAATTTTATAGTTCTAATAGTGGCTTCGTCTGGGGATGAATGATTGTGAGATCATTGCAAGGATCTAGATTTTTGGGTGCGCAGACCAAACTCAAGGTGATGGACCAGTCAGCAAGATGGAATGAATGGAAATGGAGATGAACATGACCCTATACTACTGTACATGGAAAGATTTATTTTAAAAGAAGGAATATCAGGATTGTCCATCTACTGGCAATTCCTGTTCCTTTTATTTCCTAAACTACTATGCATGGAATATAAATTTTTGAGAGGATTGTCAAGAGTCATCCATACACTGGAAACCCTTAATCCTCTATATTCCTTTGGCAACAAAATCAGATTTAATTTTGGTAAATGATGGATCAAGGCCACCCAAAAGAAAGGCCCATACTTTCCTCTGTCAAACACCTAGTTTTTCTTTGAACTCATCAGATTCTTCTTGAATACATTCATGCAATCTTCCCTATCACTGTTATTGAAACTTTTGCATACCTTTAGATGGTACAAAATTTCATGGTTAAGTTGAAGCCTCCCATCAACAACAAGATCCAAATATTCATGTATCTATCTCAATCGAGCCTCTAAACCCTTCAGAGTTGTCAATTTTTCCACTAACTTGTTATGCACAAAAGTCAAATTTTAGAGTTATGTCACCATTAAAAACAAAAGAAATAGAGATTTGAAACCAAATCCACACACAACACAATGTGGTATTCATACAAAGTCATACAAACAAACTAAACTCAAAACATTGGAATGGAAACAACTTCAAATTATGATGTAGAGCATGGATTCAGGGTATAAAGAATTTTTTTTTCCACCATAGTGAAAAGTTAGCACTTTATTTCATCTTTGCATATTGGTTTGATGCTTCAAATGATGCATTTCCTATATTGAAAATTTCATTATCTTATTGAGCTTCTCTTTGTTTTGATAATAGTTTAATATTCTCTACTTAACAGGGCCAACCACATGATGGTGGAAGCTCATTTGGCCCCTCCCCCCCCTCACATCACTCTCAATTCCCCATACCCAATCATATAACATTAATCATTCATTCATCCATTAATAACATATAAAATTCATTCATTCATCCATTAATAACATATAACATTCATTCATTAACATATAAAATTCATTAATTAACATATTCCATTCATTCATTAACATATAATATTCATTCTTTCATTTTAACATATTATCAAAAATATGGTTGTCATGATATGATTACAATCACTTTTTTTTGTTTCTTTTTCAAAGCTACAAAATATAAAGAGTGGAGTATCATTCTCTAAATCAATATATGTCCCCCCTTTAGTTGTTCTACCCTCTGCTTGTGATCTTAATGTACACCTAGTCATCTGCTCATGACGTGGACGCTGCTACAAGGGGGTCTGCTGCAATAAGAAATAAATGTTAAACTGATATGTTTTATTATTATTGTTACAAGTATTTGATTAATTAAAAGAGCATTAGAGTGGTTCTCTTTACCTGATGGGTCCACATCATGTTCCTAACTTTTGTTATAGACTCATGCTCAACATGCTTAACACCTCTAAATCCTACTCTGCAGTTGAAACATGAAAGGTTACATTAATTAATATACCAATTGAAATTAAATATGTTTAAGAGAACATGAGAGTGGTCCTCTTTACCTGATGGGGCCACATCATGTTCCTAATCTTCTCTAGCCTGATCATGCTCAACACGTTGATCACGCTCTACATTATCTAAAGTTGAAACACAAAAGGTTACATTAATTAATACACCAATTGCAATTAAATATGTTTAAAATAACTTTAGATTGATTCTCTTTACCTAATGGGGCCACATCATTCTCTTGATCTTCTCTAGCCTGATCATGCTCAACATGTTGATCACACTCTACATGCTAAAGTGGGGATACCATGACCTTCATCTGTAGGTTGTGCTCCACCCTCACCAGCTGCATTCCAATGTCATGTGCAGTATTATCATTGCTTTAATGTTTAAAAAAAATAGGCATGTAATTACTTTATGGTGGAAATTAATATTGAATAGATTGCACAAGTATTCAATTTTAAATAAACTTTATTGAGTTTATTTACTTGTGTGTCGGATGTAGTGGAAGGTTGTGTTTTCCCATTCAAGACTCTTAGGCATTCAACCACGACTACATAGCCTTGCTAGAAGACAATCTTCAGGTCATCTTCTGTGGGAACTCTGTTGAATTTAGAGCCCTACATTTTTGCATAAGATCATGAATTTTGCTTCTATGGTGTGATAAAACCAAAATTGTTTTCAATTTATTATTTGGATACCATATTTCATTTATTGATACTTACATTTTGTGTAGCTAATTTCATATAACCACTAGAGCCAAGTTTGTGTTGCTCGTGTTTTTCTAGTCTTGCCTTTGTTGCCTTCTCCTTTCCATCCAACACTAGGTCCTTCCACTCCCTCTTCGGAATCATGGGGGAATGCTCGTACTTTTTGTTCTTCTCTAAATGTGACCTATATTGATCCCTCGCATACTTTAGATAGGTACTAGCTTTCTTAAGGACCTTGGTTCGGTTGAATGTTTTATCACCGAATAACATAACTAAATGGTTAATGAGCTCATCTTTTAAATCTTGATTTTGGGCATTCCACCATTTATGTATGGTGGGCCTTAAGAGCTCCAATGTAATATCACTTAGATGTTTATAAAAAACATCATTTCCTACAAAATGATAATGTGAGCAATAGTCTAAAAAGAGTGATCAATAAGTAAATTTCAATTGGATTATATATAATAATAATTAAAACATTTTAAAGTACCTGGGATCTTCTCTATCTTTATGGGAATGAAATCCTCAGTCACCATAAGTGTGACCAACAATGTTCCCATATTAGTAATATGGGAAGATCCAAGAAATCTTGCTAAAACATCACCAGTACTAGTGGCCTCTGCATCCCTAAGTACATGTCCTGATGTATGTTGTGGCATGTATTCACTGCTAGAGGGTGCATTAACAGATGAATGCATGGTATGTGTTTCTGTTATTTTAGACGAAAATATAGCTACAGATGATGGGGTCAAATGATGTGATGTATGCGTAGGAAGATTAGGATGGACACTTGTACCAACCCCTACTCCTCGGGTAGAACTTGTAGTACCCTAATCATGGCCAAGAGCATCATGAGGAGGCAAATAACCCTATAAAAAAAACACATATTTTAGTTCATGACATAAAAGAGTACAAAATATAAAACCATGAATGAACTTATGTTATAATTAAGACACTCCCACTTATTAACACACAAGTTTTGTAATCTATCGGACAATATTTTAGCCCCTCTCTCTTATCTCATGTTTGAGCCCATATGAATATCAACAGATTTGCTGATATATTTTTTTTTTGGATCTTCCTTATCCTTCTCCAGGAGGGTTTGTTGAATAAGCAATGTCATATCACAAAATGTTGCACCTCCCTACATGGATATATAGTACTCTTGGTGCCTTTCACTTGATCATTTGCCAACAAGAATATTAAAAACATTGTAATTCTTATTAAGGTATGAAAAAACATAATAATAAAACGTTTGCTCGTATCTAATTTGTAGAATTACAATGAAGACAAACTACATCCAGAGTAGAAGGCGCTTTGAGATAGAGTGGTGATCTATACTCTAGGCTAGAGGCCTTCTCCATGATCAGTAATAAAAGCTATGACCAAAGATTAAATATAAAACGTGCGAAATGAAACCAATAGACTTCTGAGGAAAAACATAAGAATACAAAATGGTATGTTAAGGTCATTAATTGGAATTTAGGTAAAATGTTACATAATGCGTTACCACCCCATAATGTATGTTTGTAACTAAACAATTCAAGTATAATTGATTAGCAACTCTTCCCCTAACGATTATTGATTTTATACTTTTATATGAATACAGTTTCCTACGCCTTCGAATATGCAATTGGGTTGCTTATTTTTTTTGACCCGAGTTGTGTCTTGTTTATAAACCCTGCAATATTCCCTAATGCTTTTGGCCTTCTGTCAATGTACATAGCCACTCCTTTATTTTGATCCTTATTTTTTAGTTGTATATAATTTGCTGACAGTGCATACCTACGCATACTTTGTGTATATCAAACCAGTTGCATCCAATCTTTGTAACTGTAATAGGGTTTGACATACTCCATTAATTCAGTAACTTTTTTGTAACATACCTTTATGCCATCCATGCAAAATAGGCCCAAACCATGTAATGACGATGGTGCTATGTGATGTATCCTCTCGTTGACACAAAAATCAGTGTTTATTGGACGAAGTTCCTTGGGTACCCATTGTTTCCATAGATTTTTGTACCTCAAGGGCACCTCGACGTCACCTATGCTCTCATCATCATAAGAACATGACCCCCCTTTAGCAAGAAAAAATTCTATGTGTTTACCAAATTTTCTTCTAATCTTGACTTCTAGTTTATCTCCCTCTTTTAGACATACTACATGTCTCGCTTTCATCTTCTCTTCCTGAATTTACCTCACTCGAGGAAGATAGATCTGACAAATACCTATTTGGTGTTACCTGCACTTATAAGGATGTTAGATGAAGTTCTTTCATGGTGATGTGATCCCAAGGTGACATTATGATTAATCTATCATTTCATCGCTAGAATTTCACAAGTTATAAGGTAATCAAGTCTTGATATATTGCAAGTTATTGTTACTACCATCCAAATTTTTCCATCACAAATCAAATCTACTTAACGTTTTAACTCCCAAACTTTGTAACAAGTGTTAAATGTGACTATGGTCCACCAGTTACACAACCAAGGCCTCAAATGTATTCTCTATTTGTAATCAAAAGACTTTTTCTCTTCATTCAAGTAAATAAACTTGAAGGGAAACACCACCAAGTAGTTTATTGGACACCTACATGACTAAAAATAGCAGAAAAATTTGCATTTAATTTCCATACCTAAGTGGTTAGCAGGAGGGAAGTGTGTACTAGAGCCTGGATTAAGTCATCCATAAGTTTATGCTTTGGCAATAATTTTTTTTTAAGTTATCTTAAATCTTCCTATGTCTAATTTCTAGGAGAATTTTGGTATGTTTTAAGGTAGGATGATTGATGAAAGAGCCCAAAGAGCCTTTCTCCATGGTATCTAAGTACACATAGCAACAGTCTTCTCTTATACGGTTGGACATGATTTAAAGAACTTAGCTAGGAATTATTCATTTAACCTAATGTTTTCTCATAATGCCATCATTGGAAAAGTATGATCAATTCTTCTATTATGAAGAATTGGTCTATGTGCATCTAGTAATCACTATAAATGTTTGTAAGATAAAAATGACTAGTGCATTAGGTGAGAGAATCTTTGATTCTTCAAGATTATGTTCCTCTATTCATAATTTTTGAAGAAGTTGTGTGTGTGGAGGAGGTTATCACACTACCAAGAAGGAGGAGACATTTCCTTCATATTCTTTTATAATTTTCATTATTACTTATTTATTTTACACTTACATTTACAAATACACATACATATGCATTTATTGTTTTCATTTATTTCTCATGTAGTTTAATAGTTTGATCGATTTCATATTATATGTGTTGAAGACTTTAGAGTTTCAATTACATTAATCTATGGATATGTTGTATCTATAACACTACAAAACCATATTCTCTTTGCATTTACACTTGCATTTAGAAATACACATTTATATACATAGATATAGATTTCTTTAATGATATGTTGCATTTATTGTTCTAGGAGAGCATCCAGTAAGTGCATTTATATTTACATTTAAAAATACATATACATACATACATAGATACATACATACATACATATATATATATGTGTGTGTGTGTGTATCATTTATATTCAGTGTTCAGAAACAACCCATTAGGTCTGCACATGGATAAAAATTCATAAAATCAGATCTCTCATACATTTTTTGTTGAAACCTAGGCTTGAACCTAACATTTCACATGCTTTTCTTTACAAAACTATTGAGGACAGCAGCTATACCTTCCTTATTTCTCATCCTACGCCCTATTCATGCATCCTACAATTACTACAGTCTCCATGGGGCCTCTTATACAAGCTACAGTAATCACAAAAAGTGTAAGAGCCCCTTTATATCATGTTTCGACTACAAAACCCTAAAAAATAGGGTAACTCAAATTATGATTTGTTGGTGAGCTGTATGGACAAAATCATTAGCACCAACTCATTATTGGAGTCTTTTGAAAGAGAAGCGAATCAGGTGGAATTTAAGTACAAACCTTATAGTGTCAAGGTGAATGAGGTGATCAATTTTGATTGGCCAAGTGATGAAGAGTACCAGAAATGGGTAAATGTATATTTAATTGAGGAAGAGTGAAAAGGAGTAGGTTGCTAACAGTTGACAAATCAGCTGTTGTAGTTACAATAGATTCGATTTTGTTTTTGGTGGCCGGTCTAGGCACAAAATTCTTGAATTTTTTTGTTAATGCATCAACCATTCTCAACGGACATGATGAACAAGAAGATTCTATGGGGAGATTATTGTTGTAACAAATTTTTGGAATATCACAAGGCAGTCCAATTGGCTGGTGACACGTGTACTTTCTAGCCCGATGCTTGTTTGCTCCATGTCTATAAGAAGGATTTCAAGGCCAGAAGTATGGGTTAGCAAATTAGATATTTTTGGTCGAGTCTAAGTAGAGTTGTAGAGCAAATTGTAAAGTCTGATGGTTTTAGGGAAAATGCAATTTAGGTTTTGAGTCATTCTTTAGTAGGTTTTGAATTCATGGGGATTTGATGTTTTATGACAGTACTAGCATTTGAATTGATATGATTAATTCAAACTCATGTCTCTCCATTGTATAAGCATATCTGAATTTTGAATAAAATGATCAGGGGTTGTTTCGTTCATCTCACTGTTGTGGTGTGTATGATTCTTGTTTTAGGTTTAATTCAATGAATTAATTAAAATGCTTGAATGGGATTGTAGGTGGATATGTTCTGTATAAGTATTTGATAAGTAGTATTGGGTTAGAATACATATTGATGAGATTGTTTCGTTCATCTCACTATTGTGGTGTGTATGATTCTTGTTTTAGGTTTAATTCAAGGAATTAATTAAAATGCTTTAATGGGATTGTAGGTGGATATGTTCTGTATAAGGATTTGATAAGTAGTATTGGGTTAGAATACATATTGATGAGATTGTAAAGCAATGTTAACAAAGATCTTATATATTATGTGTTAAATATATCATAAACCCTTAGATGCTTATAAATTTGACTCCTTCAATGGATATATGGCACTGATCTAAGTTGTACTTATTCGTATGGTTCAATATTGTTTTCCTTTACCTAGAGCTTGCTACAAATTGCAAATCAATGAATATATTATACTATGAAATGTTGTTGTAGTTATCTCATGCTCCAAATAGTTGATATTATTGATAAAAAACCAATTCTATTTGGTATTATCCTATTATGTTGAGCTATTAAATGAGATTATCTATTGTTGTTAATGTTGTTTATGATGATGGTGCAGAGGTTGTAAACACATTAAGGGATCACCCTCTCGGGTCTTGCAGAGCCCAAAGTGTAGGAGGTCTTTCAAATCCTCGTTAGTTGGTCTAGGTCCTTCAAGCTGCCCTTTATTGGAATTGGCAATTCCATAGGTAGATTAGAAGATCAACCTGATTACTGTAAAAACAACCAACACCTTGCATATGTTTGTGGTGGAGGTATTAAAGAAGAATTGTATGCCTCT
>VDFB02105785.1:56219980-56238250 GCA_007258455.2 Sequoia sempervirens
CAAGAAGAATCCTCAACTGGTATGCCTTTCCACTTCACAAGATATTCTTTATACTGTATCCCACATGTTTTCCTCCCATCTCTGATATCCAAAATATCTTCTATCTCATCTAATTGATGTTTAGGAAACTATTTCTCCAATTTTCCTTTATTTTCTTCACTGAATTTTGCTTCATGGTATTGATGTAGATCTACAATGTTGAATATAGGTGATATATCCATGTCCTCTGGTAACTCTACTTCATATGTATTTCTTGAATCAAATTTCTTCAAAATATTAAAGGGTCCAAAATTCCTCATCTTGAGCTTATTGTATGTGCCAACTATAAATATTTCCTTTCTCAAATACACCATCACTTCATCTCCAACTTTGAACTCCTTATGTCTCCTCTTTTCATCTGCTTGCTCCTTATACTTCCAGTTCATATCTTCCAATTGCTACTTTACTTGAGTATGCACTTTCTTCATATGTTCTATAAATTCCTCTACTTCTGAACTCCTTTTATCTTCTTTACTAATGTCTCGTAACTATGATATACCTCTAGGATGAATTCCAATAACAATCTCAAAAGGTGTCTTTCTGGTACTCATGTTTACTGAATTATTGTAGCAAACTCTGCTTGTGCAAGGACTAAATCCCAAATTTTGGTCTTCTCCCCAACCAAAAATCTTAGCAAATTCCCCAAAATCCTATTTACTAACTCTATCTATCCATCAGTCTATGGGTGAAAAGTATAACTGAATTTTAATTATGTCTTTAACTTCTTCCAAAGTATACTCCAAAAGTAACCAACAAAATTTGTATCTCTATATGAAACAATACTCCTAGGTAGTCCATGCAATCTGACCACTTCCTTGAAAAACAAGTCTGCTACATGTACTACATTTGTTGTCTTCTTACAAGGTATGAAATGTGCCATTTTAGAAAATCTATCCACCACCACAAATATAGAATCATTACCTCTATGTTTCTTCGGCAAACCAAGTATGAAATCCATGTTGATATCCTCCCAAGTTCTCTCTGGAACTGTCAAAGGTTTATAAAATCCAACATTCTAACTACTCCCTTTTGCAGCTTGACAAACTCTACAACTCTACACAAATTTCCTAACATCCTTATGAATCTATGGCCAAAAGTAATTCTCACATACCAATGCTACTATCTTATCAATTCCAAAGTGTCTCGCCAATCCTCCACTATGTTTTTCTTTCACCAAGCTATCCCTCATTGAACTCCAGGGAATACACAACTGATTCCCTCTAAACAACATATCCTCCTAAATGAAATAATCCAACCACTGACTCCTATCCTCCAAGAATGGTTCTTTAAAAGCTCTCCAAGGTTCTGCAAAATTTGGGTCTTCCTCATACAAGTTCTTCAATTCATCAAAGCCTTATACTTCCACTCTCATCTCTACCAGTAAATTCCTTCTACTCAAAGAATCAACAACTCTATTTGACTTTCCACTCCTATGTTTCAAAACAAAAGTATAACTTTGCAAGAATTCGACCCATCTCATGTGTCTCTGATTCAACTTACCTTGACTATTCAAATACTGCAATGCCCGATGATTTGTATACAACACAAACTCCTTAGGAAACAAGTAATGTATCCACTTATTCAAATCTTGAACTATGGCATAAAACTCCTAGTCATACACTGAATACCTTCTCCTTGCATCATTCAATTTCTCACTGAAATAGGCTACTAGTCTTCCTTCTTAACTTAATACTACTCCAATTACATTTTCACTTGCATCATAGTCTACTTGAAATACCTTACTAAAGTTTGGTAAAGCCAACATAGGTTGCTCAGTCAACTTTTGTTTCAACAACTCAAAACTACGGTCTACTCCAAATGTCCACCTGAAATATTTCTTATCCCTCTCATTGTTTCTTTCATAGGACTGCAAATAGAATTTAAATTCCTAATCAACTTTTGATAGAAACTAGCCAATCCATGAAATGATCTTACCTCTCCAATGCTTTCGAGTGTAGGCCATTCAACAATTTCTCTTACCTTCTCAGGATCCATCTTCAATCCATCCACATATATCACAAATCCTAGATATACCAATTGTTCCTTCATGAAACTACACTTCTTAATGTTTATCAACTGCTCTTCTCTCAACCTCTTCAAAACTTGTATTATATGAAACAAATTTGATTCTCTAGTCTTACTGAAAATCAAGATGTCATCTAAATAGGCAATCACAAACTTACATAATAATCTCTTCAATACCTCATTCCTTAGCCTCATGAAAGTACTTAGTGCATTTTTCAGTCCAAAATGCATCACCAACCACTCATACAATCCTTCATTTGTCTTGAATGTTGTCTTCCACTGATCCCCTTCTTTGATTCTAGTCTGATGATATCCACTCTTCAAATCTATATTTGTAAATTATTTAGCACCACTCAAACAATCCATAATGTCATCCATCTGGGGTAAAGGAAATCTATACTTCATTGTGATTTTGTTTATGGCTCTAGAGTTTGTACACAATCTCCATCCTTCTTAGGTGCTAGCACAGTAGGTATTGCACAAGGACTTAAGATTTCCCTAATCAAACCCTTCCTCAACAACTCTTGCACTTGTCTATTCAACTCTTCATTCTCTATTGGTGTCATCTGGTGTGCTAATTTATTTGGAAAAGTAGCTCTAGGAACCAGATCCATGTAATGACTAATAGTCCTCATAGGTGGCAATCCATCAAGTACATTATCTGAAATGATATCTTCATATTTTGCCAGCATCTCCTTTATCTCCTCTGGTTGTTCTTCTACATGCTTCAAGTCTTTAGTCTTCTTAGGAACCAATGCATAGCACATGTTCTCATGTCTCAGTCCATCCAGATATCTCCTTCCATCAACCAAACAAATTCTAGCATTCGTACAAATCTCAATTTTAGGAACTTCCTCCAATGGCAACAAAGTCTGCTTCATCCCATTAGCAACAATGGTATATGTGTTCTTATTTCCATCATGAATAGCTTTTCTATCATAATACCAAGGCCTTCCCAACAAAACATGGCATACATCCATAGGCATGATATCACACAAAACTTCATCATGATAATTCCCTATCTTCAATTTCCCTAAACATTGTTCACTTACTAGTATCTTATGGTCATCTTGAATCCATGCTATTTGATAGGGCTTCGAGTTTTTCAATCTTTCTAGCTTCAATTTAGTCACCATTTCTTCAAAAACTAGGTTCTCAGAGCTTCGACTGTCAATAATCACTCTGCAACATTTACCAGCTACCTTGCATCTGGTCTCGAACAAATTCTTTCTCTGCAATAGTTCCTGCTCCATCTCACTTTGACACAATATTCTTATGTTCACCAACACTTCTCCCTCTTCTAGTTTATTAGATGATCTGGCATGATCCTCCTTAGCAAAGGTTGTTCTTCTATTTTTCTTTGTCTTTCTGCTTGTCTCTCCCTGATTACATTCAAATGCTTTATGTCCTTCTCCAGAACACTTAAAGCAAGTTCCCCTGAATACTATTTTCTCCTGTCCTCTATCATCTTTTCTATAACCCTCATTCTAGTAACCACCATATCCTCCTCTCCTATAAGAATTTCCATCATTTATATGGTAAAAATTATCATTCTTACTGACTTCCTTATCTTTATTCTTATCTACAAAAGATCTTCTTCCTCCTCCGGTAAAAGTTCTTATTCTTTCAAATGTTCCACCTCTTCCTCTCTATCTCTACTCATGAGTTTTATTCAAATTATCTTTTGCTTTTAGGGCACATTGATATTCCTCTTCCACACTCAACAACTTGATCAAACTGATCTCATCATGTGTAGATGGGTTCAGGCCATTCACATATCTGGCTACTTGCTCGACCTCATCCTCCGAATGTCCAAATCTGATATTCAACTTGTAGAGCTCCTTTGTGTACTCTATCACACTTGACTCCTTCTGCTTCAAATTTTGCAACTTCTAGAACAAACTGATTTAATAGTCTATGGGCATAAACTTCTTCTTTAACTTATTCACCACCTGATCCCATGATTTTATCTTCTCCTTTCCTCTTCTTTGCCTATCTATCTACAAATGTTCCCACCAAAGGGATGCATGTCCTTTCAACTTTGTACAAGAAAATTTCACCTTCTTGTCTTCGACGGTACCTTCAAAATCAAAATAATTCACCATCTCTATTATCCAATCAAGCAATTCATCTGAATCCAACTTACCACTATAATCTAGCAGATTGAAATGTGGTTTAGTATTTACTTTGTTTAGGGCTCTTATGAACCTCTCTTCTCCTTGATCAAGTCTAGGTTGATTTTCTCTTTCCCCTTCTTCTTGTTCTTCTAATTCTTCATCACTCACATCATCAACTGGTCAACCTCTCCTTTGGGCCGTTTCGACTACTTCCAATCTAGCAACAATTCCTCTCAACATCTCCATTATAGCTAGGTCTGTATTTTTGCATGCTCCATTTCCTTTACCATTTCTTCTTCCTGCCATCTTTACAAAAGTCCTTTGCAACTACAGTTTGTATCCTCAATCCGCCACCCCAAAACAAATCTTCAACAAGACTCCAAAAACTCTGATGATCTCTCATGGAACGAACCTCACTCTGATACCAATCTAGTGTAGTCATGGTAGGAGGGTGCTAAAAGAGAACAATATGGTCCGTGCAACAAGAGTTACACAACAAAATCCACTCAAAATATGGAGGCAAATGCAAATTGAAACAATCTTATTACCATAAATTTCAATTACAATCAGCTGACAACATCTGAGTTTATAGATTGGGCTCACAGGCCTGATACAACATGCTCAAAATATAGTATTCCTATATGCTCCTTAATGCGAGCTAAAATATTACACATCAAATCAAATATTCATCTAATTCTATCCATTTTTTTTTTCCTAATGATTTCTTACAATGATTTATATCACATCTGGGGATCTAGAATCCTCTGCGCCAGCCAAAGATCATTACAATCTCCCATGAGGTAAACATAGCATGTGTATGAGATAGGTCAGCCTTAAATTTGAATTTCTCCTTGGCAGGTACATAGGATGAAGTGTGGACCTAAATTAAGGTTGAGGGCACTCCATGGAACAATTTGGAACATGCCACAAGGATCCACAAGTTACGGGATGAATCCACAAGAGACAAATCTAGTCGTTAGGCTCGAAACTACTCAGATGATCTGTTCTAGAAAATGACAATCCAGAAGTGATAACTTTCTGGAAAAAGATCTAATCATTCTAAAATCTTGGAATAAGGGAAAATGAACATGTCCATGATGAAACATAGGTCTGCAGGGTCTGGTGAGAAAATATGATTAATTTTCCAACTTGAACCGAACAAGAACAAAACTAAAATGAAAATATTTTTGGTTGATGTAGGATTGCAAGGAACCAAGGATGCTCTTGCATCAAATGGTAATACTTATACTTTGAATCCATTACAAAAATATGTTAAGGAGCAGACCAAGGAAGCTAAGATAATTATGTTAGGAAAGAAGGAGTAGATAAAGATTGAGGAAGAAAAAATTGAAGAGTGTGCAGCCACTATAAAATGAGAAGATTTGAAGGAAGTAAGTTTGAGGAATGATTCCATGTTAGAAGGGAGAAGAGATGATTATTTGGTATCAAAAATAGTTCAAGAGAAGGTCAAGGATGAATTGGTAGCGGAAGTGCAAGATTGACATGATAAGATTATAGAAGGAACAATGTTTTTTCCATTGAATTCAAAAGAGGTTGGAGGGAAGTTAAGTTTTGTTAGGACAGTGGTTTGTAAACCTGATCAAGCAGAGATCTTAAGGTTAGAAAATCTGGTGAAAGAGGTAAGAGGAAAAGATGGAATGAATCAAGATGAAAGGAAAGTACAAATGGGTAAGTTGGAGTATGCAACAAGAGTTAAGGAGAGTGCAGCTCAAGACAAGGTTGATAAAGGTATGTATGTAGGTTTGAAAGAAGGTTTGACTTCATTTCCAAGTGAAGAGAAAGTGAGAAAACATCCATCAAGTGGAGGACAACATTTTCAAAGAAGGAACTGGTAAAAGGAAAGAGGTAATGCTTGGCTCCAATATTTGAATCATTGGAAGGGGTCACTAGATGAAGATGCAGATTGGATAGCATTAAATGATAAGAGGCAACATGTTTTTGATGCAATCCAATCCTCAAAGGGACTTGACACTACTGAATTTGACACCATTTTCCAATAGAAGTTCGTCAGTCGTTCGACAAATCTTTGTCGAAAAGGCAACGAAATGACAAAAACATTTTTGTCATTGTTTTTTCATCGCAAGCCTGACGAAGAATTAAATGTTGAAATAACGACACAGATTTGTCGATTGTCAGCATCATAAAATGACACAGATGTTTTTTGGAATATCGACAAAAACTTTGTGTATCCACCGACGAATTACAACCAAAATGCAATTGCAATGGCTCTTCCAAAGCATCGAAAGAACACCAGAAGTTCATCGCCATTTCAACAAAATGGGAAAGTATTTACGACGAATCCTTCATCGCAGCAAAGTAGCTTCATCAGACCTTTTATGTGATTCATCAGTGGTTTTTGTCAAAATTGCAATGAAATGGGCAAGGAGTTATGGCAAAGCCTTCGTCGCAGCTAAGCAACTTCGTCAGACCTTTTCTGTTATTCGTCAGTGGACTTCATCAAAATTGTGACGAAATGGACAAGGAGTTACAACGAAGCCTTCGTCATAGCTATAGTAACTTTGTCAGACCTTTTCGGTGATTCTTTGGTTGTGTTCATCGAAATTTCGATGAAACAATGCAATTTTTTTTAAAAAAATATTCGTTGAAATGTTCCATCGGTGAGAGATCAATCAAGTCGCGTCCCTTCGTATTCAAATCTCGGGAAATTATTTTATTCGGTCATTTTCCATGTTTATTAGACACCTACTGAGACATCATGTAGTTTCACCGATGCCTTGAGTCTCTTCGATAGTCAATATTGCATATTGCTTTGGTGTCACACAGTCTCATTGATGTTTTGAGTCTCACCGATAGCCAATAGATCATATGTCACTATGGTGTCATGTATTCATACCGACATTCTAAGTCTCCCCGAGAATTATTCCTTTGGTCTTAAGTGTATTGCTATGATTCTCACCAATGATAACTTATCGCTGTGACTTTAAGGGTCACTGGGACTTTCCTTTGACTACTTGTATCTTGCCGAGAACCTTCCTTTGGCAATTCTAATTGCCGAAACAAAAATTTTCTCCTACCGATAAAGTTGTATTCAATTTGACTTCCATATCTCTCTCCGATGATGCCAATCTCACTGATGAATCTTGTTATCAACAAGACAATGAATATCGGCAAGTTCTATTACCGATATAATTTAGCTATAGTGATATGATGGGTTGGCAAGACTTCATCGAACTCACCCTGATGGAACTATACTACCAACATGACCCACTTTTCTGGGAAACTTATTGAGAATATTACAGATTCCTTTTTGATGCTTTGAAATTGCACCACGATCGGTAAGACACAAATAATCCTGTTATGACTTACACCGATGACTTAGGTCTCGCTGACAATCATTTTGTGCTTCATCGGTATAACACACATGTGCTTGTTATGACTTATATCAATGAAGATTTTCTTGCCGATGGGATCCTTTGGTCACTAAGACAATGAACTACATCATGTCGATATGTGTCTTCAGATGAAATCATATCAGTATGGTATTCCCGAACTCTTGCCAATAGACTACAAAACATATACGTTAATATAAAACACTTTATGGATCGGGGAGACCCTCACCATCTCTTGCCGATATGAATTATACATTGAAATACTCAGGGTTAGATGAATTCTATGGGATCACATGATAGAATATAGGAAAAAATGTTATGAAGAGAGGATTATTGTGCTTATGGTATGGGAATTTTTGGGAACTAATGAGTATGTGCAGCCATGAAATTTTCAAAATTTTATAGTTCTAATAGTGGCTTCGTCTGGGGATGAATGATTGTGAGATCATTGCAAGGATCCATATTTTTGGGTGCGCAGACCAAACTCAAGGTGATGGACCAGTCAGCAAGATGGAATGAATGGAAATGGAGATGAACATGACCCTATACTACTGTACATGGAAAGATTTATTTTAAAAGAAGGAATATCAGGATTGTCCATCTACTGGCAATTCCTGTTCCTTTTATTTCCTAAACTACTGTGCATGGAATATAAATTTTTGAGAGGATTGTCAAGAGTCATCCATACACTGGAAACCCTTAATCCTCTATATTCCTTTGGCAAAAAAATCATATTTAATTTTGGTAAATGATGGATCAAGGCCACCCAAAAGAAAGGCCCATACTTTCCTCTGTCAAACACCTAGTTTTTCTTTGAACTCATCAGATTCTTCTTGAATACATTCATGCAATCTTCCCTATCACTGTTATTGAAACTTTTGCATACCTTTAGATGGTACAAAATTTCATGGTTAAGTTGAAGCCTCCCATCAACAACAAGATCCAAATATTCATGTATCTATCTCAATTGAGCCTCTAAACCCTTCAGAGTTGTCAATTTTTCCACTAACTTGTTATGCACAAAAGTCAAATTTTAGAGTTATGTCACCATTAAAAACAAAATAAATAGAGCTTTGAAACCAAATCCACACACAACACAATGTGGTATTCATACAAAGTCATACAAACAAACTAAACTCAAAACATTGGAATGGAAACAACTTCAAATTATGATGTAGAGCATGGATTCAGGGTATAAAGAATTTTTTTTTTCCACCATAGTGAAAAGTTAGCACTTTATTTCATCTTTGCATATTGGTTTGATGCTTCAAATGATGCATTTCCTATATTGAAAAGTTCATTACCTTATTGAGCTTCTCTTTGTTTTGATAATAGTTTAATATTCTCTACTTAACAGGGCCAACCACGTGATGGTGGAAGCTCATTTGGCCCCTCCCCCCCCTCACATCACTCTCAATTCCCTATACCCAATCATATAACATTAATCATTCATTCATCCATTAATAACATATAAAATTCATTCATTCATCCATTAATAACATATAACATTCATTCATTAACATATAAAATTCATTAATTAACATATTCACATTCATTCATTAACATATAATATTCATTCTTTCAGTTTTAACATTATCAAAAATATGGTTGTCATGATATGATTACAATCACTTTTTTTTTTGTTTCTTTTTCAAAGCTACAAAAAATGAAGTGGAGTATCATTTTCTAAATCAATATATGTCCCCCCTTTAGTTGTTCTGCCCTCTGCTCATGATCTTAATGTACACCTAGTCATCTGCTCATGACTTGGACGTTGCTACAAGGGGGGTCTGCTGCAATAAGAAATAAATGTTAAACTGATATGTTTTATTATTATTGTTACAAGTATTTTATTAATTAAAAGAGCATTAGAGTGGTTCTCTTTACCTGATGAGTCCACATAATGTTCCTGAACTTTTGTTATAGACTTATGCTCAACATGCTGAACACCCTCTAAATCCTACTCTGTAGTTGAAACATGAAAGGTTACATTAATTAATACACCAATTGAAATTAAATATGTTTAAGAGAACATGAGAGTGGTCCTCTTTACCTGATGGGGCCACATCATGTTCCTAATCTTCTGTAGCCTGATCATGCTCAACACGTTGATCACGCTCTACATTATCTAAAGTTGAAACACGAAAGGTTACATTAATTAATACACCAATTGCAATTAAATATGTTTAAAATAACTTTAGAGTGATCCTCTTTACCTAATGGGGCCACATCATTCTCTTGATCTTCTCTAGCCTGATCATGCTCAACATGTTGATCATGCTCTACATGCTCTAAAGTACTGGGATGCACACCGTGACCTTCATCTGTAGGTTGTGCTCCACCCTCACCAGGCTACATTCCAATGTCATGTGCAGTATTATCATTGCTTGAATGTTTAAAACAAATAGGCATGTAATTACTTTATGGTGGAAATTAATATTGAATAGATTGCACAAGTATTCAATTTTAAATAAACTTTATTGAGTTTATTTACTTGTGTGTCGGATGTAGTGGAAGGTTGTGTTTTCCCAGTCAAGACTCTTAGGCATTCAGCCACGACTACATAGCCTTGCTGGAAGACAATCTTCAGGTCATCTTCTGTGGGAACTCTGTTGAATTTAGAGCCCTATATTTTTGCATAAGATCATGAATTTTGCTTCTATGGTGTGATAAAACCAAAATTGTTTTCAATTTATTATTTGGATACCATATTTCATTTATTGATACTTACAATTTGTGTAGCTAATTACATATAACCACCAAAGCCAAGTTTGTGTTGCTCATGTTTTTCTAGTCTTGCCTTTGTTGCCTTTGATGTGTTGGGCAGCCTACGAAAAGTTTGAAATACGTGATATTATGTAAAAAGAAAGAGTAATCAGTATATAATTACAATTTTTTTCTAGTCTTGCCTTTGTTGCCTTCTCCTTTCCATCCAACACCAGGTCCTTCCACTCCCTCTTCAGAATCATGGGGGAATGCTCGTACTTTTTGTTCTTCTCTAAATGTGACCTATATTGATCCCTCGCATACTTTAGATAGGTACTAACTTTCTTAAGGACCTTGGTTTGGTTGAATGTTTTATCACCGAACAACACAACTAAATGGTTAATGAGCTCATATTTTAAATCTTGATTTTGGGCATTCCACCATTTATGTATGGTGGGCCTTAAGAGCTCCAATGTAATATCACTTAGATGTTTATAAAAAACATCATTTCCTACAAAATGATAATGTGAGCAATAGTCTAAAAAGAGTGATCAATAAGTAAATTTCAATTAGATTATATATAATAATAATTAAAACATTTTAAAGTACCTGGGATCTTCTCTATCTTTATGGGAATGAAATCCTCAGTCACCATAAGTGTGACCAACAATGTTCCCATATTAGTAATACGGGAAGATCCAAGAAAAGTTGCTAAAACATCACCAGTACTAGTGGCCTCTGCATCCCTAAGTACATGTCCTAATGTATGTTGTGGCATGTATTCATTGCTAGAGGGTGCATTAACAGATGAATGCATGGTATGTGTTTCTGATATTTTAGACGACAATATAGCTACAGATGATGGGGTCAGATGATGTGATGTATGCGTAGGAAGATTAGGATGGACACTTTTACCAACCCCTACTCCTCGGGTAGAACTTGTAGTACCCTAATCATGGCCAAGAGCATCATAAGGAGGCAAATAACCCTATAAAAAAAACACATATTTTAGTTCATGACATAAAAGAGTACAAAATATAAAACTATGAATGAACTTATGTTATAATTAAAGACCTCATGACAACTTACTTGCAAGTTTTGTAATCTATCAAACAATATTTTAACCCTCTCTCTTATCTCATCTGTTTGAGGCACTATGAATATCAACTTAACGATTTCTTCATTGTAGTTTTTTTGGATCTTCCTTATCATATCGAGAGGGTTTGTTGAATAAGCAATGTCATCATCACAAAATATTGACTGCACCTCACCATGGATGCTCTCGTCTACTATTGGTGCCTTTCCCCTTTAGTCGACTGCAACAAGAATATTAAAAACATTATCGAAATTAAACCAATAAAATTATGAAAAAAACATAATAATAAAACATTTTGCTCGTATCTAATTTGTACAATTACAATGAGGTAAACCTGTCAGGTAGAAGTGCCTGAAGATACGTCGTGATCTATGCTCTAGGCCAGAGCCTTCTCCATACGATCAATGTCCCGCTATGACAAAAATTAAATATAAAAAACATTACCGAAATGAAACCAATAGACTTACGAGAAAAAACATAAGAATAAAATGGTATATTGGAGTCATTAATTGGAGGTTGGGTAAAATGTTACATAGTACGTACCACCCCCATAGTAACTGTGTTTGTAACTAAGCGATTCAAATTGTAATTGATTAGCAACTCTTCCCCTACAGTTATTGATTTTATCGCACATATGAATACACGGTTTCCCTCGCATGCCTCGAATATGCAATTGGGTTGCTTATTTGTTGACCCAGGTTGTGTACTCTTTATAAACCCTGCAATATTCCCTAATTCTTTTGGCTTTCTGTCAATGTACATAGCCACTCCTTTATTTTGATCCTTATTTTTTAGTTGTATATAATTTGCTGACAGTGCATACCTACGCATACTTTGTGTATATCAAACCAGTTGCATCCAATCTTTGTAACTGTAATAGGGTTTGACATACTCCATTAATTCAGTAACTTTTTTGTAACATACCTTTATGCCATCCATGCAAAATAGGCCCAAACCATGTAATGATGATGGTGCTATGTGATGTATCCTCTCGTTGACACAAAAATCAGTGTTTATTGGACGAATTTCCTTGGGTACCCATTGTTTCAATAGATTTTTGTACCTCAAGGGCACCTCGACATCGCCTATGCTCTCATCATCATAAGAACATGACCCCCCTTCAGCAAGAAAAAATTCTATGTGTTTACCAAATTTTCTTCTAATCTTGACTTCTAGTTTATCTCCCTCTTTTAGACATACTACATGTCTCGCTTTCATCTTCTCTTCCTGAATTTACCTCACTTGAGGAAGATAGATCTGACAAATACCTATTTGGTGTTACCTGCACTTATAAGGATGTTAGATGAAGTTCTTTCATGGTGATGTGATCCCAAGGTGACATTATGATTAATCTATCATTTCATCGCTAGAATTTCACAAGTTATAAGGTAATCAAGTCTTGATATATTGCAAGTTATTGTTACTACCATCCAAATTTTTCCATCACAAATCAAATCTACTTAACGTTTTAACTCCCAAACTTTGTAACAAGTGTTAAATGTGACTATGGTCCACCAGTTACACAACCAAGGCCTCAAATGTATTCTCTAATTATAATCAAAGGACTTTTTCTCTTCATTCAAGTAAATAAAATTGAAGGGAAACACAACCAAGTGGTTTATTGGACACCTACATGACTAAAAATAGCAGAAAATTTACATTTAATTTCCATATGTCTAAGTGGTTAACGGGGAGGGAGTGTGTACTAGGCCTGGTTAAGTCATCATAAGTTTATGCTTTGGTAATAATTTTTTTTTAAGTCATCTTAAATCTTCCTATGTCTAATTTCTAGGAGACTTTTGGTATGTTTTAAGGTAGGATGATTGATGAAAGAGCCCAAAGATCCTTTCTCCATGGTATCTAGGTACACATAGCAGCGGCCTTCTCTTATATGGTTGGACATGATTTAAAGAACTTAGCTAGGAATTATTCATTTAACCTAAGGTTTTCTCATAATGCCATCATTGGAAAAGTATGATCAAATTCTTCTATTATGAAGAATTGGTCTATGTGCCTCTAGTAATCACTATAAATGTTTGTAAGGATAAAATGACTAATTGCATCGGGTAGGAGAGAATCAACTTTGAGTTCTTCAAAGATTATATTCCTCTATTCATAATTTTTAAGGGTTGTGTGTGGAGGAGGTTATCACTACCAAGAAGGGAGGAGACCTTTCCTTGTATTCTTTTATAATTTTCATTATTCTTATTTATTTTACACTTACATTTACAAATACACATACATATGCATTTATTGTTTTCATTTATTTCTCATGTAGTTTAATAGTTTGATCGATTTCATATTATATGTGTTGAATACTTTAGAGTTTCAATTACATTAATCTATGGATATGTTGTATCTATAACACTAAAAAACCATATTCTCTTTGCATTTACACTTGCATTTAGAAATACACATTTATATACATAGATATAGATTTCTTTAATGATATGTTGCATTTATTGTTCTAGGAGAGCATCCAGTAATTGCATTTATATTTACATTTAAAAATGCATATACATACATTAATACATACATACATACATACATATATATATATATGTGTGTGTGTGTGTATCATTTATATTCAGTGTTCAAAAACAACCCATTAGGTCTGCACATGGATAAAAATTCATAAAATCAGATCTCTCATACATTTTTTGTTGAAACCTAGGCTTGAACCTCTCATTTCACATGCTTTTCTTTACAAAACTATTGAGGACAGCAGCTATACCTTCCTTATTTCTCATCCTACACCCTATTCATGCATCCTACAATTACTACAGTCTCCATGGGGCCTCTTATACAAGCTACAGTAATCACAAAAAGTGTAAGAGCCCCTTTATATCATGTTTCGACTACAAAACCCTGAAAAATAGGGTAACTCAAATTATGATTTGTTGGTGAGCTGTATGGACAAAATCATTAGCACCAACTCATTATTGGAGTCTTTTGAAAGAGAAGTGAATCAGGTGGCATTTAAGTACAAACCTTATAGTGTCAAGGTGAATGAGGTGATCAATTTTGATTGGCCAAGTGATGAAGAGTACCAGAAATGGGTAAATGTATATTTAATTGAGGAAGAGTGAAAAGGAGTAGGTTGCTAACAGTTGACAAATCAGCTGTTGTAGTTACAACAGATTCCAGTTTTGTTTTTTGGTGACAGTCTAGGCACAAAATTCTTGAAGTTTTTTGTTGCTGCATCGACCATTCTCAGCGGGCACGATGAACAAGAAGATTCTCTAGGGAGATTGTTGTTGTAAAAAAAATTTGGAATATCACAAGGCGGTCGAATTGGCTGGTGACATTTGTGCTTTATGGTCTGATGCTTGTTTGCTCCTTCTTTTTCTATAAGAAGGATTTCAAGGCTAGAAGTATGGGTTAGCAAGTTAGATATTTTTGGTTGAGTCTAGATGAAGTTGTAGAGCAAATTGTAAAGTTTGATGGTTTTAGGGAAAATGCAATTTAGGTTTTGAGTCATTTTGTAGTAGGTTTTGAATTCATGGGGATTTTATGTTTTATGACAATACTAGCATTTGAATTCATATGATTAATTCGAACTCATGTCTCTCCATTGTATAAGCATATCTGAATTTTGAATAAAATGATCAAGGGTTGTTTCGTTCATCTCACTGTTGTGGTGTGTATGATTCTTGTTTTAGGTTTAATTCAAGGAATTAATTAAAATGCTTGAATGGGATTGTAGGTGGATATGTTCGTATAAGTATTTGATAAGTAGTATTGGGTTAGAATACATATTGATGAGATTGTTTCGTTCATCTCACTATTGTGGTGTGTATGATTCTTGTTTTAGGTTTAATTCAAGGAATTAATTAAAATGCTTGAATGGGATTGTAGGTGGATATGTTCTATATAAGGATTTGATAAGTAGTATTGGGTTAGAATACATATTGATGAGATTGTAAAGCAATGTTAACAAAGATCTTATATATTATGTGTTAAATCTATCATAAACCCTTAGATGCTTATAAATTTGACTCCTTCAATGGATATATGGCACTGATCTAAGTTGTACTTATTCGTATGGTTCAGTATTGTTTTCCTTTACCTAAAGCTTGCTACAAATTTCAAATCAATGAATATCTTATACTATGAAATGTTGTTGTAGTTATCTCATGCTCCAAATAGTTGATATTATTGATAAAAAACCAATTCTATTCGGTATTATCCTATTATGTTGAGCTATTAAATGAGATTATCTATTGTTGTTAATGTTGTTTATGATGATGGTGCAGAGGTTGTAAACGCATTAAGGGATCACCCTCTCGGGTCTTGCAGAGCCCAAAGTGTAGGAGGTCTTTCAAATCCTCATTAGTTGGTCTAGGTCCTTCGAGCTGCCCTTTATTGGAATTGGCAATTCCATAGGTAGATTAGAAGATCAACCTGATTACTGTAAAAACAACCAACACCTTGCATATGTTTGTGGTGGAGGTATTAAAGAAGAATTGTATGCCTCTATTTCCATTCATTAGATCTACCTTAGCCTAGCATATACCTGGGCTAAGTCTACAATTGCTTCAGACTCATGCAATGAAGGCTATGTGTGATGAAATCCTAGACCTCAACCAAGATGTGGGTAGATTATGGGAGTTTTGCCAAGACCTAAGGTTGGTGGATAAAAATGTGAATGACTAAGCAATTTTATTTTTTCTATCTTATCTTATACCATTTTACGAGAATAGGGGTGCCAATGTATGAAAAAATCTTTGGAAACTAGGCATGAAAACTAAAGGTTAAAGAGAATGGGGGTGCCAAATTTACAGTACTCGTTGCCCCTTGGTGGTCGATTTTCCCTGAGTGCCCTCAACCTCATCCTCGGCGCTGGTATTGACCTTGTTTTCACTCCTCCAAACTCTTCCTTGGCACTGATATTGACCTTGTTTTCACTCCTCCAAACTCTTCGTCGGCGTTGGTATTGACCTTGTTTTAACTCCAAACTATTCCTCAGCATTGGTATTGACCTTGTTTTCACTCCTCCAAACTCTTCCTCAGCACTGATATTGACCTTGTTTTCACTCCTCCAAACTCTTTGTCGGCGCTGGTATTGACCTTGATTTAACTCCAAACTCTTCCTCGGCACTGGCATTGACCTTGTTTTCACCACTCCAAACTCTTCCTTGGCGCTGGCATTGACCTTGTTTTCACTACTCCAAACTCTTCCTCGATGCTGGAATTGACCTTGTTTTCACTACTCTAAACTCTTCCTCGGTGCTGGTATTGACCTTTCAGTTCTCCAATTTGACGAGCTACAACCTGGTTTTGTTAGGTTTTACAGTATGTTAATTAAGTTTAAAATTTTGGCACCATTTAGCTAGGTTTTAATATTCTACAATATAGTTAAGTATATATTAGCTATATTTTACATAATAAATAATATAATTATTCAACTTATTATAATTATATATTATATTCTTTAACAAAATTATTAAGTATGTATAAAATTATTATAATTAATAATTAATAATAAGTATATTTTTATATAATATAAATTAAAATTAATATAATATATATTTAATATAATAGTAATATATATTAATATGAGAGAGAGAAACTAAATTTTGATTGGTTGTTTCATGTCAAAAATCCAAGGATGGCATATGTCCTTGGGGATTTATGCTCAAGGTAGCATGCCATTTGATTAAATATATGATAATTCTCCTTTAAGACCTCTTCAATGTACCCATTGCACACTCAAGGAGAACAAGATAAATACATGGAAGGAAATATAGAGAGAGAGGGAGATAATGACAAACATACAAATAGAAAAGGAGACAAAGAGATAGAGAGGGGTAGAGAGATAAAGAGGTAAGGATGAATAGATAGAGATATAGGGAGGGTGATTGATATATCTCTCCCTGTCGCTCTCTATATCTCCCACTATCTATGTCACTTCCCCTCTATCTATTGAGTTATCTCTCCCTCTCCCCTTTCTCTCATTCCTCCATCTCTCCTCCATCTCTCCTGCTCTATATCTCTGTCTCTATTTCTCTTTTTATCTCCTCTCACTCATCTCTCTATCTCTTTCTATCATATCCCTTTCTCTCCTCCTCTCTCCTATCTCCCCTCTCTGTCTCATCCTCTCCTCCCTATCCCCCTATCCATCGAGATCTCTATCTCCACCTCTTCCTTTATCTTAACATATATCTCCATCTATCTTTTCTCTTCCATATATCTCTATCTCTCTTTCTCTCCCCATCTCTCTATCTCCCATATATATTAACTAAGAAGACATGCAAGCATACAATAGTATATGTTGGTAAAACTATAATAGTGTTTTATTAAACTATTAGTAACACTTATCCTTCTAATGTCAAGACTTCTTATAAAAATAGTGTTTTATTAAACTATAAGTAGATTATTTTCAGCACTCTTCATTCAACATGAAATGCAAAATGTAGCAATTGTTTTGTTGCTTTTGTCAAGTTTCATTAACCAAGCTATTTACTGGGTTGAATAAATTTTTGTTATAACCCTTCATCTCTTTAAAATAATTAGACAATATTAGTGAGATCGGGAAGGGGAGAAAACTAAACTCCTTCAAAATAGGGGTAGTTGTGGGTTTGTTGGTTTTCTTTGTATACTATATACTTATTTCCTCTAGGATAAATAAGTCACTTTAGATCATTTTCTTAGTTGTGTATCCTAACTAATATAGAGTAAGCTTTTTCATTTTAATTGACTACTACATAATAGTTTATGTGTTGAAAGAATTGTTTCCATTCTTTATAGTTTTTACATTGGAATACAAATCATATTTAATTTCATGCCAATATACTTCTTTCATAAAGATATTTGTTTGAAATAAGTGCTTCATAACCCATCTAATCAAATCATAATTAACCTATCAAAAAGGCAATGGGAATTTTCTAAAGAAAAGAACACTTGACCCAATCAT
>VDFB02105785.1:56245165-56489612 GCA_007258455.2 Sequoia sempervirens
TTTGGAAATGTTCAGATTGTGGTATGGACAGAGGAATTTTCCTCACCCTTTTTCAAATGGATGGATGTATGATATGGGGAAGTTGGTGGTACCGAATGTTTTCCCTGATGTAGAACTGCTTAGGGCAGTAGCTGCAAGATATGACCCTGTCACATGGGTAATTAGGGATAATGATGGAAAGATTTTGTTAGCATTAACATAGATGATATTCAATAGATTTTTGACTTGAGTGAACCGAGTGAGGACTTGGTGCCTATCAACCTTGAGGAAATGAAGCAATAATATGCAAAGTTGAAGTCTCTTTTCAGAGCTAAATTGCTTCCCCCTCATCTGGCTAGGGCAAGAGGTTCAAGATTTCATATCAGCCCCAGTGACTAGGAACCTTTCAGATTAAATTGTTTTGCAAATAATTTCATGGCCACTTTTTATTCATTGTGTCAGATTTTGGGTTTTAGTCCTAGTGCAGTGATGCCCATTGCATACATGTTCATGGGGGTGAAAATACAACACCCTAACTTCTCTGTCACATATAAATTTTCTTCTTTCTTGGCTAAGAGGATACATGAGGGGCTGTCAAAGCTACAGAAAAAGGATATTGACACTCAATTCTTTTGGTATTTTATGCTGATGCATATGTTTTTATTCAAGAATGCTGACTTCTTCTTTGAGAAGATGAAACTAAGGCAATCGGTTGATGAAGAAAGATTGCCAATACAGATATGGGCTATAGATTTATCTTGTAATAAGGAAAGCACTAGTTATGTGCAATTTGATATTTGTTTTTCTTTCAGATTAAGGGCTAGATTGATGGTGAATGTACCTAGGATTTCTGAGGAATTAGATGATTTCCTTAGGCCAAAGGGGAGGAAGCCAGAATTAAAAGTCAGCCATAACTAGGGTGACATTATCCCATACCCAGTCAACACTGTTTTGAGGGTATATGGTTTTCAAAGAGCCCCACATATACTGCCATACAATGTGCCACCAAGAGTGGGGTTTGCAGAAGTTATGTGGCAGATAGGTTGCATCCATGAGGACAACCTCACAGGGAGGGGTAAGGGAACATTTTTCCTTGATTATACAGTAGTATCTAATTTTTCCTTTTCAAGAGGTTGGGTAGACTTTAAGAAATTCTTTGAGGATTATCATTTGAGATGTGGTCCAAAGTAGCAGCATGATCCTGAGGGTTTCTTTACCCTTTTAAGAGAAAGAATAAAGGCTGGCAAGTTTGTGCATGAGTTCAACTTTCTTAAGGACCTAATCATAAATGAGTTCGACCTAAATAAGCAGGAGTTGAACAAGGAGAAATGGATAGCTTATGATAAGCTATTAGATATTGTGCACAAAATGGATCTAAAATATGATCCACTGTTAGAGTTCAGTCCCCACCATAAGAAAATTGATTTTCTGATAGAGAACTTCAAAGAGATTATGGAAACTTTGAGAACCAAAAAATTAAACTTAGAGCTGAGTATGGGTGTACAAGAACAAGGTTCTAGACCATTTGAAACAAGGCCAACATACCAGCCTACAGAAAAGTGGCCCATTTATAGGAGAAAAAAGGATAGCAACAGTGATGAGGAAGAAGTGGAAAAAAAGGGGAAGAAAATTATGAAGTTGCCTTCACAACCAGGTCCAAAATTCAAAGTGCCTGGGGCAATTAAGATCATTGATTTAGAGTCATCACCAGAAGATAGTCCCCCATCACCACCATCTGAGCCAAGCCCTAAAAGGAAAAGAACTGATCAACCATAGGAGAGTTTGATGGATAAAATTATTGTTAATAATCAGGACATGCAGGTTGGTATGCCTTCCCCTCCTAGGCCATCTAAATTGGTTTTATCTGATTTAGATATGAAAGGAAAAAGTGTACAAGATGCAAGAATGGAAGCATGTAAGGAGTTTCTAGATGACAATGCATTTGTAAAGACTCTTGTATTCTTCCAATTGCTATGGAGGATGAAGTTTGAAGAATATCAAAATAAATGTAAGGAGAGAAGAGAACTAAGACCTGACAGGTCAGACCAGGAGAATGATGAGGAAATGAAAGCTGAATTAATGGAAGAATTTAAGAACATCACTCCTGAGGAAGGCAGAAGATTGGTGAGTTAGGCTGGTATATTGATTCTTCCTGAATGAGACATTGTAGATGCAGTGGCATTTAATGCTATTATGAAGTCCAAGCATCCCTTGCAAGAATCTAAAGAAGAATTCAAGGAAACACTTCAAGATTCTGCTTTCAGTGAAGAGTATGAAACCTTAGAAATTTGGGCATTGGCCCCATAAGGGAGAAAGCCAAATATTACAGACATTAATCCAAATTTCAGAGGGGGATTAATAATAAAGAGAGCTTCACAGATCTCAACCACTGAGGCCACTAGTTTAACTGTGAATGTGGCCAAATTGGCCCAAAAGACTGCTGAAAGGGAGAAGGCTGAAAAGAAAAGCCTAATGGAGAAGTATAACCTTTTGATTGAAGAATACAACAAGATGCAACAAAGGAATGTTGAGTTGTAAACTGGGGTGGAAAGGTTTAGGTATAGACAGATTGGGGAGACATCAAGTGCTCCATGGACTAGTACATTACCTTCCACATCAGGGTCAGTGCCTCTTGCTTCTCCAATTATTTCCACACCAGGGCCTCCCAGTTAGAATCCTTTCTTCACCCCTTCTTTAGAGGAAATTGATGAAGAAACATAGTTCTCTGTTGATCCTACAAAGAAGCAGCTCTTGCAAAGAATTGATGAGTTACATGCATCTTTGAGGGTAAGTGAGAAGGGATCTCTTTCAAATAAAAATAGATTGTTACTACTGTTTTAAGGCATTTGAATGAAAAGGTTGATAATAAATTGCTATCTATACATTCTTCCTATTCTTTTCTATTAGATGCAATAAATAATATTGATAGGGATCAGGAGGTAGTGATACCATTGATTGAAAATTGGATCCCTAGGGCCAGTGATTTGGATGTCATGTATAAGGCCTCAAGGTTTGATACAAACAATAGGCCTCAATCATTAAAGCCTACTCATGTGTTAGTAAAATTATTGCAAGGTTTTCAAACCTTACTAGATGACTTGAATAGGAAGATTAGGGAGTTGGTGAAGAATTTCAATGATTGGGGTAAGACATTGTTACCTGAAATAATTGATGAGTAGGGAAAAATCAGGTCACTCCAGCAATGGCAGGGTCAGGCAAGTGAGATCATCAATGATCAAATTAAATTAATTTGTGATGATTCAGATTATGACTTCTTGGTGAGCTGTATGGATCAAATCATTAGTACCAGCTCATTTTTGGAATCTTTTGAAAGAGATGCAAATCAGGTAGTAGTAAAATACACACCTTATAATGCCAAGGTGAATGAGGTAATTAATTTTGACTGGTCGACTGATGAAGAATATCAGAGGTGGGTAGATAAATATTTGACTGAGGAGGAATAAAAGAATGAATTACTAACGGGTGGTAAATCAGATGTTGCGGTTACAATGACCTCCAGTTTTTCTTTGATGGCGGTCTCAACATGGGTTTCTTGTGGTTTTTTGTTGTTGCCTCAATTTTCCTTAACTGACATGATGAACGGGAATATTCTCCAAGGTGATGGTTGTTGTAATGATTTTTGGAATATCACCAAATGCTTCATTTGGCTGGTGACATGTGTACTTTCTGGCCCGATGCTTGTTTGCTCCTTCATTTTCTATAAGAAGGATTTCAAGGCCAGAAGTACGGGTTAGCAAATTAGATAATTTTGGTCAAGTCTAGGTGAAGTTGCAAAGAAAATTGTAAAGTCTGATGGTTTTAGAGAGAAATAAAATTTAGGTTTTGAGTTATTCTATAATTGGTTTTGAATTCATGGGGATTTAATGTTGTATAACAGTACTAGCATTTGAGTTGAAATGATAAATTCAAACTCATGTTTCTCCACTGTACATGCATATCCGAATTTTGAATAAGATGACTAATGGTTGTTTCATTCATCTCACTATTGTGGTGTGTATAATCCTTATTTTAGCTTTAATTCAAGGAATTAATTAAAATGCTTGAATGGGATTATAGGTGGATATATTATGTATAAGGATTTGATAAGTAGTATTGGGTGAGAATGCATACTGATGAAATTGTAATGCAATATTGTTAGGGATCTTATAAGTTATATGTTATGTATTAAATTTGTCATAAACCTTTAGATGCTTATGAATTTGACTCCTGCAATGGATATATGGCACTGATCTAAGTTGTACTTATTTGTGTAGTTCAATAATAGTTTTTCTTTGCCTAGAGCTTGCTACAAATTGCAAATTAATGACTATATTTTACTATGGATTGTGTTGTAATTATCTCATGCTCCACATAGTTGATATTATCGGTGAACAGGAAATTTTATTCGATATTATCCTATTGTGTTGAGCTATTTAATGGGATTATCTATTATGTGTTCATGTTGTTTATGATATTGGTGCAGAGGTTGTAAACACATTAAGGGATCACCCTCTCGGGTCTTGCAGATCCCAAAGTGTAGGAGGATTTTTAAAGTCCTCGTCAGTTGGTCCAGGTCCTTCGAGATGCCCTTGATTGGAATTGGAAATCCCATAGGTAGATTAATAGACCAGCCTAGTTACTAGTGTAAAAGCAAAACCAACACCCTCTACCTTTAACCCTAAACCATTAACCCTTAAACTCTAAACCCTTAAACCCTCTACCATCTATCTCTCTCCCACTCTAAACTCTAAACCTTTCCTTGTATTATTTTATAATTTTTTTTATTCTTATTTATTTTACACTTACATTTACAAATACACATACATATGCATTTACTATTTTCATTTATTTCTCATGTAGTTTAATAGTTTGATCGATTTCATATTATATGTGTTGAAGACTTTAGAATTTCAATTACATTAATTTATGGATATATTGTATCTATAACACTACAAAACCATATGCTCTTTGCATTTACACTTGCATTTAGAAATACACATTTATATACATAGATATAGATTTCTTTAATGATATGTTGCATTTATTGTTCTAGGAGAGCATCCAGTAATTGCATTTACATTTACATTTAAAAATACATATACATACATACATACATACATACATATATATATGTGTGTATGTGTATGTATATCATTATATTCAATGTTCAAACAACCCATTAGGTCTCGTACATGGATAAAAATTCATAAAATTAGATCTCCCATACATGTTTTGTTGAAACCTAGGCTTGAACCTCTCATTTCACATGCTTTTCTTCACAAAACTATTGAGGACAACAGCTATACCTTCTTTATTTCTCATCCTACGCCCTATTCATGCATCCTACAATTACAACAGTATCTATGGGGCCTCTTACACAAGCTACAATAATCACAAAAAGTGTAAGAGCCCCTTTATATCATGTTTCAACTACAAAACCCTCAAAAATAGGGTAACCGGGCTATATGCAAAGAAATGAAGCTTTCTAACTCAAATCAACGCCTTAAGCCCTCAAATCAGATTCAAATCAAAGCTAACACATATCTTCATGACCTGGAACTGATTTCACATCAAAATATGGCTACATGTGACTGTATAGTGCTGCATAACAGGAAAAATACAAAAATTTTGAAGAAAAACACATATTTTTGAATGTCAAGAGCTTGTCTTTTAAATCCTCAACCATCAACAACCATTATAATGATCAATTTATGCCTTTTAAAGGCCTTTGCACCTCAACCACTAAACAAACACCTCTACAACTGACTTTTTAATCTTTTATGATCACATGAAACATAAAACACACTAATTTCAAGGTTGTTAACATCACTATTGAAATGTTTAAATTTTTTGACATTTCAAACATTAAAATGTACATCATTAAATTAATTATGTAATGGAATAAAAATTAAAAACATCATGAATTAATTATGTAATGACATAAGTCAAATATAATTCTATCAAGAAATTAATATCAAATAGATAATATAATTGCATAACTGATACATTTCAATGTCATTGATCTTCTTCTTTATCCAAATCTTTGTCTATATCATCCGATCCAGATTCAACATTGTAAAGATTGGGAATATCATCATCGTTATCATCAATATCAGTTTCGATAATGTCATCATCCACACAGATATCATCTTCATGAACATTAACTCCTATATCATCATGATCTAGTTCCTCCTCTTCGACATCTTCATCAAGGACATCATCAACTAACTGTTGATCTTAATCATCATCTACATCATCTTTTAGTTCTTCGGTATCTTCTTCTTCCACCACATTATACTTTACCGGCCTTCCTCTTGGATCATATCTAACAACAAATGACCAACCCGGTTTACTTGGAACCTTTGAGTAAAATACCTACTGACATTGGCTTGGAAGAACATAGGGCTCATTTCCAGCTCGCTCAATCAACCTTGTATTAACCATGGTAAATCCATTATCATGTTCAATAATAGTTCTCTCAGTATCATTTTCATTCAATCGTAGCCTATAGCATAGGATGACAGACAAAATTAATCTGAAGGACTTAAAGTCACACTCAAGTATATCATCCAAAATCCCATAGTATCAATTTTTTGAGACTTCTGGATGTATGTCACTTCTAGATGAAACATTAGTCACCTGAAAGACTATAGTTATATCAGAATCACAAGTTTTCTTCATGTCTTCCAACATTTTGATTCAAAATTTATGACCATTGCACCACATAGACTTGTGGTGTTTCACCTGCAATATGTCAAACATGTAAAAATTATTGCAATATCGTCAGTTGATAAACATATTTATTCTTGGCCGAATGTATGCAAAGAGAACAATCTCAACATATATATACATCAATATAATTGAAAGTGATTAAATAATATGGGTGATTAATATATTTATACGTACCTGTTTATCTCTTAAACCATATGTTAAATCAATTTCCCTTTGTGTAACATTGGAATCTCCATTACGATGAGCTTCTTTAACCAATGAAGCCACACCTTCTCATGTTAATGCATGAATAGATTGTTGACATCGTTCAATCCATACCATCATCCAATCAAGATTGTTGGTGACGTACAAATGTAGTCCATCCCACTCTCGACCAACTGCATCAAAAAAATTTGAAATTCACAAACGACGTATAATTAGTTAAATACCACAATATACGACCTTAATTTATAATTGATGTATATTAAAGATTAAAAATTAAATAAGTACAATATACATAAAAACCATATGTAAAATGTATTCCAATTAATCTCCATGACCATCTTATAATTACCTCACTTTCCTCAATCTACCTTTCCCCATCATGTACTCTCCTTTGAATTTGTTAATGGAGTTGGGATCCCAAATGTGATCTACATAGACCTTTGCTACAAACTTAGGAAGATATTCACTAATGTACACCATGGTCTGGTATACCATATATCCCTCCACCATAGAACCCTCAGGATGTGCTCTTTGTCTAATCAAAGCCTTAAAAAATTTCAAGTGCCTCTCAACCATCCACATTGACCTTGTGTATGCAGGTCCACACAATTCAATCTCCTCAACTTGGTGTATGAGGTAGTGTTCTTGTGCATTGAAAAATGTCGAAGGTAGACACTTGCATTTCACACATTAGATGAGGAATTTTTCTTTTCTAATAATTTATATCTTTTTTATGGATTTCTTTAGATGACAACCATCTACAAGTGATTCAAGGTACAAATATATTAACGAGATTTAACAAAAATATATAGTATATTACATAACAAGTAAAACAAATAGAAATTATAAGATGTATACAATGAATTGAACAAATACCGCTACTTACCTCATGTATTTTCCAAGATCATATATAACTTTTTGACATTGTTGTCAAAGTTGTCTAGGAGAGATAGAGGTAGAATGTACTGCAACAATTATAAAATGATCTTTTCATTATTTTTCCAAAAGTAGTAAACACAATACACTAAAAAGTACATGCATTATACAAGTGTATATAATATACCAGAATAATTACCTTAATGAAGGTATGCCATGCATTTTCATCCCTAACCTAGATTCACCTTTCTTTGTTATTATATTGTTTATGTTCGCAACAAATCCTGTGGGAAATCAATTTTTTTGTATGACTTCTTTTATAGCATTGCTTTGTTGCTCTGTTAATAACCAAGGAAGGGTACTTATATTAATTTGGTCTCCATGCTATTTAATTGAATGACATTTTTCATTGCATGATTGGCTTCTTGAATGTCACTACAAATTTTGACAATTTTTTCTTTGTCATGCCTTCCATCCAATATTTTCCATAACGTTTCTGTTATATTCTTTCTTATATGCATTGTATTAAAAAAATGCACAATTTGTAGCTTCTCATATTAGGGAAACCTACTAAATTGTCTGGGATAACTTTTCAATCCCTGTGGAAGCCGACCATTAATGCCTTGGCAACCTTCATGAAGCATATAAGTTAAACAAATTAACAATGACAATCATTTCCAATTACAACATGAGTAAACACAACACAATATAAAAATATAAACTCAAAACATATCATATATTATAGATAAATAATTTGATCTGATGTATAACCTTGACGATTAATTCTATTATATTCCAACTTCCATAGGTGAAGTGTCATTCTTTGTGGTTTTAATGTAGTCTCCTCTTTCCCATTGAAAAGATGTTTTTCAGTAGTTTGATACTGATGATTTCTATGGAGGAAGTGCCTATACTCATCAAACACCTGCTTTCCTAAACTTGTTGAACGATGAGATTTCATCTTGGGACCACAAATTGGACATGAAAATTTTCCTTTTGTTTGAAGACCTGCAAGATCATATATAATTGAATTAAATATGTCAATTTTTATAATTATATATAATGAATAGATTATTTTAAAAATATGCATGATATCTACTTCATCAAATTAAATATTGTTAAAGTGCAGTCAAACGTTATAATTGATGAGGGCGCAGCCCGAGACTTAGAAAATAACCCACAAACAAGAGAATAATTATACTATTCAAAAAATGGAGCTTCTTACATGCAGAGGATCTCAAATCCTCAAGTTCTACAACACATGCAAGTTACAGAAAGCTATAGAATCACCCTTTTGCAATATGCGAGCTTGTCCCCAAAAAGTTACCCAAAACTTAGAAACCCGCCCATAAATAGAGCTCCTCTTTAGTTTGGAGCCAAAACAACATTCAAATTGAGTTTAGGAAGTTTGGCGCCAAAAAATTACAACTTAAAGTTCAAATTTCAAAAGAACATTTGCAATTGTATCTTCTAGAAAGTGCGCCAACTTCCCGGGGCCATAACTTTTGATCCGGGACTCTGATTCGCGAACCATTTGAACCGTTGGAAAGGTCTCGAAGTCAATAACGCATTCAAAATCTACTACACCAATTTCAGAAAGTTTCAAGGCCGTTCTAGGAACTCTAAGTGCCTCAAATCTAACTCAGAAGATTTTCAGGTGCAAATCTGGGAAACTAAAACTGCAATATCTTTCAACCCAGGAATAGAAAATAAAAACCATAATTTGAGAATTTTATTATGATGAAAAGGGTATCCAAAAATGTAAAAACATCTAAAAATAGAGAAACTTGAAATTTAGCTATTTTTGGGTGATGCAAGATTGCCCTTACACCACTGGATGCTCCTGCATCAATAACATAACACAAAAATGTGTTAGCCCTGGGGCATCATGAATTGTCCATACAAGCATTGCATAGAATTGAAATTGTCTTTGTCCTATTGGTCTAGAGACATCATACATAGTGACGTCATTCCATAACTTTAGTAACTCGTCGATAAGAGGCGGGCATGTGCAGGATCATGGTATGCCAAACAGGCCCTTAAGTGGCAAAAAATTCAAAATCATAGGAAACTTGACGTAAATATTTGAATAAGCATCTATATTATCTGGGGTATCATGAATTGTCCATACAAACATTGCATGGAATTGAAATTGTCTTTGTCCTATTGGTCTAGAGACATCATACATAGTGACGCCATTCTTATATTTTGGAAAGCTGAGAATCTCCTCTAAAAACCCTTTTCGTTTCATTAATTTTGGGTGAAAAAAAAGTCGTCAGCCACATACCCTACAAATATTGCCACTTTTTGGCATACCATGATCCTACACATACCCAGGCTCGATATATATATTCATATCTTTAACTTGGTACTTACCTAGTTGAATGAGCATAAATATTACATAATTATTATAACCATTTTACTGTAATATATATAAATTAATGTACATGACTATTAAATTAAAAAAAATATAAGTCATTATGCAACAAAAAAGACAAATGAGATGCTACTACGCTAAAGAAAAATTGATGTAAACAAATACCTGGAAAAATAATTGACAACATTATGTGCTCCCTCTTTATTGACATCCATGGAGGAATGTTATTGTTGATAATAAAAACAAGCCACACCAAGTAAATAGATCTCAACTCTCCAAATGGATTGACATCGTCCGCTCCCAATGAAAGCCTGAGATTACGAGGTTCTTCTTTAAAGTGTGGCCATTTTTTCTCCATGTCCCTAAATGTAGAACCATCCGTAGGAATTCAAAGAATTTCATCTCCACTTCTATTCTGTGCATGGTAATCCATAAATTGTGCTAAGCTTTCACACCTAAATAATTGTTGCATACGTGGAATAATGGGAATATAATGAAGAACCTTGCAAGGCACCTTTTTTGTTAGTTGATCTATTTGATATCTACTAATATGACATTCTGAGCATTTTGTTGCAAATTCCTATTGTTAATGATATATAATATGATCATTGGGACATGCATCTATTGCTTGATACTCCATTCTGATATCTTTCATAATGGCACATAAATCTCGGTATGAGCGAGGTAAAATATTTGATGGTGGTAACAAAAATTCACCAATTAATCTATAACAAAAAACATTTTTTTAATATAAAGAATATTAATGGTACATATTTCATCCTTTATTTACTAGTGATGAACTAACAACAATTAAAATAGATGAAAAAGATGACAGATATGACATACCTTAACATCTGTGAGATTGTTATGTTTGATAAACCATTCATAACCTTCAAGTTCAACAACAACAATACAACAGAGAGAAGAGTTGTTTGGGAGCCTTCATAAAGGGGCTTGTATGCTTCTCAAGTACAGGTAAATCATGAACATCATGAAAGTCATCTTGATCATCATGATTAGCTTTGCAACTAAATGTGTCTTTGATCAATGTATTTGTACCATCATCTTCAACTGTATTTTCTAGCGCATGATCATCTTCTTCCATAGGATCATTAACTTCATCTTCGATATTCACAGCTCCATGTTCGTCTGCTTGAAAAACCACATTCTCCAGGTCATGATAATCCATATCATTTTCCCTAGGGTGCCCCACTTTTATAATAATGATAGACACAAATAAACCATGATCATGATCAAGTGATATATATATATATATAAAATGTTAAAACGATATAAACATTTACAAATTCAATCAATATAAACACATATAATGAACAACTTACCAATGGACGATAATCATGCCCCCCTTCAATGTGACCATGCTGCCTACAATGTTTCTCATCTGTTGTGATTAAAATTCATCTTGTCTTTAAGCCCTTGCAATTATTGCAAGGACAATAACATTTCCCATCACCCTTTCTTTTCAATCTAGCCCACAATCTATCAAATTGTCTCTTCATTTTGTTCTAGACTAATATTATCTGACATGATTTTTCTTTACCAAGCTTGACTATTTAGATCTTCAAAAAATATCAAACTCACACTCCAATAATTTTTATTCATAGACAGGTAACAAAATCTAATAATTCTAATATCTTACACCAAAAAAATTTGGCATGCAACCACCCTTGCAAAAGAGAAGATAGTCTAAAGTTAATAACCCCAAAAAACACTTTAAAATGCTAATTCCAAAACTTATTAAATTCTTATTTTACTATGATTTCCAAATATTAAGACTCCTAAAATTAGAATATTGAACTTGATCGCAAACTTCCTACAACAATGGAGGTAGCGAGCTAGTAAGAGCAAGTGACCCATTCCTAAGGAGCAACAAGTCGGAATCATCATTGCTAATGTCAATACAAATTTATCCTTTTAGTTAAATATGTAATGTGTCACTTCTTATGACAAGCTTATACCTAAGGCACTCAACATTGAGAGAGCCCTAATTGCACAAGGAAGCACACACTAGTAGAATTTGGAAAATAAATGACTAGGTGACTAAAACTTTGTCACAACAACTAAAAATGACTAAATTTTGCTCATTTTTTGCAACTCAGCTATAAATGAGTAAATAAATTACTAGTTTGGTCATTGATTAAAAATTATTTAGTCACAAATAAAAATTACTAAATAGTTAGTCATTTATTTAGTCACAAACCATTTGAATGAATCATTTAAGGAATCAAGAATATAGCCTGCCAAAATACTCTAAAACTTTAATAAACATACCCTAAAACTTTTGTCAAAATCTTATTTTCAGGCATAGCCCACCAGAATGGAGTTTTCATTTTAATAAACATACTCTAAAACCTTCATCAAAACATTATTTTCAAGCATAGACCACCAAAATGGAAAAGTGTTTCCGTAAAGAATGATAGAGAACAGTGAGGAGATGTGAGTGAAAGGACACATAGGATTTATTGCTACTTATCTCATTCCTGCTCTGCTCAACAAATCTTACATTGTTCCCGCTACTATTTGTAATCTAGGTATTTACTTGACATATATTTTCATAATCTCAAATTCTTTGAGAGGATTTTGAAGTATCAATGTATCTGATATAGGGTTTAGAATGATTTCTTTTAATAAATAAATAAATAAATGATGTATTTCCCTGTAATTAGATAATGTGAAAATCTCCTAAATCTGCCCCAGCACACTATCCTCTTTGGCATTGTATTCATTAGCTACTAGGGTTTTGCATGTGACATCTTTAATATCTTCATGACTATTGCTTTTAAATAGATCTGTCTTTTCTTTAATCGTTTTCATGGTAACCCTTGAGTTCCATAATCCACCTTCAATCTTTTCTAAGAATGGTGTCTTAAGCTAGACTGCATAGTATGCATATAAAGCAAGTCCTTCATACCTACCATTGTTCCAAACCACCACTCACTTCCTTGCTTAAAATGTTGCCTCCATAAGCACAATATCATGTTTTAAAATCATGGTTTCCAGTGATTGACCATTAAGGTCACCACTTTCATCATGAAGATACAATGATATTTTTTGTCTTCAAACTAAAGGCATTATGCAAGATAACATTGTGAATTGTTTGTTGTGTACGATTTGATTTTTTGCACATTTACTACTTTTCTAACTTCCTTTAAGAATAGGTATTGCACCCTCAACTGCAATCTCAAACAACTCACTCACTATCACTTGAAGATTCCTTTCATGAGCATCCTTCTATAAAATCAAACTATTCCCTATAGACTGCCTACTTACTATAGCAGACTCATTATTTCATGGTATTGTAGTTCTTAAGATCCTTCAACCTTATTGACACTACTTCACAGTCCACAAGGTATTATTCACTATTCTCCCATCTTTGATGAGTCTCAAAACACTACTCAAACATGCAATCCACTACCTCCATTATACATTAATGGCTAAGAAGAAACATTGAACCTATGATTACCACTGCTACTTCATTTGGACATTTATTCGCTGATTGCATTTGCCTTGTCTAACACTACCAAAAGCATTTGAAAAACCCTTAAGGTCAGCAAGGGGGTAAGGAAACTCACTATTAAAATCTCCACTTTACTATGCAAGGTTTGAGCTTTATTATCTTGTCACTGCTCAACCTCTTTTTTACTGTCACATCTCAAGTGACTGCCATTCTTCTTACCATAGATTTCATTTACAAATGTCACTAAGCTACATAGTGTTCTTGTTATTGGCTACAATCTTTAGATTGCAAGATTTTGTTATTACCAACAATGTCTCAATATTTTTGTTATTGCAACTTCACTAATCCTCTATAGTTATTGTTTATGTTTCTACGGAGGTCTAGGGTTTGTACCCTAATCATGCTCTTACCAATGCTTTTGTTGGTATTAAAAAACAACCTTAAATCTTGGGTCAAAAAATTAGTTGTCTTGACAAATTTGTGGTATGATCTTGGATTGTATCCTAGAGTGTGTGGGAAGCTTGTGTTTGATCATTAAGGTATGTAAACCTAATCAGGGAAATGTATCCTATATATCATGGGTCTTGCTTTAATACTTTCCATAATGGTTATTAGCAGATCACATTATTATAGTTTGCGATAACCCAAGATTGCATTCAAGTATGTAAAAAACTTGGTTTGTAGTTTAAGCTATTCACTTTTAAGTAACATTCATAAGGTTTAGAAAATCTTGATCACGCTCTAGAATAACCCATTAAACATGGGTTGTTCTTGAATTCACTATATAATTGATATAACACAACCACTCTGCATATCAACTAGAGTTATAGGCTCTTTATTGTAGCAAGAGGTAATCACTCTTCGATCATGCTATAATTACATCCTAACCTGTTAAACTTGAGACCCCCTGAATGCACCCAATGATTATTGACACCTACATTATACAACCTGAATTAACTAAATTATATGAGTGCCTCCATTTCTATCACAACATAGCCACATTAAACTTGGGTCACACATGAATTCATCATGTATTTGTTATAGCACAATTGTGCCACATGACCAATAGAGTTATGGATCACATAATTACAGTCACAAGAATCTATTCCTTGGTTGTGATCTTATAGTGATTCCACACAACAAAATTTGGACATGAAATTCTCAAAACCCTAAACCTCTAAAAATGAAATCTGATGAGATGTTGCTTTAAAATATGATTTTCAAACCTAGAACTACAAATCTAACTTCACAACTGAATTCTGCAAAAATACAATAACTACCCTCAACCTGGCAATATCTTCTTGAATTTTTTCTGATTTTTCCCAAGAAAATCGTCCTTAGTTCTCCACAAATTGTCTCAAGTAGAGAAAAACACTGTCACAATAAATTAGCGAACTCACTTTTCTTTATGTTGGCCACAATTTGATTTTTTTCTATTTTTCATGTTTGTCAAAATTTTGACGAAACTAATAGTTGACATTTTGGCGAACGTCGGGGATAAACTTTCAAAAAATTGAAAATTACACATCAAATTTTACAACCACCCGACGATACATCAAATTATACATATTTTGTCAGACATTTTCATTGGATTTTGCATTCAAATGAGTTAGTGTGAGATCTTTTCCTGGTTGGGTGTATGGTGCAAGGACACCATGGTAAATCATGTAAATAGAGTCATATAAGGTATAAAGTTTGTTTTTTGGTATGTTGAGTCTTAAAGGTCATGAAAATAAGGTCATAATAGACCAATTTCTTATGTAATAAGTCATTTTTAGTTGGTTCTAGGCCAGGTTGTCAAATTTGTTGTTATTCTTGTAAAAAATTGTCATGGAAAGTTGAAAAATTACAAAAAATGAAAAAGGTGGGAATCCAAATGGTCAAGAAGTTAAAATGTTGGTTGAGTTAGTTGGATCAATTTTGTTTTGGTGTGTAAGGGTTTAAAATTTCCTCACACAATTCGAGGCAAGGATTGGAAGTTTTGTATTAAATTTGAAGAACAATAAAACATTGCCTTGCAATTTTCTAGTAATTTGTTGCACCCATGAATTGCACAGGTCCGTACTAAGGATTTTTTATTAAAGGTTTCTTGAATTGGTTAGAGATATGCGTTAAGGAAATTTTGGCTTTTTTAATTTGATTTCATAGAGAAACAAAGTTTTTATTGCAATTTTATTGTAGGCGGCTTGTAAGTTCAGAATTTGAAGTTTTGAGAGTGTAACATGGTGATTTAGGCCATTCCACCCGAATTCCACTTGATGAAACATGGGATTACTTGGTGGAATGGCATGGTTAGATTTAGTTTGTTGTGTTTGTGTGTTTCTAAGAGAAAGGAAGGCTGTTTGAAGGGTTTTTGATGCTGCCCTAGGTGATATTTTATGAGTTTTGGCTTAAAAAGTGAAGGCTAAGAGTGGGAGTTTGCATAAAATGCATTGGTAAAGGTTGGGTGATGACTTGGAGAGCATGTGCAAACTTGGAATGATGTGTTTGATGAGTTGGTAGGGTGAAATAGGCTTTGGAACATCTAGTATTAATAAACCATCATGAAACCTAGCCTAAATTGGCACAAACAAGGGTTTTGAGTTTTTAGGAACTTGTGGCTATTTCTCTAATTAAAAGTTGTTGATTATTTGTATTTGAGTATAGTGTAGGTTTGAGAACGAATTTTTTTGGTTGGGGAAAATATTGAAGGGAAGTTTCTTTGTAAAAGTGCCCTATTTGGCTTAAGGGGCAATGTAGCAGTAGTAGTTTAAGGTATATGTTCTAAAGGAACTTGGTGAGTATTTGAGGTATGTTTCTAAAGGCCTTAAAGGGTGTCTGAAAAAAAAAAAACATCTTATGGGTTTGATGATTATTTTGAAATATATGCTTAATTTGCATTAGTTGGAGTACTACAAGGAAATGAGAGTGGATGATGAGTAGGACAATAAAATTGAGATTTGTGTGATTGGAGTTTGTTTGAATTTGATCTAATTGTGATTGTTGGAAGGTTTTCCTCCCTACTATGTATCAAGGAAGAAGGATATTCATATCAGGGGGAGAATCCAAGATCACCATACCATCACTGTGGAGCCTTAGATATTCTCTAGGAGGCTTTTCATTATGAGGGGGACCTTGGTATCCTAATCCCTTTGTGTTTTTATCGGTTGGTTTTTGTTCTAGGATTTGATGAATCTCATGTTCAGTTGTTGTATCACATCCTTGTTTGCTTAAGATTGTGAAGCCTTTGCCATATGTTTCTTCTAGGTTGATTAGAATGTTTGTTACTTTGTGATCATAAAAGGGTTGAGTACTTTTTTTTTAGAGGAACTAGGTTCACCTATTGTAGGGAACTTATGTTCAACTTTTGCTTTGGTTTTAGGATGTAAGTAACCAAACATCTCAAGAGGTGGTATTGAGGGAGGATCTAGATGTTCCATGGAGGGATAGAAAGATGCATTATCTTCAAGGTTATCAATACAATCATGTAGGAACTTATTCATGTTGTCATCATCTTCTCTAATGATGTCAACATCACGAGGAGGACATGCAATAGGAGTTGAGTGAGCATGAGTGAGTTCAATTTCATCAAGGTCATTACCAAAGGCACAATTTGACACATCTACCAAAGATTTCAAAGACATCCACAACTTTCCAAAGCACATATCCATGATGCAAGATTGAATGAATACACTTGAAATGAAAGAAACAATAATTCTAGAAACTGAAATAGAAAATGAAAGGCATCCCACAGAAACACAGAAAAGAAATTTCAAATCTTGAAAACTAGAGAGTCAAAGTCAACAGGGACTAAGACACTAGGAAGGGCATATTGGTCCTCCTAGTGAGATTATGAAGTTCTAGGGATTGAAATAGACAACAAATAGCAAACAAAGACTTATGAGGAAAGAATCCTAAGAGGGACTAAGATGCTAGGAAGGGTGTTTTAGTCCTAGCAGAGATTTTTTTGCATATAAAAAGGGAATTTTGGAATGTCAATTTAGTGTTTACAGATTGCCTATGCAAGATACTAATGTTCAAAAATAGAAAAATGTGCAAATAAGTGCAAGAAAAAGTAACTAGAAACAAGCAATTGAATGCAATATAGAATGCAATTTTTTAAATTTTGAATGCAATAAGAATGTAAATGCAATGAAGATGAAAAATAATGCACTTTTCAGTTTTTTAATGAAATGAAATGATGCAATAAAGTAAAGATGTAACCTATATGCACTTTCACTAATGCAAATATAGGAAATCCTAAGTGCAATTTCACTAATTCAAAATGCAAGAAACCCTATACGCACTTTCACTAATGCAAGATGCATTGCAAGAATGAATGCAATCTAGATCTAAGGACTTTAATGGACTCCAAATCAGAAATGAATGCTTAAAAGTCAGGTTCACCAAAATGATTTATGGAAAAATGGATATTTAGAAATATCACTGTTTCTCCAAAAAATCACTCAATAATGTCCTAGGAGTCCCAATTGGATTGACTAACAACCTCACAAGGTGAGTCAATTCAAAATAAGGACTAGGAGGGGGTGATTTTAGTTTTAAAGGGGTTCACTATTAGGCAAATACTTGGAAAAGGAAATGTTGGAAAACACAATATGACATGCAAATGAATACTAAATGACCTAGAAAGATAAATACAATGAAATAGAAAACTATGAAGCTGGAGATGTGCACTTGGGAAGTCTGGAGATGCTATGAGGATTTTGGAAATGTAAAGAAGCTACCAAAAAGTACTATAGAGGAATAAGACACCTAGGATGGTGTATTAGTCTCATCAAGATATTTTTCGGGGTACATTCAGAATCTTCAAATGCTAGAACTGGATATGAAGGAATCTCTGAAAAATAGGCCTAGGAGGACTAAGAAACCCAAGGTGGCGTATTAGTTCCATTCTGAATTACTACAAACTCTGAATGTGATCTTGAGCTCCAAGGTTTGCACTTGCTTCCTTTTTGATCTCAGGTTCTGAAACTTCTAAATTCAGCCTATAGGTGAGTTTATGTGAAGATGACAACTTTATAATGCAACTTTGAAACTTTTACAACTTTTCACTCCAAGTGATCTTCAAGACCTCAACCTAGATCTATAATCACAAATATGTAAGATGGGAAAAACTTGTTGTTTGTTAGTAAATGGGGGTTTGCCTTGGTCAAACCCCTTGTTGGTAATTAAACCTTGAAATGAAATAGAAATAATGGAGGAAATGGTAAATGGACAACATGCAATGTTAAAACTCAACAAAACCCTTATAAAGTTTGCAAACTTGTGTGCAATGGCTCCAATGGATATGGATCTTGAATCAAAGGAATGCTCTTGAAAGACATGGACTTGAATTTCTTGCTTGAATAAAAACCCTACATCACAAATGTTAGCAGAACAACACACATGATGCAAGAAAATCTTTGATATGATGCTTGAATCTTGATAATGGCACCAAATGCTTGATGAATCTACTCTTGAATGCTCTTGTGAACTCAATTATGCTATGTTAAAATCTCTCATAAAAGAATTGGATTGAAATGATGAATGCACCTTGTATTTATACTTATCTATGCTTAATATCCCAAAATTACATCACACCAAGCTAACATATGAATTCATTAAATAAAGGAGGCTATATCCCACTAGAATTTGAAATTAAATCCTGAAAATGACTCAAGGAGGACTAAGATATCCTAGGTGGTGTCTTAGTCCTAAGCCATCAAACTTGGGGCACAGACACCAAAAAGGGGCCCAATTAAGATATCTTGGAATCAACATCTAGAGACCTTTGGGGGACAAATATTCCCTAGGTGGCATTTTATTCTCAACCCAAAAATTAGGGACATAGAGATGGAGTCATTAAATTATCATTTATGCATTGGAGAATGTCGTGATTAACTATAAAATATAATTCATAGGGCTTGTGGACACAAAATAGAACCAATTAAGCCATAAATAAGCATAAATAAAGCAAGGCATGCCCAAACAAGTGTGAAAATGCAAAGGGTATGAATTTTACTACACTACACCCTCTAACTTCATTCTCCACCTGTAGGTCTTGGTATAGACTACCTCACATTTGGCGATCTACTTATGCACTTAGAATCTATGGCTCTGATACCACTGATGAAGACAACCAACTGCTCACAAAAACCCACAATGCAATGTAACTTTACTACAATAAAGAACACCCACAATACAAAATAAAATGCAAATAAATTCTAAATTTTATTGCATCAAATCATCTCATGACAATTACATCAAATGGAAAAATGAAATTCCACCATAGAGCATACAAAAATCTGCACACAAAATTTATTAAACATGGCTCTTCTTGTAGCTTATTCTCATTGCCCCAAGCTCTCTTTGTTGTTATTCAAGCCTTCATATGACTCTTGTCTTTCTCTTCACCTCACACACTGGTGCATTACCTTACCTTCCCTAGTGCTGCTCAAACCTATAGAAAAAATCTCCAATGAACACATCTACAGAGGTATTTTCTCCTTCCCAATCCTCCCAAACTCCTTCCCACGTTTTTCCTCAAAAACCCCCTAAAAATGCATTGAAAATAATCAATTATTGCCCCAAAAAGGGTTCCCACACTCCCCCAAGAATATGGCTGCATATGCTATGTTTATTCAGCCTTAAATGAGGTATTTAAACTTTCAGAAACTCCTTCAAATGTTGTCTTTACTCAAAGGGAATTTTTCTTTGTTATGAGAATTTTAAAAGCTCTAAAATCTTAATTTTTTCTCTTTTATGCTCCAAATATCCCCACATGATTTATGCAATATGTAAATAGTTAATGAAAGAATTAAAAACTAATATTTAATTTTCATGACCCTCATAATACTCTTCCACAATAAAATTGATCAAATTGGTACTCTGTAAGTGTTGAATTGGGTGTTGACAGGCGAAAAAAATAAAAGTTCTCTGACACATGAAAATTGTTGTGCAAGTTTGGAATGGTACCCCATGGATTCTTGCAAAAGGATTTTTCTCCAGCCCTCCAAAATCATGAGATATTAAACTTTTCATAAATTGTTGACAATTTTTTAACAAACTTTCGTCATTAAAATATCCCAAACTAAAAGGATATGACTTTAATTATTTTTTCACATTTCACGTGCCACCTCCATGAATACCCCTACCAAATTATTTTAATCCAATCCTTACGAGTTTTCTAGAAATATTTTTTGAAAACTACTTGTAGAGTCTTAAAATGATGATTTGATAAAAATTGATTTTATGCAAATTTGAACACAAAAAGAGCTTTCCAAAGGTAAGAGATTTCAAATGAACCCCAAAACACACCAAAACTAAAATTCAAACCTGAAACTTATTTTTGGTTGATGTTGATTGCTAGTCTACCTGGATGCTCCTGCATCATGAATTAACTGACCTCTTGCATCAAATTGGAACACCAACTATTTTATTTACTTTGAGTGCAACAAATATGTATTGGCCATATTTACATGCAGTAATTCTAGGAACACAACCAACTAATCCACAAGAAGCACAAAATCCTTGGATGGACTCAAAATATCACCTCCATTTTCATATGATCATTATGAAAAAATGAAAACAAGGAAGCAACTCAACAAAAGGAGAGCTGAGGAAGAAAGACTCAAATCTTTGGAAGAACAATAATTTTATGTAATGTATCCATTATTGGATATCATTATTATATTAAATTTTATTGATATAACATGAAGATTATTTTTCTAGTTTAATTTGAAATGTTTCATTCAATATTTGCAAATGATAAAAATACTTTTCTCAGACACAATAAATACATGCTAAAGTAATATTTTACATGTTGCACTCTAGATGCTACTAGCTTAGATATCTTAAATACATCTATCTAAAATACACCAAGAGATATCAGTCTCAAGGCACCCATCTATTTATAAAAATAATTAAACTATAGGCACCTCGAGACTAATATCTCTCGATGTATTTTAGACAAATGTATTTAAGATATCTAAGCTAGTTACCTACTTTAATCTTATTAAATATCACATGTATATATTCTAATTATTATAATTTATTTAGTTTAGATAATTAAACCCAACTTTTAACTAATTTTCACTATAAAATGGAAGTTGCAATAAGAAAAATAACTCTATTTAACTTTATTAATTTCTCAAAAATTAATAAATTATAATTTAATTTAGATCAATAGATTCATTATTCAAGTAGGACAAAATCTACATACCTAGAAATTTAAAACCTTGTTTTTTGTTGCTTGAATTTATTTCATGCTCCTATTTTTCCTTTGCAATTCATTGTACTCTTCTCAAGGTTCACTCATTTGTGTCTTCTCTACCTTGTTTGATCCTCAATTTACACTATTTTCTAATGTTTTATTTTCAATTATTTTATAAAAAAATGAATTTCTTTAAAACTTTCTTTAATCCCTTAAAATATATTTTTAGATAATTAGAAATAATATATATATATAGACTGTAGGAATCAAAATTGGCTATTAATGTGATTGGTGACGCTAGTGCAACACACCCTCTGGTACCACAAGGATGGTGGGAATGCTAGACCTCATGACCTCTTTCCTACAATAAGATGCTTTAGCCAATCGAGCTAGACCCATCGCCCCAATTCAAAATAAAATATTAATTAAAAAATATTTTATTCATTTTTATCCATATTCAATATCTAAAATATCTTAGGATAATCATAAAAATATCATATATAATAAATTAATTACTTTATAACTTGTGTTAATCCTTTAAACGAAATTTCTAGATAATTGAAAATAAAATATTCATAAATAAATTATTTCATTCTTTTCTATCAATATTCAATATCTTAAATGTGTTAGGATAATGATCAAAATATTCTAAGCATATAATTGAGATAAATATAAAATTTAATCCATAAATGATAATTATAATTATAATTTAAGATAATTCAAAAATATTATTTTTAAACAACTTGATAACTACTAAAAAAAAATTGGAGACAATTTTAGAGATAATTTAATCCAAATCAAGATAATTATTTTGTTTTATTTTCTCCAATATTTTTTTCTATGAGGATATTATCCTTTTTAATGTATTTATTTATTTTAAAATTTAAATTAAGATATTTTAATTTTTTCCTTTCTGAATTCAAGTATTATTTATCATTTTATTTAATAATTACATAATCAACTATTCTAAATTATTTAAAGTACTAGCATGAAGGGGTCATGATAGTATTTTTATTCATTTTGGTTCATTTTTAAGTAGTTGAGTGTTAGTACTATGGGAAATGAGTATTTAAAGTGTAATAAGTTTTAATTTATTTTATTTTATCTTGCTAAAACAACCATTTTAAAAAAAGTGATGAAATTTGGAGGTAGTTTGAAAGCAATTGGGAGAGGTGGCATCATCTCATCCCTTCCTTAAAACTAGTTTTGGGGTGGCTATAAAAGAATTTAGGATATATTGTGGAGATGACACTTGTCATAAGATGAAGAACTTCCCTCTCATATTTATGCATTTCTCTTTACGGTGGGACAAAAAAAAAAATTAGCATTTCTTGTTAGTAATCATTTTAGATATTTTTCTAAAGATAAGGGAGAAAATAATTGGGAAACATGATTAAGAAGAGAGGAAATTATTAAAGGAATATATGTCAGAAAGGTTTCATCAAGTGTTTTGGGAAAATATTTCTCAAGTTATGAGTTAATAATTTGTAGTATTTTTACATTTGAAAATAAAACTTGTATGAGTGTGTAGTAGTATTATTTTTAAAAACAATTATGATTTTTGAAAATTGTAAATTCTTGATGAAGTGACTTTGTCTTCAAAAGTGGATTATGTTGCATATTTTATCTTGGTTTTGTTGCAATTTTTTGTTTTATATTTGTATTGGGAATAGTTTTTGGGATATATCCTCTCTCTCAAGAGTAGAGGGTCCTTTATGTAAGGGGTTTGAGAGGGTGTGACTCCTGTTTGGGAGGTGTTGGGTATGCATACCTATTAATTGTGATTATGGCTATGAGTACCACATCATAGTAACTTATAATTTAAATAATGAAGAGTAGAATGTCATAGAAGGAAATATATGTTTGGAGAACTTGGGAGAATTGGAGAATGTGAAAATATCTTATGTTATGGAATTTATTTGACGTTCCAATTAGGAGTATACTAAATTAATTCTTGCTAATATAAATTAAAATTTTATATTTTATTAAATAATTATTTAAGATTTTGGGCTTCTTTATGACTCTAAGTTAGCCTAGAAAAACTTGAATGATAATATTTTTTTCTCATAGAAACCTTTTTATAGCATTTGGTTCATTTGAAAAGAATAAACCTTAAAAAAAAGTCTCTTTATTTTTTAGAGTGTGTAATTTATGTTGATCCTTTGTATTTATTTTCTCTTCATAAAATAGGGGGTAAAAATTTACTCAATTAATAAGAAATTCACTACAGTTAATAAAATGTCCCCCAAATTGGATACCACTAGGAATATCTAGCAAAGTGAAGACCATCAACAGAAGGAGCTAAAGCCACATGGCCCCAAGACCCAATTTAAGAACCTTGAATATCCTATTGAAGCAACAACTTCAACCTTTGGGAATAGTTTGAGGGAATTTTCTCCCAACCATCAATCTACTAAGTACCTCTATACCTAGAATCCCATTTCACCAAACAATCTACAACTTTGTTCCATTCCCTAGGGATATGGATAATTTTTTTGAACACCTAGAATACTAAGAGGGGGGTGAATCAGTATTCTATAAAACCACTTGAAAATTTAAACATTCATTCCACATAGTATATTCAATTTACAAAAAGAAAGGAAAGCATGAAAATATCCATCAAAACCACATAACACATGAACACCATATTTTTATGTGGAAAATCCAAAAAGGGAAAACACACGGTGAGGATTAGCTTATAATATATTATAACTAATTATAAGATATTATAGAAGTTCTCACTATAGGTGGACTAACTATCCTAGTGGACTCACTACCCCATAGAAAGAAGAAAAGAGGAAAAAAGAACTATTACAAATACATATATAACATGTTGGAGTACAATTCCATTGAAGCTCAATATATAGAGTCATCACACTTCATATCATTTTTTTCTAACACTCTACTCTACTTTGAACTTTCATCACTTTTGCACAATTCACATCAACAATTTATGTTTACACTCTACAACACTGAAATGAACTTACATATATATCCATCACATTTTCTAACACCTATAATATCAATTAGGTCAACCTAAGATGTATCATGCAAAACATAACTTTCCATCCCCAAAACATACTTCACACCATTTTAAAAACTTATAATGAACTCAAATAGGTCAACATGGACCTATAATAGATCTCACATAATGTATCAACACTTATTAAAACTTTTCATACGCTTAAACATATTAGGTTGGCACCATAAGAGAGCTAGCATCAAAATCCACCAGCTGAAAATCCACAAATCGACATGCAAACCTCCAAACTTCATGCCACTTGGAACATAGGTGCATCTAACACCTATCAAAACCTCCACAAATCTACAACATAAGATATTATTCTATGGTGATGTGTGGACTTAGAAAAACATGTACTCTACATTGGAAAAATAGTTACTAATAAACTAGATATTATGTTACTCGTAACTTCTACACTAGATGACCAAAAAGCATGAAAATTTAGATTTAGACTCATCTGACATCCAAAAAAAATCCCTAGAACTATAGAGGAATATTCTCCAATATGGACCAATGCGAACAAAAAAATAGATCCTCTGTACATTGAAAGCTATGTTTTGACACTTACACAATTCATTAACTCAACTATCTACACATGACCAGAACTTCTTGGATCTATACACTGGATTATTACTCCCATACACAATCATGATTCACTAATCAATCTACACATCAATACTCATATCAAACCACAATTTTTACATCAATGATAACACTGCATATGCATACTATATATTCATGCTCATGTTTCCAACAAGTAGATCAATGACAAACAGTTTACAAGAAAAGACATCAAATCCAAAGAGTAACAAAGCCAATGAATCTAGCAAACCACTAAATCCAACAACCAATTCACCCCTTCTAAGGAACCCTTATTCAACACAACCACTAAAATTTGTGAATCAAACTCATAAATGATCTTGTGCTAACCTAACACACAACCCTTTTCCATAGCAATAAGGATAGTCAAATCCTCTATAAAGTTATTAATTTGGTACCCTTGAAATATGGAAAAGAAAAATATGGGAGAACCCTCATTGTAATTTCCCACACCATCAACACCAACATAACCAAGATTACCTCTAGAGGAACCATCAATATATTAATCTTCAAGACACCCACTAGAGGAAAAAGCCATATCTAATCACATTGTATTTTATTAGTGGAAGGTTTCCTACCACCAGAACAAGACCTCATTACACCTCTACCAACTAAACCCAACCATTCCATCACCCCCAACTCTTCAGCCTCTAGAGGAACATCGACCTCACACCTAGCCAAAATAGTTTCTCGAATCATGTCATGAGCCCACTACCAAATTTTATGAGAATCCAAACTCCCTCAATTAAATATCCTATGATTCCTTTCCAACCAAATATTCCATAGAATAGAAGAATGGTCTATGTCTTAGGCCACTTGAAGAAAAAATGTCTTGGAAGGATTCCTCCCTAAAGTACTCCAAAAATTAACAAAAGATGAAGCATGTACAAAAGACTACCTCTAAACATCCTACCAATTGTGCCAAATAATCCTCAAGTATCTACACTAAAGAAAAAAGTGTACCATACATCCCACACTAGTCCCACACAAAACACACCTGGAAGGTCCTTGAAAACCCCTCTTCTAAAGATTATCCCAAGTGAGACACCTATTATGAGCCACAATCTAAAGGAAGAAGTTGTATTTAGAACATGCATACTTGTTCCACACAAACTTCCACCAAGGAACATCCTCCCCTCCATAATTTTTTCTATCTAATTCTTGATACCCAACAACCACTAAGAAAACACCCCTAGGATTCAAACCCTAGACAAAAATATCATCTATCTACAATGAACTACAAGTTATACTAGAAAAAATATGAGATAATTCCTCATTATCCTCTATAGATCCTCTTGGGGGCCAATCTTGAACATCCTTCCACTTGGAAACTTCCACTTGGTGAAGGTTTTTAGCAACTTTAAAATCTCCCACCTAATTCCAGACATCCTCTATAAAGGAAAAAACAAATATTTTATAAACGTGTATATGAGGTCATGATTAGGGGATGACCATCCCAAGGTTCAAACCAAAAGAGAGCTTCATATATTTTATTAAAATCCAAAACAAGCCCTAATTAACAAGAATAGATCCCCTTTTGAGAGTGTTCTAGATCATAGAATCTTTACCTTCCAAAGAGATCCTAGGAATGTCTTTTAAATCTATCAATCATAGATATTTTAAGGAGATAATCTTGGATCGGGCTTGGTCCTGGCAAGTGTGCCATCTCAAATATAGTTTCACTTCTAAAGCCTGACTAGTGAGGACCACTTCCCACAAACTACGGCCACCAAACTATTTTGGTTTACAAATATTCTCCAAAATCACTAAGCTCCACTTCAAAGAAGAAAGATTACTAGCCCATAAGAAGTGTCTAGATAACACATCCAATTCCTTTATGAAATTGAAAGGAACCAATAGAGAGAGAGAGATACCCAAGTACACAAAAGGAAAGGCTCCAATCTGAAATCTGATGACATGTATAAATCTTGTCTCAACTGACAATGAAGTATTAAAGAAGAAAATAAAAGACTTATCTCCATTAATTTTTTGACTTGAATCCATGAGATATATATCCAGAGCATGTCTAATGTTGGTTGCTTCATGAATTGTGGCCACACCCAATAGATCCATATCATCCATAAATTGTAAGTGTGATTGGGAGAGCAACCCATTTCCCCAATTCCAACCTTGAATAAGGCCATGTCTCACATGGGCTTTGAAAACTCTCCCAATGACTTCTTCCATAATAACAAAAAAATAAGGAGAAAAATGGTTATCCTACCTAAGATCTCTAGATACTCCAAAAAGAGAAGAAGGTACCCAATTAATCAACACTAAATAGGAAGTTGAGAAAACACAACTTATCACCCATTCAACCACCCATCCCCAAACCCAAAGGCATAAAGCATCTTATAAAAAATCCCATTTAACCCAATCATAATATTTAGCCATATCCTATTTAATAAACATAGCCTTGTCCTTAGATATCACCATAGAATGAATATCCTTTGCATAAATAACCATTGTATCAAGGATTTTCCTCCCTAAAATAAAACCACACTATTCTTTAGAGTTGATCTTACCCAACCATGACCTAAGTCTCTCCACCAATAGGTCATAAATAATCTTCTAAACAAAATTACACAAGGAAATTGGTATAAATTGATCAAGAGAAGTAGCTCCCTCCCTCTTAGGGATAAGTGCAAGAAAATTAGAATTCATGCTCTCAACATCTACTTTCTACACTACAACTCCCACATAACATACAACATATAAAATTTGATATCCTCCCAAAAATCCTAAAAAATTTCTATTTGGAAACCATCTAGACCAAGAGTTTGTCCTTTTTTTCATTTTAAAAACAATCTCTTCCACCTCCTCCAATAAGATAGGCTTAAGAAACATCTCGTTTTCCTTAGGGGAAATAACAGAGGTAATATAATATAAGATAATATTTTCTTCATAATATGCCATAAGAGAATCCTCCCTAAACAAAGAAGAATAAAACTGAATAGCTTCCTATGAGATATTCTTCAAAGAAGATAGTTTCTACCCTTGAGAGGACACTAGAGAAGAAATAAAATTACCATGTCTCCTAGCTTGAACTGAGTTCAAGAAAAAATTAGTATTCCTATCTCCCTCCTATATCCAGTCAATTATAGCCTTCTATTTCCAAAAAATCTCTTCCCTTAGTTCCCATTCTGCATAATCTCTCCTAGCATACTCTTCCTCTTGAAGAAATTCCAAGGACATCCTATGATCACTATTTTTTCTAGTGATGACATCCAAATTCTATTGGGCTCTCAAAATTTCCTTGAAAATTTTACCAAAACTCTATCTATTCCACTTCTTAAGTTGATATTTCATAAATTGGATTATTTTAACAAAATTAAAAATAGTAATACCATATGTAGGAAAACCTTTCCTCCACCACTTCATCATTAGACCCTACAAAGAAGGCTCACACAACCACATGATATATAATTTAAAGGGAGGGATCATAGAAATTTTCCTACAACTCACACAAAATTCAATAGGTCAATGGTCAGACCCCTTCTAATCATTACCAATCTAGAAACTAGAGACAAAAAAACTATCTAATATTTCTAAGATATATCCCTCCCCACATCTTTTGTTGGCCCATGTGAACATACCATTAAGAGGCCTTACATCAATTAAACTTAGCAAATTAATATTTTCTTTGAACATCGTAGATGAGGGATCAAGTCTATCCACCCCTCCCCTTTTTTCTCTAGACTAGTAATATCATTAAAATCACCAACAAGAATCTATGAAAGAAAAGGGCCTAATTATACAAACTTGATATGGGACCAAAGTTGACACTTTCTAGGAAGCTCTATTAGAGAAAACACATTAATAGGCATGATGAGTTTTTTGAACACCCAAAATATTGAGAAGGGGGTGAATAAATATTCTCTTAAACCACTTAAACATTTGAACATCCAATACTTATAGCATATTCATTTTTCAGTAACGAAAGAATACATGCAAACATCCAACAACATATCATAACATATGAACAACAAGATTTTCTACATGGAAAACTAAAAATGGGAAAAACCACGGTGAGGATTAACTCATAATATATTGTAACTGATTATAGTATATTATAGAAAATCTCACTACAAGTGACTCATTACCCTCTGAGAAAAGAAAAGAGATAGAAGAGATTATGACACATAGCTAGATTTGAACTATTATAATTGAATATAACACATGCATGAAATACAGTTCCAAGGAATTTCAAAATACATACTAAAAATATTCATACTAATCTAAATTAACACTTTTCTCTACTTTGCATTCACACTATATTCACACAGTTCACATCCACTTACTCATATCACATGTTATCATCATCAAAATACCAAAAAATATCTAACTTATATATCTTCTTCACTTATAGCATCAATTAGATCAATCTAGTTAGATGTAATATACATAATGTAGCTTATTGGCTCAAGATCTATCCACACACACTTTGCACCAAGAATAAAACTTTATAATAATTTAAAATAGGTCAAAATGGACCTAAAATAGCACCTACATAATGGATCATCACATAATTAACCCTCAAAATTTACCCAACACATTAGGTCAGCACCAGTAGTGACCTAATTATAGAAATTACCAATTGTAAATCCACATTTGGATACACAGGCCTCCAAAATTCATTCCAACTAGCTAGAATATGCACTCATTTGACACTTGTCAACACCTCCACAACTCCATAAGACCAAAATTGAATACATGGAGAAGTAGGTTCCTCTATCAACCAAGATGAAACTTTGGAATTAGGTTCCTCTATGAACCAAAAAAATTATGATAGAATTGTAGAGAAATATTTCCTTAATTGATGAGTGTGGACCCAAATACTAGATCACCTGTACATAGAAGCACCTAAATTGAAACTTAGTCAATTTCTTCAATGATTATTTTCACTGGATCAAACCTTCTTGCAAAATTGTCTTTTACAATCATCCATAGACATATTCAAGGCACCCAAATTTATCTAAACTATAGTCTTTATACCAAGTGAAACATAGATTTTTGGGACCCTATGGACTACTCTTGCACTTCTAGGGTTTTTCACCTAAAACTTGGATAGAGATAGGGCCAAAAATGCTAATGTATCACTCAAATTAGGATGTATGCAATGTTGTTTAATGTAAATGGACCTAACTAAATGCAATTGACTAATCTAAATGAATGAAAATGAATGCAAAACTAAAATTTGTGACTTGTTTGAAAATACATTGTGATATGCAAACAACTATGTAAATGACAAAATAATGCAAGATAGAGAGTACATGGATGAATCTAACTACACCTAGAGGAATTGTGATTTTCTGGAGTGTTTTGGATGTTGATGGAAATCATTGATTTTTCATAGTGGGACTCATTCACCTAGGGTGGCGAATCAGTCCACCTTCTGGTGAAAAATTGTTGGGAGCTAGTTTTTGTCTGTCGAGATCCAGAATCTGAAAAAACTCAAGTTTCCAGTCTTAAGGTGGGACTCATTCGGCATAGGTGGTGAATCAATCCTCTCCCAAATTTTTGAAAAATTAGGAGACAACTCTACAACACCAGATCTGGAAATGTCTTCTTGTCAGGTTGTCGAAGTCAGATCTGTAGAAAATAGACAAATAACTCTCTCCAAGCTTGAATTTGACTCAAGTTGACTTGAAGCACCTAGTTGACTTGAAAATCAATCTTCAACACCTAATAACCTACCAAATCTACAAACAAAGGGCTGCAAACAAACATGCAATAGGGGAAAAATGATTAGGGGTTAGTGAATAGGGGTTTTCCTTGGTCAAACCCCACTTTTGGTAATTAAACCCTTGAAAAGACAATGAAATGAAAGAGAAAGATAAACTAATAACATACAAGTGTTATCAACTTACCTAACCCTTGATAATGCAAGTCTAAAGTAATGTCAATGGTTGCTTCAAAGTGCTTGAATAGTGCTTGAATTATTGATGTAAAGTGCTTGAATGCTTGAAATGTAGAATTGGATGCTTGAATGAGTGAGGAGATTGTAGGAGATGTAAAATGAGGAGAAAATCACTTATTTATACAATTCTTGTTCCTTAGTCTCCGTTCATACCTCATCACAGGCTGACATCAAGTGATTTTGAATAAAACCCTGAAAGGAAATTTGAAATATTTTGAATTTGGGGCCAAGGGGGACTCATTTTCCACCCATGGCAAATGGGTCCCACCTAGGACCTAAAAAGAAGTGTCAAGAAAAATGTTGTATTTAATGTTGTTTGTCGGGATAATATGCAAAAATACACTTAATTACAACTTATGAGGGCATAAAGGGACCAAATAAAGCATGAGAAGGGTGTAAATAGTGAAAATATGCCTAGAAGAGCATGGAATCTTGTTACAAAACTTTACAACACTTCAAAATAGGACTTTTTGATGAGTAAAAAGGTGATTTTTAGGTAAATTGCATTAAATAGAGTCTAGAATAATGTAGAAACGTCTTACAAAACTTCACAACACCTTCACAAGGCATCGTTCTTTGAGTTTTAGTACCTAAATAAGCATGTTCAAGCCATGTTACAACATAAAATCAAAGCAACATAGTTCCAACACCATGAAACAAGACCTAAAAGGCCATTTTTCTATGACACACCAAGATAGAATATTGACATCAATATTGATATCAATGACAACATTGCAATGCATAACTACAATATAACTTGTACTCATCCCACATGATCATGTTTCCAATAGATGCATCAATGGCATCTCCTCATTCTCCAAATAATCTCTCCCTTTGTCATTGATGGAAACATGCCAAAATATTCTCCAAATTCACTCTCCCCCTTTGACATCAAGGGAAAAGGGTCTTGACATACTAGATCTCCCCTGACAAAAGTGTTCATGTATATACAAGTTGAAAAATTGAATTGACTACCCCCAAGAATGTTATGCATCATAATCAAACCAAAAATTTGTACCATAATTCACTATACACGATCTGTATATATACATTGGAGTCTAAAAACAATAAACTGAAAATGCATAAATAAATAGAAATACTGTCAACCAGAGGAGGATGACTCTTGAAGCTTTGCAACATGGAATTTCCATTCTTGTTTTCCTTCCTCCTATATCTTCTTGGCTATAACAAGCATCCTGCATTGGGTCTTAAGCTCCATGAGGAATTATTTAGCTTCTTCTAGAGTTTTGGGTACCAGATTAATCTTGGTAGCTTTATCAACACTAACAAGGGCACTAGAAATAGATGTGAACTTTGAGTTCATGAGATCCCTTATGTTTTCAAACTACATAATTATTTTCTCCTTTTTTCCATTCATTTGGAAGTATTTCTCATACAAATATTATATTGTTGATATTATGCTTCCATCTAGGTCATGTTTTGGGTCATATGCACTGGAAGCTCTATATGTTTGAGACTCAGTTGAGTCCATTTCCTATTTGATGTTCTTTGTGACTCTGGGCCACTTCATACAAAATTGGAATAGGGCTTTAGCCTCAGCCACATAAGCCTAAGCATCCATGAGAATTTCTCAAAATTTATTTTGTGCTTGTGCACACTTCTCTATAATCTTCAACAATCTCTTCTCTTCCACTTTCTTGTCTATTTCTTTCCCAAATTTTTTAAAGAATCAATAAAAAATTCATATTTCTCATACTGAAGAGTAAACTATTATGGCCTCTTGTAGGGTCTTCATAGCCTTTTCAATTAGCTCTCCACTCTTTTGATGAGTTTCTATGATTTCTGTTGATCACGATGTTAGTCACACACCAATAGTGCAAAAAAATCCTCACAAACAAACCACATGAGCCTATATTTACTTGAAATATTGAACTAGGATAACCTAAATCTTAGGTTGAATCAACTTAATCCCAAGACTTATTTGTGTTAGGTCTTGACCATACTAGGTTTGGATTAGGGTTCATTGTGTAATGTTGTTAATCATGAGGGGTAAATGAAAATTTTCAGTTCTCAAAGGAATCATAAAGATTGGTAAAAGATATTCTCGGTTTGGTCATTAGAAAATTTCATGAAATCAATAGATATGCAATAATATTTCATGAATTTCAAATAAATTTTCTATCACTTAAGTAGATTTAGCTTTAATAATTCAAGAATATGATGAAAATGGAAGATTTATAATAAAAATTTCATTCATTCATCTCTTTTTTAGGAACATTTTCTAAAATTTAAACATCTATACTAAAATAATGCATCAAAATAACTTGAAAAGTAAAATTACTCCTAGGTATTATCCATGCATTCCCCAAGAATTAGCTAAATCAAAGCAAACTACTCTATACTTCACCAAATTTCTTCATAGCTAGGCATATAATGATGCAAGATTTTAAAGAAAGGGAGGATTATTTGGACACTAGGTAGGTTTTGTATGCACCCTTAAATGGCACAGTAGACAATATTTTCCAACTGAACAAACAACTAGCTACAAAATATTTTATACTAGATAGTAGCTTTCAAATTAGCTTTTATATTGATTAGCTTCTATATGCATACAAGTTTTTAATCTGGAATAATTTAAAAAAAAAAAGAAAAAAGAACAAAACTTAAAGAAGTTTTGGCTCTTTTGACATCCACAAATTCTAAACTTAAAAATAAAAGTAAAGCATCAAATGGCCTTTTATAGGAACAATGAACCAAAAGTTAAAACTTAATTCCTTCAAAGGGAATCATAAACATGAAATCAGAAAATAGCACATGGCAGATGCCAGTTATCATTGGAATCTTCTAGACAGATTCAAAGCTTTGACTTCTTCATCAATGTTAGTCTTCAACTCCAAGCTCTGGTATACAAATGCTCTGCACAAAACAAGGCCATTGGTATTCTTCAAATTTTAGGACAATATGCCTCCATCGAGACTGGGAACAACCTACAAAAATTACTTTCAACAACATATCATTGTGCTAACCTCTAGTATCCTATATCCGGTTATTCATTGCCTTGTATTAGACTCTAGGTCTGATAACTCTTCCTCACCTTTATTTAATTGATACTCCCAAAAGGAAACCAATCCTGTTGCATACGTTCTTTTGAAATTCCTTGAATTAGCTTCTAGTTGTATTTGAGCTTGGTATAATTTTTTGATATCTAGAGGATATTTGCATTCCTCTACATCTTCTTTGTTTCATATTTTACCATAGCATTCCTACACTATATAATTTCATCAATGACTTCCCAGTTTAGTGAATAAACAAGGTCTTTATTCACTCTTTCAAGCCATTCCTTGAAAGATTTTACTTCTTTACCATCCTGTCCTAGAATCTTGGGATCACAATCCTATTGTGCTAGCATTTCAATGAAACCTGATCTCTGTTAATCAATTTATTACATTTCTTGGTGAATTTCTCAAATCCCTCTACACATTGCACTAAGGCATCACCTTCCCAATTTACCTATTCAATGATTATCTTTTCACTTATCAATTCCTAGACATCTATTTGAATGAGAGCCTTTAAGTTTTTCCTTTCAGCATCAATTTGTTCCTGGTGAAATCTACATTCTCCTAATCTTTTGGACTTTTCACACCAATGGTATGCCTCTTTGTACTTCCCAATTGCTTTTGTGATTAGTTCTTCCCCTTGTCTTACCAAGTATTGCATCCATTCTTTAAAAACACCAATTTCATGGTGAATTTTAAGGAAATTCATCCTATGCTTGACCAAATTGGGCTAATGATACTATAAAATTTTCTAGATGGACAATCTGTTATTTTAGCTCTCTTTACTTTTTTTACTTTTTTGCACCTTGGCAAAAATTTCCTCTAAATTGATCTTAATTTCTTCCAACTCCTATCCCTAGGATGAATGTCCAATCTTGATACTTGTCACTCTATACTTCTTTGGTGTTACCTCATGTTCTCTTTTATCCTCTGTGAGAGTAGCTATATGGATTGTTATCCCTCCATCTACATTCTTCTGCGTAACATTTTTTTTTTTTGCTCCTCGCCTAGGTTTAGGAGTTTCCACTTCTAGCATTAATCCCTTGAGATCTAGAGGTACTAATTCCATTTCCAATGTGGAAGCCAATTCCTCAACTAACCAATTGGATGCATCTTCAATATATTCTACCTTTGCACTATTTGTATGTTCTTGGTCTTCAGTATGCTTAGGAACTTATCCTCTTACATTTTCAACCTCGCCTGCCACATCCTCCAAGAATGGAACATTTTCAGTATTCACTGGCATGGATTCTAGATTACCAAGACTCAACACTGCCTCTGCATCTCAAAGACTTATATTTTTCTATCTAGCCATGTGCTTAATATCAATCTTTGGGGCATCACTTTCTTCATGTCTTGTTACATCAAGATCCTCTTCATTCCTCACCTCACCATTCAAAGTTTTTCAATGCTCTATATTTTCAACTTCAACCTAATCTTCTCTTGTCTTTTCAAAAACCTACATTTGCTCAACATGATTTTCACCATTCTCTAGCAAAAGTTAGGAATAAATTATATCTTCAATAACAACACCCTCAATGGGAACCTGATATGTAGCTTCCCCTATTTCCTTTTCAACAAGTATTTCAAGTTTTCCTACCTATGGGGCAAGTGTTCCTCTTATGAAATATTCTTCTTCAACATCTATAGGAATTGACCTTGTATCTGACATTTCTTCCACCAATGGTTGTACAATGGGTTTCTCCTTATATTTCTCCTCTTTTACTCATTACATCATCACACCCCATTTCTCCATTTGTTCCCTAAATTTCTCTTCATTTAATTCAAAACTCTCTTCTAGAGCCACATGAGTCTTTCTGAGTGTCTTTTTAATTGCAACTATATTGAATAAAAGGGGAGAAGTAAATAATGCTACAACTCTCTGGGATGCAGAGCTTGCCTAAGCATGAGTATTCATTTTCATTCTCACCTCTTCATCAGTCATAGGCTGAATCTTCAACTTTGTTGTGGAAGAAGATGTTTCTTTAGGCTTCACTGTCACTTTAACCTTACTTGGTCCAGTTTCTTTATGTTGGCTAGTTGGCACAAATTAAACTCTCTATCTTGAGGCATCGAGAGTTCTCTCCTCAATATGCAAAACTATATCTTCCTTGCTAGATTTTCTTCTAAGCAAGCTCCTCATACCCAGACTCACCTTCTTCTCTTTGTTTCTTCTTTGTATTCAGTGAGTATGTGGGCTTGACCCTAACTTATCTTAAAGTTTTACAATAATCATCAATCCATCATTGAGTATGCACCACAACCTGTTCATAAATTTCCTCAACAGTCATTATTTCTTTGCTTTCATAATTTTTTTCCAAAATAGGTTCATAATAAACCTTGGTTCAATTATAAACTGGATTCAAAACCTCTCCATCATCTTCATACAACTAATCTATAATGTCATGGATCTTAAGAATCAATGCTGATTGCAATTACAACCTTTGATATGATCTTTTCCTCATTTTGTGTTTGTCATCACAAATGAGCCAAAAATATTCTAAATGATGAACATAGGAACACTTGTTAGATATCCACTTGGAAATATTCCCCTCTAGATCATAGTTATTTCTATGGAGTGTGAAGAACTCCAATATGTACATCTTTAATTCCTCTTCACAAAAATTAGCCACTTTAGCTACATTACACTTATAATTCCCCATTGTGATGGGAAATTTGACAGAACTTCTTTTATGTGCCATGTTGAAAAGAGCATGAGATGAATTCATCTTTCTTACCAATTCCAATAGTAAATTTTTTTATGGTTGGGTACCTGGGTAACATGAAAGGGCATCCTTTGAACCCTTCCACCCTGATGTAGGTGAAAGTGGGAAACTGAATCTACCACCCTCCAACCTACTTAATAATTATTTGTCCTTCTAGAGACAACCATTTAGCTTTGTAACCTTCCAATATCCTTACCAACTTCATGGAAAGAACATCATTAACTCTCTAACAATGCTCCTTGTATTCATGAATAGTAATTTGGGGTAAATGAGCATATATCAGACTATTCCCTATTTCTTTGCCTAGGATACCAAATCTATTCAACCCTTGCTTATTTCCCCTTAAGGTGCAGGAATAAATCACTTATGATGATATATAAAACTATCCTGACTATGGAAATGCCATCACCTGATCATGTTGCCTTTCGCTGATAAATATTTCCTAATGCATCTGTACAGTGCCTTCCATTAATTTGACTATCATTAGGAACATCCATGGTTCAAATTTACAGACATCTCTAATTCCAACTATTTTGTTTAACATGGTTATAACATCTTGAAAATTTGGGTTGAACATAGATCTTAAAATTGTTTTCATTTGCTTTGTAATTTCCTCTTAGCACCACTTTGTACTCATTATTTTCTTATTATGCTCTTTGGCACTCAAGTAGGTTTTATCCTTTGTTCTTACATCTACTAGGTTCATTTAAGGAAATGTGAGGAGCCCAAATGTATATACAATTCCTTTCATAGAGAGATATGCATAGATTCTTCCTTCCTTTTGAACAAATCTCTTATCTAGGTTGTAACAATTTAAACATTGCACAACCAATTGAGGGGCCTCCATCACTAGCAAAAACCCTTATGCTAAATGTAACCTACTTACTATAACATTCTTCATACACTGAGAGGTGTTTTCATTCCAGGTTTGTGCAATGAATTTGACATTAGAAAAGCATCTTGAATGGGTATTGATTATTATCCCACCAAATGATATAGCTTGTGGAGCAAAATATTGAAACTCATTTTCTAGCCTTGCTTCAGAAGTACTTATATTCACCTGTGTGTCTTTCATTTTTTTATAGATATGTTCCTTGTGTGTGAGTTAGGGTTAAATTTAACCAGTTATCTTCAACAATTCTAATCTACATTTGGTTAAATTTATTTCAAAACAATCAACATTTCAATTACCATAGGAAATATCATTATCTTGAGACATGTATACATAAGATGACTAGAAGAATTTCAATTATTCAAATCATACTTGATTTTGTTAATGATAAAAATCATTTTTAGAATGCATCTTCAAAACCCTCAGTAGCCATGTTCTTGGTTTCTTGAGGTTTACCTTTCTTTGTGCACTGTAATATTAGTCTTGATCTTCCAATGTCCTTGAAAAATAGAAATATGGCACAAGGTAAAGTGTTGTAAAAGTAACTACATGCTTGAGGTGGTGCCAAGTACATGTGTAGATCACCACCTTCATTAATTACTTGTTACAATGCTTTAATTTTCTTGAATAAAGGTGCAATTATGGTGAATTAGGGTTCAAATCACAAACAACTTGGTTTCTACACAGGCCCACCATTAGAGAAGAAGATGGCACATAAAACTTACATGTGACACTTGTGTGTCAGTTTGATTCTTACAAGGAAAAGGATTTTTGATACATGACCATTGATGATCATGTGAAGCAGTTTTTCCTTAATCATTTTTTATTTTTGGCTTTTATATATTTTTGGCTTCAGGATGAATCCACGCTCAAAGAAAAAGTTGTTCTAAAAGGTGTGCAATGCACCACATGGTGGTTGCATGGCTTTTTATTATCATATTCCTTTCAGAAGAAAGTCGAGACATGTGTCAACTCGGTGAATATTTTCTTAAGGGCAGTTTTCTTAAACCTGGGAATCCCTGCCTGCTCGACACATCATCTCTTCACTACAAGTAGTTTGCACTTTTAGAAGTGGTCTCTTTTGGAGTTTGTTGGAACATGCTTGGTCTTCCTTGTTTTCAAGATGGAAACTTTGAGTTGGAATTGTCGATTTGCGTGATTGGACAACCAAATTTTTGCTAGGTTGTTTTCTAGGAGTTGATTACTTTCAAATAGTGATCTTTGCTAAATATCTAAAATGACATAAATGAGGTAGTTGAAAATTAATGAGAAAAGATTGCCACGACCTAACAAGAGATATAAGATTGGATTGTGAGCTATCAAATGCTAGCATCTAGCAGTATTTACTTTTGGGATGTTGGTAGTGTTTCTCCCTTCTTTTAGCTATAAATAGGAAGAGGCAATAGAAGAAAGAATTTTTTTTCCCTTTGGAAAAAAAGTTCTTTTATTTTTTCTTTAGTTATAGAGACATTTTTTAGAAGCTAAAAGCTTGTAGAACACTGCTTCTCTCTGGCATGTTATGTTGTTTTTACTCAAACTATTATTGGATTGGCATCCAACCTTTGTTTTTAAAGTCCATTTGATATTTAAGTATGAACTGTTTGGAAGAAATCTTTAAAATTGTGCATGTTATGGCCTTTGTCAAGTTTCCTTCTTTATTCTTTCATTCAGAATGAAACACCATGTTAAGCTTTATTTAGATAGTTTGAGTAGTTGATTTCCATGTTGTAGGCTTATGTGATATAGGAATAACTTATTGAAACTAGATTATGTCTATGGAAATTTTTTAGTTTCTTTAAGGGTTATTGTTTCTTCATATTATGATATAACAAGAGGAAGGGTCTATGTAATTTTTGAATGTTTTTCTATTAACCTTGGGAACTTTTATGCTTGACAGGACCTTAATGAACACTACCTATAGGGAGATTTGAAAGAATGCACCATGCTTATATTTAACCTTTGTTGCTCATTCTCTTCCCAACAATGAAGGGTTGTGGCATTTTGTATCTAATGTATCATTCATAGAAGAGAATCAAGCTTGAAATGTTGTAAAAGATTTGGCACATCACCATTTTTATGTTTAATAATTACATTTCTTTGTACCCTTTTTCTCCAAAACATAGAGAAGAACCAAATTTATATAAAAATCCTAGAGGTATTAAGTGAGGCACAAATCAGTCCCCCACTCGCTGAATTTCCCATAAGGCTATCAGAGAGGTGCAAGATTTGATGATCAACAATTCTTTTTCTGGCATGCCCAGTGGGAAACAAAGTTTTTTGAATGTTTGATTAGAAATCTGAAATATTTCTTAAATCAGGCCAAGGAAAGAAGTTGAAAGTTTCATGCCTAGAATCCAAACAAGAGCATCTTCAATAGGTCATTTCTAGTACTCCTAGTTACCTACCTCATTATCTTGGAGAAGAAGGCTTACAGGTTATGTATCACTTGTAAGGAGTAATAGAGTGAGAAGTGAGAGCCCAATATCTAGAGCCTCATCTACTCCACCTCGAGGCCGAACTTTCCAAATCAGAATACCAGTATACCCAATTTGTAGGAATCTATTCTCCATGGCTCATATAATTTCCCTTGCTCCTAGAAATTTCACAAATTGGGATAGTGACAGTCTGCTACAACCACCTACACCCCCAGATGTATGGCCTTCCATACCTGCTAATAGCCTCAAGGCTATTCCAAAAATTTTCAATGAAGACTTCAAAACCCCCTCCGAACACCTTTAAGATATAGCAGAGGTATGTAGGGTGCATAACATAGTAGAGGAAAATATTGCTTTTAAGCTATTGGCCACCTTTTTTAATGGAAAATATCAATATTGTTATTGATTTTTGGCTTTTGATTCTATCTAATCCTGGAATCAACTCAAAGAAAGGTTGTTCGAATGATTCTCAGAGAAGGGAGATCATTCTTTATTGCTACATCAATTGATCACCATCAAAAGAGCCCCACAAAAGGCCATGAGCAAATTCAACACCAAGTTTCACAAAACCTGACGAAGAATCCCTATGACTTCCTGACCTCCAACTTTGATGGTGTTCATGTTCTACCTGAAGGCCTTCAATTCACATATCATGGTGATGATAACCTCCATGGGAGGGGATATCTTACTCGATGCATATGAGTTGGATGTGCATGTGGAGAACAATTTTATTGATGTTAGAAAACTTCCACCATGACCTTAGATGCCTATATTCATAGAAATCTTTGGTGGTCTCCAAGAAGAAGCTACTCCAAGCACTTCAGCTACACAAGTGGTGATTCCAACCATACTACAATCCATGTATGTGTACCCCTCCACTCATCCAAGCACATCAGGCTCTTCCTCTATAGCAATGAACATCAACGATATGAAAATTCTAATGCAATATTTCACTAATGATTTGGTTCTCATAAAATGATAGTAAGTGATGCCTTCAAAGCAAGCCACTTAGACCTATCAAGGGGGAATGCCACCCTATCAACAAAACACATACCAAGGACCCTCAAGAGGAGGAAGTCAACAAATTAAATCTGCAAATAAGATAGTCCTAGTCACTATGCTAGTACAAGTGGTCAAGGACAGAAAGAGTAAAGAGTTAATCCTAGGTCAAAACAACCTGGCAGAAGATGAGAACATATGGTGCTTCCCATGTAGTGATAGACACATGCCCCAAAATTTTTTGAGGGTAAATATGCAATAGAAGATAGTGGAACAAAGAAACAAGGGAACGCTCCTGAATGTGGAAGAATATGAGTCCCCTGAAATGGAAAATGTCTACTTTAGAGAGAAAATGAAAGGAATGTCTTTAGAGCAAGAGTTGGACATTGTGTCTGACCAAGTGCTATTTTCATGGATGGAGAAAGAAGATGTATTAAAAAATGAAGCTTTGATGACTAGTGCCCCACAAGTATAGTCATACTACAACACAAGATTGAAAAGAAGGCTCATAGGAGAATATGTACAACAATCTCTTCTGTGTCCTTAGCCATGACAACCACCACTACAAGAAAAAAGGCTTCGCAGGCCACTAGCTAACCTACTCTGCAGCCACAAACTTTGTCGTTGCTAGAGAAGGAGTTGGATAAGATGTTAGATAAGATGCCGAGCCCATTCATGAAAGATCGATTTCCTTTGAAGATGAGAGAGATACCACCATTTAAGCCCAAGGTCCAAGCATTCAAAACACTCGATGTGGTGGAACAACTAAACAAGGAACCTACTAATGTATCTCTGTGGGATGTCATATCCATTCTTGAATAAAAGACATTGCTTCAAGAAACATTAAAGAAAGAAGAACAAATACTACAAATAGATACAACTATTCCATGTGATCAAAGTGAAGATAAAGAACTTGCGTCAGGCCCTCAAGCTTGGAAAGCCAAAACTTATGTGAATGATGCAGACAATGTAAAAGAGAAAGAGGTAAGCAAACCAAAGCCCATGCCTTTCTTTTTAATACTCATTGTGGGAGATAAAATTTTGCATAATAATTTGATTGATTCAGAAGTTAGTACAATAGTCATGCCAAAGCAAGTGGCCAATGCCCTCAAACTTAAGTATGAGCCGCTTGAGAAGGGAATCATGCAATTGGATGGCAAGAAGGTTGCAACCATTGGTCAGATTAAAGATCTATCTTTAACCCTCTTCTCATGTTCAAGCTAAATGGTCACACAAGAAATAATGGTGATAGACATTCCCCTAGTCTTCAGAATGTGTCTCTCAATAGATTTCACTCTAAAGCTTGGTGGGTATTTGGTGCTCAATTGGTCCCACCTGATATTGAGGACCAAGCATGTGGTGAAGATGAAAATCCTATCCAAATCTTTGCATCCAAAACATAGCAGAAAATGTAGTCCTATGATTTGAAGTAGCACATACCTCCTTTTCACAAGGGGAGAGATATCGTGTAGAGATGTTAGAAGATAAAGAAGACACGAGTGATTAGACTCCTGAAGAGGAGGTCCTCTTCAGCCAATTCATTGAATCCAACCCATTTGACAACTTTCATACGACAAGACTAGGCACCTATATGATCTTCGATGAAATTCAAGTCTTTTTGAAAATGATGAAGGATTGGGAGGAACATGATGATCTAGGTGACAACTGTCTATGGACCTTATATTTTGATGGCACCAAATGCAAGGTTGATTCTATAACAGGTTTTTGATTAGTGTTCCTAACAAGATTGGAGACCCTCAAGGCTTTTTATTTTTAGTTCTCATGCTTGAATAATGATGCAACATATGAAGCTTTCGTTCATGGTTTGATTCTTGTAGAATGAATGGGAATAAAGAGGATGAAAGCATTTAGAGACTCAAAGTTAGTTGTGAGCTAGGTCTGTGGGAAAGCAGTTGTGAAGAATATAATAATGAAGTTGTATAAACATCATATATGGGATCTAATTGATAGTTTTGAAGCTTCAATATACGAGTAATTCCTTAGTCTCAAAATAGTGTCACTGATCAGATGGCTTCAATCGGTTCATAATTCGAACCAGTTTTCAATTCAACAACAAAGTAGAGTGTAGTATAAATCATCATCCAACTAGAAATCCTTGAAAATGATCAAAATTGGAAGGTATTTGAAGATGATATTCAGATCGCTACCTTTCTATAGAAATTAGGAAGAGCTTCCAACTATTCATAGCCAGGAGAAAAATCTCTTGAAGAGCAAGTTATCTAGTAAAAAGGCGATAAGCTTCCTTGAAGCTTAATCTACCTTGAAAATGTTTTTTATTATGAGGATGCAAGAAATAGTAAATAGAGGTTCATGACAGATGTGAGGGATTATGAAGAGCTTGATTTTGGAAGTGGAAGAAAGCTGAAATTTAGAAGAGAGATGTGGAAGGACAAGGAAAGACTAAAAGATCTATGATAATGGGGTTATAGCCTGGACCTATGATGATCTCATAGGGTATGACCTGGGCATAATTTAACATACCATAATTTAGGGTATGACCTAGGTAAGATCTATGTTCCATGATCAGATCCCATCTAACAAAAAAAGGCTAGTCAATCCAAAGGTTGAAGTATTGATGGTGCAAGAGCTCACCAAATTAATCGAATCAAGGATTATATATCCAATTAAATATTCCACCTGGGTGTATAATCTAGTACCAGTTCGAAAAAAGGATGGTGATATTAGGATTTTTGTTGATTTTAGATAATTGAATAAAGTCTCTCTAAAATACCACTACCCTTTTCCATCAATGGAGTAGATCCTCTAGGTCGTGGGTGGATCAGAGATGTTTTCATTACTTGATGGTTTCTTGGGTTATAACTGGGTATATGTAAAAGAAGGTGACCAACATAAAACAATATTTACCACTAAGTGGGGAATGTTTGCATACTCAAAAATGTTGTTTTGACTTTCAAATGTTGGTGCAAATTTTTAGTGAGCAATGGATATTTCCTTTAGAGGATTAATTAATTTGACTATTTTCATATATCTGGATGACCTAATGATCATTTCAAAGTCAAAAAATGATCACTTTGATAATCTGGAGTAGGTTTTCCATAAATGTCAATAGTTCAGGATTTCTTTGAATCGAAAAAATTGAGTCTTTGGGGTGCCCCAAGGAAAGCTACTTGGTTTTGTGGTGTCAAAGGAGGGAATAGTAATAGACCCTGAAAGGGTGGGTTCTATAATGGAGTTACCCCTACCAATGAATCATAAAGGGTTGTAGTCTTTTCTAGGGAAAATTAACTTTGTATGTAGATTCATTTTTCTAGGCATCATGAGACCTATCACGCTTATGCTCAAAAAGAACCTGATGTTCAAATGGTATGTAGATTCATTTCAGACTTTATAGGCATCATGAGACCTATCACGCTTATGCTCAAAAAGAACCTGATGTTCAAATGGACCCCTGAGGGAAAAGAATCTTTCGAGCAGATAAACATAGCTATCTTTTTTACCTCAGTGTTGGCTAACCTAGACTTTTCCAAACATTTTCTACTCTATGTATACAGTGGAAACCATACCATAGCTTCGGTGCTCACTTAGAAGGACAAGGGAATTAATGGAGAGCATTTTATCACATTTCACTCAAGGACTCTTAAAGGATATGAGGGTATAATTTTGTTGAAAAGAAAGATTTTTCCATTGTTAAAAGCCTAAATATGTTCTAACACTTGGTGTCATCCATTAAAATCACCATTCTCATTGCTCATCCCAGTGTGTGGGAGTATATCACCGAAGGTGAGATAATAGAGAAGAGAGAAAATTGGATCACCAATATCCTAGAGTATGATGTGGAAATTAGACCAACCAAGCTAGTTCGGGGAAGAGGTCTTTGTGAATACCTTGCACAAGAATCAAGCTTCATAGCTAAAAAGGAGACCGATCAAGTCTACACAAACCATTTCGAGTCCGACGAGTCCTAGGTGGTGGATCGAATGTAGTATATGCAAATGGGGTAGTACCCGACCAACCTTCCATCTCACAAGAGGTGATAATACTAACTACAAGGTGCTAGGTATGTATTAGTTGAAGGTATCTTATTTAAAAGAAATTATGATGGTGTCCTACCTCAATGCTTAGACAAGCCACAAACAGAAAGAGTTCTTAATGAATTTTGTAGCAGTCCTAAAGGTGGACATTTCTCTGCCAAGACTACCACCTTGAAGATAATGTGAGAAAGATATTATTAGCCCTCTATGTTTTTTGAAGCACACCATTTTCTACAAAAGTGTACTCAGTTCAGATATTTTGTTGGAAAAAGAAAGAATTTCACCTCGCCTTTGAGCCCAATTGTAACTGAAGAACCCTTCCCTCAATGGGGTTTGGATTTTGTCAAAATGATAAACCCTATTTCTAGTGTTGGCCATAAGTGGATCCTTACAGTGACTGATTACTTCACAAGGTGGACAGAGGCCATTTCCCTAAAAAATGCTATAGACGGTGAGATCGTCAATTTCCTTGAAGAGTTGGTAACCATATTTGGTTTTCCAAAAACCATCATATCTGAAAATGGTTGAGCTTTTGTAGGATCAAGGATGTCATATTTTTCTACAAACATGGGGTTTACCTTACAACTTCATCAAACTACTACCCACAAGGAAATGGGTTAGTGGAGTCAACCAAGGAAAACCTAATTAGGTTAATCAAGTGCATCAGGTTAGAAAAACAAAGAGATTCACACAATCACCTACAAGCTACTCTATGGGAAGACCAAATTATGCCCAAGCAGATCTTGAAGGCCTCTCCTTATGAACTATTATATGGAAAAGAGGTAGTTTTACTTGTTTCCATAGAAATCCCTACCTTACATTGAAGAAAACAAAAGGATGGAAGTAAGGTTAGTGGAACTCCTCAAACTAGAGGAAGATAGAGAAAAGGATTATGGAGCCATAATCGGTTGCCAATAGATAGTGAAGTGGTGGTTTGGTATAAAGACCTCCAACCTATATTTCAGGGAAGGGAGCTTGGTACTAAAGTACGATGAGCACACTGTGAAACTAGGGAAAAACACAAAATTTGAAGGGCTATGGAAGGGACCCTTCCAAATCAGTGCATGCAAAGAAAATAATGCAAACAAGATTGAAGATATGTAAGGTAACTCTTTGGATATACTGGTGAATAGTATTTATATAAGCTTGTTCCATTAAATACAGGGATCTTTAAACAAATTCATAGTTATGTACTATATGTAAAAATTATGTAAATATGTTTTAGTTTTGAGAAAAAACCATGAGAAAAACACTGAGGAAATAGAAAATTATTGTATTATATTATATTCATCAAAAATTTACAATGTAATACAAGCTCGAGGCTCATATTTAAACATGAAGCTCTCTCGAGCAAAACCCAAAAAGAGTCACAAGAAAAAAGAAGCAAAAAGGATGCAACATGCAAAAAATGGTAAAGCTAAGCCTCCATCCATTGTAAAGCAGTTGAAGTGACTTGTCATCGGGTTCTTCTTCTTCTTTATTGATTTCTTCTTCTTCTTTTTCAAGATGCAAAAGGGGGCTGAACACACAACACACATGAGTTGATCGCAGTGCTGACCTCAGTTCTCTTTTCCATGGCTATACACTAGAAACTCAAAGTGTTTCTTCCAGTCGAGCCCAAAAATGTGTTCCATGCCATACTACAACAACAAGAAGGTGGTTGTTATCAGAGCCAATGAACGATGCCCTTCAAGGTCCATGGTGTAAAATTTAGTGAGGAAAGGAAACCAGGCTACGTCTATCCCGTAATCAATGTGCCTGTGGATATCCATGGCACTCATAATGTCAACACTAGTGATAGCCACTTGCATGATTTTTTCAAGCCCTTCCAACACTACAGAGTCAAACATTTCATGGCACAATTCAATTATCATGGGCTTGGCAATGTTCAAGTTGAGTAGGGAGGTGACAAAGTAGGAAAGAACATTGCAGTTGCTCCTCAACTGGTTCTCATCTTTAATATATTCCTAGCCAACTACCCACTAGAACACAATGAGAACAAGGTAGTCACACTTCATCACTAGATGCTTAATTATGTCATAGGTGACCTCACCCATGAAGGTGTACTGTGGCATCTGTGGTAGAAGCTGAATGGGAGTACCTAGGCCAACCAACATTATATCAAAGCAGCAGAGTGTGGCAGATTGGGAGATAGCGAGAAGAGCTTGCTAAACTTAAAAGGCTATCTTTCAAATGAATATTATAATAAGGTGGCATAGCTATTTATAGAAAAGATATGTCAACAAACTTAACCAATAGGTAGTCTATTTTTGGCTAGATGGAAATAGAGAAAATATCAAAGTAGCTAGAGCAAAGGAGATGAATCATATAGAAAATCTAACAAGAGTTCTTGAGAAATAAATTTGGACATTGGGAGTAAATGCTCTCGTATGTCGATCGTCGACATGTGTCCTTTTCCATCATCAACACTAGCTAGCTTGCTTATGTGAAAAGACATGGATTAACATGCTAAGTTATGAAAAATTAAATCTATGTGTCTTTTCAAAGGTACCTTTTCACTACTAAAACATGTTTCTCCTAGCTAAAAGTGTGCTTTCCAATGCAATTAACTTATTTGTGAAAGAGGTGGCGGAGAGAAATTATTAATTACATTCTTATGGAATTTTTGGCATTCCTATGGGATACAAATCCTAAATCCACATGTATCACCTCGGTGGTAGCATTTAATATATCAATGATAAGGGTAGAGCCTTAACTACATGTATGTGTGAATGAATTAACTGCACCCAAAAGGAAGATTTTTCTAAGTAGCAAAAAAACAAGTAGTTGTTTTGTTGAAGAAACTCTCTACAACTTCTTGACTCAACCATGGCGAAGCCATTAATGTGTAGTAGAAAGTTTGGAGCCTCATCTAAGAGGTTGGGTTATGCTAATATCTTTGGGAGGAATTTATTTTCAAATGTCCTAGTGCTAGAAGAATGACCAATTGAATTTTGTAAATCAGTGCAACCGGATTATTGAATCAGAAGAGAGGTGGTGTAGGACTTTGGCGACAACATTTTTGACCCAAAATTAGCAGATAACCCTAAAAACCTTAGGGAGAGGGCACTCCAAAGAATGATAGACCCTGGGTCATCTGAAGGTTTTGTGTCTCAGCTTTGGAATTTTGGTTTTCCACAGTTTATGTTACCTACTATACACCCATGCCCAAAGCTAGTTAATGCATGTGCCAAGAGATTCAACAAGGAGATAGGAGTTATTTCTGGCAACAAGATCAAAGTTACAATTTCTGTAGTGGCCATATGGGATATGTTGTGTATCCCTTAAACTTGGGGCATCAAATGCTTTGATGAGGAAATGATGGAAAATTTCTGGGAAAATAGACCCAAAAAAGGAAACTTTTATGAGGAAGAAACGAAGGAAAGACCAGAGAGAAATCACTTTTCTTTTTCCCTTGCACACAGAAAGTTCAAGAAAGACACACAATCTATCTTCTCAATGTTGGCCTAGATTTATAGCCTTGATAATCATGAGAAGTCCATCCCTTCTAGATGGGATTGGATTTTATGCTCAAGAGGGAGAAGAGTCAAAAGTACTATAATTTTTTTGATGTAATATCCAAAGGGATGTTGGAGCAACTGAAGACCTATGATACTAAGTATAAATTCTGGTATTCTTTCTTGGATCACTTGATTTTGCATCAAACTTATGAGTTGCTAGAGATAATTTTTCTAGTGTTTAGGTTTGATGTAAAGGGTTTCTATCAGCTAGTTTCTGTATGGAGTCATGTGCTTTTGAAGACATGGGATTACTATTGGTTTGTGAATTATTTTATGAGGCTGGTACTGGGTATGTGTAGAATCATGATGGGCCAAAAAGTGGTGATATGATGGGTATGTGTAGGGTATGTGGCTGACGACTTTTTTTTACCCAAAATTGATGAAACAAAAAGGGTTTTTAAAGGAGATTTTCAGCTTTCTACCAATATAAATTATGTTTTACTTTGAATTTAATAAATAATTATTATTCATTTTCTATTTGAATTATGACTAAAGTCCTGATTCATAGGTTGATTGAAAAACATCTATAGCTTTCAAACTGTATCACATTTTTTGAATCCAAAACATGCATCACATTCTATGTTTTGCATACTATAGGATTAAAAAATAAATGAATTTCATGAAGTTTTCACCAAGTTAAGGTGGTCAGACATACAAGTTTTTATATTTTTTTAAAAAATTTAATAAAAAATTCATAATTAATTATTACTTGGAAAAAATTTACAAAAAATTATGAATCACATCGAGACATGAGTCCTCTACTTATATCTAAAATCTTATAAAAAATATTATCATTTTATTCTAGTTAGGGTGGTGAGACAGACACATACTTCTTATTTTTTCCATGAAATTTAAGTACTACTACATTGAAATTTCAAATTTTCACCAAATATATATATTTTTTTAAATAAACCTAGTAGTTTAGAAACTAGATTTCAATTTGCTACAGATTCTATTCTTTCATATTTTTGAAATAATATAGATAACTTATTCAAATTTTTGCGTTAAGTTGTCTAACTCTGTTTTTTCTAAATTTTTTGCCACTTAAGGGCCTATTTTTTCCATTATGATCCTACACATACCCTACTTCAAGACTTATTGCCATGCCCTATGGGCCATTTCTCTTTTGAGGTCTTACAATGGATAAAAACTCCGCTAACCCTGGTGGATTATTTTTTGGGTGAAGATTTTACTTTTCTCCAATTCCATTGTTTGACTGGGGAGCCTTTCAGACTCCCCAAATTTGTAACAGATAGAGTTTTTTCTTTGGAGGCATGTCGATAGGAAACCCTTGCTGACAATACCTATGGCACCAAAAGGAATAAGACAAGGTTATACCTGATCCCCCTCAACATTTCCAACAATCAGGTAACACTAGGAAGGTGGAAGGAAGAGGGCAAGCTTACAAATAAACTGGTGGCCTTAGGCTTGGTTCTAATTTGTGACACGTGGGACTACAATCTATTTAAGAACCTCCCAACTTTGAGACATGAGAGTCAGCAATATTTCAACTTGAGGAAGAATCTGACTTAGGAAAGGCTAGAAGTATACATTGTCTTGGCCTACATACCATTCAAATGGCAAAAATGGTTGAATTTCTATCTAGTATAGGAAGAATATTAGAAGAACCCCCTGATGGGTAAATCCCTCAATACACAAATAAAACGCAAGGGATGGTCAAAAAGGAAGAAGGAAACTTTTTAAAGGTTCCAATAAGAGATGAGATGCCTTAATTCCTATTCAGAGATTTTCATCTACATGATGAAAGGTTTGAAGAGATTTATGATGAAAAGGATGATACTAAAAATAGCAATTTAGAGACAAGTCATGAGATTGAGTAGGAGAAGCTTCTACACCATGCTTCCAAACCCCAACAATTAGACAAAAAAAAAGGGTCAAAGCAAAAGGAATCACAAATCACATCCTTCGCCAGTGGCTAAGTAAAGGGAAAAGAGCCCAACAATCCCTAAGAAGGTTTGATATTGTTATTGAAGGCCAAGTTTTGACAAGATTGGCCGCCAAAGGATTAGAACATAGTAGTTTCAATCATAGGAAGAGGAGACGAATCCAAGATCTAGGTAGACCCGCTGCGTCAGCCCAAGGAGAAGAAAAAGTGGAGTCTTTTCTGCAAAGTGTTTCAACCGTCGTAGCCTAGGTAAGTTTACTCACTCTCTTCTTCATGCCTCTGCATCTCTAGTTACTCCTCTACCCCCATCTATGGAGAAGAGTCCTCCATCCAAAGACCTTGATATTTTGTTCCTAAATACACCCCTACCATTTTTAATGAACCTTGTGAAGCAACCCTGCACATCAAGTGAGCAACATTTTCCTTGGACGCTATTGATTCTTTAATCGCCCTATCAAGGACCCACATTGAAAGAGTTGAAACATCCATGTTTCCCATTAATCTTGATCCATCTGCTTGTGGGAAAACATCTCTATTGGAAAAAGAAGGGAAGACAACTGAGAGGGGGGGTGAATCAGTTGTCATAGAATATTAAACTTTTCAAACTATACTTAAATTAATCTCAAATCTGATGAATGAATAATAAACCAAAAAAAATTAACACATCAAAAACACAGGGAACATGAAGATTTTTTACATGGAAACCCTATTAGGGGTAAAACCACGGTCGATGTTAGTCCACAATATTATACCCTATTAAATGTATAATGAGAATAATAATGGGAATGCACATGCATTCAGGCACACTTCCTAGAGCTCACTGCTCAAATACAAGAGGGATCACTACCCAACAATACACAAGTAATTTGGATTAGATCCACAAGGTGTGAACTAAGAAAATAGCTTCTACACAAGCTTGATTATAGTTTCAGTTAAGCACAAAAAACCTTCCTCACACTTCACTCAACCTTCTTCTCACTATGCTTTGCAATCGAATGATTTGATCAATATTTACGCACTTTCTCTTTCTCTAGATTTCCTTTTCTTTCACACACTTTTCTACACTAACTTCACCTAAACAATCACTCTTATATATCCGCAACATGAAATACATCAACAACTTAGTTGGCCAGAAATATAAAACATATTTACAATGTCAACCCAACTTTACAAATAAATTTTAATCTGAATCAAACTCCAGTGGCTAATATTATGATGTGACCCAAAACAATATATTTGAGGGTGCCAAACATTCAAAATTTGATATTCAAGGATCCACAACACGTTACAACCATTATTTCGGCTAGTAGCATGAAAACCTAAACATACTCAAGAAAAATTTTCAACCACGAGTACTTTGATCAACGCGGACATACAATAAGAATAGAGAATGATCTAGAAGCATCTAAAAACAATAAAAACTAATAGAGAAGCATCCACAACAACAAAAATTATCACAATCACATAATCTTCAATCAGGAACATAGACAAAACTCATAGAAACATTGTCAGAACACAATTGTTCATAGCATGACCAAATCTTCATGCATAGCTCTAAAACTTTTGGTAGATGAACTAGATACTGTCAACAATAAACCCTTTAGTCCACAACAATTGATATTCATCGTACAAAACAAAACACTTTCATGACCTTTACTGTTCCATTGGAAACCAACAACTCTGTAACAATTTTCTCAATATCCTCAACATATATAGCCTTCACTACAACAATGCTAGTAGTGTTGACATCAATGACAACCACATATCAGAAACACAACCACAACATCCAACAATTTTCCCTTTTGGCATTGATGGCAACACATGATGTGAAAAATACCATCAACATAGTTGCACTAACTCCCCCTTAGATTTTGACTCTTCTCCTCAACTTCTCTTCTCCCCAAAAGGATTTTTCACATTTCTCTTCTCCCCCTTTGACATCAATGGAAAAGGTAAGCATTACCTTCCCACATACAAGCTCTGAACCACATATCTGCACATCTGACTACTCCCCCTAAGTAGCATCCATGGAAACATCAATCCAGATTTGAAAATATCTATGAAGCACAGAGATTGATGCAAGTAAATGCATCTCTAGTTCATATTAGGAGGGGTAATCACCCCTATCATCCCTTTGAGATACTCAAAAGTATCCTTCATCAATTGCTTAGTGAAAATTTCTACAACCTGTTCTTTGGTAGGAACATACTCCAGTCTTACTTCTTTCTCATTCACTTTCTCCCTCAAGAAGTGAAACTTAATTGATATATGCTTGGTCTTAGAGTGTAGCACCAGATTCTTTGATATGTTAATTGCACATGAGTTTTCATAGTATATGGAAATATGTTCATCATATACTATAATATCTTTCAGCATCTATTTAATCCACATCACTTGAGTACATTTATTTTCAGCAGCAATATACTCTGCCTCAGCAGTAGATAGGGAAATGGAATTATACTTTTTACTCAACCAAGACACCAGCTTCTTCCCTAGGAAGAAGGCACCACCACTAGTACTCTTCCTATCATCAACATCTCCTACCCAATCCACATCAGTATATGCAATCAAAGTAAGATCATCATCCTTAGGATATCAAAGCCCAAAGTCAATTGTTCCTTTTAGATATATGAAGATTCTCTTTACAATAGTCACATGAGACTCTTTTGGATCAGCCTAAAATATAGCAACCATACATACAACATTCATAATGTCTGGTTTGGTCTAAGTTAAATAGAGAAATCCACCAATCATTGACATGTATCTTGTTTTATTTTCCTTAGGATAATCATCATTCTATGTTAACTTGCATCCAGTCACCATGGGAGTACCAACGGGCTTTGAGTCTTCCATGCAAAAATTCTTTAGTAGCTCTCTCACATATTTGGACTAAGCTATGAAAATTCCATTTTCTAACTAAGTAACTTCCAATCCCAGAAAGAACTTCATCTCTCCAATTATACTCATCTCAAATTCATTCTTCATTTCATCAACAAACTTCATACATAGATTATCATTTCCTCTAAAAATAATGTCATCAACAAAGACCTCAATAATTAGCTCTTTGACATGATCCAACTTGAAATACATGTTTTTGTTAGCAGTACCTTTATTGAATCCAAGCTTTAGTAAGTATTTGTCTAGTCTAGCATACTAGGCTCTAGGGGCTTGCTTGAGTCCATATAGACCTTTCTTTAATCAGAAAACCATGTCTTCCTTATCAGTTAGTTGAAATCCATCCGATTGTTCAATATATACTTCTTCTAGGTCACCATTCAGAAAAGTTGACTTCACATCCATTTGATAGAATTTATAGTTCTTATATGCAACATAAGCAAGAAATAGTCTTACAGCTTCAATTCTAGCAATAGGGGCAAAGGTTTCTTCAAAATCAATAGCTTCCATTTGTGAATACCCTTTACATACTAGTCTTGCTTTATTCTACACCACTTCACCTTGTTCATTCAGCTTATTCTGAAAGACCCATTTAGTACCAATCACATTTTTGTCTTTAGGTCTGGGAACAAGTATCCATGTATCATTCTTTTCAATCTGCATCAGTTATTCCTTCATAGCTTCCATCCAGTGTTTATCATTGAAAGCTTCATTGAAATCTTTAGGCTCAATCTTGGAAATCAAGCCATACTCTTTTGCAATCTTTCTTCTAGTTTGCACATCTTTATTCTTGTCTCCTATAATTTGATTTTCATAATTATTTAGCTTTACATACCTTGGAACCTTAGGGATTTCTTGAAATTTTGGTTCTTTTGTTCTTTCTTTTGCACTTGCACTTTTCTTTGCTTACTAACTACCTTGATTTACCAAAACAAATGGAAGTTCTTTTACTAGAACATATGGAACAATTTGAAGTTGATTCCATGTCTAAGAATTTTTCCCTTTGTTTGTGTTGTCTTCCTAGACATCTAAATCATATCCACAATATCTGAATGATCTAGCAGAGTCCTCATCAACTCTAAAATTTGCACTTTCAACCATTTTTCTTAATCTTTTTATATAGCACCGGTAGGCCTTGCTTTTAGTAGAGTAAGCTAGAAAGATTCCTTCATTGCTTCTTGCATCAAATTTTCCTATGTTCTCATCTCTCTTAATATAACATTTGCTTCCAAAGATCTTGAAATATTTAACAGTAGGCGTATAACCAAACCATAGTTCAGAAGGAGTCTTACCAGAACTACCATTGACATTTGTTTGGTTTAAAGTGTACACAACAGTGCTTATAGCTTCACTCCTATAGATTTGAAGCACATTTCCTTCTATCATCATTGTTCTAGCAACATCTAGAATTGTTTTGTTCTTTCTCTCTGCAACTCCATTCTATTGAGGGATTCGGGGAGCAGATAACTTTCTTTTGATTCCATGTTCTTTAAAAAAGGAATTGAACTCCCTAGAGGTGAACTCACCACCTCTGTCTAACCTTAAGCATTTAATTTTCAGACCTTTCTCATTCTCTTCCATAGCTTTGAAACTTTTGAACTTCTCTAATGCTTCACATTTCTCTCTTAAGAAAGCAACCCATATCATCCTAGACTAATCATCAATAACAAGTGTAAAGTACCTTTCTCCATTAAGAATTCTAACTCTAGAGGGACCACATAGATTAGTATGTACCAGCTCCAGTAATCCATTTCAATGATGTTTTTTCCAAAAAGAAACTCTAGTCTTTTTTCCCATCTAACATTCGTTGAAAATTGTGTTACTAGGCTTTACTAGCTTCGGTAGATCTCTCACTACTTGAGTGGATATTACTTTGAAAATGTTATCAAAATTCACATGACATAGCCTCCTATTCCATAACCAACTTTCATCTACTTGAGCAATTAAGCAACTTTCACTAGCAGCATTTAGGTGAAAAATATTTCCTTCTGTCTTTTTACCTGAAGCAATTATTTTTCTAGATCTTCCAAGTATCATGCATCTTCCATCTTTGAATTAAAGATCATAACCCTTTTCCACCATCTTTCCAACACTCAACAAGTTGTGCTTCAATCCTTCAACATAAAGCACATCATCAATGTTATGCTTACCACCAAGACAAATAGATTCTCTACCACAAACCATGCCAACATTGTTATCTCCAAATATTACAACCCCACCATCATACTTCTCTAGAATTAAAAATTTTCTTTTTTCACAAATCATATGATGTGAGCATCTGCTATCAATAACCCACTCATCTTTTTCTTCAATTCACACTGCAAGAGCTTTCTAAACTTTGGCAAATTTAGTAGGAACTTGACCATTTTCATTGATAGCAAGGAACACCCATCCATCCTCATTTCCATTATCTTTATCAGACTCGTCATTTGTCACTCCTTCTTGAACATAGTAACATTTCTTTTGGAATCTAGATTTTTTAGGCTTAGATCTAGGAACTCTTTCAAGAAACCTTGATGCAAAATGACCTATTTTACTGAAAGAAAAAAATTTAATAGGAAACACTCCTTTATACTTACATTGTCCTCTTCCTTCTTTCTTCACAATTAGTGCTTCCAATTCTTCTACCTCTCTTTCTTCATATTCAAGCTATTTCAATTCTTCATCATACTTGGATGACTTTCTGGAACACTCTCCTAGATTATCTTTTCTTGTTTCTTCTAGATACAATAGCCTTGAATGTAGATTCAGTCTTGGCAACAAATTCACCGAATTCACTCAACTCAAAGGCAACAATTTTACCAATCAGTGTATCTCTTGTCATATTCATCAATGATTTGGTTTCCTCAATAGCATGAGCCTTTTCTTTGTAAGAGGGAGGAAATGATTTGAGCACTTTAGCTACAATTTCTTCCTCTTCTAGGGTACCACCAACACATCTAATACCCATCACTATTTCATTTACTCTCTGCATAAAAGAAGAGATATTTTCATCTTCACCCATCTTCAAATTTTCATACTTTCCTTTCAAACTCTATAGCTTAGCCATCTTCACATGTACATCTCCTTCATACAAAGTTTCCAGCTTTGTCCAAATCTCATGAGCTGTCTTCAAACCTATCACATTCTTCATCTCCAAATTTGTTAGAGTGCTTAGCAAAGCTTCCATAGCCCTAACATTATTCTTAGACTCTTTAATCTCCTGAGCAGTGGAAGGACCATTCTGAGGAATAACATATGGATTCTTTGTAATCTTCTAGAAGGGTTCTCCAATACACCTCAAATGACATTCCATCCTAGCTTTCCACAATGAGTAGTTTGTTCCATCGAATCTAGGATTGTCCTTCTTATATGATGCCATCTCGGATCACCTCAAGATTTTAAAATTCTTCAGAGGAACCTGCTCTGATACCAATTGTTGGAAAAAAAAAGGACAAAAAAATGAGAGGGGGCTGAATTAGTCATCACAGAATATTAAAATTTTTAAAATTTACTTAACTTAATCTCAGATCTAATGAATGAACAATAAACCAAAAAAAATTAACACATAAAAAACACAAGGAACGCCAAGATTTTTTTATGTGGAAATCCTATTAGGGGAAAATCACAGTGGATGTTAGTCCACAATATTATACCCTATTAAAAGAATAATGAGAATAATAATGGGAATGCACATGCATTCAGGCACACTGCCTAGAACTCACTGCTCAAATACAAGAAGGATCATTTCCCAACAATACATAGTAATTTGGATTAGATCCATTGGGTGTGAACTGAGAAAATAGCTTCTACACAAGCCTGATTACAGTTCCAGTTAAGCATAGAAAACCTTCCTCACACTTCGCTCAACCTTCTTCTCACTCTGCTCTGCAATTGAATGATTAGATCAATGTTTGTGCACTTTCTCTTTCTCTGGCTTTCCTTTCCTTTCACACACTTTTCGACACTAACTTCAATCAAACAATCACTCTTATATATCCACAACATGAAATACATCAACAACTTAGTCGGACAAAAATATAAAACATATTTACAATGTCGGCCCAAGTTTACAAATAAATTTTAATGTGAATCAAACATCGTTGGCTAATATTATGATGTGACCCAAAAAAATATCTTTAAGGGTTCCAAACATTCAATTTTTGATCTTCAAGGATCCACAACACATTACAACCATTATGTCCACCAGGAGCATGAGAACCTGAACATACTCGAGAAAAATATTCAACCATGAGCACTCTGATCAATGCGGACGTACAACAAGAATAGAGAATGATCTAGAAGCATCCATAAACAATTAGAACTAATAGAGAAGCATCTATAACAACAAAAATGATCAGAATCACATAATCTTCAATCAGGAACACAAATAGAACCCATAGAAACACTTTCAGAACATAACTATTCATAGCATGATCAAATCTTCACATGAACCTCTAAAAATTTTGGTAGATGAACTAGATACTATTAGCAATAAACCCTTTAGTCCACAACAACTGATCTTCATCGTACAGAACAAAACACCTTCATGACCTTTACTGTTCCACTGGCAACTAGTAACTCTGTAAAAATTTTCTCAATATCCTCGACATATACAACCTTCACTACAACAATGCTAGTAGTGTTGACATCAATGACAACCACATATCAGCAACACAACCACAACATCCAAAAATGTCTCCTTCCACCCATGTCTTTTTCCACTCTGATTTATTTTTTGCTTACTCAATCTCAATTTGGTATTCCATCATTTTCTATGATAATGCTCCCATTTTCCTCCTTCCATGCTCATACATCTGAGGTTTCTCCTTCCATCACCCTTTTTGGTCTCCCTCCAGGTGCTTCCATTACCATACAAAGTATTGATACCCCTCAAAGTCTCAAAGAGAATTTTGATGCAACCTATCAAGTCTGATAGATCAAAAAGAAAAAATGGCTATTAAAGAACACCATGTTGTTAGCTACCAAGAATATTGAAGCTTGCTTCAATGAAGAGTAAAATTTTGTACTGATCACTACCATGAAGCTACTTGTGTCCAAGGATAAGGCAAAAATGTAGATGGAGGATTATGACATCAGAGCCATGGGTCTAGATTTAAATGAAACTCACCCACGTGAAAAGGTGGTCCTAGCTAAGGTCACCTAGAAGGTGGTATATGCAAATTATGAAAGGCTAGACAAGAAATTGAAGAAGCACAAGGTAGAGTTGATGAATGTAAAGGAAACAGTGAATAGGCTATAGATAGAGATCAAGTCCAAGGATGTCAAAATGGCCCACATAAGATATATACAAAATCAGCAAGGTGAATCAACTAAGTTGCTTGAAGAGGCCCAAGGTGAATATTTTCAACTATATGCTAAAATTGAAAAGTTGAGAGTTGAGCTTGCTACTAAGCACCAGAAAAACACAGAGTACCAATGTACTTAGGAAAACATAAAGAGAGAGATACATGGCATCCAATATTAAGCTTTTAACAATCTAAAAAAGGCCCAGATAGAAGAAGAAGATTCAATACAGGAGATCATGTCCATTCTATAGGCCCACAATCAAGAGATTAGAAGGTTGAAGTCAAAACTAAAAAATGCTCTTAGAGAAAAGAATCAAATGGAGGAGAATATAAGATCAAGAGAGGCTTAGTTCCATTAGGAGTTAACTATTGCACAAGGGTTTGGGACCCTCCTAATATTAAAGAATTTAATATCTACACACTAGGAAAGGATCATAGTTGTGGTTGACATTCTCAGGCCCGCTTTACAGTTTTTAAGGGGTGTTCAGGAATTAAACAGAAAGGTTGACCCGATGGCTGACCAAATTTTGTAGATATATGCTCCCCAAGTGATGGAATCACAAAATATGATTTCTAGATTGTGTGTGGCCACTAATGAGGCTCTAAAAGGTGTAGGGATTTTGGATCAAAGGGCCCGCCACCTCCAACAAAGCAAACAAGATCGTCAACTACTACAAGATCACAACAAGATGCAAGGAATTCTAGGCAGTGTTGAACAAAAGGGTCGATGAAATCTAAAAATATTTTAATGTTTTGATTAGTTGTAGTTTACCTCCCCCTTTTTCATTGGATGGAGATGTGCTATCAATCGAGCAGATCATAGATTCAATCAAACATAAGGTCCATAATTCTACAGAACTCTCAAGTTCTAGCGCAACACCCACCATTGATAAAATTGAGCACAAGATATTTCCTCTTTCTCATCTCTATTATCACCTTGGGGCAGTTTCAACAAGATGGGAGTTGTTTCATTCAAGGAAGTATTTGAGCTAGACCAAGCGTACAATCTCATTTTTTCTCTTGTCCGACTGACTAATTTGGAATGGGAGATGAAACATTTTTCCTTCCTCAAAATCCAAGAATTTATAGAGCCCTAGGTTCATGCTTCAACAAGTGAAGGCCCCCTACAAGTCGCCAGAACTATGAAGCAATTTTTCCTTGTTCATTTCTTTATTTTTAGCTTTTATATGATTTTGGCTTTAGGATGAGTCCAAACTCAAAGTAAAAGTGGTTCTGAAAGGCACACAATGTGCCATGTGATAGCTGTGCATATTTTGATTATCATCTTCCTTTTAGAAGAAAGTCAGGACATGTGTTAGCTTGGCGTAGATTTTCTCAAGGGAAATTTTCTAAAACCTAAAAATCCCCACCTACTCGACACATCATCTCTTTTTGTAGGTAGTTTGCGCTTATAGAAGCGATCTCTTTTGGAGTTTTTCAGAGCATGCTAGGTATTCCTTGTTTTTCAGGATGGAAACTTTGAGTCGGCATCATCAAGCCACATGATTGGTCAACTAGATCTTCGCTAGGCTATTTCTAGGATTTGATTGCTTTCAGATAGTGATCTTTGCTAAATATCTAAAATGACATAAATGAGGTAGTTGAAAACTAATGAGAAAATATTTCTACAACCTAACAAGAGATCTAAGATCAAACCATGAGCTATCAAATGCTAGAATCTAGTAGTATTTAATTCCAGGACATTGGTAGCATTTATCCCTTTTTTTAGCTATAAATAGGAAGAGGCGGTAGAAGAAATAAAAAGTTTTCCCTTTGGAAAAGAATTTCTTTTAGTTTTTCTTTAGTTATAGAGATATTTTTAGAAGCTAAAATCTTGTAGAACACTACTTCTCTTTGACATGTTATATTGTTTTTACTCAAACTATTATCGGATTGGCATCCGACCTTTGTTTTTAAAGTTCATTTGATATTTAAGCACAAACTATTTGGAAGAAATCTTTGAAACTGTGTATGTTATGGCCTTTGTCAAGTTTCCTTCTTTATGCTTTTGTTCATAATGAAACACAATGTTAAGCTTAATTCATATAATGAGTAGTTGATTTCCATCCTATAGGCTTATGTGATATAGGAATAACTTGCTAATACTAGATTATGTCTATTGAACTTTTTTAGTTTCTTTAAGGGTTATTGTTTCTTCATATTACTCTATAACAAGAGGAAGGTTATATGCAATTTCTGAATGTTTTTCTGTAAACCTTTGAAAATTTTATGCTTGATTAGACCTTAATAGACACTACCTGTGGGGAGATTTGAAAGACTACAATGTGCTTATATTCAACCTTTGCTACTTGTTCTTTTACCAACAATGAAGGGTTGTGGAATTTTATGTCTAATATATCATTCACAAAAGAGAATCAAGCTTGAAATGTTGTAAAAGCTTTGGCACATCACCATTTTTATGTTTTATATTTATATTTCCTTCTACCCTTTTTCTTCAAAACTCAAAGAAGAGCCAAATTTCTATAAAAATCTTGGAGGTATTCAGTGAGGCACAAATTAGTCCCCCACTCGTTGAATTACCCATAAGGCTGTCAGAGAGGCACAAAATTTGATGATCGACAAATCACAAGATTTGAATCATCCAATATCAGACCTTGGAAAGATTACTGGGAACTAGGACATTTTCCCACTGGGTCCATGGGAACTAGCTGCAAAGAGAGGAATTGGGAACCGAGTTCGAGCAGGACCAAAATGATTTAAACATGTTTGCAATAGAACCTTTGGTTTTTGACCTCTGATTAAAGAAACAAAAATCAACCATCAGACTAATCGATGGAGAAAGAGGACTCACATGCACCAGGATGATTTAACCACTAGGTAGGAAGCTAGTACAAGCCAAAGATACAATATCCTTGACACAACCACATCAACTCTGAGTCTCCAGGGTCTTGAAAATTGACAAAACTTAGGGAGAAAACTCCAACACTCTGAATTTAGGAAAGACAAGGATTTAAGCAATGACTAGGAAGGCTGAAACAAAACTTGCATTTTACCATTTCTTGTTAAAGAACACATTGAAGCGAGAAAATTCAAAGGAAAGAAAAGAAGGGTAGCATAAAAAGGGTTCCACATTTTTCCAATGAGTAAAAATGGGGTGTGTTGTGAGACCACACAACAACTAGCAACCAACAAAACTAAACATTTAATAGAAAGTCAATTCCGGTCCTAATAACCATGCTTCAACTTTCTTTAGTATCCAAATTATAAATAGTTATACATTCATTCTGACATTCCATCTTCACTTTAGCCAGCAGACAATATTAAACGTTACTAAGCTCACATGTGTGCAATTGGTTTATTCTGTTATAATAAAATTAAGGAATATGAAATGTTTGTACGGACCTACATAATTTGGAAATTATTTTTAAGCCAACCTTGGATAGAGCCTTACAACCATTCAAGCGTCCATAGTCCTGGCAAGGTTATCTCCATAATTCCCCCAAACATAGCTCTACTGCTAGTCAAGCGTCCATAGCCCTAGTAGAGATATTTGGATAGTCTAAAGAGTTGAATTTTTCTCTTTTGATATTTCTTTGAAATTCATTTTTTCTCTTTCTTTTTTTTCTTTTGATATTTCAATGTAAGCTCATTTGCTTCAACTTGTAGGAAATGAAACCCACTATTATGTTGAGAATCACAATGGTATCTAATGGAGCTTCTCAAAATTTGTAATTTCTGAGTAGCCCATGGAATTTGTCTACACTTTAAACCCTTGTCCTCATGTTTGGATAGGGTTTTTACTTTGAAATCCTTCTATTCTTCTAATGTCACATTGACCTACCCTGCCAGTTTCTAGTTCTTTAAGTCATCACTTGAGCCATCATGTGTGTTCAGCCACTAACCCCTTTGGTTTAGAGTGTCAGTCACCCAATTGGTCATTGATTTTAATTATTTCCTAAAGTCGGGTCTTAATTTTTTCCCAAATGACTTAAGCTTAAGTCATGTATCTGTGAGGGTCAAATCATCATCGGCCTAACAATGGCCCCTTATTTAATGCTAACCTTGTCATGTATGCAGGTTTAATGATTTGAGACCATGGGAAATGATCCTGGCCATACCTTGCCAGCTCGCAGATGATAAATGTCAGTCGGTTATGTAGTGCAAGGACAACAAGATGAAGAAGTGTGTCCTCATATGGATGTGGGACCCATTCTCCACTCTTTGGCTCACTGCCCATGGTTCTGAACTGATGGAAAAGATTAAGTTTTGGGGACAATCTTTTCCATTCCCCACTGGCTCACAAGGAAAAAGTGAATGTTCATTAAAGGTTGCGAGATCAGTGAGATCTTGACACGTGGGTTAATCCACCAACTTTGTGAGACAGATGAAGCTTGCTGATGGATGAGTTTCCATCTAATGTGGATCAACACTATTGGCCAAGAAAAATGAACTAAACATTGTTGGAATTCAAACCCAGTCAACTCAAAGTGAGCTATTTGATATACCATTTCATCAAAAGATCAAAGACTAACATTCAAAATTGGTAAACAGGCATGTGATAGTTGTTTAATTATGCAACCAGTAGGAATTAATTATTTGCTCTTTGCAAATGTGATCAAATTGATCTTTGTGCATGTGGAGACTTAATTATCAGTAATCATGAAGTATGATATGCAGATTTCCATGCACTTGGGAATTAAACATTGACAATACGCATGCCAACAAGTTTCCTAGTTTGCACATGTGTTTTCATTAAGCATTGATAATTTCTATCATCACATTGCCCAATAAATACAAGTTGAGAGCTGTTATTTTTTCCATCACAATTAGCAGTCAAGACTCTTGAGTGTGTGTAGGAAAGCCAAGATTACAAGTGCAAGTTCTTTAACTTGTAGGATGAATAAGTTTGGCACCTCGTTTGTTCCAATGCGGAGGTCTCCTCGGCTTAATCTATAGATTTCCTATGGTGAAGACTTAGAGCACATGTAGGATACTCATAAGGATATTCATGGCGAGAAATCTACACCTATTGTTAACAGGTGTAGTCATCGTTTGAAGGGCCAAGTTGCGAGCTCAAAAGTAATGGAAGAAAAAGAAAAAGGATATGTTGGGCCTTCCAGTAGAATTCAGAGGAATATTTGATATGGTTGTGGTTCTTTAAAGCGGCAGAACTCTCCCATTGATATCACGGACATCCCATTTGAAATTTAAACCGAGATGGACTCTTGCTATCACTAGTATCTCGAGACTCCGGGTCGAGTTCCATCCCCTGGAGCTGAGTTATTGTCCATCCCGCCTTTAGTTGTCAAGACTCGAGTGGGTGAGATGGTATTGTACTGAAACATGATGAGGACAAGGAAGGAGATGAGGTTTCTTCTCCATCTCTCACGATGATACGAAGTGGGTGTGTGTACCATGGATTTGGTGCTGGTAGTGGAAGGTCTTCTAGTTGTTGAAAATATGGTGTGTGGAATGAAAATTTTGTGTTGTTTGATAATTTCTATGGTGGTTGTTTTTTCTCTCTACATACGTGGCTGATATTTTTGAGGTGTTGGATGTTGATTGTGTGCTCTCGTGGTAATATGAGCGTCAGACTTGTCGCTTACCTAGCAACCAAGGGAAATTTTGGTGATGCTTTACTTTTCCCTCTTTGGTGGCTATTGTAGTTTTTTTTCCTCGTTTCAATGTGTTACTACAAAATTGGCATGTGGGAAATTTTGAAATGCAGATGAAATTTGAAGTGAAATAATTTTTTTTAATGTGGTATGCATTTCAAGCCAAAAGCTTGTATGTTCCCTTATTCTATAAAATGGAATTTAGGTCTCATTTGCAAGAGTTTCTAATCTCTTGAGTCTTTAGGTCCAATATATGAAAGGGTAGAAATTAGAAGAATACCAGTAAGTGAAGTAGTTGAATTGTCTTGGTCCTTGAACTATGCATATGTAAATCTTAAATAGTCTTATAGAAATTACTGATATTGAAGCAAATTTTGTGTATAATTCATATAATCTTCTATGTAATTCATCTTGAAATTTTTGAATACAATATCAAGCATGTAATGTTCATCTTCAAATGTTTTGTTTGAATGCATATCTTTATTTCTGCCTTGGTTTATAGAATTTATTAAATTCTTAAATAAGGTCATGAATTTGTGAGGATTTATAGAGGATTTGGTAAGAAGTGATGTGTTATGCACAGTGAGTTTTCACAATGCAAGACCTTATGAAAACAATCCAAAATTATCAGATTTAAAGAATTTCTATATAACTAGTTGTAAGATGCATGACTCCATTTCCCGATAGATGAAGACACTAGTCTATTTATCATGGTATTTTTTATTTGAACGATAATAATATATCAAACCATGGACTCAAGGATACAATACAAATATCTTAAAATTTACTTACTATGAGACATGTATGTGAGATATTTTCTTTGTTCCTATTCAATTGATAGTTATTTGCTTGAAGATTAGCCTAACTTTGAGTGAATTATGTTATTTACCCCTCATAGGAACCAATCTATGATTTTCTTTTTCATTCATTGAGATAGTCAAATAAAATTTTAGAAGGAACACCCTCCTAGGTCCCAAGAGCCTAAAGCGTAGAACATTTTAGTCTTTGACTGAATCTTGTCAGTTGGCCATTCATTTTAAGGGTCTTGAATATGGAAGTTGGCTACTCTTTAGAGATTTCTTAGGTGTACTAGAAAAACACCAATATAATGGCGACTCTACTGGCGATATTCTCTTTCTCCAAACACAGATAAAAAATGCAGAGTTAAAGGGTGAACCTAGTAGATAATTTGAGTACAACAAAGATTGAAGGATCTGAATGTGACTCTACTGTGGAAGAAAGCCCAAAACATACTCTATTTTTAAAGAAACTTCATCTCATTTGAAGTTCAACCCTCTAAAAGGAGGTGGCGACTCTGACTCAAAGAACCTGATAAAGCATACATCAATTGATCGGATCTGTAGTTTGAAAGACAAAGGATAGTCACCCATTGCGAATTATGAGGTACTTTCATAGAATTTGAAGAAATTAGAGCATATTATGGGTAAATCAAGATAAATTTCCCATGCTTGAGATGTAAATGATTCCCTAGTAGAAGAATTATCACTAGATGAGGGAATATTAGTAATAATTTAGCTTGCTTTTGTGTAAATGTTGAAATTGTTGCATTATGATAAAAGGAGCATGGTAAATTGTTAGATCTTAGGAAAAATTTGTAAGGAATATACATGATAAATCCTTAGGATCATATTGGTAAAAGGAATTGAGACAATATTGTATAATTGCATGATTATATTCTAAATTCATTTTCAAGAGTTAAGGGTGACTTGTCCATTTATGCCATCTGGTGTAAATATGGATAAAAGCATTCAAGGTGAACAGTCATTGTCCCACCAAGGAAGTTTTAGTACTGATAGGTACAGGGCCATCAACTTTGAGAATATTTGTGGTTATCCAAATATGGTACCACCTAAGGTCAAGGACAAAATACCCAGATTTAGTGGTGAAAATTTAGAATCAACAAGTAAGCATGCGCAAGAATATGCTGATGTGATGGGTGATTACGAGATAGATTCTGAAGATGTGGTTATGAAGCTTTTTGTTCAATCACTGAAAGGAGATGCAAGATACTGGTTATCTTTCTTGCCAATTTCCTCTATACATTGTTGGAGTGAACTTAAGGTAGTCTTCATGGAACAATTTGGTGAAAGGATAAATCCAAGTGTTGCAAGGAAGAATTTCATGGAGATTTCTAGGGATAAGGAAGAATTAATCCCTACTTCCAACCTTAGATTTGTAAAGGTCATTAGGAAAATCCCTGAACACATGAGGACAAACGATGCATAATGTTTGGTTGTGTATTTGGGAGCATTTGATAGTAAGATGATCTTCTTGTTAAAGGATAAAGGGCCTACCACCTTACAACAAGCCTGCCAAGAGGCTATGAATATTGAGAACAATTTGAAATACTCAATCATGAGAGGACTTGTGACTTCTAGAATAAATAGCTCTAATAGAATTAAGATTATTGAGCCAAACAAATCAAGAAGTAGAATTTTTTATCAAGAAAAGGATCCCATAGATGTTACATCTGCATTACTCCCACAAGATGTAGAATAGGAGCAAGAATCAACTTCATATCAACTAGGACCAGGAAGGGCTAACTTAATTTTCTTTGTTAGAAAATTGTATGAGATGAAAAGACATGTAAATGAGTCACCATGTGACTTGTTTTCAAGATTCTTAGATGTTCTGATGGAGATACCTAAGGGTGTTAGACCCAATGATTTAATGTCCATTGATTTGTTTTGTGAAGCTTATAAATCGAGATTAAGCAAATTGCCTAAGAATTTGATGCCTCATAGTATTGATCAAGTATTGGATTGGATAAACATTATGGAAGATATTAAGCATAGTTATATGCCGCTAGTTGTTTCCCAGAATGTGGGCAATGATTTCCATAGTGAGGAGGATCAGAGGCTAAGACTAATAGATCAAGGAGAAGCATCAAGGTCTGAACAACTAACTATTGAATGTTGTCATTTTACAAGAAACATAGAAGCAGATTCAAGTAGTAGTGATGAGGATGAATACAAAGTGTGAGGACAAGGAAATAATACCTAATTATCTTCCCTCAAATGTCATAAGCTGTGATAAAACACAAGAGGTACATAGTGAAACTACACAAATTGATTCGTCCATGAATAATGATGCACCAGTCAGTGATAGGAATGCACTTGGTTTCAATTATATGGCACAAATGAGGAATCAAAGGGAGGAGATTGAACTTGTTCAATCTTCCATTGAATATGATTCTTCTTAAGAAATGGATATGGAATCTCTTGCTTCTAGTAGGGGGTATGTTAATAGTCTTGAAGGGGTGTGTTTCCTAGGTACTGAGTGATTCTCTTCATGTGAAGAATTTTTGAATGTGGATCAATTGTTATGAGTGCAAATGATGAAGATGATATTGAAAATGTTTCTCTCTATTCTTCAAGTGATGACACCGATTTTGAATGCACTAATGCTCAAACTTATTCTATTCCTAACACTAAGGAAGATGAAGTGCATGTGACTATCATGAAGGTATGGAAAATACTTTATTTGATGAACCTCCACTAGATAGTGAGGTTATAAATGATGATTCCTATTGGTGGAGAAACAACCCTCTATTTGAAGAAAATCATGATGAGTACTTAGCAAGTACTACTAGTGAACATGTTGTGGATGGTACAAAAAAAAGCCAAGATGATACTGAGGTAGGTAAGTTTTCCTTTGAAGATGTTGAGCCTCACTTAATAGTTTCCCAACTGAATGGAGGATGTGGCGACACAAAAACTGGTGAATTGGTTTACTAACATGTGATTGAGAAAATTGTACTTGATAAGCATCAAGAGAATGATTCAAACTTATTGACATCTGAATGTGTTAATAGCTCACATGATGAAGGAGTTCAGGACTATGATGGAAACTTTGAATGTAGTATTGCTATCAAAAGGGATGTAGATGATTATGCTAATTTTCCTATGGAAATTGGATATGTGTTTGAAAAGATGGTTGAAGTGTCAACGATTCATGTTCCACATGATGATATTTTCCTTGACATAAAAGTAAGACCACTCTTGGGTGACCAAAAGGAAAATCATGATTAATACATTGATACTCAAGCAACACCATTTTATATTGAGGAGAAGGAATTATTTGATGATTCTACAAAATATGTTAATATTGCAAGATTATTTGATCCATGTGATGAGGAGCAATTCAAAGGTATGGATAACCAGAGGAATGATGTTAGTCAGTATGAAGTATGAAGCTGCATTGGAATTTTTTATAGATCCTCCTTACATTATGGACCTTATCATGGAACTACTTTCATCTCATGAAGGCAATACTTGTGGCAAGGTGATGGAAAGTATACCTGATGTTGTGTTTCTTTTCCCTGATCTTGTAAAGGATTGGGAAAGTATGAGCCAAAGTGCTTATGAGGTTTTCAAATTTGATGAACAAATGGGATGTGATCCTACACTTCATGATTGTGTGGAATATGAGGGTTTTATATTCCAAGTGTAGTTTGGTGAACCTATAGTGGAGAGGGATGATGAATGGGGTAACATTACATCAAATGGAATAGATAGTATCAATTGTCATGATGCTAATGGCCTGGAATTGCACAATGCACATGTTAATCCAAAGTTGTCAAAGAAATCCAAACTGTTTGATAGAGGAAAGGATTGTCCCTAAATTTTGGGGGCCATAGGCCTCTGCTTTGAAGAGTGAAGCCAATTGTGTGAAGAGGCTTCTCATGGACATGAATTGCATGTATATTTTGTACATAGGTTGGTCTAGTGTGTTTGGTTTCTATTGTGTCTACTTGCCTTGTCTAGGTAGGCTCTTGGGTTTTTTTCTTCTACCCTGGTCTACTTCAACCTGAGATTTGGATTCTCACTATACCCACTGGGGGTGTACATCCCTGAGTATCAGCCATTGATGGAGATTCTCAAATTTTTCAATTTCTAAGCAGTCCAAAACTTTTTCTACACTTTAAACCCTTGTCCCCATGTTTGGATAGGGTTTTGACTTTGATATCCTTCTATTCTTCTAATTTCACGTTGACATACACTGCCAGTTTCCAGTTCTTTAAGTCATCACTTGATCCATCATGTGCATTCGACCACCAACCCTTTTGGTTTAGAGCACCGGTCACGTAGTTGCTTTTCAATTTTAATCATTTCCTAAAGTCAGGTCTTAATTTTTTCTCGAGTGACTTAAGCTTAAGTCATGTATCTATGAGGATCAAATCATCATTAGCTTAACAACGGCCCCTTATTTAATGCTAACCTTGTTGTGTATGTAGGTTTAACGATTTGAAACCATGGGAAATGATCCTGGCTATACCACGCCAGCTCATAGATGATAAATTTCGGTCAGTTATGCAGTGAGATGAAGATGTGTGTCCTCATATAGACCTAGGGCCCATTCTCCATTCTATGGCTTGCTGCCTATGGTTCTGAACTGACAGGAAAGATTAAGTGTTGGGGACAATCTACACCATTCCCTGCTGGCTCACAAGGAAAAAGTGAATGCTCATTAAAGGTTGCGAGATCAACAAGATCCCAACACATGGGTTAATCCACCAAGTTTGTGAGATAGATGAAGCTTTCCAACAGATGAGTTACCATCTGATGTGGATCAACACTATTGGCCAAGACAATGAACTAAGCATTGTTGGAATTCAAACTGAATTAGCCCAAAGTGAGTAGTCTGATCTACCATTTCATCAAAAGATCAAAGACTGACATTCAAAATTGGTAAACAGCCACGTGATAACCGTTTAACTCTACAACTAGTGGGAATTAATGTTCTACTCTTTGCAAATGTGATCAAATTGATCTTTTTGCATGTGGAGACTTAATTGTAGGTAATCATGAAGAATGATATGCAGATTTCCATGCACTTAGGAATTAAATGATGACAATATGCATGCCAACGAGTTGCCTAGTTTGTGCATGTGTTTTCATTAAGCATTGATGATTTCTATAATCACATTTCCCAATAAATATAGGTTGAGAGCTACTATTTTCACCATCATAATTAGCAATCAAGACTTTTGAGTGTGTGCAAGAAATCCAAGATTAAAAGTGCAAGTTCTTCAAGTTGCAGGATGAATAAGTCTGGCACCTCATTTATTCCAATGTGGAGGTCTCCTCAGCTTAATCTGTAAAGGTCTCATGACAAAGACCTAGAGAACATGTAGGATACTCATAAGGATATTCATGGTGAGAAATCTACACCTTTCCTTACCAGTTGTAGTCACCATTTGAAGGGCCAAGCTGCAAGCTCAGAAGTAATGGAAGCAAATGAAAAAGGATTTGTTGGGCCTTCTAGCAAAATTCAAAGGAATACTTGATATGGTCGTGGTTCTTTTAGATATCATAACTCTCCCATTGATGTCATAGACAACTTGTTTTAAATTGAAACTGAGACAGACTCTTTTTATCACCAGTATCTCAAGACTCTAAGTTGGGTTCCATCCCCTGGAGCTGAGGTATTTTTCGTCCCACCTTTACCTTTCAAGACTCTGAGTGGGAAAGATGGTGTTGTGCTGAAACATGACAAGGATGAGGAAGGAGTTGAGGTTTCTTCTCCATCTCTCATGACAACACGAAGTGGGCACGTGTACCATGGATTGGGTGCTGGTGGTGGAAGGTCTTCTGGTTGCTAAAAAGATGGTTTGAGGAATGTAAATTTTGTGTTGTTTGATAATTTCTATGGTGGTTTATTTTTCTCTCTACATACATGGATGATATTTTTGAGGTGTTGGATGCTAACTATGCACTCTCATGGAAATATGAGTGTCGAACTTGTTGCTTACCTAGTGGCCGAGGGAAATTTTGGTAGAACTTTACTTTTCCCTCTTCGGTGGCTATTGTAGTTGTGGTTTCCTCATTTCAATGTCTTACTGTAGAATCAACATTTGGGGAATTTCAAAATGTAGATGAAATTTGAAGTGAAATGATTTTTTGTAATGTGGTATGCATTTCAAGCCAGAAGCTTGTTTTCTCCCTTATTCTATAAAAGGGAATTCAAGGCTCATTTGTAAGAGGTTCTAATCTTTTGAGTCTTTAGGTCCAATATACAAAAGGGTAGAAATTAGAAGAATACTAGTAAGTGGAGTAGTTGAATTGTCTTGGTCCTTGAACTGTGCATATGTAACTCTTAAATAGCCTTATACAAATTATTGACATTGAAGCTAATTTCATGCATAATTCATATAATATTCTCTATAATTCATCTTGCAAATTTTGAATACAATATCAAGCATTTTATGTTCATCTTCAAATGCTTCATTTGAATGCATGTCTTTATTTCTGCTTTGTTTCACATAATCAATTAAATGCTTAAATAAGGTCATGAATTTGTGAGGATTTATAGAAGATTTGGTAAGAAGTGATGTGTTATGCACAATGAGTTTTCATAATGCAAAACCTTATGAAAATAGTCCAGAATTATCAGATTTAAGGAATTTATATATAACTGGTTTTAAGATGCATGACTCCATTTCCCAATAGATGAAGACACTAGTATATTATCATGGTATTTTTCATTTGAACGATAATAATATATCAAATTGTGGAATCAAGGCTAGAATACAAATCTCTTAAAATTTAATTACTATGAGACATGTGTGTGAGATATTTCCTTTGTTCCTGGTAAATTGATAGTTAGTTGCTTGAAGATTAGCCAACCTTTGAGTGAATTATGTTATTTACCCCTCATAGGAACTGATATGTGATTTTTTGTGTCATTCATTGAGATAGTCAAATGAAATTTTAGAAGGAACACCCTCCTAGGTCCCACAAAGCCTAAAGTGTAGAAGATTTTATTCTTCGACTGAATCTTGTTAGTTGGCCATTCATTTTAAGGGTCTTCAATATGGGAGTTGGCTACTCTTTAGAGATTCCTTAGGTGTATTGGAAATAAACCAACAGTAGCAAAGCTCACCTTTTGATTTTTCACTCAATGCAAACAACTATTATCCCAAATTCCAATAGAATGATTTAAGATATGGGAATTTGTAGTTCAAAATCGATTGAATGATTTATGTGAGCTAAAGCAAATGGAACCAAATAATTCCCCAATCATCTAGAATTAAAAGACTACTTTTGATCAAAGTATAGATCAGATTTCTAGAATTGACATTCTATTATTTTTACCACCTTCAAAGGTTGCTAATTACCGTATAACCCAATGATGCAAAACCCTAGAAAGCAAAAAATGAACAACCAAAAAAAAAAACAACAAAAAGAAACTATTTACAAAACAAAACTATTTACAAAAAAACTACTTACAACCAATTTATAGACTATTTACAGACTAGCTCGAGAACTAGAAACCAACACTAATCCTATAAGTAATTCTTTAGGAATTTCCCATTGACCAACAATGGGACATCTTCTCCAGTCAAAGTTTTAAGTCTATAAGTACTATCACCTAAAATTTCAGACACTTGGTAAGTACACATCCATAACTTTTCAAACTTACCATATTCACTTTTACACTCATGTGTTTTCTCCTAAAATAGGACTAAATCAAATATCCTAAATTTTTTTAATCTATCCCTTTTGTCAAACCATCATTTTACCATAGATTGGTGCCTAGAAAAATGATCTATAGCTCTAGTATGTTTTTCATCTAATTGCATCAATTGCAACAATTGAGCTTTGGTCTGATCATCTAATCCAATGTACTCTTGAGAAAATTTCTAAGTAGGGATTTTCAAGTTTATAGGCAATATAGGATCTACCCCATAGACTAAGTGGTAAGGAGAATTCCCTAATATAGATTTCATCCTAGTACAATCTACCCAAAGGGTGAATTTTAGTAAAGAATGCCATTCCCTAGGATTCTTTTTAACTAATTTCTTGATTATATCTAGCAGATTCTTGTTTCATGATTTTGGTAACCCATTTCCTTATGGATAATAATTAGATGATAATTTCAATGTTATACTATATTCAAATGCCAAGTTAGAAAACTTTAATGAGGAAAAAGAATGGCCATTATCACATACCAGCACATATGGTACTCCAAACTTGGTAATAAAACTTTCCTCTAAGAATTTGATTAGAACCTCTGTGGTGCATTGTTTGCTATGACACACTTCTATCCATTGAGTATAATAATTAGTAGCAGTCAACACAAACCTATGAATGACGAATGATGGATGATTGATGGTGTCAATGAAATCTAAACCCCATTGTGAGAAAGGGTGCATCTCCATCACTGGCTGTAATGAATGAGCATTAAATATTCCTTTTTCTGTAGTAATCTGTCATGTGTAATAGTGTTTTACATGTTCATAGGTATCTTTTAAAATAGTTGGCCAGTACTATCCAACTCTCAGGATGAGGTGTGTAGTAGCTAAAGGCACTCCATGTCTTGTTCCAAATTTATCATGTAATTCTTGTAACACTTCATTCACTTCTTTCTTATTCAAGCATCTTAGATAAATTCCTTCATGATTATTCTTGAATAGAACCCCTCTTTTAATCATATAACTCTAAGATTTTATCTTTAAGGCTCTTCTCTGATTTCTTTGCATATGATCAAGGAAGTTATGACTAATTAGGCAATACCATATATTTGAATACTAATTATCTTGATCTTTTACATCCAGAGTATATTGTTGGCTAGAGATTTGTGGATCAATCTCATCAATGGATTTAACTAAGGCTTGTCCCTCGACCAACTTCATGGGTATAATCTCTAAATCAAACTCTTGCAAAATCATAACCCACTTAGCTCTCCTTTCTCTGAGCTTGCTCTTTGTTAGCAACATTTTCACTGCAGTATCAGGGACGATAGCCTTGACTATACTTCTAAGAATGTAATGTCAAAATTTTCACACTACTTTAACATCCATGTATTTGAGCTCTACTTCTTTAAATGGAGAGCTCATAAAAGCAATTGGCTTTTCTTCTTTGTTCTCGCCCCTTTTTTTCAACAATGTTATACACGTATGATCAGAAGCAAAAGAGTAAATATAAAAAGGTTTAACATAATTTGGACTTACCAGAACTAGTGCTTGCACAATTGCAGCTTTCATATTCTTGAAGGAAATTTTAGCTTCATTTTTCCACTCAATTTTTGTATATTTCTTCAACATATCATCGAGTGGTTACACTATCTCAGTAAATCTAGTAATAAATTTCTGGATGAAATTTATCTTACCAAAATATGATTTTAATTCTTTTTTACTTCCCAGGGGCTGTAAATTGAGTAAAGCACTCACTCTATCTAGGTCTATTGAAATACCTCTTTTATAAAAAATAGAGGAAAATACATTTCTTAGGATTTAGTGAAACTCCATAAGTTTCACACTTTTGAAATATTGCTCTAAGATTGTGGACATGATCTCCTTTGTTCTTTAAAAATACCATGAGGTCATCCATGTATATAATGATATATTTTCCTATCAAATCTTGGAAGGAATTATCCATAGCTCTCTAGAATATGGCTCCAACATTTATCAATCTGAATGGAATCCTTCTGTAAGAAAAATTTCCCCACATTGTAGTGAATGTTGTCTTCATTCTATCTTCCTTTGCAACCATTACCTGATTGTATCCAAATAATCTATCCAAGAAGGACATCATCTACAAACTATTAACAATTTATAACACTTCTTTCAATGAAGGTAGAGGATAATTATCTTTTTAGATGCCTTATTAATATTTTGGAAATCCACACAAAACCATATATCTCCATTCTTCTTCTTGATAGGCACTAAATTTTCCACCCAAGTAGACTGGCTAATAGGAAAAATTATCCAAGTTGAGAGGAGCTTTTGTACTTCCTTTTGGATCACAGATTCTAAGAGTGCATTTACAAGTCTCTGCTTCTGTCAAAAAGGTTTTACATCAGGATTTAATGGTATTATATGAGTGATAATGAAAGTATCATAAGTTTTCAAATCTTCATATTTCCATGCTATAACCTTTAAATAATCATTGAGTGACTAAGAAATATTTCTTCTTTCTTCTATGGTACAAACCTTCCCTATAAACAGGTTCTTAGAATCTTCTTTAGTATTCAAATTATATAATTCAGACTATCCTCCATCACTTCTGGGCAGGCCTTTCTAGTGGACTATCTGATCTACATCAAATAGTCCCTCCAAATCAATTATCCCTTTCATACTATTATTATCTTTAGCTTGAGCTAATTCTTCATCTTGAGTTTTGCAATCTGGGTGATCTATTTCTTCAATTATCTATGTCTTGAAGATATCGGTGTTAGTGATAAATTCCAATATGTGTTGATCATTTTTGAACACCTGTAAATTGTAACATTATCATGGACCGAGGGTAATTGCACCAACTCAACTGTAAACCTTCTCAAATAAAAAGTGTTCAAAGTTTTTAGAGCATCAAATTTTTGATTGAATCTTCGTGGGACGTGATTAATGTTAAAGGAATCAAAATCTTCTATCAAATCCCACACTTTGTGTTGGTAACTAGACAAGCATTTATAATGAAAATTATATTACTTTCAAAATTTCCTGACCACCAACTCAGAATCATCAAACATCTTGAGAATCTTAACTTTCTTCTTGATCACAAGCATCAAACCATGAATGAGGGCTTTGTATTCTACCACATTGTTAGTACATTGGAACTATAATTAGTAAGTAGCAAGAAAATATCTACCTTGTAGACTAATGAGTTCAACTCCAATTCCAATAACTTGTTTCAATTTAGATCCATCAAACTTAAGGGTCCAAGTTTGATCCTTGGTAGCTTTGACTTAGCGTTCTCGAGAGTGGACAAATTAACATTTTCAATCTGCTTGACTTGCATTTTATCTCCAATTATTTCGAGTTCCAACCTATCAAGCATAGTGTTTTCTGAATAGTGTTGGATTTCAATTATGTGAATGATTTCCAAGCATAACATGAAACTGTCTTGTGAGTGTGTAGAATTGTAACCTGCACCAACCTTGCAATAAATTTTTTTAGCAAAATTTTCAATTTTCTCACTCTTTCAAGCTTCTATAACAATATTCTTCCAAAATTTGTCTAAACGACTATCATCTCCTTTGGAAGAATCATAATTTGATTCGACTAACATGTTCGTTATGGGAGTTATTTGATTATTCTTTTCAACATAACACATGAAAACTTCTTCTATTTTAACTCTTGAACTTTGAATTGTATAAACCCCTGGTTCTACGTCTATGTATAAAACTTCATTTTTTTATTGTAATTAGTGATCATATATTTCATGTGTGGATCTCTTTCAATCCTGATTTAATTAAGAACTCCTTTCCATGGTAGCCATATGTGTGAGAAATTGGTGATCATATATTCATTCAATTTTTTTGACCAATCCCTACTCAATACAATCCTGTAAGTATTAGGAATTTCAACAACTTGAATATCTATATAATACTAAATCAAGGGATTTGATGCTAAATGCATATGGATATTGGTTAATTCTCCATTTACATTTACTTCAATTTTTCCAAGTTGAGTGACTTTCTTCAGGGAATTTTCCGGAGTTAAACTTCGCATCTAACATATGGACAAAGGCATCACATTAGTAGATGCTCCAGAATCTACTAAACAATTATGGATATTTTTACCAAATATTCTCAATGTGAGAAAAAATGGTGGGGACTCTATTTTCCTTTTGTAAAAGGCTATTTGTGTGTCCGCCATAGGAATAATTTTTTTCTCTTTTTCCTTAATGGAGTTATCCTTCACCTGAGATTCTTTAAATTTTCCTTATTTTGGAAAATCTTCTAAGGTATTGAAGAAAGCTTTCCTAATCATAGGAGTTTTGAGCAATTATGATAAAGAGAGGTTGAATTTTACCTTTTTGATCTCTTTTGATAAATAATTAGTCAAATTATTTTGATCAGTAGAATCTACCTTTTCACTTTGTGAAATGTTCGTTGAGTTATATTGAGAGGTCACTTTGGGTAACCCTGGAGTATTACTTAACTTATCATCAAGTGGAGTATTAAATTTATTTGGCAAGATTGACATAGTCAATGACCCTTTGAATTTACTTCCACCATTTCCCTTCTCAGATTATAGCTATTTCCTTTTGGATATTGTTGAAAAGCATGAAATTTTTCAGTTTCACCTTGAAGTTCATTTTCATCTTGGTAAGGAAACATGTACATTTATAGAGTCATGGTTGAACTATATCCTTCACATTCATAAGTACGAATCTTAACAATAGCAGGTGACTCAACACATTTATAACTTAAATAACCAAAGAAGAATCATTTCCTATCAAAAATAATTCATTCTCTTTAGGAGGATGAGAGTCACAGTGCCCGTTGTAGTGTGTAGTAGCCAAAAAAATATTTGAGGTAGTTTTAAACTACAGATAGTCCACTTCAGAATGAGCATTTGTGTTGTTGATTCTACACGAATTGTTCATCATGAGTTCAACTAAATTCATCTTTGATGTAGGTCTATCATCAGAGGAATTAGTGTTATCTAAAGGTGTGGATATTCATCCATTATTCGGTCGTGTGTTCTAAGGTCTAGGTGGTCTAGGAGAATTATATGCTTGACTTTGCAAACTTTAATTATTACTCTGAGAATAGAAATTTTGATTTCTTAATTGCATAAACTTTTTGGTTAATATTTTGAGTTGAGATATGGTTTCTTTAATTTATTCATTATCATTTAGAGTTTTGACCTTTTGACTCTCTTTAGTCTACGAGAAGAAATAATTTCTATTAGGATGCAGCTCTATGATAGTTGGGCCAAGATGTCAGACTAAAGCATGTTGTCTCTCACAGTTGTTGGCCATGATGTCAAAGACACACAAAGGCACTTGATGACAAGTATTTGACAGGAATATGTTGGCTCTCACAATTTTTTCCCTTGATCTCAAAGACACACAAAGGCACTTGATGACAAGTATTTGACAAGAATACAAACATTTCAGACATATAACAATGCATGATCATGGAATTTGATTCACCTATGTTAAATTTACACCTAGATGGCATTGTCAGTAATATAACAATGTGTTGGCCCACAATTGTGATTGCACCAAAAGATCAACCTTTTAATGCCCAATACAATTGCCAGAGTTAACAGATCCATAGAAGGCAGTTAGTCCATGTCATGAATCCCAAGGGAAGTGTTGATCATCTGTCAACAAACTCCCCCTCAGCATTACCCGAGGGGATTCGAACTCGACACCTTTGGATTTGATACCACTTATTGGCCCAGAGTTGTCATTGCACCAAAATATTGACCTTTTAATGCCCAATACAATTGCCAGAGTTAACAGATCCATGAGAGGTGGTTAGTCCATGTTGTGAATCCTGAGGGGAATGCTGACCATCTGCCAACACAGTGGGTGGTTTCGTTTGTTACAATGACAACTTGGTTGGCTTCTTAAGTCACTATTATAGTGACATTGGTATGGAACTTTATAGTTCTATTTCAACTTCATAAAGACAGTGATATTGTGATGGCAACTAATACTTGTATTTGATAAAAAGTTGTACATGTGATCATATTTATATTGGTAAGTTGGTGTTTGATCTTGATCATAATGAAATTGGTGAGTTACACTTTGGTTTGCATGGTATATGTCACATGAAATATGTGATTATTAAAGTTTCATTTTTGATGAAAAAGACAATAGCATTTGTGGTTCAAGGTGATTCTTCCTAAGGACAAAGTTGTGTTCTTTTTTATATTAATTCTAAGGTCTTTGAAATTAAAATGGTAAATAAAATCCCATCGGTATTATTCATACCTTATGGCATATACGTGGCTTTTATTTCTAAAGGAATTTTTTCATTGATTATTACAAAGTCCTTATATTGAACATTGTACTTGCTAACGTCTTTGTGAAGGACATTCTTTTGAGTATATCATGGGAATATCTAGGCATATTAATAAGGATAGCTTGTGTGGTTGATAAGGCGCATGTTGAGTTTAGTATTTTGGCACATGACAAATGTTTGGAAGGAAGAAACTTGTCAGATACATTTTGTAAAAGAAATAAATTTATTTGTGAAATCATTATTTGGAGTGCTTGTTTAGGGCATGCAAAAATTAGGGTTATAGTAAAATGATGATGTTGGAGGTCTTTGAAGTGACAATGATCAACTTCAAGTAGTTTAACAGTGGAAGAAAAATGGGTTTTAGGCACAAATTGTTTAGTTGGTCGACTTCCATGCTTCATTTTGATAGCATTGTTTCTCAACCAAGTATTCTTACTTCAAAGCACAAAGTTTTTTATTTTTGTGGTCTTCATGTTCATTATGGTGTTGCATAGAATCTCTTATTCTTTATATATGTGGGTTTATTATTTTGTGTCTAAAAACCCCATTGCTAGGGCATAATGTCAACCTTATATATAAGAGCATATTAAAAAATCTTACAATGCATAATGTTCATTTAATTGATAGCAATTTATGTTTGGTAAAACAAAGAGACTACGGTGACATAAATAGTTATGAAGTTTTTAGTTTTATTTCATGACAGTTAATAGGTTAGATGTGGCATTATTTGAAAGGTAGTTTATAACAGTTATCATTCTTGGAATGTTTATATAAATAGTGATTTATCACTATTTGTTGGTTTGGTGTTTTTATAGAGTTATCATGTTGAATGTGAAAATATAATTTTGTAATTAAAGTTTTGCAAACATGATGCAAAACAGATTGTATCACTAATATATTTTGTATTTTAGAGATTCCAGAAAAATGAATCTTTAAGATATTAAATGTATTAGATTGAAAGAAAAATATGATTTGTAGAGAAATAGAGTGATCCTTTGTAGTTGAATTATTCTTTATTGAGAAATATATAGTGAAGTTAAAATGATCAAGTCAGTGAGACAGATTGATCATTGTCAGTGAGGCACATTTAATGTCAGTGAGACACATTTCTAGTGAGGCATTATTATAACCAGTGAGGTTCTTTGGTCAGTGAGGCCATTTTTGCAAGTGAGGAATTTTGTAACTAGAGAGGTTCATTAAGCCAGTGAGGCAATTTTACAAGTGGTTTTTCTACCCCAAGATGGTTTTCTACTCAATAAATTCACTGTGTTATGGTTCTTTATTTGGTTTTATTTGTGATCTTACTATTTCATAGTTATACATTTTTGTGCTTATATTTATGTGATTAAGAATCAACAATTCAGATTGGTACATAGGTTAGCACTTGAAACATAATTCATATTATTCTTAAAGGGTTTAAAAAGGATTTTTAAATGTCAACATATTGAATTAATTTTGCTAGACACTGATTCACCCCCCCTCTCAGTGTCTCACATACTCCAAGAAAGCTTGGCTATTTCCTGATTGAAAGAAGGTTTTTCGAGGAAATATCCCATTTTGGACCACTAAAGGAAAATAATTAGGAGTCATTAGATGATTTAATGGGACTCCATTCACATGCCAAATAGGATAGTTATTCAATTTATTTTTGACATTTATAGACAATCTGCTTCTGAGATGTTTCATTTCTAAATTTACACTTACAGTTTTAGCATAGGCTTTTGGTAAGGTAGTGGAGAATTTTCCCTCTATTTCATAAACATAGCAGTTAAAGGATCTATCATATAATAAACTGTGATGGTGGAAAAATTATCCACTACGTAAGGTGCTTGTAACCTATAATAGGACTTTTGAAACTTTTCATTAAAAGTAGTTATAGGCTCACCATCAAACCTTTTGATTTGAGAAAACTGGTGTTATAACAAGGCATGATCAACCAGTGTTCTAAACTTGGCTAAAAATTGACTTTCCATATCTTTCCATGATCTAACTGAGTTACGAGGTAGGTTGATGTACCATTGGTAAAAATCATCACCTAAGGTATATGGAAACAACCTACATACAATGTCTTCATGTTGTATCCTTGCTCTAAAACATGTATCCTTAAAGATACTGATATGTTAATCCGTGTTTTGTGAAGGTAATACTTAGCAAAAAAAAATTCTAGATTTTTTGATAGATTATTGTACACAACAAATTGGATTGGTGAATCTACATTAAAGAAATCCATTGTTGTGGGTGGGGTAGGTATAACAATAGTCAGATTTTGTAGTATCACACTTGTACTTCCATAACCTTGACATCTGGATGACTTTAGACCACTAAATTCAACTAAAGTTGCACAAAGATTGCTAGATTGAGACCTAGTGACTTTGTGAGACTCTAGCTTCAACCTTAACAAAACTTAAAAAAAAAAAAAGGGGCCTCCTTCTAGCACCAGTTCCTATTGATCGCGATGTTAGTTGCACACCAATAGTGTAGATAAATCCTCACAAACATACTGTGGGAACCTATCTTTACTTGAAATATTGAACTAGGCCAACCTAAATATCAGGTTGACTTGGCTTAATCCCAAGGCTTGTTTATGCCAGGTCTTGACCATACTAGGTTTGCATCTGGGTTCATTGTGATAATGTTGTCAGTCATGAGGGGTAAATGGTAATTTCTGGTTCTCAAAGGAATCATCAGGATTTGTAAAAGATATTCTCATTTAAGTCATCAGACAATTTCATGAAATCAATAGATATACAATAATATTTCATGAATTTCAAAAAACTTTGTTATCACTTAAGTAGATTTAGCTTTAAACATTCAACAATATGATGGAAATGAAAGATTTACAATAAAATTTCCTTTCATTAATCTCTTTTTTTGGAACATTTTCTAAAATTTAAGCATCTATACTAAAATAAAGCATCCAAAATACTTGAAAACTAAAATTGATCCAAGGTATTATCCACGCATGCCCCAATAATTAAACAAGTCAAAGAAAACCACTCTATACTTCACCAAATTGCTTCATAGCTAGGCATAGAATGATGCAAGATTTTAATGAAAGGGAGGTTTATTTAGACACCGGGTAGGTTTTGTATGCACCCTTAAATGATATAGCATATAGTCTTGTCTAGCTGAACAAACAACCAGCTACAAAATATTTTATACTAGGCGATAGCTTTCAACTTATCTTTGAAATCGATTAGCCTCTATGTGCATACATGATTTTAATCTAGAATGATTCAGAAAATAGGAAAAAAGAGAAAAACTTAAAGAACTTTTGGCTATTTTGACATCCAAAAATTTTGAACTTAAAAATAAAAGTAAAGCATCAAACGACCTTTTATAGGAACAAGGCCCCAAAATTTCAAACTTAAGTCTATTAAAGGGAATCATAAACAACAAATTAAAAAATAGCACATGGTAGATGCCAGTTGTAATTAGAATCTTCTAGAAAAAGTCAAAGATTTGACTTCATTAGCAATAGTATTCAACTCTAAGCTCCAGTATACAAATGTAATGCAAAAAACAAAGAAATTGGTATTCTTCATATTTTGGGACAATACACCTCCACCAAGATCGAGAACAACTACAAAAATTAATTTCAACAACATATCCTTGTGCTAACCTCTAGTATTCAATATTTGGTTATTCATTACCTTGCATCAGACTTTGGGTCCAATAAATCTTCTTCACCTTTCTTCTAATGATACTCCTAGAAGGCTACCAATACGTAATGCATGCGTTCTTTTGAAATTACTTGAATTACCTTCCATCTATATTTAAGCTTGGTATAATTTTATGATGTCTGGAGGATATTTACATTCCTCTGCATGTTCTATGTTTCATATTTGACCATGGTATTCCCGCACAATATAATTTCATCAATGAATTCCTAGTTTAGTGAATGAACATGGTATTTATTCACTCTTTCAATCAATTCCTTGAAATCTTTTACTTATTTACCATCCTATCCTAGCATCTAGGGATCATAATCCTATCATGCTAGTGTTTCAATGAAACTTTGATCTATGTGAATCAATTTATTACATTCCTTGGTGACTTTCCCAAATCCCTCTACACATTGCACTAAGGTGCCACCTTCCTAATTTACCTGTTTCTCCCATTTTTTTCACATCGAAACCTCATATTCTATGATTATATTTTCACTTATAAATTCCTAGACATTTATTTGAATGCGAGCCTTTAAGTTTCACATTTCAACATCAATATGTTCATAGAAAAATATGCATTCTCCCTCTAATATTTTGGATTTTTCACAACAATGGTATGCCTATTTGTACTTACCGATCACTTATGTGATTAGTTCTTCCCCTTGCCTTACCAAGCACTCCATTCATTCTTCAAACACACTCATTTTTATGGTGAAGTGTTGCAATAGCATCCACTTGATCTTGTGACATGAGTACTAGATTATGAGGCAATTCGACCTATGCTTTACAAGATTGGGCTAATGATACTATAAAATTTTCTAGATGGGAAATCCATTCTTTCAACTCTCTTTTCTTTTGTTTACTTTTCTGCACCCTGATGACAGTTGTCTCTAAATTTAACTTCATTTCTTCTAATTCTTGTACCCAGGATGAATGTCCAACATTGATACTTGTCACTCTATACTCCTTAAGCATTATCTCATGTTTTCTTTTATCCACTACTGGAGTAGCTATATGGAGTGTTATCCCTCGATCTGCATTCTTCTAAATAACATTTTTTTTTTTGCTCTTCACCTAGGTTTAGGAGTTTCCACTTCTTGCATTAAGCTCTCGAGATCTAGAGGTACTAATTCGACTTCAAATGGGGAAGCCAATTCCTTGAATAACCAATTAGGTGCATCTTCATTATATTCTACCTATGCAACATTTCTTTGTTGTTGGTCTTCAATAGGCTCAAGAAATTATCCTCTTACATTTTCAACATCACCTATCACATCCTCTAGGAATGGAACATTTTCGATATTCATTGGCATGGATTCTGGATTACCAGGATTCAACACCATCTCTTCATCTCCAAAAATTACATTTTCCTATCTAGCCATGTGCTCAATATCAGTCTTTGGGGCATCACTTTCTTCATGTTCTGTTACATTAGGATTCTCTTCATTCTTCACCTTGTCATCCAAAGTTTGTGAAGGCTCTATATTTTTAACTTCAACCCAGTCTTCTCATGTCTTCTCAAAAACTTGTGGTTACTCAACATCATTTTAATCATTCCCTAGTGGAAGCTGGAAATCAATTGTATCTTCAATAACAACATCCTCAATGGGAACCTAACCTTCAACTTCCCTTCTTTCCCTTTCAACAGGTATTTATGGTTTCCCACCTCTGGGGCGAGTGTTCCTCTTATGAATTATTCTTCTTCAACATCTATAGGAATTGACCTTGTATCCAAATTTTCTTCCACCATTGGTTGTACCATGGGTTTCTCAAATTTCTTCTCTTTTACTAATTCCTCCATGGCACCCCATTTCTCCATCTTGTATTGGAGCGAATTTTCACCCTATGTGTAAATTTCCCTTTCACATACCCGCACCTTAGAAAATAAAATCTAAAGGAGAAATTCCTCATCACCCATCTACCTTCCATCCACTTGGTGCATGTTTTGTGCATCAGTGAGGGAATTTTCATCAGGGTTGCAAGCATTGCATGTAGATGTCTACATCACACACTACCATCCTTGACAAATTATTTCCTGTTGAGTCTATAGGGACATTACACGCCTCATTAGGGTTGAATTGTAATGCCTTTGTGTGACCAACCAACCCTAAACGACTCCTTCTAGCCTTCAAATCAATTCTATTCACTATCACTTCATCTCTTACACACACATTTGATCTCTCAAGCAATTATCATTCAATCTCACACTTATAGAACTCCATTTTCATAACCCCATTAAGCATTGCAATAGTTGGTTACTTTGTCAACTTCATCCTTGCAAGTGTTGGTCTACCATAGAAGCTATGAGCTTGGAGTCTTGTGAGACCTCCCTTCATCACCACTATGGTTGTGGCGACTTTTCCAAGTTTGTTACCTTGCATTCTCCCTTCATTGGCCTTGAGTTCCTTTGGGTGAAGGCGGTATTGCATCACTTTACTTTCGCATTGTGATTTAATAGAGCCGATTTTATTTTTTGTAGTGTTTAGTGTTCTCATTTCTTTCCTTTACTATACTTTCTACTTTGTTTCTTTTTTGGCTATCTATGGAGGTGGACACACCAAAATGAGGGTTTGACTAAGGAAAACCCCTATATAACCCCAACAATTTTCCCCACTTTCTTGTGTGTAGGTGAACGTGTGTGTGGAGCTCTCTAGTGAACTGCCACTTTTGTGAGTTAATATTCATCACCCTAGTTTTATCTACTTACTTTATCATTCCGCCTTTACTTTTCATACTTGATTATTCTATTCTTTTCATTAAAATCAATTAAATAGGTCCATTAAGTAGGATTTTTGGAATTTCTTACTGTACCTTACATTTTTTGGCCATACAGACACTAGCATGCCAGAGAGACGCCAACATGTTGTGCTAGTTTCCTAGACCTGCACTACCATCCTTGGACAGAGAGTTGTTTGAGGTGTAGTACATACTTCATAAACTAGCTCATCTAGCCCCAACTATATTTTTAGGTTTGTAGAGTGACAGGAGTACTTGAGAGTTCTCTTCATTCTCGTTCCTCACCCTAAAACATCTGTTAGATTGGGGTAAGTTAGGTCAGCCCTTTTCTCTTGGATTTTTGTGACCTTGAATCTTGGTGTGGTTGGTCTCCCTCTCTTACATTTTTGTTGAGCTTGACATGAACCATTTGGATTCCATTTAGCAGTGTTGAAGGGTCCTTTCCTTGTTCCCTAGGAGCATTGTATGTGCGAGTTTTGTGAGGCTTTTCACCTTAAAATCCAACATGTGACCCCTATTAAGCATAGCTGGAAGGTTCCATAGGCATTGCAAAAAAAATCCTTAGTTGGGTCACTATCTAATTGCAAACCTTTGGCGGGATTTGTGAGAGTATTGTTTAGTGTACATGATGGCCTCCTTCTTGCATCTACCTATCCATTTTACATAGCCTATGAGTAGTGGTCCAAGTATAACCTTCATCTCACAGGACCTGTTGATGGGTTTTAATAGAGATCCATCTCCTCTTTACATCCCCGTGCAGATCAATGGATACACTATAGAAGGTGTTCTTGTTGACCCAATTTTTTGAGTGAATATTATAATTGAGGAGATTATGTTAATCAATTTCCTACATAAATATGGGTACGAATCACTTGAAAGTACCATCTGTATGTATAATGAACTTTTTGTACCTCCCCTTGGTAGTATCACCTTGTTGGTCCTTGTTGGACCTAAGTTTGTAAACCTTCTTTTTGACATAATCCCAGGGTCTGAACTCTTCAGAGTGAAGTTGGGTATCCCTTGGTTAGTAACTATGAATACAATTCCCTTAGTTTTGCACAAATGTCTGAAGTTTATCCATGGTAATTTAGTGTACGTGATCCATGAAACCAGTTATAAACCATTGGTTACACGTGGAAGCTATTCTCTAGACCAATTTTGGCCTATGCCCATTAGTCTACTTTTTCCTAGAATAGACCTCTTGTATCATACCTATCAGAGGTACAAGAAAGGATACTTAATTCCTAGAGTGAGATACCCTTCATCACCTTATGTTGTTTCACATAGGGAATGTTTAAAAGCTAATAGTGATGCCACCATGGCTCAGAGAAGGGGAGAAGAGAAGAATTCTTGAGGTTCTTCTTCTTCCTCTTCCATTGCTCATCTTTTTGCTTCCTCTCACCCTATTGTGGTGTCATCAAATTTTGCTCCACATTTTGGGAGAACCCTATGGTCCCCACTTGGCAAAAGCCCAAGCGACCTACATCTGAATTTCCCATCCTAGCCACAGAGCCTAGGACCATTTGATATGGTAGAAGGAAGGGTATCTATGGAGAATCCTCTATGTATAGACCTCCATGACCTCCTACCACTCATGCTCCTAAATTAGTGAATGGGAAGAGGCCCGCCGCCAAGGTACTAGAGATGACTCCCCCCATTGTCTCTCAACCTCTTCCTCCTACTCCCATCCAAGAGTCTATCCCTCCACCAGAGATGGCTATGATGGACACTCCTATGGCTAAGTAGGATGCTTCTATCCCTTCTCAACTCCTGACCTCTAGCTCCAAGAGTCACATAAATTTCCTTACACATGAGTGCAAGCACTAGTGAAAGGATCTAGCAGATGACCAAGCCACTTTGTAGAGAAAGGAAGGGGAGTTGACCACCCTTGTTTTAGGGCTTCCTACTACATCCTCCTCTCTCTTCTTGTCTACTTCAGTTCAATTGAATTCGTTTATGCTTATGGCTCCTACTGTGAGCATGAATACACCTGAACCTAAAAAGGTGCAATTGTTTATCACTCCTTTGATCGAGCCGCCTCTTCTGATGTCCCTCCTAAACATCCTACCATTCCCTAAGCATGTGGACATGCTGAATACCATGGTGGTGTTTTTCGTAGTTTTCTCCTCCTCCTCTACACCTCTTGCTTCCTCTATAGGGAGTTCACACCCTCTGACAAAGGAAAAAGTGGAGGTTGGCCCTTCTAACAATGGGGGCACAAGAGAATCACAATTTTTTGAAATGGTGGTCCTATGCTAGCTTGTACTATCCTAGTGATGGAGCAAGTTCTAGCTTCCCTTGAGTTTTTCAATGCTCGCAAGTCACTCGGTGAGCCTAGCAGTGAATCTCAAGCGTCACCTTCCCCATCCATTGAGGTAACACATGTCACTCCCATAAAGTGCATGTTTAACTCTCTCAAAAAGGTACCAACCTTGTTAGTGAGCATTATGAAATCGTTGACCATTGCTCCACAAGAACCAAGTGGAGAAGACCTTGGAAGGCCTTCTTCCTTGGACCTTATTGTGAGAGGGTCAGAAGCTTCCCCCCCTTAATATTCCACTACTATAGGCCTATCCACCTTCCCCATATAATGATCTAGATTGGGAAGTAGATGACCTCTTGGTTGATGAGTGTTAAGGGGAGGTGCCTCTTCTTTAATTTTAGATTAGATATGTGTTTGTTGTGATGTGTTCCCCCATGCTTGCATTATGTGTTCTTGGATGACCATTGTCACCCTTGTAGGTGCTTGGATACAGGAGTGATTATGTGTCGCAAACTTCCTGTATTTGTGACATCATTCTTACTCTATTATGTGTTTTGATTTTTAAAAAATTGGGTGAATTTAGGCTTCCCTTCCAATTTCACCAATTTTTTTATTTTTACTTTGTTTTCTTGTGCATTCTTTACATGGTTTGATATAGTAGGGGTTTGTTGACAATTCGTCTATATACTATTACTATACCTATATATATTTATGAGTAGCTTTGACCTCGAAATATCAGATCACCCCTATGCCCTTTTTTATGATATTATTGTTTCATTCTGTAATATTGGTTATATTTCTCTCTTCTTTGCTTGATTTTTCCCTCATATGTGTGACAACATCACTTTCACAATGTTTTAATTTTCAGAAAATGCATTTGTAGCCAATGAATCTTTTCTCAAAAATCTTTGCAAATTTTTTCAAAAATTGCATTCTAAACTTGGACCCCTAGTAGAATGTGTTTCATTCATCATGGGTTTGTAAATAAAGAACTTGAAAACTATCCTCCAAAGAGGGAGAAACTTTTCTTGTGAGAGAAGCCTTGACCTTCCCCTCGTGAGGGGGGATTTTCTTCCTTTCAAATTCCTTGATGATTAAATTGATTTGCGACTTGTGAAAAATGTTCTTGAACTTTCAAATAGTGTGTCCCTTGAGTGGACCCCTTTTCTTTTGGAGGGGTCTTGAGGTACCTCTTTGAAATCCTTTCAATTTGATGACTATCTACATGACTATCTACTTCTTTTCATGTGTGGCTACTTTTTGTTTTCTAACATGTTTTATCTGCGAAATAAAATGTTTCTTTGTAGGTGCACCTGTCAAGTTGCTTTCCAGTTCAACTTTGCAGAGTCCCCCTTACACTAGGCTTCCTTCATGAGAGAGTACTTGGGGTAATTCCTTCTTTGCAAGACTACGGGCTTGTGATGTGCTTACATCCTATGATATTTTTCCATCATTGGTTTGAGGGCCTTCTGTGTAATTTGTGCAACCTCCTAGTTCTATGAAGCTATGGTGTCCTTTTGTTTGAACCTCCCCAAGAGAGAGTACCTATGGAGTCCTTTGCCTATCCTACACTTTCAAGTTTGATATATTGCAATATGCTTCCTCTATGGTTCAAGTATACATTTTTAACTCTTCGATCTACTTTACCGAACATTCATCGATACTTGTGCTCACTAAAGTGGGGGGAAAATGTATGGGAGTGAATTTGCATCCCTTGTGTAAATTCCCCTTTCACATAACCTCACCTTAGAAAATCAAATCCGAAGGAAAAATTCCACATCATTCATCTGCCTTCCATCCACTTGGCATGTGTTTTGTGCGTTCGGTGAGGGAATTTTCGTTAGGGACGTGAGCATGGCACATGGATGTCTAAGAGATGCACTGTCATCCCTGATATATTCCTACCTCTAGAGTCCACAGGGTGGTTACAAACCTCATTGGGGTCAAATTGTAACACCTCTGTGTGACCAACCAACCTGAAATGAGTCCTTTTGGCCTTCAAATCCATTATATTCACTATCACTTCATCTTTTACACACTCATTCAATCTCTCAAGAAATTCTCATTCAATCTCACACTTCTAGCACTCCATTTTCACAACCCCATTGAGCATTATAGTATTTGCTTACTCTATCAACTTCATCCTTGCATGTGTTGTTCTACCGTAGAAGTTGCAATTGTGGAGTCTTATGAGACCTCCCTTCGTCACCGTTGTGGATCTAGTGACTTTTCTAAGTTCATTACCTTGCATTATCCCTTCATTGGCCTTGAGTTCCTTTGGGTGGAGGTGGTATTGCATCACTTTTCTTTTGCATTGTGATTTTATAGAGTAGATTTTATCTTTTGTAGGGTATGTGCAGGATCATCATGGAAAAAATAGGCCCTTAAGTGGCAAAAAATTTAGAAAAATCAGAGTTAGGAAACTTGATGTAAAAATTTGAATAAGTTATCTATATTATTTCAAAAATATGTAAGAATAGAATCTGTAGAAAATTGAATTTAGTTTCTAAACTACTAGGTTTATTTAAAAAAAAACTATTTGGTGAAAATTTGAAATTTCAATGCAGTAGCACTTAAATTTTGGGAAAAAATAAGAAGTAGGTGTCTGTCTAACCACCCTAACCACAATAAAATGATAATATTTTTTATAAGATTTTAGATATAAGTAGAGGACTCATGTCCCGATGTGATGCATTTTTTTGTAATTTTTTTCCAAGTAAATAATTAATTATGAATTTTTATTACAAATTTTAAAAAATATAAAACTTGTATGTCTAACCACCTTAACTTGGTCAAAACTTCATGAAATTCATTTTTTTTAATCCTATAGTATGTGAAGCATAGAATGTGATGCATGTTTCGTATTCAAAAAATGTGATACCGTTTGAAAGCTATAGATGTTTTTCAATTAGCCTATCAATCAGGACTTTAGTCGTAATTCAAATAGAAAATGAATAATAATTATTTATTAAATTCAAACTAAAGCATAATTTATATTGGTGGAAAGCTGAGAATCTCCTTTAAAAACCCTTTTTGTTTCATCAATTTTGGGTAAATTTTTTTTGTCAACCACATACCCTACACATACCCATCATATCGCTATTTTTTGGTCCATCATGATCATGCACATACCTTATAGTGTTCAGTTTTCTAATTTCTTTCATTTACTATACTTTCTACTATGTTGCTTTCTTAGCTATTTGTGGAGGTGGACACACCAAAATGAGGGTTTGATTGAGGCAAACCCCTATACAACCCCAACAATTTTCCCCTCTTGCTTGTGTGTAGGTGACTGTGTGCATGGAGCTCACTGGTGAATTGGCACTTTTGTGAGTTAATATTCATCACCCTAGTTTTTATCTACTTTATCATTTCTGCCTTTACTTTTCATACTTGATTTTTCTGTTCTTTTTGTTAAAATCTATTAGCTAGGATGTTAACTAGGTTTTTTTGCATTTTTTATTGTACCTTACATTTTATGGCCGTATAGACACCAGCGCACCAAAGAGATGCTAGGGTGTCATGATGTCATCCTAGACCCGAGCTACCATCCTAAGAAAAGAGAGTTGTTTGAGGTGCAATACACACCCCAAAAACTAGCTCGTCTAGCCCCAACTAGATTTTTGGGTTTGTATAGTGATAGAAGTACTTGAGAGTGCTCTTCATTCTCAATCCTCACTACCCCAAAACATCTATTAGAGTGAGGTAAGTTAGGGAAAACCTCCACTCTCAAATCTCATGACCTGGAGCCTTGATGTGGTTGGTCCCCCTCTTACACATCTATTCTTTGATTTTCTCTTTGTTTAATTTTGAAATCTCTTCTATAGCCACAAGAATATTTCCTAATGTCTATTTTACTATAGCCATATTGACTGAATGGTGAGAAGTGCTAAAAATCTCTAGGATGCAGACCTTATATGAGCACGAGTATTCATTTTCATTCTTATCTCTTCATCAGTCATAGAATGAATCTTTCACTTTTCCTTGGAAGAAGATGCCACTCTAGGCTTCACTATCACTTTGTCCTTACTTGGTCTAGTTTCTTTATGTTGGATAGTTGGAATCAATGAAACTCTCTGGCTTGAGGCATTAGGAGTTCTCTGCTCAATATCCATAGCTTTATTTTCCTTGCTATCTTTTATTTTCTTCTTAGAAAGCTCCTAATACCTAGACTAACATTCTTTTCTTTGTTTCTTCTTTTTATTGAGGGAGTATGTGGGCCTGACCCCAACTTTTCTTAAATTTTTACAATAATCATCAATCCATCATTGAGTATGCACCAAAACCTATTCATAAATTTCCTCAATGGTCGTTATTACTTTGGTTTCATAATTTGGATCTAGAATAGATTCATCATAAACCCTGGTTGAATTATAAACTAGATTCAAAAAAATTCCATTATCTTCATCCAACTGATCTAGAATGTCATGGAGCTTAAGAATCTGCCCTGATTGTAGTGACAACCTTTGATATGATATTTTCCTCACTTCATTTTTGTCATCACAATTGAGCCATAAATCTTCTAAATGATGGACATGGGCACACTTTCTATCTATCCACTTGGGAATATTCCCCTCTGGATCATAGTTATTTCTTTGCAGTGTGAAGAAATCCTATTTATACGTCTTTAATTCCTCTTCACACAAATCAACCACTTTAGTTGCATTGCATTTATAATTCCCTATTGTGATGGGAAATTTGACAAAACTTCTTTTATGTGCCATGCTAAAAATAGCAAGAGATGGTTTCATCTTTCTTACCAATTCTTGGGCAACATGAAAGGGAATCCTTCAAACCCTTCCACCTTGATGTAGGTGAAAGTGGGAAACTAAATGTACTAGCCTCCAACTTGCTTAATAATTCTTTGTGCTTCTAGAGACAACCATTTAGCTTTGTCTCCTTCCATTATCCTTACCAGCTTCATGGAAAACACATCATTAACTCTCTGACAATGCTCCTTGTATTCATGAATAGAAATTTGGGGTAACTAAGAAAATATCATACCATTCCTTATTTCTCTTCCTAGGGTACCAACTCTATTTAACCCTTGCCTATTTGACCTTAGGGAAGAGGAATAAATCATATATGATGACATAGAAAACCATCCTGACTATGGAAATTCCTTCATATAATCTTGTAGGCTATTGTTGATAAGATTTTTCCAATGCATCTGCACAGGGCCTTCCATTAATTTGGCTATAATTATGAACATCCATGGTTCAAATTTACTTGCATCTCTAAGTCTAGCTATCCTACTTAACATGGTTATAACATCTTGTACATCTGGGTTGAACATAGATCTTTAAATTGGTTTTGTTTGCTTTATAATTTGCTCCTGGCACTATTGTGTACTCATAATTTCCTATTATGCTCTTTGGTACTTAGGTAGGTTTTAGCATTTTTTCTTATAGCTATCAGGTTGATCTAAGAAAATGTGAGGATACCAAATGTATATACAATTCCTTTCATAAAGAGATCTACATAGATTCTTCCTTCCTTTTCAACAACTCTTTAATCTAGGTTGTAACAATTTAAACATTACATAACCAATTTAGGGGCCTCCATCATTGGTGTAAACCCTCCTTCTAAATGTAACCCACTTTTATAACATTATTTGTACATTGAGATGCATTTTCATGTTGGGCCCATCCGATGAATTCAACATCAGAAAACCATCTTGGATGGGTATCGGTTACCAACGGGTACAACTTGTGAAGCAAAATATTGAAATTCATTTTCTAGCCTTTCTTCATAAGTACTCATATTCACCTATGTTTCTTGCATTTTTTTATAGATATGTGCCTTTTGTGGAGTTAGGGTTAAACTTAACTAGATATCTAAAATAGTTCATAAAAATTCCAATCTACCATTTGGTTAAATTTATTTTAAATAATCAACAATTCAATTACCAAAGGAAATATCATTATCTTGAGACATGCATGCATAAGATGACTAGAAAAAAATTGGTTATCCAAAACATACCTAATTTTTCTAATGATAAAAATTATTTTTAGAATGCACCGTCAAAACCCTTAGTAGTTGTTTTCTTGGTTTCTCTAGGTTTAACTTTCTTTGTGCACTGTAATATTATTCTTGATCTTTCGATGTCCTTGCGAATTAACAATATGGCACACGGTAAAGTGTTGTAAAAGTAACTATATTCTTTAGGTTGTACCAAGTACATGTATAGCTTTCCAAGGTCTTCTTTAATTAACTATTACAATGCATTAATTTTCTTGAATAAAGGTGCAATCATGGAAAATTAGGGTTCAAATCATGAACAAATTGGTTTTTGAGTAGGCCCACCACTAGAGAAGAAGACGGTGCAAATTTTACATGGAACTCTTATGTGTCACTTTGATTCTTACTAGGCAAAGGCTTTTTGATATGTGACTATTGATGATCATAAGATTTGAATCATCCAGTACTGTACCTTGGAAAGATTACTAGGAACTAAGATATTTACCCACCAAGTCCATGATATTCGAGTGCAAATAGAGGAACCATGAACTGAGTTCGAGTAGGACCAAAATGATTTAAACATGTTTGGAATAGAAGCTCCAATTTCTGACCTCTGACTAAAGAAATGAAAACCAACCATCAGAATAACCAATGGAGAAAAATGACTCATGCACATCAAGATGATTTAACCACCAGGTGGGAAACTAGGACCATCCAAAGATACAATATCCTTGACACAACTGCATCAACTTTGGGACTCAAGGGTCTAATAAATTGATAAAACTTGGGGAGAAAACAACACTCTGAATCTAGGAAATACAAGGATTTATGAAATGACTAAGCAGGTTGAAACAATACTTTCATTTTACCATTTCCTTCGAAATCAACACACTAAAGCAAGCAAAGGAAAAGGAAAGAAAAGAAAGGAAACAGAAAAAAGGTGTCACATTTTTCCAAGGAGAAACAAATGGGGCATGTTGTTAGACCACACAACAATTTCCTTGTTGAACATCTAGAATAATGAGAGGTAGGGATGTGCATTATTATTTCATTAAACTATTCAGCTATAAACCATCCAATTATTACATCATATCTAACTCCAATTAAGAATGAATACATTGAAAAGAATAGAACACTGCATGACACATGAACATTAGGATTTTTACATGGAAAACCTAAAATAAGAAAAACCACGGTGAGGGTTAACTCACAATATAATATATCCAGATATAGAATATTACAAAGGCTCACTGCCAGGACACGCTATCCATGAAAGGCTCACAACCTAAAGAAATTTAGAAAACAGAGTACGGAAACACTTCCAGGATGAGAACTGAGATGGGATGCACCTTCCTTGTGCTGGAGTTTAGATCCAATGAAGCACTAGATACAAAACACTTCTCTATACAGTATACTCAACAATTTTATTTTCTCATTCATATAATTTTGCACATTTGAACCATACAATAATCCATACATGATCACTTCATCATACCACTCTATCACACCACACAATTCATCAAAATTTTCTTGCATATAATACCATAAACATCACATACACTATTAGGTCAGCTTAATTAGAGTATCCCTATTTGAAATCAAAATTAACTCTATCCACTTTATCCTTGAAATATATTCATCTTCACACCCAACACAAGTGTGTGATATATTGTATTGGTCAGCATGAACCTAAGATAGATCCCTTTAACACATATTTAATCTTCTTAACACAAATTTATAATTAGGTCAGCCAGAGTTAGACCCAAAACATCAAAACTTCAAACTTATAAATAATTCACCAAATGTGTAACTCCAAAACTTGTTAACACATCAAATTCTCCTTTAGATGACATCAAATAAAATGTCTTCAACTTGGAAAGATAAAACAATTAATCATGAGAAAATGTGGAATTTCCCAAATCAACGCGCTATACAAAAATTTACTATAATCTTCAAAAAAAAAACTTGTTACTCATATCTTTCGAATGTGTTTGTTTATCATCATAAAAATTCAAGGTAAGATGAATATAATATTCATGAATCTATATAAAAAATCCTATAGTGATATATTTCTTCATGGTAGAATGCGAACCAAAAAATTGGCGCATTGAACCAGTATATAAACAGAACATTGTTTATCAATCTACTACTAACTATATCTTTCCAACAATATAAACACTCCAACTGAAATCTTGTCCATAGGTGTAAATTATGTCAAAATAGAACATATTATTAGCTTCTAAATTAATCTTATGATATAAGATAATGTAGACAAAAATACTAGATCAACAAACTTTTAGTACCAATTTAACATAGCTCGAACCTCTATTACTGGAGCAACTATTGATCTATACAAGTAATGTGAGTAAGATATGCTAATGCTAAATGTTGAAATTAATGATAATTTTCTAATTTTCATGTTGAAATCAATGACAATCTTCCAATTTCCAACAATCTCCCCCTTTTTCATTGATGGCAACACATGATGTGAAAACCATTAAGAACAAAATTTATTCTTTTCATCTCTCTCCCTTAATGGAATGGTATTCTCTTTTTTTCACATATTACTCTCTCCCCCTTTTCGATCAATGGAAAACAATAAAAGATATTGTATTGTTCTTCCCATTGAAACTAACCAATATAATTTCCCTTTGCGTACCTGAATACTCCCTGTTAGGAGAACATCCAAAACAATTACTATGAGTAATTAACCAGAGGTGGTTTGAAGTTTGAATTTTGTGGATATCACTTTTACATGAAGATTTTATTTCATCCCATAGTCTCTTTGATCCTATAAAGGCTCTACATAGATACTCAAGATCAACTAGGATATCTTTTCCTTCAACTAGAGTTTTAGGAGTGACATTCGAGTTCAGGATTCTATCAGCAAGAGAAAGAGTGTAGGAGATAGGTGTGTACTTAATTTTGATCATGTCTCTAAGCTATCCATATTGTTCAATCATTTCTCCTTTTTCCTTGTGCAATGAGAGATATTATTCATGTAGCTTTGTCAAACCAGACCAAGTTTGATCATCCTGATGTAGATTTGGATCAAAAGTGTTAGATGCATATTTTATTTGTGTCTCAATTGTGTCCTCAACATCTCTAAATCTTTGAGTCACATTGGGCCATGTCCAATATAATGAGAATATATTTTTGGCCTCCTTTTCATAATCTTGAACTTCCTTTATTTTCTCAAGTGCATTGATGTATGTAGACCTACATCTCTCTCCAATTTCCAACAATCATTTTTCCCTAACCCAAGTAACCATTTCACTCTCTACTTGTCTTCTTAGTTCTTTGAATGAACCAGTCAATGCATTTGTGCTTTCCATAATAGACTATGAAGTACTGGTGTCTACTTTAGGAACTAACTGAAGATGTACCTTTCTTCTAGCTAGCCACTCTAGTTTTCTTGGAGTGGGATTTTTTTGAGAAATTAATGCATGAACCTCAGTAGATTTTCTCTTTTCTCAAAAGGTAGTTATTGATTTACTAGAGATCCCTTTTGATTTTTCTAGAGTAGTTCTAATAATATCCCTTATATGCAATATTCTCTTGCATACTCCTCTTTTTTTTATCCCAATTAGCCTTTTTTCTTGCACCAAACTTAGATTTCTCATGAGTTTCCAAAGCCACTTCTATATAAGTTCTAAATCTTGGTCTACTAGGATCTCTGGGGTTGTTAATTAACATTTCAATACAACCAACACCATAATCTTTCTCAATTTCATAACCTAGCTCATGAATCCATATGGTTCTAGGTTCAACCACCTTGATAATACAATAATTAGTAGATACCAGAAAGGTTATGTCATTCTTATATCTTGTCACTAGATATCTCAAAATTCTTTTCCTTTTATTCATTCTTCTCTTAAATTTTCCAAAGAATGCGGCAAGGGCATCACCTTGTGCATCCAAATCTCCAATATTTCTCATTATATCTCTAATTTTATGTGCAACTATTTTGGTTTTCTCCCAAACAAATTCTCCTATAGCAGGAGCTTCCCTCATAAAGTAAAAGGTTAAGAAAATTATCAAAGTTCCATACCTAAATGTGTACCTCTTCATCTTGATATCATTTAAATTCTCCAATAGCTATTTCTAGAGAAACTCGCAAAGATCATATTCATTCCTTTTCTCAACCATCTCTACAACTATATCAATTGTGGTGGCAGAAACATCATTGTCACCAAAAATCAAGTGTTCAATAATCATAGTTACATATTAAACTGACTGATTAATGATTTTAATTCATGTATTATTTATCAATCCTTTTCCTTTGCCAGGTTTTCATACTAGAGTAGGTACAGAGGAAGAGAGACTAGTAACATTGCTAATTTCTTCTTTTGATATCATATAAGAATCATCAAGCTAGATAAACTGATCATGAAACTTGCTTAGTGCCAATCTAATGCATTTCTCTTTAGTGCTAAGGTCAAGAACCTAATTCCACACATCTAATTTCATCTTTGTCAACACATTGTGGTGTGGTTTCTGTGTGTAATCTTCTACAATTAACTGGTCAAACCACAATATATGTGATTTTCCATATGAAGGCCCTTCCAACTTCCTATGAATGTATATTGTAATGTCTTCAGTTAGAATGAAACTAAGGGGAACTTCTAAAAATACACCCAAGGGGTAAAGTTCTAGGGTTTTAGTAAGGTACCACTTAAGTTGTGGTTCTAAACTTTCTAAATTATTTATGACTTGAGGTATATCCATCACATTCAACTTAATTCAATGAATAATTTGTAGAGAATAATATATAACATCAATTATTTACCTTTTTCCTGCACACCAAAGCCAAACTCAAAATTTTTTGCAGTATGGACGTACTTTGGACTCTTCAAGCTTGCTCCACACTCTACTTCCCTTTTGCAAAATCCTTTCATTGAATGATTTTTTTCTTAACACACTTAAATTTATTTCTTTGATCCCATTTGTTTCAGTAATAAATGCTTCAAATCATATATATGTGTCCTTAGAATTTGTGTGTTCTTTTTTCTTCTTAAGCTTTGTAATATTCCTTCTTCACACATTTTCCCAAGAGATCTTGAATTTTTCATCTTCAATAAATTCATTTTTTTCATGCAATGATGCCATATACTGGAAGGGGGATATTAAATTTTTTGATATTTCCTCCCCTAAGCCACTGCCTAGGTTTAATTTTTAATAGGCTTATCTACACTGGAAGATGACACAGATGGAATTGAAGCTCCTGATTCTTCTTGCTTCATAGATTCTCCTTCCTTCTTCCAATTCTTTTTCATTTCCTTCTTAACTTATTTCAGATCAATCTTAGTGATTGGTTCATATCTCTTTACCAGATAGTCCTTTTTCACATTTTTTCTTTTGCAGTCTTTGGAAAAGTGTCCTAGACAACTGCAAATATGACAATCAACATTCTTCCACCTAATTTTTCCTTTATTCAAACTATATATGCACTAGTTAGCCTTGCATCCAAATAGGTCACAGTCATAATAGTAGCCTTTGAAAGGATAGATCATTTTGCTCAACATCTGACTATTGCATTCTACTACTATATGTCTAATTATTTTGCATTTAAAACATTGACCGATGAATGGTAAAGCATTTGTATTTATTCTATCATTCTATTTTATTTTATTTCCACAATCTTTTTCCCTATGTCCAAATCTATTATAGGAACAATTATTACCATTAGAATATGAGTACCTTTGAGCATTTAGTTATCTAATAGGAGGTCTTCTTGCTTTATTCATTTGGTTCCAAATCTCAACAATATCTTTCTTGTCTTCAATCCTCTTAGAATTTGAGATTTCTCATTTCTCATGTCCTAGACCGCTCTTGTCCTTAGATGTTTTTTGATCAGAAATCAAGTCACCAAGAAGTGTAGAACTTGTCATGAATTTATCCTCATGTCTTCTTTCCTTTTCAAGATTTGATTTTAGAATTACCACTTCTTGTTCAAGCCTTACACATTCATCCATCTTGCTATTTATCCTTACATTTAGGTATTCATTAATTCTTTTCTTTTCTTCCACTTGCTCTTTTAGTCCAGTGATATCCTCATTTGCTTTCTTCAATTGATCATTAACTTCTCTTTATCTTTCTTTGAATTTCTTGATTTGTTCTCTTAATTTCTTTATGCACTCATTTTCTTCCTTTAGGTTCTGTTTCAAAATTTATTTCTCATTTTTAGTTATGTCAAGATCTTCAAGAGAAATTTCAAGTTCACCTTTATTATCTAGGATACAATCTTCTTCAATATGTTCAGCAGGAAGATCTTTCAGAGGAATAGAAAATATCTTATCTACCATGTGTTCAAATTCCAAAATCTTCCCTAACCCGTTATACTTCTTAAGAGGAACCAAGCTCTAATACCAACTATTGAACACCCAAAATACTCAAAGGTGGTGAATCAATATTCCATTAAACCATTCATCTATAAACCATCCAATTATTAAAGCATATCTAACTACAATTGTAGCTTAGGGAAAAACCTAGGTTAGAATATTTGAGCTTAAAATAAGATAACCCAAAGCAAACAATGAAGCACAAAGGAGTAAAAAAACATGGAAACAAGGAAAGAGTTTACCAAATATCTTCAACCTCCATGATTGACCTCCATTGCACCTTCTCTATTTGCTTCAATATGAAGTTTCCCCTCAGATTTGTGATGAGCAACCTATGTCTATGCCAATAACCTAAGCAAATGTTGAAGGATTTGATCTAAAATGCTACACAATGCAACTAAGTAACTATGAAGCAAGCCTAAAGATGTTAAGTTTCAAGATTTCCTAAGATGATATGAGATGTCAAAATGAGACCAAAATTGCCATTTTATAGAAAATTCAATTTTCGATGAATGGCCAAGATTGAAGATTGACAAATTGCCTAGAATCAATGGACAAGATTCAATGTCACAACCCACAATTAGGGTTAGGGAAACATTAGGGTAAGTTTGAAATGAATGGACAAGATTTGATTTTATAGAATCAAATCAAGGGACAAGATTGCATGTGAGAAGGAGATAAGAATGGCACAGAAAAAGAGAGAGATGGAAAATCAAATAATATTAGAATTTATTTGATTTATGGAAGAAAAGTTGTCAATTTGAATTAAAAATTAATTTAATTCAAAAAGGTGGGACCATGACTTTATTTAAAATTAGGAAAATGTCAAGGTGGACAATAATTAAATAAATTAAAGAGTTTATTTAATTATGAGAGGACATTAGAAATTAATGACGTATTTAAATAAATAAATAAAATTTATTTATGTAAATAATTAGGAGGAAATAATGGACAAGAGATAATTAAATAAATTTAAAGGGTATGTGTAGGATCATGATGGGCCAAAAGTGGCAATATTATGGGTATTTGTAGGGTATGTGGATGACGACTTTTTTACCCAAAATTGATGAAACGAAAAGGGTTTTAGAGGAGATTCTCAGCTTTCCACCAATATAAATTATGCTTTAATTTGAATTTAATAAATAATTATTATTTATTTTCTATTAGAATTACGACTAAAGTCCTGATCGATAGGCTGATTGAAAAACATCTATAACTTTCAAACGGTATCACATTTTTGAATCCGAAATATGCATCACATTCTATGCTTCACATACTATATGATTAAAAAAAAAAATTAAATTTCCTGAATTTTTGACCAAGTTAAGGTGGTCAGACATACGAGTTTTTATATTTTTTAAAAGTTGTAATAAAAAATTCAATATTAATTATTTAATTGGAAAAAAATTACAAAAAAATATGCATCACATCCAGACATGAGTCCTCTACTTATATATAAAATCTTATAAAAAAATATTATCATTTTATTATGGTTAGGGTGGTCACCAGACACCTACTTTTTTTTCCCTGAAATTTAAGTACTATTGCATTGAAATTTCAAATTTTCACCAAATAGATTTAATTTATTTTTAAATAAGCCTAGTAGTTTAGAAACTACATTCAATTTTCTACAGATTCTATTCTTACATATTTTTTAAATAATATAGATAACTTATTCAAATTTTTTGTCAAGTTGCCTAACACTGATTTTTCTAAATTTTTGCCACTTAAGGACCTATTTTTTCCACGATGATCCTGCACATACCCTAAAAATTTATTTAATTATGGAAATACATAAGACATTAGCAATGTATTTAAATAAATAAATGAAATTTATTTATTTAAATAATCAAGAGGAATAAAAGACATGAATTAATTAAATAATTATGAACTATTTAATTAATAGTCTAATGTGGACCATCGGATATAATTAAATATTTTAATTATGCTGAGAGGAATGTGGAGAAAATAAAACTTGCAGGCCTAAGTCATTTTTATGTGTCTACATTTTTCCCCTCTTTGTCATAATGCATCCTATCGCATTGTGACAAAGAAAATTCAATCAAAAACATGCCTCAGTGAAAGTATGGAGTATCTATGCCCCCTCGAGAAAATTTGCAAATTTTGGCACTAGAAAAATTTGGAAAGTGTCCCAAGAAGTCAATTTGATTTCTAGAAAAATAATGGCATGATCGGTTTTGAATTTTGACATGTTTAAAGCAGTCAACAATGAGTCAAAGTTGGTCAGAAGAGCCTCCAATAATAAAATTTTAAAGAAAATCCCACTTTTACCCTATAAATAGGTTCAAAATGGGTAAAAAGTCTTTTCATTTTCACTTTTTCCTTTGGATATTTGAGAGCTCAGAGAGAGGAGACTTTATGCAAATATGGTGATTCCAGCAACCGAGCACCATAGATACATCGTTCGAACTTTCAAACGGCTAGAGGGCATAGAGCCACCGGTAAGTACGCCTTACCAACTTTGTCATTACATTGTTTTGTGTGCATTTTTAGGGTTAGAAGTTAGGGTTTTGAATGCATTGCGATGCATATGCATTCACATAAGCCACATTTGCGATGCAATCATGAGGGATCCATTAGAAAGTGATGCATTTGCAAACTCGTGAGACACAATTGCCATCGTGTGACACAAGTGATAGGTATAGAGATGTAATCGCTATGTCACGATGCAAACAGAAGTCCATTCGATGCAATTGTTTTGACAAGGATGTATATGAGAGGGAGATCAACACATGTGTTTATGGATGATGCATTCGTGGGCTCATGCAACACACGCTCTATTGGAATGCAATTGAAGGGCCCAGCGGTGCAATTAACTTAGCACTATGCATTTGACTTTCACCAGGTTGAGAAGGGTTCACTTAGTTTTAGACTCAATTTTTGCTTATGTTTAATTAGATAGATGGTAATAATGATGTTTAATAACGTGCTAATTCTTGTTTTTGATTGTGCAGAAATGATTACCACCAATCTATATGGGCGAGTTCAAGCCATTGACCTATGCCTTCTAAGATCAACTGTGAGATAGAGAGCATAGATGATTGATGCAACTAAGATTGTATTATGTCACCTATATGCCCATTGTCTAGGAAAATAGGGGACTACTAACAACACTGGCTGAGAGGTGGCATTTAGAGACGTGTTCCTTCCATATACCGATAGGAGAGGCCATTGTGAAACTGGAGGACGTGTACCAGATTTTGTGCCTATTGATCTAAGGAGAGCGTTTTGTGTATGATCCTCACCGGGGACATCAAGTGATTACCAAGTTTTATGAGGTTGATGATGGTGTGGGACTAGGCATTGAGTGGTATGAGATTCGCTAGGAGTTCATGGTAGAGCATTATCCTTGATGGGATGCAGTGTTATGCACATTGATTGTTGGTGTCTTGATTCCAGACCATCGCAAACACAGGTTCCTAATCGAGTGGGGAGATGTACTTGTGAGGATGTGATGAGACATGACTATATTTGCATGGGAGCCTTGTCTTCTAGGAATTCTCTATCATTAGTTACATGAGGTAGCATATAGAGGAGTGCATAGTATTAGCTGCATCACTACCTTTCTTATGATCTGGGCTTGGGAGCACACTTTGCCTTCCATCCACCTATTCAGAGACCACAATTAGCAAATGGGATACCTTATGTCTATCTATATGCAAGTGCTCTTCAACAGACTAGAGTTGGAGAGATAGGCTATTAGTGAAACATGATTGATACTTTGATGACTTTTTTCTGGAAATTGTATAGGGACTGTGCTCAGTGGGGCGATGAGATGAGCATTTTCCATTTTGTAGATAGTTTAGATATCTTATCAAGCACACAGTTTAGTTGCAGTTGATCATTGAGATGTACCTTCCCCAATGGGTATTACGATAGTTCAGTGAATGGAAGATTTGCTAGTAGGGACTACAGAGTACACGAGATCATCGCAGGAGATTATATGGGGACATTCCATATCAGTACCTCTAGCGGAGTAGCCGATTGATGGGCTGGCAACACAATAGTGGGTGTGGAGAGAGGGTCTAGGGAATCCTGGGATGACAGCTAAGTTTGATACATGGTGAAAGGAACTTAGACCACAACCACTGGTAGATCCAAATGGGCCAGTACCTATTGATCGTCATTTAGTTATACCATGGGTGTGACAAGGTGGTAGACGGAGAGAGAGGGATGGAGGTAGAGGGGATATAGGGAGAGGAGATGGGGGGAGGGGTGGAGGAGATGGAGGAGGAGATGATGGTGGTGATGGAGGAGATGGTGATGGTGGAGGGAAGAGGAGGAGAGGGGGAGATGGAAGGAGATAGAGCAGGAGAGTCTGGTAGTTTGTGGAGAGGGTTCCCCTTGATGCCATTCCAAAGGTACCAGAGGAGGAGTGGGATGAGGGACCTAGATAGGAGTAGGTACAGCCAGAGGCCAAGGTTAGATAGGAGGCAGAGGTGGAGGTCGAGGTGCATGTAGCAGAGGAGACCTTGGATGTCAACAAATGGAGGAGGCCATTAGGGATGATGATGATGAGGAGTTTGATATTAGTAGTGAGGATGCTATGGATAAGGTGGAAAGGCAGCTCAAGGAGTGGATGGTGGAGGGAGACGATGACATACCTAGAGGACCACCATTGCCTCATGATGTGACTATCGACTAGAGACTTGTTTACATGCAAAGGAGACTATATGAGGCCACTATAGATATTAGATCCTTACGGGCAGAGCTAGAGGTGACATGGGTCAAGAGAGATCAGGCTGAGATCCGATGGTGGGAGGCAAAGAGCTGGTGCATATGATTTGCAGAGTTATGTGTTGGACCAGTTGGGGATGTGGCGAGGGAGTTAGCTAGGGTCAACATGAGCAGGGGCCAACACTAAATGTTATATGAGAGAGCAATTCCAGTTGATCAAGGGGAGCTTCGGTTGTATAGGTCATAGAGTAGGACAGGGAATAGATTAGGTAGTAGTAGTTGTACTCACAACAACCATAGTCAGAGTAGTGTAGGTGGCTCTACCTCTTCAGGACATACATCAAGTCACAGATCCCATCATAGTTGTAGGAATTCTTTAGGTCATAGGTCTAGCCATAGCCATGGGTCATCAGGTTTAGGTCATAGGTCAGAGCACAGTCAACCACCAGCCACAGGTTAAAGGGAGGTTGGGTTGTCTAGATCATAGAATAGTACAAGGACTAGATCAGGTAGTAGCAACCATACTCCAACAGTCGTAGTCAAAGTAGTGTGGGTGGCTCTACCTCTTTAGGACATACATTAGGTCATAGATCCCATCATAGCCATAGGAATTCTTCAAGTCACAGGTCTAGCCACATCCATGGGTAATCAGGTTTAGGTCAAAAGTCAAAGCATAGTCAGCCACTATTCACAGGTCCATCAGTTACCATGTCTACGATGCCATCAGTTCCTCTTACAGAGCATTAGTCACCTCAATCTTCTCCTCGAGGAGATGAGGAGAGAACAACTTAGGGGCATTGACATTGTTATTTTGTTATTATGTTTCAGACATTATTTTTATGACATTTATATTTTGACCATTGAGCCAGTGAGCTCTATTTTTGGGATATCTCATGACTCTATCCTATGACATGATTTTTTGAGATTATATATATATATGATGTATTTTTTATGCGGCCTATATGCTTTATGTTATGTGATGATGCATTATGATTTGATTATGTCTATGTTATATGCATTTATGATGATGACTATGATGGTTCATTTTATATTCCATGTGATGTATGTAGTTGTGATGATGACTATGATGGTTCATTTTATATGCCACGTGATGTATGTAGTTATGATGGTTATCTGATGTATTATATGGATGCATAATTCCATGTTTATAATTATGGATGCATTAATGAATATATATGTATTGAAAATGCCACATGTGTTTCCTTTTGTTATGATGCTTACGCATTAGTAACATGGATGATGTTAAATGTACTTTTTATATATGTATGCTAATGATGGAAACATGAAAATGGAAGCATTTTAATGTAACTAAATGAATGGATATATGTAAATGTATGATGATCTAATGCAATGCCTATATGATCATGTATGCCATTATATTTTTGTATGTCACAGGATATCGTCAGGAGACGAAAGAGAAATGACAATGACAAAAGAAGATGGATGTTAGTGCGGAAACTAAATCCTTCAACATATTAGGAAATAACTAATAATTTCTGATCTTAATCATCATTGGGTGGATTATTGTAATGGCCAACAAACACCATGATATGACATAGATCAATGGTGTGCAAGGTCATACCATCGCATGAGACAAATAGTCACAGAAAAGGATGATCATGACTCATACTAAAAGCATTACTGCCCCAGTCATTTTGCCACAATCAACCATAAAATCAAAACAAACAAGAAAGACAAGTCATGAAATGTTGGTGCTCCTCTAAATCTTGTTGCTAGGACATCCTCGAGGAACTAGCAACATGACCATTTGAAAAAGACAAGGAAAAGACAATCATCATGATACATCGATGCTTCTCTACATCCTGTTGTCAGGACATCATTGAGAAACTAGTAGCATGATGAAAAATCAAAGGACAAAATGACAAGATAGTGTTTGCCAAGTATGTCTAAATGTTAAGTGTTTTGAATGTCAGATGTCAGGTTTGATGGTTCTAAGATGATGAATGCCAGGTAATTCCAAATTTAGGAAGGACACATTCTGAATGATGTTTATGTCAAGAGGATTGATCCTCAAATTTCACAAGAATCCCTCAAAATGCCAAAGAATGGTGAAAATTCCTAGGAAGGACACATCCTAAGGCATAAAAGAAATAACAAGGGTCATTCTTCAAAAGCACACATCTAAAGAATAACCAAGAGTATGACAATTTGACTGGTTTTTCTTGAGTTTGACTAAATTTGACTAAGTTTTACTTGTTTTGGCAAGATTTGACCAAAGTTGACTTGTGTTGACAGAATTGACTGCATGCACACATTGACATGCAAATGTAATTGACATGTTGATTAAGTGATTTAACAAAGTTTGTTTGAGGAGTTGTCTCTTTTGAAATGATTTGTTTGACTTGAAGACATTTGATGTGTGTGCCAATGCAGTGTCATGAACCCTAATGGACTGACCTAGTGTGGCCTTAGGGGCTTATCAATTGATGGTCTTGGCTACGTCATACACTTAGAGACCTCAAAGTTTGACATGACCAATGAATTTGTCTGTGATGAAAAAAGATTGTCAGGATTTTATTTTGAAAAAACTACAAGGACTAACCTAATGTCTTTGGGGCCCAAAGATGATCCTTACCTACATAGCAAAATGCGCAAAGACAATGTAGTTCAACAATGACATGGACTGACTGACATGACTGACTTAACAAGTTGTGACTCTATTTTTGAAATTTAAGTGTTATTGATGTTTTTGTGTTTTTTCCATATTTTGATTTTTTTGTATTTCTTTAGGACATTTTATGATTTTTAGGTCTTTTTTTAGGACATTTTATGATTTTTATGATTTTTTTAGGACCTTTTATGATTTTTGTGATTTTTTTAGGACTTTTTAGGACTTTTTATGATTTTTTTCAAGACTTTTTCAATTGGTAGGACCATGTGCGATACCCACTGTAGTTAGGTGATAAAGAATTGCCCCCAGTCTAGTCGAGGACTAGCCTAGTTCGAAAGGTGTGAAAAGGATGTGTTTGGGATGACAGATGGATGGTATGCAAGGCCTGATGTCAACCATTGTTAGCCATGGAAAGAAATGGCGGGTTTTGTTATAGGGTGTTAGAAAAGTGGATGTTTATTATGGACTAAGGTAGGTAGAGTGATAATAGATGGTTAAGCAAAGACCGACTACACATGGTGCCTATTTGCCAAGTTTTCACCATGGTACTTATCCAAGGCACCTATTTACCAAGTTTTCACTTTTGGATGAATTATTTCTCTTTACTATTTTTGTCATTTTTGTCAATTTTTATTTTGTATTTTTGATGGTTTTCAGCCTAGTTCTTTGATGCTATGCGTAAAAATTTCAAAGATGTAAACTATTGATGGATTCTATCAATTGTTCACCATCTTTAGTGGCTAGCTGATATGATCTAGAACCGAATGAGTCCATGATGATGTAAGGACCTAGCTAATTGGGCTCAAACTTTCCAGGTTTCTCTCTATCAGACTGATTCTTAGGATTTTGCATTAGGACCAAGTCACCAATGTCAAATTTTTGGATCATGAATCTCTTGTTGTAACTGCAACAAAGGTGATTTTGATATGCCTATAAATGATTTAAAGAATTTTGTCTATGTTCCTCTAGCATTTCCAACTCATGCAGTCATGACTGTCTATACTCTTCATCATTGATCAAACCCTTCAAGGAGATTTGCAAAGAAGGAATTTCAACCTCGATGGGAAAGACAAATTTAGCTCCAAAGACCAAGGCGAATTGAGTGGCTTTGTAGGAATGCAGATGCTAGTATGATAAGCCCATAGATAATGGTTAAGTTGTATATGCCAGTCACAGTCAATGTCATTAACTTTCTTCTTAAGAATTTTGATGATTGTCTTATTGGACGCCTCAGCTTGACCATTTCCTTGCAAGTAGTATGGCGTGGAGAAATGGTGTTGGATATGGAATCATTTGCAAAGCTCACATACATCTTGGTTTTTGAAGGGATGACCATTGTCTATGATGATGGATTGCGGAATACCATACCAACAGATGATGTAGTTGAGGATAAATTTGGAAATTGTCTTCCTGGTTATGTATGTGATGGGGATGCCTTCAATCCACTTAGTGAAGTACTTAGTGGCAGTGATAATGAATTTATGGCCATTGGAAGAGGTAGGATGGATTTTTCCCATGAGGTTGAGTTCCCATTGTTCAAAGGGCCAAGGAGAAGTAATCAACCAAAGTTATTGTGCTGGTGCATGAATCAAATCACTATGTATTTGACATTGGCAACATGTTCTGACAAACTCAAGTGCATCTTTTTCCATTGTCGGCTAGTAATACCCAAGTCTCATGATCTTCTTAGCTAAGGTAGGACCACTTGAATGAGATATTCATATACCCTTGTGTACTTCATATAAGGTTGTTTGTGCTTCATTAGTGTCGAGACATCGAAGAAGGGTATTGTCAAAGCTATAATGGTATAAGGTGTCACTAATGATGGTGTATCAGGTGGCTTTATGGATAAAAGACTTTTGTTGGTTATTGGATAGGTTCAAGGGAAGGGTCTCAGACTAGAGATAGTCATATATGTCTTGATACCATGGACAGTTGAGACCAACAAGCTTGGAAACCATTTCTAACTCTAGAATGTCATATGCAAGAATCAATAGTTGTTCCACCAAGAACTAAAATTTTGGCACATTGCTTGGGATGTCTAGGATAGAGCCAATTGTAGCCATTGCATCTACTTCCTTGTTTTGTTCCCCAAGAACTTTCTCAAAATCCAACATGTGGAAGTATGACTAAAAACTATCAACCATTCTTTTGTAAGGTATTAAATTTTTGTCCTTGGTGTCATATTCATCGTTGACCTAGTTGATGACCAACTGAGAATCTCGGTAGACGTGAAGTGTTTGTTTTTCCATTTTATGGCCATTCTGATTACAATGAAAAGTGCCTCATATTCTACAACATTATTTGTACATGGAAAAGAAATGTGAAAGGACTTAGGGATGGAGTCTTCTTGTGGTGTGATAAATAGTATTCCTATTCTTGAGCCATGACTAGTATGAGACCCATCAAAGTAAAGTTTCCAACGTGATTTAGGCTCTATATGAAATATGGACTCATCGGGTAAGTCTACTACCAGTGGACAATCACTTTCTAGAGGTGCATCTTCTAGTTAATCTTTTATCACTTGTCCTTTTATGGCCTTCGATTCCACATAATGTATGCCATACTCACTCAAGATCATAACCCACTTTTCCAAGCACCCTATCAATACTGCATGACTTAGGAGATATTTCAGGGGATCAATTTTTTCCACTAGATGTGTCTTGTGATTTAGCATGTAGTTTCTTAACTTTTGGGTGGAGAAGACAATTTCTAGACAAGCACGTTTGATAGATGTGTATTTTAGCTCATATCCAACCAATGTCTGACTGATGTAGTATATTTTCCTTTCCTTTTTAACATAATCATTTTGTGCCAGTAATGGCCCTAGTATTGAAGTTGTTGCAGAAATGTATAGAATCAAAGGTTTTCCTTCAATAGGTGGCATTAAGACAAGAGGTGGCAATAGATAGTCCTTTATTTGCTAGAAGGCCTCTTGAAATTTATCAGTCTAGACAAATGGGATGCCTTTGCATAGGAGATATTGAAATGGCCAGTACTTTTCTACTAGTTGTGCAATGAAGCGTCAGATAGACTATAATTTTCCTTGCAATGTCCTTAACTCACTTATTCCTTTTGGGGGAGGCATATCTAATATACCTTTCACTTTGGCAGGATCAACTTCAATTCCTCTGCAAGAAACTATATATCCCAAAAATTTTCCTAATGTCACACCAAAGACACATTTCTTAGGATTCAAGCTGACCTTGTATTCTTCCAATATCTTAAAAAATTTGTCTAGCACATTCAAGTGATCCTTGCATGTCAAATACTTTTCCAAAAGGTCATCCACATAATATTCCATTAGCTTATGCATCATGTCATGGAATATTGTTGTCATGGCTCTTTGATATGTGGCACCTACGTTCTTGAGACCAAAAGGCACGACGTTCTAGTAGTATGTACTCCAAGGACATGTGAATGTTGTTTTATGCTAGTCTTCAAGGGAAATCCAAATCTAATTATAACCCGAGAAACCATCCATGAGGGACAACATCTCGTATCCTACTGTGAGGTCAACTATGATGCCTATGTTTGGTAATGGGAAGTCATCCTTCAGGTATGCCTTGTTCAAATCTCAAAAATATGTGCAGATGCATATTTTTCCATTAAGCTTAGTGACAGGTACAAAATTTGAAATCCACTTGGTGTAGTCTATTGATCGTATGAATCCCACATCTAACAACTTCTTGAGCTCAACTTTGACAAATAGGGAAATTTGTGGGTGCATCTTTTGCAGCTTATATTTTACCGGTTTGGTATTAAGGAGTAAGGGAAAATGGTGCAAGACTAATTTTGGATCCAATCTAGGCATATTGGCATAGGACCACAGAGTTAATTTTATGCTCTGAGAAGAATTTGTGGAACTCAAGTTTTTCTTCCTCTGTCAAGGATGCTACAAAGAGGACCACTTTAGGATCTTCTGCTATGCCTATGTTGACTTCCATTGTATCCTTGATGAGCATTGTCAATTTTTCCTATGTCATAGGGAGAAAGTCCAATCCTCCATCCTTGGGTGCCTCGAAGAGGTTTTCACCCTCAGATACGTCCTTTATTTTTACTCTTTTATCGTTAGAAGGTGCCTTTCAGTTTTCACCTAAAGATGTGTCATTTTTTGTTGTATTCTTTGTTTTACTTTTGTGACTAGAGGATTGCACAGTCTCCCCAAAATATGTTGCACAATCTAGGTCTATGGTAAATCTAGCTTTGTGGTCCCCATTTGGTATGCCTTCGCGGAGTCCCATAAATTCTGCAATGTCTTCATCATTTTGAAATATGTCCATGACTGGTGGGCCTTGTTGATCCCAATCAATTAGCTATGGGTAGACTAAGGAGATACCATCATCAATATTGGTAATGGGGGGAGGATGGTGAAAGCATGTAGATGGATTTATGTAAATATGGGATTCTATCCAAATCACTGATTATATTGTAGTGTCAGTCAGATGAGTCCAATGGTCATTAGGGTCCCAATGGGATCAAAGGATAATTCATTTTTGTCATTGTTCCATCGATAAAAGAGTCTACCCCAGTCTTCTCTTTTCCTTGGGATTTCAGGGTTGTCATTATTCTATGCTGGATCAATCTTAAACATTTTCAAAATATTTCTTCAGGTTCCAGGTTCAAAACATCAAGGGATCTTTGGGAATGAAATTCCCATTCATGGGAGTTGGTTTTAGTAAGGGAATCTTCAATAGTCTTGACACTTTCTGAAGCATTCACGCTCTCACCTGAAAGTACCTTAGTACATTGATCGTCAATTTCAGGAAGCCCATACCCTAACCGAAGAATTTTTATTCTTTGGGAAGGCATTATAGACTCTCACATTCCATTTTTATCTTTTCCAAGGCCACTAGTTCCATTGTAGCCTTTTTCCTTCATTATATCATATCCTTTTCCATACATCTGGACTGGTAATGGAGATGGATCTTTTGAGTCTTTGTAAATCCAAGTTGGTATGTCCTCGATGTCTTCTTTTCTCATTTCTCCCCATTTTACAAAGATATTTGTTAGAGGAACTTTGAAGATTTCTTTGGGCTCCATTCTGAAACAAGGTTGACCATAAGCCTTAGGAGAGTTGGGTATCTTAGTGATGCAGTAGGCCATGTTCAATTTATACTCTCCACAACCTTGGTCCTAGATCTTGATATTAGGATTAGCCTTTGGGATGGAGGGAAGCAGTGTGGCAGAAGATGAAGGAGTGGACGTGGATGATTTGGCGAGTGTGGAAAGGTCGATGTATTTGGAAGAAGAGGGAGTTGAAGGTTCTTGGTTAATGGGCACTCCATGTTCTGAAATAACTCTTAGATTGGTACAATACTAAAAGGGATCAAGGTATCCATACATGGTGATCTCGGTGTCATCAAAAGGGAACTTCAAGCATTGATGATAGGTATATGGAACAACTTTTAAGTGTGGATCCATGGTCAACCAAGCAAGATGATATATGGTAACTCAAGATCTAGGACCTGCCATGTCGTGTCAACAATGACCGGCCCAAATCGAATATGAAGAGTGATGACACCCTGAGAGGAGCGTTCTTCATCATCATACACCTTTATAACAATACTCTTTGTAGGGTCTACATAAGCATTAGAGAAGCCTAGACCCTTAACTAGTTTTAGGGAGCATATGTTCAATCCTACTCTGCCATCTACTAAAAATCGTCTGACCTTACATTTATGAATAAAGACTTGAATATGAAAAGCATCATTATGAGTGGACTTTGGTGATGAATAGTCTTGGTCTAAAAATGTTACGTGATGGGGTGTGGTTAGGTATCCCACCATGGCTTCAAATTGGTTGACATCGATGTCATGAGGGACAAATGACTGTTGTAAATTTTTTTCAAGTATGGCCTTATGTGTAGGAGAGATGCGTAGCAGCTCAAGTATAGAGATCTAAGCAGATGTTTTTCCTAGTTGGTCAATAAGGTTGAATTGTCCCTTAGGTTGTGACAATTTGGTGGATGGGCCTAATTATGACTGCTTTATGGATAGACTAGGTATTGTGATCTTCAGTTACCTAGGAGGTGGAGGACCAGCTATGGTGATTTTTCCACCATAGGTAGTGACATTACATTCTAGTGATTTCTTGATGGTAAATGTATTGACATATTCATCAGCAGCTCAAAGGTGATTAATAACGGGTCCACCAGAATAGTTGAAGGAAGTGCGAGTGTAATTGGCTTGATTATTATTAGTCTTGGGACTTGACGTAGAAGGATTATTTGAACCATGGTCTTGTAGTGGGTTTTTGTTAATAGTACGGTCTATTTTTTATGCAAATTGTTGTCCACCCAATTCAATGGTGCGATTTTCAATGAGGTCTTGTAAAAGATTTCTTAATTGTTGACAAGAGGAGATTTTATTCCCTTTAGCACGGTGATAATCATAGAATGTGTTGTCATACCACCATGATGGTTTGAACTGTCCTGGGTCATATGGCTTAGGGTCCTCTAATGTGATGACACTATTTTGAAGGAGCTTCTTAAGGACATCTTCGATTGGTTCACCCAAAGGAGTATATGTCCATCTCTTTGGAAATTTCTAGGTCTGACATGGCTGCCCTTGGTTTTGATTTTTTTGACTTTTTTTATTATTTTGGATGACATGGGCAGGAGGTGTGTTTTTTGGTTGAGCTCCTTTAAGGGTAAGTACAAGACTTGTTGCGTTTACTGCCTTGGCGTCAACAATGCCATCATTGGTGATATGTTTATTCTTGACCCAATATTTATTCTTGTCAACAAGTGTATTTGTGTTTGTGTTTTTGGCACCATATTTAAGTTATCCTTTAGCAATAAGGGCCCTCTCAAGTTGTAGTCCCTTTTCAACTAATTCTATGAAGGTGGTGTAGCAATGAACTTGTAAACCATATCTCAATGGGCCTAGGAGATTTTGGACAAACATGTCAACTTTTTCTTTCGCTAGTATCTCGACATGGAAATGACTTGCTAGACTTCTCCATCTTTGGAAGAATGAGATAAAGGTCTCACCAGTCTCCTCTTGAGTAAGTGTGCATAAATTGGTAATGGAAACATCAGTGTTAATGTTATAGGTAAAATTTCACACAAATCTATCTGCAAGTTTGTCCCATGATTTTATTCCCTTAGGCAAGGTGGAAAACCATTCCAGTGTGGGACCTGCAAGAATCCCAGGGAAGAGTCTTATCAAATAAGTATGTTCATAAGCGATGTCCACACAATTAATTATGAATTCTCGAATGTGTTCAAGGGGGTTTGTCTTGGATTTGTATTTAGTGAAGTTTGGCACCACGTATCCAAGAGGGAAGTTTGGTATGTGTAGACACATGTCAAAAGGATATGGACATAGGTCATAAGATGTGTGAGTCTTTGTCTATTGTATTTGCATATTCTCCACCTATTTTTTCAAGGTCACAATTTTGGTTGTGAGTGTGTCAATTATGGTGTTATTGGTAGCATCACACATACTAGTGATAGGGATACCATGAGTCCCCATTTGTTGTGAAGATGTATTTGGATTTTTTTGTTGTGAAATGTATGACATGTTTTGATTTGAAGGTTGTTGATATTGCATGTTTTGATTGGGGATGTGTTGATGGGTATGGATGTGTGATGTGTATGTAGGAATGTGTCCTCCAACAATATTAGTTGATATTTGCGGGATATGTTGACCTTGGATGGTTTGGTGCCCAAATGAAGCCATATGTTGTGTAATCTGATTGCCTTGTCCAAATTGGTAGAATTTTCCATGGGGAGTGTTGGTGTTTTTCCTTTGGTGGATATTGGTACTAAGTTGTGATGAGGTTTTGACACTATGTTGGGGTCTTGGAATGGAAATTCATCATTTATTTCTCCCAAAGGGGTTGAGTTAATTAATTCCCAAGGAATTATTCGAAGACCCAATAAAAGGGTTTTATGATGATGTTCCCATGGCACTAGATGAAGCTCCAAATAGGGGAGGTTTGAAGAGATTGCCCCCATTGTTGAGGATCCAAAGGTAGCTCCAATTTACTATGAGGATGTTGTTGACATTGTAGGCATTGATTGCGACATGGCTCATGACATAGTTGGCATCCCTCTAATGGATGTTGCATTGATTGTATTTTGATTGGATGTGCCATTAGAGGTAGCATTGATAGTGCTTGTGGCAATTTTTGAGGTGGAACCAATGTTATTGTTGGCATTGTTTTGAGGCTAACTAGTGTTGGAGGTATTGTTTGTGTTATTGTTTGCATCATGGTTAGGAGATTGTGTTATTGTTTGCATAATGGTTAGGAGAGGCTTCCCTTAAGGTATTAATGTCAAATCCACATGGAAATTTTGCCCCTTGATGTAAAAGCATGGCTAAATATCTATCTCTATCTTGCAAGACCAATTCCTCCACAAAGGAGGCCACTTCAAGATTTTGAGTTGTAGCCTCTATGTCTTCCTCAAATACATGTCCATGTGCATCTCTACATATGAATGGTTCAAAAGGGTTGTGTGAAGATGATGGCATGCTCATGTCACTAAAAGGATTGATGAAATATGTGTCTTGATTCATGTTTTGATTGATGTCATGTGAAAATTTACAAGTGTTGGTGTCTTGTCCAAAATTCTCCCTTTTTATTCTTTTTCTTTGAAGCATAGTCTCAACCATATAAGAATTTTCTCAAAGGAGAGAAGAGGAAAATGACAACTAGATGATACTATGTTTTTGGATTTTTGACTAAGGGATGCAAATGCAACTATGTTTTTTGGTTTTTGATAATAAGAGATGCAATATGACAATGTTGTCTAAAGGAAATGTCAAATGTCAAAGGACAATGAAGAATAAAATGAAAGGTATGACACTAATTTTTTTGGATTTTTTGGAATAAGGTATGCCAAATGAGGACTAAAATGACTTGAATGAACAAAGGTATGCAAATGAAAAGGTCAAAGAAGAGGTTAACTCAACCACTCAAAGCTTTATCTATGTCTCAATTTGGGATCATCAAAGGAATTGTTGATGTGACTAAAGGACAAGATGACAAGATGACAAAGTGAGGTTTCCTAACTAGACTATTGAGTTGGAATGTCTCACAAAAGGATAATGACTAAAAGAAAAGATTTTGACTAAGTCCAATGACAACCTACTCTTGAAGGAAAGGATTTTTCCAAGAATGGTAAGTTTTCCCTATTCCCAAGTCTACAAATTGAGGACCTAAAGACTAATCTATTGATGGAAATGCAAATGATGAGCTCTAAAGTATGAAACTAAAAATTTGCAAGGATGGACCTATGGGAGAATGCAAGCTAGAAGATGCAAAGAATGAAGGACTTAAGCAATTAATTTTCTGGTTTTCAATAGAAGCCACTAGAAAAAGATGTTTGAAAGTATTTTGAAAATGTTTGGACTTAGGTTTTGGACTCTGACAATGTTTTTGTTTTGTTAGGAAAATGCATTGTTTCAGGTTACAGATGTGTTTTAGTTTGTCAACTGTGTCTTAGGATAAGTGAATACATTGTTGCAGGTTGCAGATGCATTTCAGAAAATCAATTGTGTCATTCTAAATGTAAAATTTGGTTCATTCCAAGCAAATGCATCACAAAATAGAAAATACATTATAGGCAGACAGGGAAGTCTAATTTGTTTGCAATTTTGACAAAATTTCAGAATTGTTTCAAGTTGAATGATTATTTCCAAGTTTTTGAAAAGGTGTTTGTTTGTTCAATGTCTCAAAAAACATTTGGAAAACACAATATTTTTTATTTGAATTATGCACAATGAAAACAAGTACAATCCTAGGTTAGGCAAGGACTATATTTGCTAGATTCCACATGAGTTTCCCCAGCCATAGTTATTCTTAGTGGGTGATTTAGAAGCTTAGCCACACAAGCTACCCCTTACATTACACTCACTTCTTGGGTCAACCAAGCTTCAAGCATCCATAATTCTCCCATGGCAGAATTTTCACCTCTACTAAGAACTGCAAAAATGCGGATGCCTTGGCAACGAGCGTTGTTGTGCTCCTGAATATATGGGATTTTGGAAACTACACAAAGGTTTCTATTTCGAGACCCCCATTCGAGTGGCCACACATGGGGAAATATTAGCTCTGATAAGGAGGAACTCCAACCTGAAGAGGTTACGCTCAATAGGGTTTTGGGGAGTTCACTTGTCCATGTGACACATCCGCACTCGTAAAACTAAGTTTTCCATTAGGATTCACATTTGTATACCAGTCAAGGGTAGCTCGGCTAAAGAGCTCTATTGACGATTTGAGTTGCCTTGGGTTGATTATTTTTTCCCAACAAGGAAGGCCTAATTCCTAGAGTCAATAACAATTTCTCTTGCACCTAGGATTGCACAAGTGTGCAAGGGGAGAGGATACTTTTGTTATTAAATTAAGGTGACACAAATTTGGAGACACTTGTGAATTTTAGTTACCAAAGTTATAATGTGAGGAAGACACTTAAGACACTTTGTTCTTTTTAATCTTTTAACTTGAGGTGTGAAAGACAAAGTTCATTTTAAACCCATGACATGAGAATGCATGTTCATTTTAATCATATGAGTTTCAATGCATTATTGTGTTCATTTTAATCCCATGACATGGGAATGCATGTTCATTTTAACCATATGAGTGTGAATTCAATTTTTTTTTTGATTGTTTGCCTTAAGGAATTGAAAAGGAAATAAGAAAATCAAAAAAACAAGGTTAGACTCCTCACCACATGTTGCCAACAAAGTATTAGTAACCCAAAACCCCTAAGCTACTAAATGAAAAAAAAAATCTAGAAAATTTTTGCCAAATATGAAAATAAAATTTTACCAGGCAATTGCGTCGTTTTGGATGTCAAATGTGTCATACAGTAGAATCTAGAAATTGCTAGGAAAATGCATCAAACTGCTCAACGAATGTGTCTCGAGGTGGAAGGTTGTAATCTATCAGGAAAATGCATTGACCTACAAGAAAAATGCATCGTGGTAGAGAAAATGCATCATTCTGCAAAGTAGATGTGTCATAGAAGAGTAGGTGCATCGTTCTATCAGTCAAATGCATCAAGGAAATACAAATGCGGGTCAAGAAATAGTAAATGTGTTGTGTGATACCTGTACCTAAAAAAAGGAAAAAATATCGTATGGAAACTTGCAAAAGGCACGATTTTGGCATCGGGTTCACTAATGTAGCTTAGGGAAAAACCTAGGTTAGCAGATTAGAGCTTAAAATAAGATAACCCAAAGCAAAAAATGAAGCAGAAAGGAGTAAAAAAACATGAAAACAAGGAAAGATTTTACCAATGTATTCAACCTCCATGATTGACCTCCATTGCACCTTCTCCATTTTCTGCAATATGAAGTTTTCCCTCAAATTTGTGATGAGCAACCTATGTCTATGCCAATTTCCTAAGCAAATGTTGAAGGATTTGATCTAAAATGCTACAAAATGCAACTAAGCAACTATGAAGCAAGCCTAAAGATGTCAAGATGTCAAGATTGCCTAAGATGATATGAGATGTCAAAATAAGACCAAAATTGCCATTTTATAGAAAAGTCAATTTTGGATGAATGGCCAAGATTGAATATTGACAAATGCCCTAGAATCAATGGACAAGATTCAAGGTGACAACCCACAATTAGGGTTAGGGAAATATTAGGGTAATTTTGAAATGAATGGACAAGAATTGATTCTAGAGAATCAAATCAAGGGACAAGATTGCATGTGAGAAGGAGATAAGAATGGAATGGAAAAAGAGAGAACTAGAAAATCAAATAATATTATAATTTATTTGATTTATGGAAGAAAAGTTGTCAATTTGAATTAAAAATTAATTTAATTAAAAAAGGTGGGACCATGACTTTATTTAAAATTACAAAAAAATTAAGGTGGACAATAATTAAATAAATTAAAGAATTTATTTAATTATGAGAGGACATTAGAAATTAATGATGTATTTAAATAAATAAATAAAATTTATTTATCTAAATAATCAAGAGGAAATAATGGACAAAAGATAATTAAATAAACTTAAGAATTTATTTAATTATGGAAAGACATAAGATATTAGCAACATATTTAAATAAATAAATGAAATTTATTTATTTAAATAATCATGAGGAATAAAAGACATGAATTAATTAAATAATTACGAACTATTTAATTAATAGTTGAATGTGGACCATATGACATAATTAAATATTTTAATTATCCTAAGAGGAATGAGGAGAAAATAGAACTTGCAGGCCTAGGTCATTTTTATGTGTCTACAACAATTAAGAATGAAAACATTGAAAATAACATAACACCACATGATACATGAACACCAAGAATTTTATGTGGAAAACCCAAAATGGAAAAAATGACAATGAGGGTTAACTCACAATATAATATATATAGATATAGAATATTACAAAGGCTCACTTCCAGGACACACTATCCTTGAAAGGCTCATAGCCTGAAGAAATTTACAAAATAGAGTATGGAAAAACTACAAGGATAAGAACTAAGATGGAATGCACCTTCCTTATACTGGAGTTTAGTTCCAATGAAGCACTAGATATAAAACACTTCTTTGTACAATATACTCAACAATTCTATTTTTTCATTCATACAATTTCACACATTGACACCATACAAAAATCCATATATGATCACTTCATCATACCACTCTATCAAACCACACAATTCATCAAAAATGTCTTACATATATATACTGTATACATTCGCATACACTAATTAGGTCAGCCTAATTAGAGTAGCCCTATTTCAAATCAAAACTAACTTTGTTAGCTTTATCCTCAAAATATATTCATCTTTATGTCAAACATAAGCATGCAATAAATGGTATTCGTTGGAACAAACCTAAGATAGATCCCTTTAACACACATTTAGTCTTCTTAACATAAATTCATAATTAGGTCAACCAAAGTAAGACCCAAAACATAAAAATTTTAAACGTATATGTAATTCGCCAAACGTGTAACCCAAAATCTTGTCAAAACATTGAATTCTCCTTTAGACAAAATCAACTAGCTTATCTTTAACTCTGCAAGACAAAACAATTAATCATGAGAAAATGAAAAATCTCCCACATTAATGCGCTATACAAAAATTTACTATAATCTTCAAAATAGAACATTGTTACACATATCTTCTAAATGTGTTTGTGTATCATCATAAAACTTTGAAGTAAGATGAATCTCACAATCATGAATCTATATACAAAATTCTATAGTGATATATTTCTTTGCGGTAGAATGTGAACCAAAAAATTGACGCATTGAACCACTATATAAATAGAACAATGTACCAACCTACTACTAACTATGTCTTTCCAACTGTATAACCAATCCAACTAGAATCTTGTTTGTAGGTGTAATTGATGTCAAGATAGAACATATTATCAGCTTCTTAATGAATCTTACAAGATAAGATAATGTGGAACAAAATATCAGATCAACAAACTTTTAGTACCGGATTAATATAGCTTGAACCTTTATTACTAGAGCAACCATTGATCTATACAAGTAATGTGATTAAGGTATGTTGATGGCAAATATTGACATCAATTACCATATTCCAATTTCCATTTTGAAATCAATGAAAAAATTCCAATTTCCAACATTACTTTCATGTAGATGTGTGGAAAACATCTCCTAGTTGTAGTTTGTGGAGTGGTGAAATATTAGCAAGATCATCATTTCCTTCTTTCATGGGCAATTGTAGCAATTTAGTGGACACAACTAGTTAGAAATTCAATTGCATTCAAGAGATTCCATGGAGAATCTCCATAGGTTCTGAAGGATTCAATTGTTTCCTTTACCTCTTCCTTTGCACTCTTCCCTTTATGCTCCTTCTCCTTCTTAGTATTATCAATATTGACTAGTGTCTCTAGTTCTTTCCTTCCCTCATATTTTGAGTCATCTTTCTTCTTCTACTCTTCTTCTTTTCCTATTTCTTCATCACCATTGATCTATTCAGTATTATCCAAAGGGATAAATGCCTCTAATTGGTTTTTTGTTCCCTCAACTTGTGTATTAGTTATCAGAGGAGGAGTAAGAGTATCCTTCTTATCAGGATCGTCTTTAGTAGTTGCACTCATCTCAACATTCTTCTCATTTTACACATTATCTTCTAATATGCCTTCTACTTCTAGAGGAAAATTATCTTGTGCATCTTGTAACGTCTAGAAAATGTAGAAGAAAAAGATAAAAGCACACACTTAATGTGATCTAAGCTCTAATGCAATCTAAGCTAAGCAACAAAGAACAAATGAAAGTCAAAACATAAATAAACTAAACAATCTCACCCAATATGTACATAATTCCATGTATCATCTTGATTTCCCTGCTCCATTTTGTCATTGTAGTATAATTGCCCTCAAATTTCTAGTATACAAGTATAGCCTATGATAGTGATTAAGAAAAACATTGAAGATTCAAGATAGTTGCTCCAAAAATTCATCATATTTTGAGAGAGATTGGAATGATGAAGAACAAATCAATTTATAGAAAATTGATCATTCGAACAATAGGTTAGGATCGAAAGATCAACGGATGGTTGAGATCGACTGATTAGACATGCATTCTGATAACTATTAGTAGTGACATGAGTGATACCAATTAGAAATATAATTAAAGATTAAATAAATTATTTAATCTTCAGGTTTGGTATTGGAAAACAGAAGAATAGTCTTTGCATGACAAAGATAAAGATTGATTAAAGCAACTCTTATTCGAATGCACGAACAAGGTTTAATTAATTAAATAGGAATATTTAATTAATTTGCATGTACATGCAATTGAGTTAGCACTGGACAATTGAATGATTTGATGAAGAGATTACTCGAGAAAGCCACTCAGACATTAAATCAAGAGTTAACTGAGCGATTTAAATAGATCTTTGAGTTGAGTAAAAGTGAATACTTAGATAACTCACACAATTATCTAAATATAGAGGAATGCGTTAAAATAGGATTTATGAATTAAATAATTCATTTAATTCAAGATTTGATATTTGCAGAATAATTAAATAAATAAGATTTATTTAATTAAGTGATGAAGGGATTTAAATGAATAATTAAATAAATAAAGGATTTATTTATTTAATTATAGTTGAAATATGATATAGGTAAATTAAATAAGAATTTTATTTAATCAAAGAAGAAGGATAAGGTTAATTAGTAACATAATTAAATAAAAAGCATTTATTTAATTAATCAAATGGAATAAAGAAAAATGTGAATTAATTAAATAATTAAGATTATTTAATTAATAGAAGAAATGAAGGCCTTAGAGAATAATTAAAAAATTGACATTATTTAATCATTACCATGGAAGAAATATTAATTATTAAGAAATATTAAAGTCGTAGACCTAGACTAGATTTCGGTGTTTACCCATCTTATTTATTATTATCATTCTCATGTTAAGTATCATCCATTTTCATATCATATTTGACATTTTATTCTATAGGCATCTCCTTCTTATTCTTAGGAGTCATCCCCAACATTTCTACTAGCTCAACTACCTTTTCAATACTCTCCTTCTTGAGCCTCTCAAGAACATTTTGATCTCTTCCCATAAGGGTTGTCACCCTTTGTTTTGTCCTGAGCTCTTTATTGAATAATGTGGCCAATGTGGCCTTATTCACCTCCGACAAGGGAGCACTTATTTTTTGTAATGCATATGCCTTCAATTTGGCTCTTGTTCTATTCCTTCATGTCTCCTTTCAATAAAAGCATTCCACAACTTCATAGGTAGTTATTTATCTATATTTCACATGTCAACTTCAAGAACAATGATATATTTTACAATAGCTTCCACTATGGTGGCCTTATCAACTTCATTATACAACATTGCAGGTTCTACTAACATATCATTTTGTACATTGCTATTAAAGAGTGCATCAAATGTCATTGGACTATGTGATCATACCAAATTCTTTTGGTTTTGCTTCTTCTTTTCCTCTTGTTTCCACTTTTTGTATCCTTATTCCTTCTTTTCTCACATATGAATAGTAAATTCTTTCTTTTCCTTTTCCATCTTAGCCTCTCTATATGTATGAATTAGATCAATCTTTTTCCTTTTTGTACCCGCTTCACCTTGTGAAGCTTCATGTTTTCTCTTCTAAATAAATTGAGGTCCTTCTTCTTCTTCCTCTTCATCTTTAACATTCACACCCTAGTGGAACCCCTAAATTTTTTGTGTTCCATTGATAATTATTGCTTATTTGACTATATTTTCTTTTCTAAGATGTTTCTTGTGACTTAGGGTTTCAGTTTTACTTTTGTTCTATGGTTTTATTTATACCCTAAACCCTTTGAAAAATCATAAGTGTTAAAACCCTTGCATACATTCTATTTTGCAGTTGACTTGTGATTACCCATTCTTGGTTTCCTAAGTTACCACTTGAGCCATTGAACTCATTAATTTAATAGCCCCTTATTCCTATTATTCCTGATCTTTACCCATTGAATCTTTTTAAACCATGTCAAATGTTATACGGGTTTGAAATTTTTAAGTGAGTTCTAAATCTTTTAATTATTCACATTATCTCCTAAGTCCTAGCCCATGGAATTCCTAAGTCTTTTATCATTAAAACCTAGAAAATGACCCTTTTTTAATTCATAAATGAATGAACATGCTTTTTGAAACCTTTAAGAGTGGTTGGTAGGTCCCACTGAATGCATCTAATTGGTTTCCCACTATCCCGTGAGAATAAAGTAAATGATAAAAAAGCTAGAGGGATAGCGGATGGGTGACACCTCTCCACCCTCATGGTGGGTCCTACAATTCTTTAAAGGAACTAGTGTTAAAAGGAGTTGAGATCAATGTCTATTATGCATTCTAATGGACCAATCTTGACCACTACCTACTAGCCCATAGGGGACCCACTGTCAGATCATGGCTCATAGAGTGATAGTGGGTGAGCACCATGTGGCATCATTGCCACCATTCACGGGACTATTGAAGGCATGGAAATATTTGGTAAAATATTTTGGGTGAGTATGAGAATGTTAAATGGCATGCTACTAATGGACTATTAGTGCATGAGAAAAATTTCTCCACCAGATATTTTAATCTGGACCATTCATCATGAAGGAAGGATAACTTCATAATCGCTAGCCTATGGATTAAAGGGCACACATGTTGAAGGTCATTGGGTTGATTTGGGTTGTTGACTACTAGCCCATGACAATAGATTTGAATCTTATAGATTCTATAGGGCTAGCAGTTTGCTGACATGTGGATCCTCTGGAAGCTTGTAAAACAAGGTGGGGCCATAAAGCTAATGAGAAAGATGCACACATGGCAGAAATATTGCATGGTCGATGTTGAGTTAGCAAAAAATTAAAAATTTCAAACTTTATTGACTTCATTTGAGCCACAAGCTAGTCCACATCAAGATCAGATCAACGACAGGAATTCAAAGTTCCTAAAAAGGACATCATTGAGTCATTCTGGTTCACATGAGCAAGCAATAATGGTAGAGTTGATGTTTTTCTACCTAATTGAGAGCTTTATTTTGCATAAAAGTTTGCTTTAAATCCTGTGGTTGATTGTGAAAACATTACAAAGGAATTTTTAATGAATTTCAAAGCTATTGCAAAGCATTTCAAGCATTTGGTATCTCTAATTTAGGGTTTTCTACATTTCAATCCAATAAGTAAACGACACTCCTTGAGCTATAATTTACCCTAGTTTTCATTCAATTGCAATTGTTGTTATCTGAAATCTAAGTAGAGATTCTTTTAAGGGTTGGTGTTCATTGATTTTGCTACAAATTTTAACAATTTTGTGTCTTTTTGTCAAGTCTTTCCTTGAAACCATAAGAGCCCTAGTCTATACTAGTCGAGCTGTAGGTCCAGTCATTCATTTGATATGGCACTAAAAATTAAAGCCTCTGGTTCCAAACTAAAAGTAAGACCCTTGGTCAAATATTTTCTTGAGTAACTAGCACCCTTTACAACTGAGAAATAGTTTTGGAAAACCATGTTCCATGTCCCTTGGATTAAGGAGGGAATTTTCAGAAAATAATGTACAATCAAAGATGATACATTTCCATATACTAGATGGATTCTCTTTCTAGTCCAGTTTCATAATAGAAATGCCAACATTCCAATTTGAAACCCTTAGAGATTGGATATGGCTAAATTGGTTTTCCCTAATATGTTTGTGTATATTGACCTTCTCAAGGTCATTGCTTCCAATTATGACCCTCTTATTAGGGTAGTCAAAACTCACTTTGGGTAGGATATGGTTTGGGTCACAAGGGAGGAAATTCTAGAGGTATTTAAGCTGAACAAATGGAATAGAGACATGGTAAAAATTGATGATAAGAAGTTAAAGGAAGAATATGAGAAGGTAAGACATACCTTTAGGGTTTCAATACTACCTCATTTCTAGCATCAGCAGGAAAGGGAAAGGGCATGATTATTTTGGAGCCATTTGATATGGAACCCCTCCCTATAAAATACTTTGTTATCTATTTCTAGAAGACATTTTACTCCCTATGTTAGATTCTAGGGTTTGATCCCTCTTCAAGCATGCTAATTGCACCAATGTATATGGATGTAAACTTTCAACACCCTAACATCAATACCATGTATGATTTTTCTACTTACCTATCAAAGGAAATACATAAGGGACTGGTTGCATTGAAGATTGGATAACATGTAGTCATATTTTGGTGGTATTCACTATTTATGCACATGTTTTTATACAAGGGTGCTGATTATTTTGGTCATGATAAGGAATTGAAGAGAGCGGATGATGGTGTTGTGGTGCCAGTTCAATCATGGACTCCATTATTAGATAGGCATTAATATAAGACCATTTTTTTTATTTCCACAAATATTTCTTCCTCCAAGTTGAGAAGAGCTTTGATGGTGTATGTGCCTAGGATTCCACTTGAATTACATGACTTCCTAAGGCCAGCAAAAAGGAGGCCCAAGTTGAAAATTAGTCACAATTGGTGGGATGTAATCCCTTATAATGATTGCATAATTATCAAAGTATATGGAACAAGGATAACAACCCATGTAGTTCCTAGGTACCATTAAGAATTGGTTTTCTTGAGGTTATGTGGCAGCTAGGAAATGTTGATGATGTTTTCTTATTTTAGAAGAGAAAGGGAACCTTCCTCCCTAATTAAACTGTATTTTCTGATTTTTTCATGATAATCAATGGATGGAGAAACATTTGTGACTATTAGCTCAAGCCCCATGAAATGAAAATTCGAGCATATAGGAGTTATGGCCCTGAGTGTTTTATGGTTTGGATGTTAAACAAGATAAGAGGAGGGTAGGTTGTTTACACTTTCTCTTTCCCTGATGATTTTATTAGAATTTTTTTTCAGCAGTTACATTTTTGGAGGATGTGGAACAAGTGCATAACTCATGGAAAGAATATTTTTCATCGACTGAAGAGCCTTTTGGAGGGTGGGAGAATCTTCTTCAACAAATGATAAATGGTTTTTGTCTTATGTGAAATTCTACCTTGTATTTTAGAAAATATGAATTCCTTTGGATGTAAATGTGACTGTCAAATTAAACATAACATGTGTGTAATTTATCCTGAAGATTTTTTTTCTCCTTTTTTCTTATAAAAGGGAATTCAAGGCCAATTGTATGAGGTTGCTAGCGGATTGATCTAAGAAAAGTTTTGTAATCAAGTCTAGATAATAAAAAAATTGAGTCTCTTTAGGTTCTAAGAGTCTTTTGAGTCTTGTAATGGTGAATATGATAACATTACTATCATATTTTAGAATATAAATGTCAAATATTCAAGGCTAGTTTTCTCCACTGTATACTTTACATAGATTTTGAATATAAAGAAATCAAAGATTACTTCTATTCATCTTCTTGTCTTTCCTTGAATGTTTATTCATTTTTATTATGGTTGTTCAAAGAATTAGTTAAATACATATTAACATGAATGAAGGTTTATGTGGATGTGTGCATGGATCATTAAGTATTGCTAGTTAAGATTCTAGTGTCAATGATGTAAGGAATTGTTGATAGGATTTGTTATGAGAGGAGTAATGCTATTATATGTTTTCAATTATATGATTTATAATTTTCCACCATAGGATAAGGCATTAGTCAATTTATGTTATAATTTCCTAGATATTTCATAGTAGCTACATTCAAAATCAACTATAAACTCCATTTTATGTGTGAATGTATGTCAATCTGGATTATAATATTTCCTCATGTTTAAATAAGATGTTACCATGAATATTAGCCATATATTTGAGGTATTTCATCTATTAAACAATTAAAGGAGAATCTATCTATTAATTTATAATGTATATGATAATTGGCACAAGAGTATTAGAAGATGCATTGTATGGATCACCCTCTCAGGTTTTGTAGAGCCCAAAGTGTAGAGGGAAATCCTAGCAAGATTTCACCTATTCATTGGCCAATCCTCAAAGTTATTGACAATTGAATTTGACAAATTCATAGATAACTGATGAGATTAAGTTTGGTTCATTAAAAAGCACCAATAGATTGACAACTCTACTTGGGACAATGCTAGTCCAATGTCTCTAGGTTAGCTCAAGTACAGTTAGAGTCAACAAATATTCTTATTCTTTGTTGATTGAAGGACAAGTCATTCATATTCTCATCATAGGTCATATATATTTTCTATGAGTTAAGCTCTAGTTTCATTTTCTATTTCCTATTGGGGTATGATAAAAAAATTCTTTGAAATTGCAAAATCTTCTCAAAATTATTACATATTTTCATTTCCCCATATAGATGGTGGTGACTTTGAAGTCTCTTGTGCTAGTGCAAAGTTTAAAGATCAAAGAAAGAGAGAGAAGAAGATTTGTAAAGAAATATTTGAATCCATGAGAGGAACTAGAAGTAATGTGAAGAATAATCCTAAGTAGAAGTTGGAATATGAGCTAACACAAAGTAAGAAGTCATCATGGATAGTAAAGAATGTTGAAACAAGTAAGTCTGCTAACAATCTTGATCATGCATTTGCAATTTTAAATGAAAATTCTCATGATGAAAATGTTCAAGACAAAACATTTGAACATGGTATGCCTAATAACAATGAGGAAAATCTCCTTGCAAGTGAACTCCCTATAAACACTAGCCAACTTGATCCTAATCCTCTAATATCAAAGGAGTTTGAATTGTGAAATTTTGGAATAAGGATTCTAAATCCAATGCTAGGAAGGAAAATTTTGGTGGGTGCTTCTATTTTTAATGATAATTTCAACCCAAGAGGAATATCAAGGAGTTGAAAGAGAAATGGTGAACCTTACCTATTATACTTCAAAACCTAGTGAATCTTAGGTTACTCTAGAGGATGAAGAGGAAATAAATAAAGATATACAAGCTCTACAAGAAGATGAGTTGAGACTCAAGGAGTTGGGTTTGAAACAAGCGAAAGAAAGAGAGGAAAAGATAAATTCTTTCATGATAAAGAGATATCAGCTAAGGAAAAAAGGTAGAAAAAATGAGAGAAATTGTGAAGGAAGAACCATTTCCTAAATATTCCTCTAAACCTATTGTTAGAAAAATATTTGATCAACCTAAGGTAGAAATTATTATGGGAGCTACTACTATGAGCACATATACTGGCTCTATTGTAGAAACTAAAGTTTTATATCCCTCTACTACTATTAATAAATCCCAACTTGTAGATACAAGAAAACAACTTATGGGTAAGCCCAAAAAATACACCACAACTACAAATACCTCATCCACCAACACATCTACCAAAAGTGCACATACTAAATCCATTCCATCAAATGCACCTCTTGATCCTAAAGTTTTGAGATTGCAATTAGCTAATGAAAAATTGCAATAAGAGATAAGTAAGATGGAAATTGTATTTCTTAGAACCTCTATTCTAGATCCAAGATCTTCAAGTTCTAGTCATACCATTCTTGATCCCCAATCACGTAACACTAAATCAAGTGGGAATATCCATAGTCTTAGTGGTGGTGGAGTTCAATGTGGTGGAGGTGGAGGTGGAAACAACAATAAGAATACCCAATCTAGAGATGGAGATGGAAGTGGAAGTGGTGGTGGAGGTGGAGATGGAAAATATAACAAATATCTGGTGATCAATATGAAAATGGACCTCAAAATAATCAAAGAGATCAATTCACTAGAAGACCTATGCAAGTGGATAGGTACAAAAAATTGTGCTTTGTTGGGATACCTAGTTACCCAAACCAATTCCCTAATGATTTCAAGGGTGCATTTGTTAGATTTTCTAGAATTAATGCATTAAGTGGTGAGGATCACCTAAAATCATTTATAAATATGATGGATGATTTTGAGGTTGAGGTTGAAGATGTTATGATGAAAATATTTATGCAGTCACTCACTAAAGATGTCAAAGAATGGTATAGATCCTTTCCAATAGAAAGCATTGGGTCATGCGAGGAGCTTAAGATGATGTTTAGAGAATAATATGGTGATAAGACTTACACAAGATTCTTGCTGAGCGAATTCAATAATATCTATAAACATTCAAATGAAATGGTTGTTGATTTAAATACTAGGTTTCAAAAGGCTATGAACAGATTGTATGCTGATTTTAGGCTCAATGATAATGTGTGTATGGTAAATTATTGCAACACCTCTTATTTAAAAATGAGCTATAAGCTATGAGATAATAATCCTCAAACCCTAAGAGAGGCCTTCAAGATTGCAGTCCATATTGAAAATAATAGAAGAGTATCAAGAAAAGTGGGTAAAAGAGATGATGTCAAGATCTTGAAGAATCCAAAGAAGGAATGTAAAAATTCAACAAAGAAAGGGTCTTCACTTGAGGACAAGATAAACAAGTTCCATGAAGGATATCAGTTATAGACTTGCCAGGAAAGAGAAGGGATTGAAAAATGATAAGCCTAGTTTCCAAAGGAATGAAAGACCTCCTAGGCTGTAATATCATACTTACAATACAAATTGGCATAATGGAAAGCTAGTTTAAAATAATCAAAAGATCACACAAAGAAAAGTTACCCCTGACCCATCACAGAAGAACTTTGTGAATTTTATTAATGAAATGCCTAGTGTGTTGTTTTCCAATTGCCACATGCTTATCAAACATGCTCAATAGCAAAAAATTTTGAGGAAGAAAAAAATGAACCTAATGATTATGAGCCACTTGAGGAAAATAATGAGGAAGTACATGTTCTTATTCATAGATCAATTTTTTCTAAGAAGAGTGTTCTTCAGAAGAATAGTCACATGAGGTTGATGTTGACAATAAAAGGTAAAAAATCAAATGCTTATCATCAACAGATTTTTCCTGATGAAGATGATAATGTTGAGCATAATGCTTGTGATTTGAAAATAAATGAAATGAATGTGCCCATGAGAAGACCCTCTAATGAGGAGTATCAAAGGATGACAATAGCATTAGTTGCACAAGCTAGAAACTCTCACAATTTGAGGAATAGAATTGTGAATTGTGACCAAGGTAAGCCAAGAAGCATGTTCATCAAAGAGAAAAATGTAGAAAAGTAGGGAACTAAGGTAGATGGTTAAGAAGGAGAAATCAAAACCAAGGATAGTAAGGATCTAATATTTGGGCTAAGAAGGATAACACAACCAAGAAACAAGAAAATAAACAAGAAAGGAAAGAGGTTGAAAAGAAATGTGAGCAATGAAAGGACAAAACAAAGGAACAAAGCGTAGTGCCTTATGAACTACCAAAATACAATCCAATTGAGATTTTTCAATTACTCTCCCAATTCAAGGTGACAGTACCATTAATGGAGATGATGAGAATTGAAGAAAATAAGCAGAAGGTAGTGGCCCTTATCAATGGTGCTAATATGTCCTGTGATGATAAAAGGGTATCTATTTAGTCTAAAGTGAGTGGAAATAAAGTAAGTGAAGAAGAACTGGAGGGAGCTATTAGTGAAATCCCTCAGATTTACTTGGGTAGTACTATCACTGATTGCCCAAGTGATATTGATCCTTTCTATGTGACTGATTATTGATGGTAAGCTCTTAAAAAATTGTATGATTGATTGAAGGGATTCATTTAACATCATGCCAGTAGAGATTATGAAATAAATGGGTTTGAAGATAAATTGTGCCTATGGAAAATGTTATGCCATGGATTCAAGAGAAATCCCAGTCATAGGAGTGATTAAGGATGTTCCATACATATTGGTTGCTTTTCCAAACAAGGAGTTTGTTATGAGCATAGTTGTGGTGGATAATCCACCTAATTATGGTATGTTATCATTAAGGAAGTGGAGAGGAAGTGGAGTGCATCCATGAGAGGTAGCGTGCATTATGACATTTCTTTTCCCACATTTCTAATTGAGAGAAAATAAATTAATATTTTAAGGGACCTAATAACCCCACAAATGATTGAATTTGTGGAGCAAGAGGATAGAATTCATTTTGTGGATACCGGTATTGATAACTTTAGAGTTGAGAAGTTAGAAGAAGAAGAAGAGGAAAAACAACTTGCACCCCTTGAAATGGAAGTGTTGCAACAAGTAAACAATGATAAATTGTTGAGTATGTGTTTTGATGGTACTTGGTCAAAAGGAGTTGGTGTAGGGGTGATACTCATTTCCCCTAGTGGTAAAAATTATAAGTTCTCATTTTCATTGCTATTTGCATATGCAAATAATGTAGCTGAATATGAATCTTTTCTACTAAGACTAAGAATAGTTGAGAAACATGGAATCAACAAAGTTAAGAGTTATTGGATATTCAAAGCTTGTTTTTTCTCAAGTTAGGTCAAGATATGTATTGAAGAATAAAAGGCTAAGATAGTATAGGAATACTATTTGGGAATTGATAGAACAATTTGATGCTTTTGATATTGACTGGTTGGATAGGAGCAAGAATCAAGTGGCAGATCTACTTGCCAATATTGCACTCCAAATAGATGACATTACCATTGCAAGCATTTCAAAAGTTGAAGTGAAGATCATAACTTTAGTTCCTCATTACATATGTAATTGGTACGGTTTTAATGATGATGAGGGAATTTTGAGACTCTTGTAGTGTGTAGATGAGTATGAAGGTCAAGAAATTGACTTTGGAGCTTTTGGGGAAGAGGTGGATGGTAAAGAAATAGTTTTTGGCAATGAAATCATTCAATTGAAAACTAATAAAATCCCAAATGGATTAGTTGCTTTAGAGAGGGTCTTTGATGACCCTGACAGGAGCAATTCCAAAAAAACATCCACTCACATGGAGGATTTGGAAGAGGTAAAACTTGGTATAGAAAATGTTCCTAAGAAATTTTACGCTAGAAATAAAATGAAACCTCAAGTCAAAGCAATGTTGATTTCTTTGTTAAGAAGATATAGGCATGTGTTTTCTTGGTCTTATGATGATTTAAACACCTACAAGGAAGACTTTCTTAAGAATGAGATTCCCTTTAAACCTAATGTTAAGCCTTTTAGGAAAAAGAAAAGGCAAATAAATCCTACATTGGCACCTAAGATGCAAGAAGAATTGGTCAAGATAAGAGATGCAGGAAATATTAAACCAATTAGGCACTCCACATGGGTGTCAAACTTGGTGCCAGTGAGAAAAAAGAATGGTGATATAATGCTTTGTGTGGATTTCATAAATATTAATGTATCATCATTAAAGGACAACTATCCATTGCCTAACATGGAATCTATGTTACAAAAGGTGACTAACTGTGAGCTTCTATCTATGATGATGGTTTCTCTAGATATAATCAAGTGGTGGTTAAGGAGTACGAGCAGTATAAGAATGCATTTACTACTCCTTGGGGAACTTATGTTTATGTTAAGATGCCCTTTGGCCTAAAAAATGTAGGTGCTACTTTTCAAAGGGCTATAGACATGGCCTTCTTTGACTTCATTAATATATTCTTAGCAGTTTACTAGGATGATTTGACAACATATAGCAAGAAAGAAGAAGATCATTGTATGCATCAGGAGAAGGTATTTAAGAAGGAATTTGAATATGGCATATCTTTGAATCCCAAGAAGTGTGTGTTTGGGGTGAAAGAAGTTAAGTTACTTGGTAATATTGTTACAAAAGAGGGAATAAGAATTGATCCTGAAAGAGTTGTTTCAATTGATAAAATCCCACAACCAAAGAATGTCAAATGCATCTTGTCATTCTTTGGACAGATCAACTTCTTAAGGAGTTTTGTGACAAAATTTGTAGCTATTAATCGTCCAATCTTCAATATGTTAAAGAAAGGAGAAAAGGTAATTTGGAGTGAAAAGCCTAGTATGGAATTTAAAAGTAACAAACAAGCCATAAAGGAGGATTCAATATTGAAGTCTCTAGATTTCTCCAAGCCCATACAAATATTTCATTTGCATCATTTCATATAATTGTTGTTGTGTTGTTGTAGAAAAATGAACAGGGATTTTCATAGCCTATTGTTTTTAAAAAAAAAATCATTGTAGGATGCAAAACTCAAATATGATATGACAGAAAAATAGGCCTATTCTTTGGTTAAAGCAATGAAGAATTTCAGAACTTATTTTATGGGAGCAACATTCATTGCTTGTGTCCCAAGTGCTGGAGTGAAGGATATTTTCACTCAACAAGAAGTTACTGGAAAAAGGTGTAGGTGGATCAATAGGATCCAAGAGTTCAATATTGGCATTCAAATCACCAAGTTGGTGAGAGGGAAAGGTTTAGCTAAGTTGATGGTTGAAACCAACTTGGAAGACAACCAAATTAATTAGATAGAATGTGTAGATGTTACACCTATATGTGAAATGCAAACATCTAGTTGGTATAGGTGGGTTGTTCAATATCTACAATCTATGCAATGTCCTAAAGATATGGCAAATAATGAAATAACCCTAAAATTGCAAGCTATCAAATATGTGATCATTGACAATGCAATTTGGTGGAGGATTCCAAACGGTGTATTACTCAAATGTGTTGATGGAAAGAAAGCACTAGAACTCTTAGTAGAAATGCACAGTGGAGTCTGTGGAGGCCATTACATGGAAAAGACAACTGCCCACAAGATTTTGAGAGTACAATTTTGGTGCCCCTCAGTATTCAAAGATGCCCACAAGTTTGTGAATCTTGTGATGCCTTCTAGATATTTTTTAGAAAAGCTAGAATTTTTAGGAAATTTTCCACTTAGACCTATTTTAGTCCAAGCCCCTTTTTAGTAGTGGGGTATTGATTTCATTGGTGAAATCTCTATGAAATCCAATGGGGGACACTCTTGGATTCTTGTTGTCAATGACTATTTTACAAAGTGGGTAGAAGAAATCTCCATAAATAAATAAAAAAGCAAGCTTGTGATTGATTTTCTAATGAACAACATTTTAATTAGGTATGGAGTCCCTGAGAAGATTATCTTTGACAATTCCATGTGTTTTAGATCAAATGAGTTTAGGTATTTTTGTGATAATCATGGAATCTGGATATCTTATTCTTCTCCCTATCATCCATATGGAAATGGTCAAGAAGAATCAAGTAATAAGAGTTTTATGAAGATTATCAAGAGGGTGATTGAGAAAATAAGAAAGCATGGGACTCAAAACTAAAGCTTGCACTTTGGGTAGATAGGGTTACTATTAAGAAAGCTACTAGACATTCCCCATTTGGTTTGGTATATAGTTTGGATGCAATATTTCCTCAAAACAACTTGTTGAAGATGTAAAAAATTTTGCAAGAATATGATGATGATATTTGTGATGAAATGCAGTACAAGATTGATTCCCTGATAGAATTGGATGAAAGAAGGAGAGAAGCTCAGAATAAAAATGCTAAAATACAATTGCAATTCAGGCATTTGTATGACATAAAGGATTCTCCATTGAAGTTTAAAGTAGGAAGCATGATAATGATGTGGAATGGTAGAGTTCAAGATAAGGGAAAACATGGAAAATTTGATGCATTATGGTTGGGTCCTTATCTAGTATCAAACAGACACAGTGAAGATTCCTACTATCTACAAAGTTTAACTAGAGAGTTTTTCGAACTGCTAGTACATGGATAGTTCCTGAAAGCATACTTCTCTTGAAGTTTCTATATTTTCCATGTAGATTATGATGTTATGTATATTTTTGTATAGGTTTTGTTTAGTGTGCTTTTATTTGGTTGGTTTATTCTACCTTGTTTGGGTGCCCCTAGTTTTTGTTCTCTAGTTTAGTTTGTTCAACCTTGAGATTCTATGATCTAGCTCTATTCTAGAAGAACAAAAATCCCCAACTAGGGCCATTGGTGATACCCCTAAAAATTTTATGGTCCACTGATAATTATTACTTATTTGGCTATATTTTTTGGTCTAAGATGTGTCTTGTGACTTAGGGTTTTAGTTTTACTTCTATTCTAGGGTTTTATTTATTCCATAAACCCTTTGAAAATCGTAAGTGTTAAAACCATTACATACATTCTATTTTGTGGTTGACTTGTGATTACCCATTCTTGGTTTCCTAAGTTACTACTTGATCCATTGAACTTGTTAACTTACTAGCCCCCTATGCTTATTTTTTTGGATTGGTACCTATTGAATATTTTTAAATAATGTCAAATGTTATACGGGTTTGAAAGTTTTAAGCAAGATCTAAATCTTTTAGTTATTCACCTTATCTCCTATGTCCTAGCGCATGGTGTGCCTAAGTCTTTTATCATTAAAATATAGATAATAAACCCCTTTTAAGTCATGAATATGTGCACATTCCTTTTGAAACCTTTAAGAGTGGTCAGTGGGTTCCATCAAATGCATCCTATTGGTTAGCTCCTAGCCCATGAGAATAAAATAATATGATAAAAAAGATGGAGGGATAGTGGGCAGGTGACATTTTTCCACCCTTGTGACAAGTCCTATAATTCTTTAAAGGTATTGTTGGTAAAAGAAATTGATATTGATGATTGTGATGCATTCTAACACATCAATCTTGATCATTCCACACTATGTAGGGGACCCACATTTAGATCATAGCTCATGGAGGGATAGTTGGAAAGCACCGTGTGGCATCATCGCCACCATCCATAAGACTATTGAAGGCATGGAAATATTTTGCAAAATAATTTGGCTGACTATTAGAATGTTAAACAGTGTGCTACTAATGGACTATTAGTGCACATGTAAAATAGTTCCACTATATGTTTTAATTTGGACCATTCATCATGTAGGAAGGATAAATTTATAATTGCTAACCTATGGATTAAATGGGGCACATGTTTAAGGTCATTGGGTTGATCTAGTCCTATTGGGTGAATATTTTGTAATCTCTTTACGAATTACAAAACAAAAATTTCAACAAAAGTTATGATGAGATTAAAATTTTTCCTCTCAGAAAGGGGAGGCTCCCTTCTTACTGCTTACTAGAATGAAGTAAACTATTCTAGAATTTACAATATTTACACTATTTTAACCATGTGGGGGTGCGTTACATTCATAATTCTCTCTTATTTCAGAGAATATGTTTACAATGTTCCATGTTGTTACTTTGTGATGCTCTTAAAATCTAACTAATAACTAAGCAGTGATTTCCAATATTCTTAATTTATCAAAGCATAATCTAAGAATACCCACATAATAAAAGATTCATAACTAGAAAACCAATGAAAGCACAAAGTATTTATACTGTCTTTAATGATGATTTATTTAGTAACCAATGATTCAAATTGAAGCATAAAGTATTTCAACATATTCCATGAAAAAATCCATGAATAGAATGAATAAAATTCCAAGCACAAAGTCTTGAAGATCATTCACTAAAAGATATCCACAACACACACAATACCAGGAAAATGATATAGCACAAATTCTATAAAATCCATCTTGAATTCCCTTCGACCACAATTAATAAAATACCATTAACCCAATTATATAATAAGATAAATCAATGTGAAAGACATAAAAACATTCAAATTCATTCAAATTTGATCCCAACACAAAGTCTGGTTTTAGTATCACAATTTGAGCTTAATGTTTCAAGGTTGCTTTACAATTTGGTAGCATTCTATTGCAATAGATTATAGGTAAATACTAAAATAGAGCTCTCTCTTATTTATAGGTGAGAGCTAAGAGTTATTCTAGGAAAAGGACCTAACTAAATTTTGACTTATTCAATGTGATGTCCAAGATTATAGGAGGACATCTCTTCTCTTACATTTAGTTGCATGAGTACAAAATGACATGTAAAAATGTCAACACCTATTTACATTAAGCATGTGAAAAATCATAAAAACTATCTCTAGAAATGCAAAAAGATTTATTGTTCCTCACTTTGGGCTTGGAAATCTTCCTATTTATTTAAGATCTCTTGCATCACTGTCTCATCTAGTCCTGAGGTGTAACCAATGATGGTATATACCTTTGTGATATAATTATTCATAGAAGAACAAACCTTGCATCAATCTAGATGTATTTTTGAGATTATCTAGTCACTTGAACATCACACAAAGTGCCCATAGAAGCCAATGAAAATGGTTCATATTATAGATGTTTTTGAATTGCTTTCATGAATACTTAAATATTCTCACTAGTTCAAAGAAATGTGTGTTCATCATCAAGAAGCTCACTTGACAATTCTTCAATTCTATTCACCTAGAAAACACAATGCTCTTCAAAATCCTCTTGAACTTGTTGTACATCCTTGATTAGGTTCTTGATGACATGTATGTGGTTATTTATTGATTCTTTGATTTCCAAATAATTATCCTTGTCGAGAATGATCCAAGCATCCACTAAATTTCCCAGTTTCACTTTCTTTAACTGGGTCCAAGACTCAAAACTTTGCTCGATCACTTTTTGCTCAATAGAAACTATATTTTCTATCTTTTCCAACTCAAGCTTTACCTTTGAAATCTATGTAATCATTTCCACTGCAATGGTCATGAATCATGAAACTTGCTCAATTATCCTATCCATAAATTCATAGATCACTTTACCTTTAGAATAATATTTCTCAACCTTTTGAACCAAAGGTTCTTCTATACTTATTGCAACAACTTCCACATTCACAGAAGACTCTATAATTCTCCTTAATAGAGAGGAGAAGTGATTAGATTTTTCCTTATACATGTCCTTGTTATCCTTTAGTTTATCAAACTTCTCCATCAATGCTATAAAAATGCTTGAGCATCTTCCTTTGCACTTGCATGTGTGATTTTACCAAAATCAATTCTTGTAATAGTGTAGTCTTCTATACTAGTTTTCTCGTGGCTTTTACCTTTACGAGGTTATACCACTTCCACATATTTGTATCTAGATTTTTCCATATGCAACCTTGAAATAACCTTTGGATTGTTTTTCCCTTTAGGCTTTGGTAGAGCTAACTCATCGAGAGAAACTACCTTCTTTTTCCTTTTAGGAGCTTGTGAAGCAAGCCATGGAGGAAGAAATGAAACATTACCTCCTATACCTGTTGCTAATTCTTGAGTCATGCCTATATTTGTGGATACAAATGTAGTGGTCACAATAGTTGGTATCTTAGTCATTATGGAACCTAGAATCTACACATTTGATGTATCTTGGAGTGATTCATTCATAAATTAATCAAATTCTTCCTATGAGGGTATATCAAATGAAGGAGATGATAAACTATGAATTGATCTAAAATCTACAATACCGATCCCAAGGAAAGGGATGAAATAATTGAATGTATTTCTTGAGGTATGGTTACTTTGAGCACATGCATAATTGTTGAAGGTAGAGGTGAAGTTGGAAGAGGAGGTGGAGGATAGGTAGGAATAGGAGGAGTATGAGGTGTTGTGGAAATAATAGGTGATGATGTATGTGGAAGATCTTGAGAAATATTACCATGTGGAAATGCTTGTATTTCATCATGTTCTTTTGTTTTCTCACATTCCTCATCAGTATGTTCTTCTATTTTCTCATCCTCTTCATTTTGTTCTTCCTCATCATTTTGTTATTCCTCTTTAGGTTTCTCTTCTTTATTAGTTGGTGTTGTACTCTTCCCACAAGTAAATGCAATCTTAGGTCCCTTACGTGTAGAAGAGGGAGCAACACTTTCCTTGTTCTTGGTTCTGAGTTCTTGTTGTCTACTTGATTTTTCCTTAGATTCCTCACCCTCAAAACCTGTCTTTAAAGGTTTTAATATAATACCTTGCCTTTGCAAACATACATTGGTATTACTAAGAATAGGAGTAAGCCTTTGTTAAATAGAGGTATTTTCCTTTTGAAACCATTGAATGAGAGGAAAAGGCTTGTTTTCTATCTCTTTCTCTTCATAAGATACATTCAAAATATCACCAGTATCTTCTATATCCTTAGGAAGATCCACTAAGCCAAGATCAAATAATTCCTCTACAGTGAGCCTACATTAATCCATCTTTCTAATATCCTCTTCATCTCTGCACTTTTCCCAAATGTCCCCAAATTGGTAGACATGTGTATGGCTCTATTTAATCTTTCTTTTCATTCCTCTGTAATCAAAATAAACTCTTCTTTTGTAAGTCCTTAGAGTCACAATCTACATTTTTGATACTACGACTTTAGACATGGGAACTCTTTGTATTGAACATCTTCAAATGGTGATCATAAACTTGAACCCTATCATATGGATATCTTGTCGCTAATTATTCATAGAGATAATTTGTCTACATAGTTCCATCAACACAAACTTATCACTAGGACACCTTGGAAACATGTATGGATATCTCATGTAGCAACCCACCCAAAGGTTTGTGAAGGTAGGGAATTATAAGAAGATGCATCCATACTTATTCACTACTCCCCACACTTCATTAAAAACTCTTTTCTTCTCCAATGATGGATCAAACATGCACAACAAGGGTGGAAATAAAGCATCATTTACCCCCTTGAAGTGTTTGATACTTCCTCTTAGGGTGATTTGGGAATAATACTTGTGCATAGGTACATATATTTTGTCTCCTTCTCTCGTCAAACCTTAATACTATCTCATTTCTGCTGCAACATATACCAGGTATGAAGTCATACATAACTTCAAAGTATAATGTACCTTAATGAGTCTATGTGTTTCTTCTCTCTCTTGATAACCTTGATGTATTCATACATACATTCTTGAAATGTCGAAGAAGCTGAAAAACCTTTAACTCTACTCTAGAGACTAATCAAATCACTTACATCCTCCACAAAGTCATTGTGAGGAAATATTTTGGGCCATCTTGCAATGCAAGGCCTTGGGGTTTTCAACCACTTTGTATTGATTAACTGCTTGGCCATATTCTGATTTTTATCACAGGTTTCTTGAGCATGTCATGTTGAGATCTGTGTAAGTTCCCATATTCGGGACTTGGAAAGCCATGTTGAAGAAGTCAACATCAAGCCTCATCACCACATGACCTAAGGATTCCCTAACGTTCCTATCTTCCTTAATGTAGTGTGAGGCTACTTGCACAAGAAACTTTTCATAGTGGGATATCACTGCGAAAGAAGCAACCCAATGGATGTTACTATTATCAATTTCCTCCAACTCTTTGGCTACAGGTTGTTTCTCTATTCTTTTAACAAATTCATCCATATCTAGGTGTCCAATCTCCATGTCCTCGATTTATAAAATCTTGGATATCACCATTGTAGGAGGATAAACACCTTGGTATTTATACTTCATGGTGGCCTTCTTTCTTGATGATGAAGATTCCATAGTTGTCATTTAATGCACTAGGAGACACTGATTACTTGATGAGGAAAACCTTGACGAGTGCCATAAAGGAAATGAAAAGTAATTGCAAGAAAAAAAGGGATTTTTCCAATATTATATGAGTATGCATTGTGGAAATGAGGAAAAATCAAGTAAGTATAATGGAGCAAGCATATGTAAGCAATGGAGCAGAAAAATAGAGTGATTGCAAGTGAAATGGAATTTGGAAAGTATTTCTAGTTTTTCTGGGAGTTAGTGAAAAGTTTTTCATTTTGTGTAGGGCTGCTGAATTTCAGTGCCACTACATGTTTGGGAAAGTCTCATATGAATTTCCATTGAAATTCATCACTACCACATTGATTTGCATAGTTGATTTGAAAGCATAGTGCACTTGTGTAGAATTTTCACACTTCTGCATTCATTAGAAGGTCTTTTTGCAATGTCACTAAAAGTAAATGACACCACACCACTTCTACTTTTAGCAAAATGAAGAGTGTAAGGGAATTGAAATTTGGCACCCCTACATCATGGAGGGACTTGGTAGGTTTTATGTTATGACACTAAAAATTAGCACTACAACATGACTCATAATTGTCTTACATGTGTTTTGGCATTAAAAATCAATGCTACAACATACACGAAGATTACAAAGGATGAATTATGTAATGGTTGGATTTTTCACCACCGTTGTATATATTAGAAAGTCTCTTTATGTAAAGGTAGTAAAAAAGTCCACCTCTACACCTAAGGACTTACATTTTGCAAATTGACATATAACGGTCAACTTTTTTTGTGCCATTACACATTAGGGAAAAATAACATGTAGTAGATTAGAAAACCCCCACCACTGTTGAATTTCTCTTTGTGGCATTTGTCCTTGATGTCAAAACATTGTCAAAATGGTTTGGTTGTTATTGGAATTCTAGTTGGCATCATTTGATTCTCACAGATTTGACATTGTGTTTTCATAGTTTTGATTTGCTTCATTGTCATTGGCATCATTGTTCAGTTTGCACATGGTTGCTACATATTCAATTTTATGGCATTCAGTTGTTTTGGAAAGTGCAGTTGATTTAGTTTATATAATTGTACTGATCATTCAGACTTGTGTGCAACACTTGGAGCATTGATCACATTTGCATACATACTCTGGCATATACTTTGGCAAGGTATACATTTGCAGGTTCAGGTTGATTATGCATATTTCTATTACATATCTCATGGCATTTTTTGACTTGGAAATATCATTATGTCAATGGTTTCTACATGGGAATTATAAGGTGATTTTGATGATCAATATTGAAATGTTCATTAACATCTTGTATGGTCATTTAGTGTGACTTATATTATAAGCCTAAGTTGATTTCTTGCAAATCAGGCTATATGGTTACTTGGTTCAGATTCTCCACATTTTGCATATGATATTGCATCATCATTTGTCTAAACACTTTACATGGCAATGACATTGTAAAACAACATGGTTTCAGGATTTTTATATGCATAATGTTTTGGTTGCATGGTTAGCATTTGCAATGTGCTAAAGAACATGTGGTAATCGGGTTTCTTTGTGGGGCAACTTAAGTCGTTATGACTTTGTCTTAGGGTATATGATAATGAATTTGATATCAGGCTTATATGTTTTCATATTTTGAGGCATACAATGGAAAGGAATTGATTGTTTGTAGCATCATTTGATATAGTTTGGGCCGAGCATAATATATTGCAATGGTTATAATGTCAATGTTTCAAGTGAAAGCCATTACATGGCTCTTGGTTATCATTCTATTAGTGATCACATCCTTGCTTGTTGACCACAACATATTATATTTCATATCACTCATATGTGTCAGCCATATTACACTGAGTATGCTTCATTCATCGGGCTTACTATGTTATTATTTGTATCGGCCACATCACATTATACTTACAAGGAAGTTGACTTTGCATTGTCACGACAGTAACATTTTTTGTCAAGTTCTATCGACAACCATCATTATGTTTTGTTAATCATGTTGTCAGACTTCAAGTGATTATTGTTATTTGATTAGAATCCTTTCGTATTTCAAACATTATCAAAAAATGAAAAGGCATTCAATAGTCTTTGCTTCAAAAGGAGTTAGGGAAAAGTCATTATGTTTGTTTTTTACTTGAAGAGGTATCACAACACTGTCATAGAGAATATGAAGCTACAATTTGTAGCTGGTTTTTGAGATAAAATATGGATGAGCTTTAGTGTGACCGTTATGAAGGTTTTATGCAGTCAATTGGTAATTTTTTGGCCACCATGATAGGTATTTGGTTTTCAATCTGGAAAATCTTGCATCAGTTTTAAGCAACTGATTTTGTGGTTAAGAAACTTGTTGAAGATTAGTTTTAGTTTCCATTAACCTGAGTTTATACTCAAGGGTTTCATTATTACAGTGGAATTCTTCAAAATTTCATTGGTTATTACTCAAACCCATTATGGGTATCATGGTTTAACTACATTATTTACCAGTTTATCAAAACCCTAGTTATTGTGGATATGGGTTTTTGAGAAGGATAACTATTTTATGCTCTTTGTATAAATGCATGGAAAAAAGCTATGAATTTTTGATGGAAAAGAAAAGAGAAAATAAGAGAACAGAAGAGGAGATATAAAACCAAACAGAGTATTGTTGAAAAACGGATGAGGATTTATTACTGTGATATCATTTTGTATTTAAAAGAGAAAAGAAGGTTTATTATTGTGATACCATTTTGTATTTAAAAGAGAAAAGAGGGTTTATATTGTATGTCTCCAGTTGTATTACAAAGATTACATTGAGTTTTTTAGTGATAGTATTTGTATTGTTATATGCAAATACATTTTGTAGTGGGCATTGTAGACAACTAAAAATGACCTACACCTGCAAGCTCTATTTTTACCACTTTCGTCCTAGCATAATTATGACATTTAATTATGTCCTTGGTCCACATTCGACTATTGATTAATAATTCATAATTATTTAATTAATTCATGTCCTTTTATTCTTCATAATTATTAAATAAATAAATTTTATTTATTTATTAAATACGTCATTAATTGTCTAAGTCTTCCCTTAATTAAATAAATTTCTTAATTTATTGCATTTATGTCTTCCTGATTATTAAATAAATGAATTTCATTTATTTATTTAATATGTCACTAATCCTCATAATTAAATGAATTTATTAATTTATTTATTTAATTAATCTTCTCTGCTAAATTAAATAATTATCTTTAATTATTTAATTGTCAGAATTAATATTCCTCTCATTTTAAATAAATGAAATTATTTAAAATGTCATCTCAATCTTAACTGGCAGTCCATTTTGGTAAATAATCTGAAAATCAATTATTTATTATTTCACAAAATCCATATTTTGAATTAATTTAATTCAAAATGGTAACTTTCCTCCAAAAATCAAGTAATCGGGCAGATTCTTGATTTTTCCAAATCTGATATTCAGTTCAGTCTTTATCTTCTTCTTTTTCAAAAATCTTTATTTTTGAATTAATTTCCTCATTTATTCTCCACCGCTGATTCAATCTTCTTAGATGGCATCTTGACCGCTCGATTAATGACTTTTCCCTAACCCTAATTAGGGATTATCAGATTTAATCTGAGCCTCTGATTTTAGGTCTTGGTCTCACCCGTCCATTCAAAATGGCATTTTCTATAAAATTCCATTTTCCTCTCATTTCTCAATTACACATAGACACATAGACACATTATACACTCTTGCACTTGCACACTTAGACTTTCATAGCAATTGTTAGCATATTTCATGGAGTTTTGACATCTTTAGGCATAGACACTCTTAGTCATTTAGGCATTAGGCAATGGTCTTTGATCAAATCCTTCAAGCTTGGTGTAGGACTTCAACAAAGATTCCTCGCACATCAAATCTGAGGGCAACATGTCAACCAGCAAGGTAGAAGGTACTATGGAGGTAATCATGGAAAATTCGATTAACAGGTATAACTATTTTATTGTTTAATTTCCTTTGTACTCAATAGGTCTTTGGGTTTCTTTGTCTTCTTTGATTTATTGTTGACACTCTAATCCCCTAATTTAAAACCTAAAAGAAATCCTCAGTTACATTGGTGAACCTGACTCTATTTTTCTTGTTATTCTCGTACGGTTTTCGTGTGTTTTCTATTTTTTGTAGGTACAGGTACGAAGCGACGCAACTCTTTTTTTTTAAATTGTGACGCATCTAATGCGTCATGATGCATTTGAAGACACCAACACTGTAATCGCCCTATTGCGATGCAATCGTGATCGGGAAAGCCATAGTTGAATTACCGAGCCGCATTTAATACATAGAGCGACGCAATCGCTCTGTCGTGACACATTCAACTGGTAATGTTTTCTCTTGATCTACTTTCAGTTTTTTACTATTTTCTATTTTCTTTTTATTCTAGTTATTTCCTACATTTTGCCTAGAATAGGTTTGGTATTACTAATAAGGGTTTGCAGCTTTTTGGCGGTTACTATTCGAGGGTCGAAGGAAAACATTAAAACTACTAACATGTGGTCTTGCAGGTTCGATTGTCGAAGACTGAACATCAAAACAATGTGTCTGTCCTTTTTATTTTAGTATAAAACACTTTTTCTTTTGGTGCAATTAAAACAAACCTATGTTTTTACTATGTCTGAATGTGTTTGCAAAATGGTAGGTGAGTATGCTCTCACCTTGTGAAAACTTGGTGATCAGAAAACTAGACCTGTTTTTATCTATTTTTACCCTCACGACTTGGTATATCAAAGTATCCTCTCCCCTTGCGCTCTTGGGAAATCTTGGGTGCAAGAGAAATGATTACCAACTCTAGAAATTGGGCCTGCCTGGGGATTTCATCACCCCAATGCGACTCAAACTGGCAACGGAGCTAAAGCCAAGCTACCCCCGACCGGTATATAAATGTGAATCTTAAGGGAAAACCTAAGATTATGAGTGCGGATGTGTCATATGGATAGAGTAGTACTCCCTTAAACCCTGTTGAGCTTAACCTCTTCAAGCTGGAGTGCCACCTAATTGGTGATTAATCTCTTGCCCCATGTATGGCCACTCGAATGGGGGTCCCGAACTAAAAGCATTTGTGTAGTAAGCTAAAAACCTTCTGTTCACTAGTGTAGCACCAGTCGATGTGAAGGAATCCACACTTTCACAATTTTTTGTAGAGGTGATAAACCTACCATGGGAGTTTCATGGGGGGTGGAAGCTTGGTTGGCCTGAGAAGAGAGTGCACTACAAGGGGGAGCCCGTGCAGTCAAGCTTCTGAATTCACATGCTATAGATATGTGGTTGGGGAAACCCATGTGGAATCTAGTGAATATTATCCTGGCCTAACCTTGGATTGTACTTTTCTAATGTGCGCTTGCTTACATTCAAAACATTGTGCTTGTCAAGTGCTTTCTAGATTCATCACATTTACAGTTCTAAACAAAACATTCAATATCAGATAGATAAAATTTTCCATCAAAACGACAAGAAACTCATTTTTCACAAACTGTGTTGCATTTGTTAAACCACATTCAAGTTTCTGTGTCGCAATCACTTTGTTAAACCGCATTCAAAATTTCAAACACCGCATATGCATACGTCATGATGCAATTTACAATTACAGAGTCGCATCTGCTAAACCGAGTCGCATTTGTGCAACCTAAGCCGCACTCGCACAACCATGTTGTATTCATGCAACCTGAGCCACATTCACACAACTATGATGCATTCGCAACCTCAAATGATGCATTCACCTATCACGATTAAAAATGTCATACAAAGTCAAATCTGAAGTCTTCACCTTGTCAATCATTTGTCAAACACTGTTTCCAAGGAGATTGTCAAAAACCAATTTTGAAATTGCTCAAATTTTTGACCATTAGTTTGCATTCATCGCCATAGGTTTCACCCTCCATTATTTTTAGGTGCATACATTAGGCATTAAATTAGGGGATTAGAGTGTCAACAACTCAGACTTTTCAACAAAACATCAAAAAATAATCTCAATCCTCATTTTGAACTTAGACTTTGCATTGTTCATCTTAGTCATCATTTTGAACCTAGACCTTGCATTTATAACATTAAGTCCTTAGTCAAACATCATCATCTTAGTCCTCAGTCGACATTTTCTCTTTCATCACCTTGTCATCTTACATCAATCATTTCCTTAGACAAACATTATCATCACCTAGTCATCTTAGTTGACATTTTAGGAAACATAGTCTTGCATTTTCATCCTTATCAAAAATCCAAAAAACATAGGTTGTCATCATCCTCACATTTAGTTGTCATTCTCATCATCCTTATCTAAGCAATCCCTTTTTATTGTTGAGACTAGGCTTCAAAGACAAAGAGGACAAATGGAAAACTTTGGACAAGATTTCAATCCCAACATTGATAATATCACTTATGACACAAACCAACATTGGAATTTTTCCGACCCATTTCACAACATGAACATGCAATCTTCCATGAGCATGCCATCTTCATCACAAAACCCTTATGAACCATTCATACAAAGAGACCAAAATGGACAAGTATATGCAGAAGACTTAGAAGCTGCAACGCAAAATTCTAATATAGTCTCCTTTGTAGAAAACTCAGTCTTACACGACCCTCAAAGGTATCTAGCCATGCTTTCAAATGGACGAAGGGGCTAAGTTACCATGAGGCTTTGACATAAATAATTTTCCACCTCCATCTGTCTACCCTCACCATCAATAGTCACTTAACATAAATCCTGCCATTAATTCACAACAAATGTCCACTTATCACCCTTATCCTAACCTTGACAAGGGAAGCCAACTGTCCACTAGTCCATTCCAAACCTCCACATCATATTATGGCCCTTCACCTATCAATCCCATCCAAGTCTACATGCCTTATCAACCATCTACCAACTCATGTCAAGTCCTCACATCATACCATATCGATCCCGTCCAAGTCTCCACATCCTATTTTAGTCAACCTTACACCAATGCAGTCCAAATCCTCATGTCATATCCTATGTCATCACCAACTAATCCAATCCAATACTTTGTGTCATATCCAGTCCAAGTCTCCATGTCTTATCCTAGTCCTTCACCTACTAGTCCCGTCCAAGTCCCCACATCTTCTCCTAATCCTTTTCAAATCACCCCCTCACAAGCCACATCTAGTCATGAAAATTATGTCATTACTCAAAGTCAAATCCCATTTAATAAATTTGAGGATACATGTCAAAATGAAAGCCCAAAGCATGACCTTATAATTTCACCCTCATGTCAAGAACAAGGTAGTCCATCCCATGACCCTATCTTTCAGTCCATCCATGAAGTCCTTCAAGACAATCATGACATCCAAAACACACCTCTCCTTGACAATGACTCTATTTCCGACTGTATCATCCATGACAAACCCATCTTTGACCAAGACCCCATCATTGACCAAGAAGTCCAAATCCATGACAACCCCATCTTTGACCAAGACCCTACCATTGACCAAGAAGTCCAAAATGATCCACTCCTTGACCTTTACACCATTCATGATCAAACACTTTCTGACCTTATAAAGGCCTCGACTATTGACACTTCCCACAATGAGACACTTGCCTCCATGGGACACATAGATGATATTCCTCCAGAACAAGAATCTTCCACTAGGGACATGCTTGCATATGATCAAGTTATAGCTAAAATCATTGGACTCTATGACACTAAACATAATGATGGCTTCGACATTGCCTTGGAAGCACCAACATAATCATCTAAAATTGACATGTCACATGATCAGACCAAAGATCTCAGTCAAGAATATTTCCAACATCACAATGAAGCTCAGACACTTTATCAACTAGGGTCATCTATCTTTGTTAGAGCAGGCTTTCTTGCAGATGAAAATATTACAAGTGACAGTATCCACATACCTAATGATGGGTTAGCATTTTGCTTTCAAAACAACAAATACCCCATCGCAAATAGAATTTGTCAAAGCATGCAATATCAAGGAAAAGGACTAGGCATACACAAGCAAGGAATTCTAGAGCCAATACAGCTTCAGGAAAATTATAGACATCAAGGTCTTGGCTATTCCTCAGTTAGTAAATCAAATGATGTCAGTGGTACCTCCTCGATACTGGGGGCAACTTTGTCAGATACAAATGTCAAAATGGAGTCCATGAGAAACCCTTGTCATAAGATTGTTGCCAACACTCCCTCCATCCACACCATAAACCTTCATTCTCAACATCTTAAACCTTCCCTTTGGAACCAACAAAAAAAAAGTCTTACAAGTCAAAAGATCAAAATCAAATGTCAAAGGCCATTGAATCAAACAAAAGGACAAGTGGAAAAATGAAATTAAAATGGATCCCAAAGAAAGATGGATCAAACAAAGACACCAAGTCAAATACAAAAGTCAATCACAATGTGGAGCCACTAGACAAGAGGACTCCCACATATAACACATGTCCACCTCCTTCAAAATGGTCATCAAACAAGGCATCTAAGAGTGTTGGTTCCAAACACCATCCCTCCAAAATCTGTCATACACCATACCAAGTTTGGAGAATAAAAGGTGATTCATCCAAACGTCCAAACAACCTTTCCACATCTACCATCATTTGTCATAATCCTACATCTCGCTTAAAGTCCAAAAATTCCATGTCACAAACCCATCACATCATGGTAGCAACTCTTTACCACAAGGACTCTCATGGTACTCTATTGTGATGTGCGTATTTTGATAAGGTCAACTCTAGTATCAGAAAGGATCACAATGACATCAATCAGTTGTATACAAGCATTATGATCCTAACAAGACAACTCCTTCAGCAAGGTCATTATTGGCATATCATGGCACCAGTCTCTACATCGACACCATCAATGGATTCAGAACAGTCAGTGGTCATCTAAAGCATCCAGACTATCTGCAAAATAAGAAATACAAAAAAAATAAAAAATTGAAAAATTAAAAAATTGTCACCCTGATGAAAACCTGGCAAACAGGCATCTTGGTGACACCAAAAAAATTCAAAAAGTCAAGAAAATAGTAAAGAGAAAAATTTTATCCAATGGTGAAAACTTGGCAAACAAGCACCCTGGATAAGTACCATGATGAAAACCTGGCAAACATGCATCATGTGTAAAATAAATCGTCTATGTGGACTCTTACACTTGGGGGCAAGTCATCTCATTTCCCATGCCTTCCTCATGACATTTACGTCTATCGAAGTACTATCATTTCCATGCATTTTTCCCACTTACCTCGGTCTTGACATAAAACTAGCACACATAAATCATGCTTTGGGAAAACTCTTGACATGTCTATCCTTCGATCATACACGATTCATGAAACATCATGTCATTGACTATCAATCTTATTATCCTTGTACTTGAAAATCATATGACAATTCCATTAGTCTCATGTCTCCCATCTTTTACCAAGGCCACCCCCTATCCTTTCATGCCTATCACCTATCTTGGCTTTCACTTGTCAAACGGTCTAAGGATAATCATTATCCCATCTAGTCCTAACCAAGTCATTCCAAATGCAACAAGTCTTATCCATACAAGCACATTATCCAAAATTTTACTTGACTGCATTCCTGGCCCGGCTGTAGACCTCCATACTTTTGTCACATTATCGTCATCATCCTAACGTTGTTTCGGGATACATCCTTCCCATGTCAAACAACATTGTCATCACATGTCAATTGGTATTCAGCTTGACTATGGGCACAATCATGTTTGTCCTTGGATTCTCATGTGTAGGCATCAGTCATATGCATTTTTCACTATCCTCTTAAATGTCAAAAAGACAAAAACATCATAAAATGTCCTGAAAAAAGACAAAAACATCATAAAATGTCCAGAAAGAAAACCAAAAACATCATAAAATGTCCTGAAAAATGACAAAAACATCATAAAATGTCTTGAAGAAAGACCTAAAAATCATAAAACGTCTTGAAGAAAAACACAAAAACATCAAAATCAATGTCAAAATCCTACAAATGGAGTCAAAGTTAGTCATGTCAGTCAGTCTATGTCATTGTCGAACTATGTTGTCTCTACACATTTGCTACGTAGGTAAGGCCATCAGTCGATGGGTCCCCGAGACATTAGGTCAGTCCTTTTAGGTTGGTCCAAATAAAATCATGGCATTTGTCACAATCGTCATATCGGTCAAATAAGTCAAACATAGTCAAACTCAGACACAAGACAATCATTCGAAACATCAATGTCAAAGTTGGTCAAAATCAGACAACACAGTCCAATCAATCATACAGCCAACATCAGTCAACTTGCCAAAGCATATTGGTCAAAACAATGTCAGTCTCGTCACTCTTTGGTCCTCTTTAAGATGTGTCCTCGGATTTGGACCTCATCAAAATGTCCTTTGCCTTTTTCAGAATGTGTCCTTCCTGACAATAGGCCCTATCAAACTATCAACACCGTCAAATTGGAAAAGCTCTTAAACTATCAAAACTATCAAACCGACAATAAATCAATCTTTTGCAAACAAACATTGGCAAACAAAATAAAATGGATGTTAATCTTTCTAGTCTATCTTGTCTTATCTTTTGACTATCTTAGCTATTTTGTCTTATATTTTTACTATCTTGTCCTTTTGGTCATGTTACTAGCTACCTCGAGGATGTCCCATGAAGGATTTAGAGGTGCGATGATGTATCCTGGCCTATTTTATTTTCTTTGACTGTTGTGTGTGGATTGTCTTGACAAAAAGACTGGGGCAACTTCACCCTTAGTATGAGTTAGGACATTCTTTGTCTATGACTATCTTTTTTTCAAGTGGATGACCTTGTACACCTTGGTCCACGTCATATCATGGTGTTTGTTGTCCATTTGTGTCATTTTTACCGCCCAATGATGATTAAGAGCAATAAATATTAAAGTCCTACTGCATGTTTTGAAAGATTTGGTCTAGGAACTAACATGCATCTTCTTTAGTCTTGTCATCTTCTCTCACCCATCTCATATAGGCATTGCATCCATATCATCATCCATATCTTTTGCACTAACATTTGTTTGTCTTTTCATATTCTAGTCTTCTCATCCATTTCGAGAGCACACCCGTGATCTTGGAACCCGTCTTTCCTCTCGAGGGGGCATACTGTATCCCTCCTTGCCATTCTTCCTCATCTTATTTTGCACTAGGGCATATTCTGGACTGTTTTTCTTTCTCACAATGTGACATACGACATAATGACAAAGAGGGGCAAAATGTAGACACCTAAAAATGACCTAGGCCTGGAAGCTTCATTTTTACCACTTTCGTCCTAGCATAATTGTGAAATTTAATTATGTCCTTGGTCTAGATTCGACTATTGATTAAATATTTCATAATTATTTAATTAATTCATGTCCTTTCATTCTTCATGATTATTAAATGAATAAATTTTATTTATTTATTAAATACGTCATTAATTGTCTAGGTCTTCCCTTAATTAAATAAATTTCTTAATTTATTTAATTACCTTTCTACATTTATTTCTTCCTGATTATTAAATAAATAAGTTTTATTTATTTATTTAATGTCACTAACTGTCATAATTAAATGAACTGATTAATTTATTTAATTATTTGTTTTATTTGCTAAATTAAATAATTTAATTTAATTATTTAATTGCCAAATTTGATATTCCTCTCGTTTTAAATAAATTAAATTATTTAAAATGTCATCTCATTCTTAATTGTCAGCTCATTTTGGTAAATAATCTGAAAATTGATTATTTATTATTTCACAAAATTCACATTTGGAATTAATTTAATTCCAAATTGGAGTCAAGTGATCGGGCAGGTTCTTGATCTTTCCAAAACTAATCTTTAGTCTGGTCTTTATCTTCTTCATTTTTGAAAATCTTTATTTTTGAATTAATTTCCTCATTTATCTTCCACTGCCGATTCAATCTTCTTAGATGACATCTTGACCGCTCGATTAATGATTTTTCCCTAACCCTAATTAGGGATTCTTATATTTAATCTAAGCCTCTGATTTTAGGTCTTGAGTAGAAGTTGATCTCACCCATCCATTCGAAATGGCATTTTCTATAAAATGTCATTTTTCTCTCATTTCTCGATTACACAGACACATTATACACTCTTGCACTTGCACACTTAGACTTTCATAGCAATTGTTAGAATATTTCATGGAGTTTTGACATCTTTAGGCATAGACACTCTTAGTCATTTAGGCATTAGGCATTGGACTTTGATCAAATCCTTCAAGCTTGGTGTAGGACTTAGTCAAAGATTGCTCACACGTCAAATCTGAGGGCAACACGTCAACCAACAAGGTAGAAGGTACTATGGAGGTAATCATGGAAAATTCAATTAACAGGTATAACTGTTTTATTGTTTAATTTCCTTTGTACTTGATAGGTCTTTGGGTTTCTTTGTCTTCTTTGATTTACTATTGACACTCTAATCCCCTAATTTAAAACCTAAAAGAAACTGTTGTGTTGCATGTGCCATTTGAAAAGCTGCATCTGACATATCGAGTCCAAACATTTTAGCCTACCTTCAAATATCTTTTTCAAACATCTTTGTCAGAAACCATAATTGAAATATTGTCCATCATAGTCCTCATTCGGCATCTAGACTTGGCATTGGTCATTTCCCTTGGTCAACAATCATTTTTGCATTTAGATGACATCATTACATCCACCACTTTGTCTTCCCTTCAACAAAATATGGATAGGCTTGCTAGTAAAGTTGAATATGAATTACTCTATAGAGGTCGATACCAAGAAGCCTTTGACTTTAGGAGACAATTTATCCAAGCCAAAAATCAATGTCCTTCATACCAACAACCCAACAGTCCTAGTCCTTCATCTGTCTACCCCCACTATCCACAGTCACTTAACACAAATCCTTCCATTAATTCACAACACACATCCAGTTACCACCCTTATCCTAACTTTGACAAGGGAAACCAACTGTCCACTAGTCCATTCCAAGTCTCCACGTCATATGCTAGTCCTTCACCTATCAATCATGTCAACATCTACATGCCCTATCAACCATCCACCAACTCATGTCAAGTCCCCACGTCATACCATATCGATCTGGTCCAAGTCTCTACGTCCTATTTAAGTCAACCTTACACTAATCCATCCCAAGACTCCATGGCATATCCGGTTGAAGTCCCCATGTCACATCCTAATCCAGTCTGAGACTCTGTGTCATATCCGTTCCAAGTCTCCACGTCATACCCTAGTCCTTCATATACTAGTCCAATGCAAGTACCCATGTCCTCTCCTAGCACTTCACATACTAGTCTCTTCCAAGTCCCCACGTCTTCTCCTAGTCCTTCATTCATTAATCCTTTTCAAATCACCCCCTCACAAGCCACATCTAGTCATGAAAGTTCTATCATTACTCAAAGTCAAATCCTATTGTGTAAACCTGAGAATACATGTCAAGATGAAAGCCCAAAGCATGACCTTATAATGTCACCCTCATGTCAAGAACAAGGTAGTCCATCCCATGACCCTATTTTAAACTCCATTCAAGGATTCCTTCAAGACAATCATGACATCCAAAGTACACCTACCATTGACCAAGAAGTCCAAAATGATCCACTCCTTGACCTTTACACCATTCATGATCAAACACTTTCCAACCTTATAAAGGCCTTGACTATTGACACTTCCCACGATGAGACACTTTTCCTCCATGAGACACATAGACAATATTCCTTTAGAAAAAGAATCTTCCACTAGGGACATGCTTGCATATGATAAAGTTATAGCTAAAATCATTGGACTCTATGACACTAAACATAATGATGGCTTTGACATTGCCTTGGAAGCACAACATAATCATTTGAACCTAACATGTCACATGATCAGACCAAAGATATAAGTCAGGAATATGTCCAACATGACAATGAAGCTAAGACACTTTATCAACTAGGGTCATCTATCTTTGTCAAGCAGGCTTTCTTGCAGATGAAAATATTACAAGTGACAGTATCCACATACATAAGGATGGGTTAGCATCTTTCTTTCAAAACAACAAATACCCCATCACAAGTAGAATCTGTCAAAGCATGCAATATCAGGGAAAAGGACTAGGCATACACGAGCAAGGCATTCTAGAACCAATACAACTTCAAGAAAATTACAGACATCAAGGTCTTGGCTATTCCTCAGTCAGTAAATCAAATGACGTTAGTGGTACCTCCTCGATACTGGGGCCAACTTTGTTAGATACAAATGTCAAAATGGAGTCCATGAGAAATCCTTGTCATAAGATTGTTGCCAACACCCCCTCCACCCACACCATGAACCGTCATTCCATCATAAATAAACCTTCCATTTGGAACCAACAAAAAAAAAAGTCTTACAAGTAAAAAGATCAAAATCAAATGTCAAAGGCCATTGAATCAAACAAAAGGACAAGTGGACAAATGAAATTAAAATGGATCCCAAAGAAAGATGGATGAAACAAAGACACCAAGTCAAATACAAAAGTCAATCACAATGTGGAGCCACAAGACAAGAGGACTCCCACATATAACACATGTCCACCTTCTTCAAAATGGTCATCAAACAAGGCATCTAATAATGTTGGTTCCAAAACCATCCCTCCAAACTCTATCATACACCATACCAAGTTTGGAGAATAAAAGGTGATTCATCCAAACATCCAAACAACCTTTCCACATCAACCATCACCTGTTGTAATCCTACATTTGGCTTAAAGTCCAAAAATCCCACGTCACAAATCCATCACATCATGGTAGCAACTCTTTACCATAAGGACTCTCATGGTACTCTATTGCGATGTGCGTATTTTGATAAGGCCAACTCTAGTATCAGAAAGGATCATAGTGACATCAATCAGTTGTATACAAGTGCTACAATCTTGAAAAGACAACTCCTTCAATAAGGTCATTATGGGAATATCATGGCACCAGTCTCTACATCAGTACCATCAGTGGATTTAGAATAGTCAGTGGTCATCTAAAGCATCCAAGCTATCTGCAAAATAAGAAATACAAAAAAAAACAAAATTGAAAAATTAAAAAATTGTCACCCTGATGAAAACCTGGCAAATAGGTGTTTTGGTGACCCCAAAAAAAATCAAAAATTCAAGAAAATGGTAAAGAGAAAAATTTCATCCAATGGTGAAAACCTGGCAAATAGGCGCCCTGGATAAGTACCATGATGAAAACCTAGCAAACAGGCATCATGTGTAAAATAAATTGTCTATGTGGAATTTTATACTTGGGGGCAAGTCATCTCATTTTCCGATGCCTTCCTCATGACATTGACGTCCATCTAAGCCCTATCATTTCCATCCATTTTCCCACCTACCTTGGTTTTGACATAAAACAGGCACACATAAATCATGCTTTGGGAAAACTCTTGACATGTCTATCCTTCAGTCATACACGATTCATGAAACATCATGTCATTGACCATCATAGTCTTATTGTCCTTGTATGACATAGTCCTTGAAAATCATATGAAAATTCCATTAGTCTCATGTCTCCCATCCTTTACCATGGCCACCCCCTATCCTTTCATGCCTGTCACCTATCTTGGCTTTCCCTTGTAAAATGGTCTAAGGATAATTATCATCCCATATAGTCCTAACCAAGTCATTCCAAATGCAACAAGTCTAATCCATACAAGCACATTATACAAAATTTTACTTGACTGTGTTCCTGGCCTAGCTGTAGACCTCCATACTTTCATCACATTATCGTCATCGTCCTCATGTTGTTTCAAGATGTGTCCTTCCCATGTCAAATAATGTTGTCATCACTTGTCAATTGCTATTTAGCTTGACTAGGGGCACAATCATGTTTGTCCTTGGATTCTCATGTGTAGGAATCAATCATATGCATTTTCCATGATCCTCTTAAATGTCAAAATCCAAAAAAATCATAAAACGGCAAAAAGACAAAAACATCATAAAATGTCCTGAAGAAAGACCAAAAACATCAAAACGTCCTAAAAAAATCCTAAAAATATATAAAGTCCTGAACAAAGACCTAAAAATTTAGAAAATGTCCTGGAAAAACACAAAAACATCCAAATCAATGTCAAAATCCTAAAAATGGAGTCAAAGTTAGTCATGCCAGTCAGTCCATGTCATTGTCGAGCTACGTTGTCTCTACGTATTTGCTACGTAGGCAAGGCCATCAGTCGATGAGTCCCCAAGACATTAGGTCAGTCCTTTTAGGTTGGTCCAAATAAAATCATGGCATTTGTCACAATCGTCACATCGGTCAAATAAGTCAGATGTAGTCAAACTCAGACACAAGGTAGTCATTTGAAATGTCAATGTCAAAATTGGTCAAAATCAGACAACACAATCCAATCAATCATATAGTCAACATCAGTCAACTTGCCAAAACATATTAATCAAAACAATGTCAATATCGTCACTCTTTGGCCCTCTTCAAGATGTGTGCTTCTTGGAGTTAGACCTCATCAAAATGTCCTTTGTCTTTTTCAGGATGTGTCCTTCCTGATAATAGGCCCTGTAAAACTATCAACATTGTCAAATTAGCAAAACTGTTAAACTACCAAAACTGTCAAACCGACAAGAAATCAATCTTTGGCAAACAAACATTGGCAAACAAAATAAAATGTCTGTTAATCTTTCTGGTCTATCTTGTCTTATCTTTTGACTATCTTAGCTATTTTTTCTTATATTTTTATTGTCTTGTCTTTTTGGTCATGTTACTAGCTACCTCAAGGATGTCCCATGAAGGATTTAGAGGTGCGATGACATCTCCTGGCCTATTTTATTTTCTTTGACTGTTGTCTGTGGATTGTCTCGACAAAAAGACTGGGGCAATATGACCCTTAGTATGAGTTAGGACATTCCTTGTCTGTGACTGTCTATTTTTCAAGTGGATGACCTTGCACACCTTGGTCTATGTCATATCATGGTGTTTGTTGTCTATTTGTGTCATTTTTACTGCCCAATGATGATTAAGAGCAATAAATATTAAAGTCCTACTACAAATTTTGAAGGATTTGGTCTAGGAACTAACATGCATCTTCTTTAGTCATGTCATCTTCTCTCACCCGTCTCATAAAGGCATTGCATCCATATCATCATCCATATCTTTTTCACTAACATTCCTTTGTCTCTTCATATTCTAAGTCTTCTCATCAATTTCGAGAGCACACCCGTGTTCTTGGAACCTATCTGTCCTCTCGAGGGGGCATACCGCAACCCTCCTTGTCATTCTTCCTCATATTATTTTGGATTGGGGCATATTTTTGACTTATTTTCTTTGTCACAATGTGATATGCTACATTATGACAAAGAGGGGCAAAATGTAGACACCTAAAAATGACCTAGGCCTGCAAGCTTTATTTTTACCCCTTTCATCCTAAAATAATTATGACATTTCATTATGTCCTTGGTCCACATTCGACTATTGATTAAATAATTCATAATTATTTAATTAATTCATGTCCTTTTATTCTTCATGATTATTAAATAAATAAATTTTATTTATTTATTAAATACGTCATTAATTGTCTAAGTCTTCCCTTAATTAAATAAATTTCTTAATTTATTGCATTTATGTCTTCCGATTATTAAATAAATGAATTTCATTTATTTATTTAATGTCACTAATCCTCATAATTAAATGAATTTATTAATTTATTTAATTAACTAATCTTATCTACTAAATTAAATAATTATCTTTAATTATTTAATTGTCAAAATTAATATTCCTCTCATTTTAAATAAATGAAATTATTTAAAATGTCATCTCAATCTTAATTGATAGTCCATTTTGGTAAATAATCTAAAAATCGATTATTTATTATTTCACAAAATCCATATTTTGAATTAATTTAATTCAAAATGGTAACTTTCCTCCAAAAATCAAGTAATCGGGTAGATTCTTGATTTTTCCAAATCTGATCTTCAGTTCAGTCTTTATCTTCTTCTTTTTTGAAAATCTTTATTTTTGAATTAATTTCCTCATTTATTCTCCACCGCCGATTCGATCTTTTTAGATGGCATCTTGACCGCTCGATTTATGACTTTTCCCTAACCCTGATTAGGGATTATCAGATTTAATGTAAGCCTCTGATTTTAGGTCTTGGTCAGAAGTCAATCTCACCCGTCCATTCAAAATGGCATTTTCTATAAAATTCCATTTTCCTCTCATTTCTCGATTACACACAGACACACAGACACATTATACACTCTTGCACTTGCACACTTAGACTTTCATAGCAATTGTTAGCATATTTCATGGAGTTTTGACATCTTTAGGCATAGACACTCTTAGTCATTTAGGCATTAGGCATTGGACTTTGACCAAATCCTTCAAGCTTGGTGTAGGACTTCATCAAAGATTGCTCACATGTAAAATCTGAGGGCAACACATCAACCAGCAAGGTAGAAGGTACTATGGAGGTAATCATGGAGAATTTGATTAATAGGTATAACTGTTTTATTGTTTAATTTCCTTTGTACTCAATAGGTCTTTGGGTTTCTTTGTCTTGTTTGATTTACTGTTGACACTCTAATCCCCTAATTTAAAACCTAAAAGAAATCCTCAGTTACAGGCATTATTGAAAATATTATTCTTGTATCCTATTGTGATTTTGTGACTCCAAATAATCAGTGCATTTATAAGGTCCTAACAAGTTGCATTATCATGATATTTTGTTTCAAAAAGAAGTTGGTGCTTCTAACTTGAAGTGGGTGCTTCAGTTTGTTATTAGAATTGGTGCTACACATTGTTACTGAGTTGGTGCTCTGAAAAACATTGTAATAAGTTTGGAATTAAGCTTGTAAGGCATTTTGGAGTGGTTTTTCTACCCCAAGAAGGTTTTCCACTCATAAAATTTATGTGTCTCTCTTTTGTGTGGTTTGTGCCTATCTTGCATAATCTTTCTTTCAGTCATTTATGTTGAGTTAGTTCATGAAATTCTCTGACACTTTATCATTGTTCAAATTTTCCTAAAAGTTTAAGGTTTAGTTGTTAATGTGCAAATTTTGAATGTTAAATTTTGTCATCAGAAAGTTTGGTATACTTACAAAAGAAAGCATCAAAAAGTTGTTCATTCAGTATTATATGAACAATATACACCATTCTTTAACATGAGTTGTTAGGTATTCATGTTGTATTTGATTAAGTCATTATTCCAATCATTCAAAGTTCAGTTTTTACATTGCATATATAAAATCACATTTTACACAAGATCAAAAAGAGTTTAAATCTCATTTCACGTCATAAAAAGTTTTAAAATATATTAGTCTGATTCAACCCCCCTCCCAAAGTAATTCCACTTCCAACAACCACTACATGTCCATTATATGTTCCAATGACAAATACTTTGCATATGTCAATATAGTATCCATTTTGGATAGATTGCACATTGTGGAGGAAATATCTCGAACCAAGGAAAAAAATTGAAACTGAAATATAATGCTAGATTATTAAACAAAGAAATAAAATAAAACCTAAACCCAAAACCTAGGGTTCTAAAATAGCAACCGGTGAGTTCCACCATTTGAGAACAAAAAGGCAATAAATCCAAACAACCATTATCATGCATGGAAAGAGAAACAATCTAAAACAAAACACCAAAGAATTAAAAGTATGGTTTAAAGAGCTAAAAAAAAATATGGAAAACATGGTATATACCTGTAACAAAGCACAAAAAAAAGGAGGAAACTCTAGGCCGACCTAGCAACACAAATCCTCTCAAATCCTTTAATCCCATGCTTAAATGAGATCTTAGAGGTTTCAATGCATTCACGGGAGGTAAAAAGGAAAGAAAAGAAGTAAGATGATCATGAATGAGGCTAAAATGACTTAAAAATTCATTAAAAAACATTAAAGAAAGTTTATTAATGAATTGGGTGTTAATTAATATCATGCATGTGAGGGCAGGAAAAAGTGCACTGGCACTAAAAAACAATGCTAGTGCATTTGTAAAAAACTGACCATATGCAAAGGCACTAAAAAAAAGCACCACTTCACTTAAATTTTTTTTCCAATCTCCCATGTAGGAGTGCTGAATTTCAGCACCCCTATACAAGGTAAAAATTTTCTAACAATAAAAATCTAAAAAGTGACATAATACTTGTTTTCAAGATTTTTGAGAAATGAGAAATGGCAAGCACTCGAGGGGACATTTCAAGGCTCAGGATCATGCATAAAGGAAAGTGAAATTATTCCTCATTTTGCATGCTTAGATTGCATGGGACTACGAAATAGACAAGTTTTGTAGGGGTTATCCCTTGAATCAAGCTCAGCTAGATTCCAGGATAACAACTATCTCTAGCTAGGGAGCTTCCTTTGGTTGCTCTTTTAAATGATTGAAGGGAGAAGAATTCCTAAGTGCCTTCATCCATCTATTTGGGTGTAGAGTTAAGAAACAAAAAAAAAAAGACTCTAAAAGACTTAAAAATAAAAAGACACAAAGACTTTACAATTATTTACAAGATACATCTATCACCTCATTGAGTAAAGTGTTTTAGATGTTGCCCACTATGTGGAAGAGAAAATGGCATATCATCCTCATATGAAAGAAGAAAGTTGTTTTCACCATGGAGTTGATGTATCTTGAATGGACCCATCCACAATGAGTCAAATTTTTTGTGCATACCCTTTGGTTCTCTTCTCTTGTCCGATAAGAGAACTAGAACTCCAATTTGGAAATCTCAAGACTTCACCTTCTTATCGAAAATATTATTCACCTATTCTTTATGTTCCATGATACTCTTCACCACTTCAACATGTTTCTCTTCCAATTCAGATTGATACATTATGCACTTATCAATTGAGTTGTCCAAAGTCTCATCCTCAATGGCCTTAGCCAACTTAAGGGTGGATAATTTCAATGTGATGGGAATTTCTACATTCAACCTATACAGAATTTGAAATGGGGACATACCTATTTCCCACTTTGGGATAATCTTGTTAGCCCATAAAGAATCATCTAATATTTTGTGCCAAAACTATTGATTCTCATCAACAAGCTTATGAGTGATGGTCACTAGATTCTTGTTGCTTTATTTTAGCTTGACCATTACCTTGTAGATAATAGTTGAATGAATGTGATAGTGTAATTCCATGCTCAAAAAAAAATTATATGATCTCACTTGATGAGAATATAGAAGCATTGTCTGCAACAATCTTGTTTGGCATGTCGAACCTAGAAATAATGTTCTCTTTCAAAAATCTGCACACTACATCTAAATCAGCATGCTTTAATAGCAGTATCTCCACCCATTTGGTGAAGAAATTAGTTACCATGAGGACATATATGTGTCCCAAACTTGAGGGTGGATTCACTGTGCCAATGAAATCAATGCCCCATTGCTAGAAGTGCTCTTCAATGATGACTAGTTTCAAGGGTAGATCTTCCAACTTTTGCTTGCCTATGAACTATTGACATAGTTTACATTTATGCACCCAAGAGTACGCATATTGAAAAAGAGTAGGCCAATAATATTTAGCCCACAAAATATTGCGAGTTGTGGCTAGTGCAGAAAAGTGTCCTCCACATGCTAGGTTGTGAAAATATTCCAACAACTCATTTTGTTGTGCCTTATCAACATAATGCAAGAAGGTACCATCCAAGCTATGCTTATACAATCCATTTTCCCATAAGTCATAATTTTTTTATTTGAGCTTGATTGTTCTTTTCTCCTTGGGTGTTAGGTGGTTTGAAAATTCTCCATATGTAAGGAAATGAGTGATATTTGAGTACCATTCGTCAGTAGTACTCACAATCAAAACCATTGGAAAATCATTAGAACTCACCTCCTTGGAATCTAAAACTCCCTCATCTAGATTATTATCAGTATTAAGCTAACACAAACCTCACCCATGCACCAATTTGGTAGGCTTAATATCCATGTCGTATTCTTGTATCCTAGCAATCCAAATGCCCCTTTTTATACCAAATTCTTGTAGTGTCATGATGTAGTTGATAGTTGAATCTAGCACCAACACTTTGAAATGACTGTTAAGGATGCAAAACTTGAAATGGTTCACTTCCTTAACCACAGTGAACTCATGTTTCTCAATTTGGGAATAATTTAGTTCATGATCCTTCAAAGAGAAACTCATGAATGCCATTGGGGATTCAAATCCCTCCCTATTTTCTTGCACCAAGATCACTGAAAGTGTATGCTTAGAACCATAACTGTACATATTAAATTCCTTCATTTAGTCTAGACAGACTAACAACCGTGCATGGGAAATAGCCTCTTTAATTTCATCAAATTCAACTTTCCCTTCTGTAGTCCAATGAAATGTGGAAGCTCCTTTCATCATATTTACAATATGATGAGTCTTTTCTATGAAATTAGGTACAAATCCATGCAGAAAATTGACCTTTCAAAAGGAGTGAACTTCTTTCTTACTTGATGGAAAAGTAAGATCTTGGATTCTCTTGACCCTTTCAAGATCAATTTTTATACCCTCCTTGGACACAATGTGACCAAGAAGCTTACCCTTTGTAACCCCAAAAATTAACTTCTTAGGATTCAAAGAAATTTTGTGTTGCCAGCACCTCTCCAAGATTTGTCTCAAATGATTGAAATGCTCTTGATGCTTCTTGGAAAATATTGCAATATCATCAAGGTAAACTACAATGAAATTACCCATGATGTCACAAAATGCTAAGTACATTGCATGATGGAACGTGGAACTAGAATTGATAAGATCGAAAGGAATTTTGTAATACACAAAAATACCCCATGGTGAATGTAAAGGTAGTCCTATGCTGATCATCTCGATTGACCTCTTTCTAGTTGTAACTAGAGAAACCATCTAACATAGAAAGCATCTCAAACCTAGTCACCATTTTTAAAAATTATGTATCATTGGAAGAAGATAGTTTTCTTTCAATGATAATTGATTCAAATTCCTGAAATCCATAAATATGTGAATTTCTCTATTCTTTTTACAAACAAGAATGATATTGGCTATCCAAATTGAATGATGGATAGGGAATATGATCCTTGCATTCAAAATTTTCTATATTTATGAAAGTATAGTTCTAGAAATCTTGGGGTTGTATTGCCTTTGTTTTCTCTTGTAAGGAAATGCACTTGCTTTGAGTGGAATCTCATGTTACACCTCTTTTAAACAAAAAGAATTTAAATATTCATATGAGTATGTTAATACATCCATGTATTACCATAGTAACTCATCAAACTGATCTTTTTCCTCAATAGTGCAACACTTTTCGATATTTACCAATTTAGGATCTGATTCAGTTCCTAAGTTAATTTTCTCAACTTCATTTGATGAATCCAAATTTGACTATTGCTTTTTAACATAATGGTCATGTTTGTCAAAAATTCTTTAAAGGGATACCAACCCCTTGGGAATCTTATTCCCTTTGAGCTAAAGAAACTCTTCACCTATAACTGGATCAACTTCAAAGATAGATTCTTGGGTTGAAGAATCACTTCCTTCAAAATACAAATCATCAAAATTTTCTACATTTTCCAGAAAGACTACAATTTGATGATCATCATTGAAAATATGTCAATTGTCTAAGTTATCAGGAACACTTGGGTGCAAATCTAATTCAATGTTGTAGGTAGGTCCATGAAAATATTTAGTTGGTATCAAGAGCATGGATGAAAATACTAAGGAATTAGGTCGATCATTATACTCTCTCAAAATTACATAAATATCAAAAGCATCAAACTCCTCAATGAAATCCCAAATGAGATTGTGGTAATTCTTAAGCCTACCATTCTTAGTTTGGTTCAAATTCCTTATTTTGAAAACTACCAACTTAGCATCACCTTGAGCATGGAGATTCTTGATTCCTTTCTTTCTTGCGACTTGAATTCTTAATAACAAAGCCTCATATTCAATTGTGTTCTTAGTATCATCAAACTATAATTTGAAAGTGAAAGGGAAAATTTTTCCTTTCAAAGAGATGAAAACAATCATAGCTCCTAAACTAGTGGAAGAAAAACTACCATAAAAATTAATTACCCAAATATCATTTAGATCACCAAGGGTTGCATTTTCAAAATCTGTAACTTCATCATTTGATGACGTTTCACTATCTGTAAAAGATAAATTACCTAAAGATGATTCATTTTTTGGAAAAGATGAGCCAACACTTTTTGACTCACGTTTTTTATTTCTGGATGAATATTCAACAACCTCATCGGTCTGCAAATAATAAGTACCACCCAAAGACAAATAAAATTTGAGCTCTTGGATTGTCAAAATTAGTTACCAAAAACTTGGATTCCATTTCAAGAACCAACTCTTACATCACACACTTTATGAGTATCCTAGCCTCTAACATATCCATGTTGAGTTATCCACCTACATCTTTATAGAAATCGCATCTAAGTAAAATACCATAGGACATTAGATCATCTACTACCAAGACTGTCATCTTGAACTTCTTCTATGGATATGCAACAATTGGAAATTGCACATCTATAATCTACCTGATCAAAGGTACTTGTTTGTTCTCCATAGAGAAATAATGGCCAAATTCTCTCATGAGATTCAAACCCAAGGAAGTGGCTACTTTGGTGGGCATGAAATTATCAGATGTGTCAAATTTTATAACACAATTACTCAACTTAAATCCATTGACAAGCAAAGAAATATAAAATAGGTCAATCCTTCTAGAAGCAGATGGAGGAATAGTACCTAAGTTATTTTGAGGAGGCTTAGGCTTTGGAACATTAGGAACATCTAAAGATGAATCTCTACTAGGGTTAATTCCTCTATCTCTAATAAACTTGACAAGTCTATCAAATTGATCGGGATTAGCCGTAAGGTATTCAACTTTAGACATTTGTATGTTTTTCCTCTTCACATGGTCAATAATGTTAAAAGCTTGGAAAACAATTTACAAGAAGGAAAAGATAACTTCATTAATGGGTTTAACAAAAGGGACACTAGTTTTCAAAACCTAGATGTTGGCTTTTGGTATTGAAGTAGTCACATGAGGACAAGGAGTGCTTACTTGTTTATTTTTTGTATCTTTGGGTTTCCAAGGCAAATGAGATCCTCTTTTTGCAATAGTTACTGGTGACTTATTCCTTGATTTTGGAGTATCATCGTGAGCTTGATCAAGTTGATTCTATTGTGACCATGTGAAAACAAAATATATACCAGATACTAGGTCCGCATCATTAGATTCATTTACAGCCTACAAATAACTAATGTTTGAGTCACTAGTTGGATCTACTTCCTCTTCCTAGAATAGATCAACATTTTCTTCCATAGGATATTCTAGTTGTGCATAGTCATCTTACTCTGCTTCATAATACCCCACAATTATGTTCGTAGGTGGAGCTTCTAGAGAAAGCCTTCCTTGTGGTGCAAGAAGATGGTTTTGATTTCTATTTTCAGAATAATTGGAAGAATTCAGGAAAGTCCTCATAGGAACATCCTTGTAAGAAGTATTAGAGACTCTCTTCTTCAAGGCCAACAACTCATTTTCTATCCTTTGTACCATGGGATCCACAAAATTGAAGTTTTTATTAGCAGATGAAGATTTAGATACTTTCCCTCTTCTATTTAGATTCATCCTTATTTTGTTGTCAAGTATTAAATCTTCTTCAAAGCTTGTAGCTATTTGTTGAGAAGCTTTAACATTAGGTATCACTACCCTATGCAACAAGAAGCTTACCTTTGGAAGCTGTTTATTGATGAAAAACACTTAAGATTATGGGTTGTTGGTTTAGCCTCAACAGGAATCCTTGTCACTAGCTTATTGAATTTGGCCATGAACTCATGCATGGGTTCATGTTCCTCTTTCCTAATAGTAGTAAGCTATGTTAACAAGGCATGTACATCTTGAACAGGCTCGAAGCATTCCTCAAACTTAGTATGGAGAGACTTCTAATTGGTAACAACATTAGGAGCAAGAGTATAAAACCACTCCACAACTACTGCTTGTAAGGTCTCAACAAAGAAGCTTACAACAACATTCTCATGCTCAATGCCAAGAATGCAACATATAGTATAGAAAGAAATTATGTGTTCATGAGGATGTTGCTTGCCATCATCATAGAATTTTGGGATGTTCTTAAGAGAAACACGTGGAAGTTCTTGTAAATGTGCTACCAAATTAAGAGGATTGAAAGCATTACCCCATGGTCCAGGTGGTGGAGGTTGAGCCAAAGTAACTGGTATTTAGATGAATGTGATAGGTAGAACTCTATGAAAAATAGAATATTCACTTGGAAGTGGTGATATTATTTTTTGAGGTGGATAACTCATAGTACGTTGCAACAATGACCTTGCTCATGAAGGAGAAGGAAGAATATTATGTATCCGCAACAATTCTTCAAAAAATAGATCTTGACCACACCTTACACCCTTTGACCTCATGTATAACTTTTTTCTTCTAGAATGAAGACTTGAAAACATAGTGAAAATCAGCAAACAAGAGATGTACACAAGCTTTCAATAAGACACTAGAGTACTCAAAAGCATGATGCTTCGATTGAATGCTTTGTTCACTAGTAGAGTCACCAAATTTTTTTTGGGTGAATATTCTGTAATCCCTTTACAAATTAAAAAATGTGAATTTCAACCATAGTTATGAGGAGATTAAAATCTCTCCTCTTAGAAAGGGGAGGCTCCCTTCTTACTGCTTACTAGAATGAAGTAAACAACTCTAGACTTTACAATATTTATGCTATTTTAACCATGTGGGGGTGTGTTACATTCGTAATTCTCTTATTTCAAAGAATATGTTTACAATGTTCCATATTGTTACTTTGTGATACTCTTCTACTCTAAGTAATAATTAAGCAGTAATTTCCAATATTCTTAATTTGTCAAAGCATAATCTAATATTACTAGCATAATAAAAATATTTGTAATAAAAAAACCAATGAAAGCAAAAAGTCTTTTTGTTGTCTTCAATGATGATTTCTTCAGTAACTAGTGATACAAATTGAAGCACAAAGTCTTTTAACCTATGCTACAAATAGATCCACAAATAGAATGAATAATTCCAAGCACAAAGTCTTGAAGATCATTCACCAAAAATATATCCATAGCACATACATAATCCCAAGTAAATGATATAGCACAAAGTCTATAAAATCTATCTTGACTTCCCTTCAACCACAATTAATAAAATATCACCAACCCAATAATATATTAAGATAAATCAATGTGAAAGATGTAAGAACATTCACAATCATTTGAATTTGATCCCAACACAAATTATGGTATGCATGTTCACCTTTTTTATTGATTGAATTTAGTATTATAATTTGAACACAAAGTTTCAAAGTCACTTTACAGTTTGGAAACACTTAATTACAATAGATTAAAGGTAAATAATACAATAGATCTCTCTCTTATTCATAGGTGAGAGCTAAGAGTTATTCTAGGAAAAAAACCTAACTTTTGGCATATTCAATGTGATTTCCAAGATTATAGGAGGACATCTCTATTTTTACATGTAGTTGTCTGAGTACAAAATGACATGTAAAAATGTCAATGCTTATTTACATTAAGCTTGTGAAAAAGCATAAAAATTCTTTTGAAATTCAAAAAAATTTATTGTTCCTCACTTTGGGCATGGAAATCTTCATATTTCTTTAAGATCTCCTGCATCACTATCTCGTCTGGTCCTAAGGTGTAAAAAATGATGGTATGAATCTTAGTGATAAAATTATTTGCAGAAGAACAAACCTTCTTGCATTGATCCAGATGTGTTTTGAGATTATCTAGAGTCAATTGAATATCACGCAAACTTTCCATAGAAGCCAATGAAGATGCTTCATCTTCCACCTATTTCAAAATTTCTTTCTTGAATACTTGAATAATCTCACTAGCTGGAAGAAATGTGTGTTGATCATCAAGAAGCTCACTTGGCAATTCTTCAATTATGTTCACCAAGACAATACAATGCTCTTCAACATCCTCTTTAACTTGTTGTACATCCTTGATTAGGTTCTTAATGACATGTATGTGGTTCTTTATTGATTCTTTGATTTCCATATACTTATCCTTGTTAGGAATAATTCCAACTTCCACTGACTTTCCAAATTTCACTTTCTTTAACTAGGTCCAAGACTCAAAAATCTTCTCAATTAGTTTTTTCTCAACAAAAAGTGTATTTTCTATCTTTTCTAGCTCAAGCCTTAACATTGAAATCTGTGTGATCCTTTCCACTGCAATGGTCATGAATTGTGAATGTTTCTCAATTATCCTATCCATAAATTCACACATCACTTTACCTATAGAATATTATTTCTCAACCTTTTCAACCAAAGGTTCTTCTATACTCATTGCAACAAGTTCCACATTCACATAAGACTCTATAATTCTTCTTAACATAGAGGAAAAGTGCTTAGCTTTCACCTTATACATGTCCTTGGTCTCCTTCAGTTTATGAAACTTCTCCATCAATGTTGTCAAAGATGCTTAAGCATATTCCTTTGCACTTATGTGCGTGATTTTCCCAAGATCAGTTTTGGTGACAGTGTGGTCTTCTATACTAGTTTCCTCATGGATTTTACCTTGAGGAGGTTCTACCACTTCCATATATTTGTATCTAGATTGTTCCATATGAAAACTTGAAAGAACCTTTGGCTTCTTTTTCCCTTTAGGATTTGATAGAGATAACTCCTCAAGATCAAACTCATTAGAACAAAATACTCACTTTTTCCTTTTAGGAGCTTGTGAAGCAAGCCATGGAGGAAGAAATGAAACATTTCCTTCTATACCTGTTGCTAATTCTTGAGTCACACCTGTATTTGTGGATACAAATGTAGTGGTCACAATATTTGGTGTCTTAGTCATTATGGAACATGGAATCTACACATTTTATGTATCTTGGAGTGATTCATTCATGAATTGATCAAATTTTTCCTCTAAGGATATATAAAATGAAGGAGATGATAAGCTAGGAATTGATGGTGAAGATATGGAAATAACATCTACATTCTGCAATATTGACCATGAGGAAGGGGATGAAAGAATTGAATGTATTGCTGGAGGTATGGTTACTTAGAGTGCATGCAAAACTATTGAAGGTAGAGGTGGAGTTGGAAGAGGAGGTGAAGGAGAAGTAGGAATAGGAGGAGAATGAGTTTTTGTGGAAATAATAGTTGATGATGTATGTGGAAGATCTTGAGAAATATTACCATGCAGTGATGCTCGCATTTCATCATCATGTTCTTCTTCTATCTATTAGCCTTCCTCATCGATGTGTTCTATTTTCTCATAATATTCTTCCTCTTTATTTTGTTCTTCATCATCATTTTGTTCTTCCTCTTCATTTTTCTCTTCTTCAATAGTTAGTGTTGTACTCTTCCCACAAGTAAATGTAATCTTAGGTACCTTACATGTGGAAGAGGGAGAAACACTTGCCTTATTCTTGGGTTTTATTTCTTGTTGTCTTCTTGTTTCTCTTTTATATTCCTCACCCTTAGAACCCATCTTGAAAGGTTTCAATTTAATACCTTTCCTTTGCAACCATACATTTCTATTACATAGAATAGGAGTAAGCCTTTTTCAAATAGAGTTATTTTCCTTTTGAGACCATTGAATGAAAGGAAAAGGATTGTTTTCTATCTCTTTCTCTTCATAAGATGTATTCATAATATCATCAGTATCTTCTATATCCTTAGGAAGATCTACTAAACCAAGATCAAATATCTACTCCATAGTGAGCCTATAGTAATCCATCTATTTGATATCCTCTTCATTTGTGTACTCTTCCTAAATTTCCTCAAATTACTAGAAATGTGTATGAATCTTTTTAATACTGCTTTTCATTCCTCTTAATCGAAATCAACTATTCCTTTGTAAGTCCTCATAGTCATGATTTGTATTTCTAATGCCACACCTTTAGCCTTGGGCACTATTTGTACTAAATATCTTCTAATGGTGATAAAAAACTTGAACCCTATCATATGGAAAGGTTGTTGCTCACTATGCACAGAGAGAATTTTTCTACGCAGTTTCATAAATACAAGCTTATCACTAGGATACCTTGGAAACATGTACGGATATTTGTTGTAGCAACCCCACCCTAAGGTATGTGAAGGTAGGGAATTGTAAGAAGATGCACCCATAAGTATTCACTACTTCCCATGCTTCATCAAACACTATTTTATTCTCCAATGATGGATAAAAAATGCATAAAAAAGGTGCAAAGAAAGCATCATTTACCCTCTTGAAGTGTTTGATACTTCCTCTTAGGGTGATTTGGGTATAATACTTATGCATAGGTACATATCTTCTATCTCCTTCTATCATCAAACCTAGATACTATCTCATTGCTATTGCTGCATATACCAAATATCAAGTCATATAGAACTTCAAAGTATAGTCTATCTTAATGAGTTGCTCATGAATTTATTCACTAATTTGTGCACCCTAGTCGATGTGTTTCTTCTTTCTCCTGATAACCTTGATGTATTCATACATCCATTCTTGAAATGTTGATGAAGTTGAAAAAACTTTAACTCTACTCAAGAGAGTAATCAAATCACTTACATGCTCCACAAATTCATTGTGACAAAAGCTTTTGGGACATCTTACAATACTAGGCCTTGGGGTTTTCAACCACTTTATATTGATTAACTGATTAGCCACATTCTAATTTTTATCATAGGTTTCTTGAGCATTTCGAGTGGTGAGATCTGTGTAACTTCAAATATTTGGGACTTGGAAAACCATGTCAAATAAGTCAACATCAAGCCTCATCATCATATGACCTGAGGAGTCACTGATGCTCATGTCTTCCCTGACATAGTGTGGGGCTACCTGCAGAAAAAACTTTGGGCAGTGGGCTACCATTGGGAATGAAGCAACCTGATGGATGTTATTATAAAAAAATTCCTCCAAATCTTTGACTATAGGTTGTTTCTTTTTTCTATTAACAAAAACATTCATATCTAGGTGTCCAATCTCTATGTCATTGATTTCATCAATCATGGATGTAAACACTATAGGAGGATAAACACCTTGTTATTTATACTTCAGGGTGGCCTTCTTGCATGATGATGGATATTTCTTAGTTTTCATTGAATGCACCAAGAGACACTGATTACTTGATGAGGAAAAACTTGATGAGTTCCTAAAAGGAGATGAAAAGCAACTACAAGAAAACAAGGTATTTTCCAATAGTAGATGAGTTTGCATTGTGAGAGTAGGGAAAATTAGGTAAGTATAATGGAGCAAGTGGATGTAAGTAGTGGAATGAAAAAATAGAGTTATTGTAAGTGAAACAGAGTTTGGAAAGCATTTAAGGAAGTTTCTGGGAGTTAGTGAAAAAAAATTCATTTTGTGTTGGGGCACATAATTTCAATGCCACTAAATGTTTGGGAAAGTCTCATCTACATATACACTTAAATTCAACGCTACCACATTGATTTGCATAGTTGATTTGAAAGCATGTTGCACTTGCACTAAATTTTTGTACTTGTGCATTCATTGGAAGGTCTTTGTGCAATGTCACTAAGAATCAATGACACTAAACCACTTATACTTTTAGAAAAAACAAGATTGTAAGGGGACTAAAATTCAATGCCCCTATGTCATGGAGGGACTTGGTAGGTTTTATGTTATGGCACTAAAAATAAGCACTACAACATGACTAATAATTGTCTTACATATATTCTAGCATTGAAAATGAACATTACAACATACAAGAGGATTACAAGGGATGAATTATGTAATGGCATGGTTTTTCACCACCATTGCATATATTGGAAAGTCTCTTTATGTAAAGGTGGTGAAAAAATTTTCCTCTACACCTAAGGACTTACATTTCGTAGATTGACATGTAACGGTAGACTTTTTCCAGACCATTACAAATTGGGGAAAAATATCATGTAGTAGACGAGAAAACCCTCGCCACTACATGTCCATTATATGTTCCAATGAAAAATACTTTGCATCTATTGATATAGTTTAGGTTTTGGACAGATTGCACATTATGGAGGAAATATCTCGAAACAATGAAAACAAACTCAAAAAAAAACCATAATGCTAGATTATTAAACAAAGAAATAAAATAAAACCTAAACCCAAAACCTAGGGTTCTAAAATAGCAACCGATGACTTCCAACATTCGAGAACGAAAATAAAAGAAATCCAAACAACAATTATCATGAATGGAAAGAGAAACAATATAAAAAAAATACCAAAGAATTATGGAAAACGTGGTGCATACCTGGAACAATGCATAAAAAAAAGGAGGAAACTCTAGGCCAACCAAGCAACACAAATCCACTCAAATCCTTGAATCACATGCTTAAACAAGATCTTGGAGGTTTCAATGCATTCACAAGAGGTAAAGAGGAAAGAAACAAAGTAAGATGATCATGAATGAGGCTAAAATGGCTTAAAAATTTATTAAAAGAACATTAAAGAAATTATATTAATGAATTTTTCATTCATTAATATCACATGTGTGATGACAGGAAAAAGTGCACTCGCGTTGAAAAATAGTGCTAGTGCATGTTCAAAAATATATCCCATGTAGGAGCACTAAATTTCAGCGCCCCTGCATGAGGTGAAAATTTTCTAACATTGAAAAGCTAAAAAGTGATTGAATACTCATTTTGAAGATTTTTGAGAAACAAGAAAAGGAAAGCACTTGAGGGGTCTATTCGAGGCTCAAGATCACACATAAAGGCAAGTGAAATTATTCCTTATTTTATGTGCTTAGAGTGCATGGGACTACAAAACATGTAAGTTTTGTAGGGTTATCCCATGGATCAAGCTCAGTTGGATTTGAGGATAACAACTAGCTATAGTGGGGGAGCTTCCTTCGGTTACTCCTTGAAATGATTGAAGGGAGAAGAATTCCTATCTCTACGTGCCATCATCCATCCATTGGGCATAGAGTCAGGTGACAAAAAAATATAAAAACTCTAAAAGACTCAAAAAAAAGGACACAAAGACTATACAATTGTTTACATGATACATCTATCACATCATTGAGTAAAGTGTTTCAAACATTGCCCACTATGTGGAAGAGAAAATGGCATGCCATCCTCGTATGTAAGAAGAAAGCTATTTTCACCATGGAGTTGATATATCTTGAATGGAGCTATCCATAGTGCGTCAAACTTTTCATGCATACCCTTTGGTTCTCTTCTCTTTTCCCACAAGAGAACTAGATATCCAATTTATAGATCTCGAGACTTTTCCTTCTTATTGAAAATATTCTACACCTGTTCTTGATGTTCCATGATACAGTTCACCACTTGAACCTGTTTCTCTTCCAATTTGGAGAGATACATTCTACACTTATCAATTGAGCTATTGAAAGTCTCATCCTCAATGGCCTTAGCTAACTTGAGGGTGGGTAATTCCAATATGATGGGAATTTCTAGATTCAACCCCTAAAGAAGTTGAAACAGGGACATACCTATAGCTATCTTTGGGGTAATCCTATCAACCCACAAAGCATCATACAATGCTTTATTCCATAATGACTGATTCTCATCAAAAAGCTTACGAATGATGGTCACTAGATTCTTGTTGCTCAATTTAGCTTGACCATTACCTTGCAAATAATAGTTAGATGAATACATGATAGTGTAATTCCATGCTCAATTTTTTTTTTGTGATCTCACTTGATGAGAATGTAGAAGCATTGTTTGGAACAATCTTCTTTGGTAAACCAAACCTAGAAATAATTTTCTCTTTAAAAAATATGCACACTACCTCTAAAGTAGCATGCTTTACTAGCATTGCCTCCACACATTTGGTGCAGTAATCAGTTGTCATGAGGACATAGATGTGTTCCACACCTAAGGGTAGATTCACTAGGCTGATTAAATTAGTGCCCCATTGCTAGAAGGTCTCTTCAATGATGATGGGTTTAAGGGGTAGAGTCACCAACTTTGGCTTTCCTATGAACTATTGACATAGTTTGCATTTATGCACCCAAGAGTACACATCTTGAAAAAGAGTAGGCCAATAATACTTATCCCATAGAATTTTTTGGGACTAGTCCAGAAAAGTGTCCTCCACATGCTAAGTCATGAAAATATTTCAACAACTTGTTTTTTGTGCCTTATAAACACAACAAAGGAAGGTACCATCCAAGCTATTCTTATATAATTCATTGTCCCATAAGACATAATTTTTTGATTTGAGCTTGATTGTTCTTTTCTCCTTGGGTGTTAGGTGGTCTGAAAATTCTCCATATTAAGGAAATGAGCAATATTTGAGTACCATTGATTAGTAGTACTGAAAAAAAAAACTATTGGAAAATTATTAGAACTAACCTCCTCACAATCTAAAACTCCCTCATCTGGATTAATATCAACAATAAGCTGACACAAACCTCACCCATGCACCAGTTTGGTAGGCTTCATATCCATGTCATATTCCTGTATCTTGGCAATCCAATTGTCCCTTTTTAAACCAAATTCATGTTGTATCAAGATGGACTTCATAGTTTAATTTGGCACCAATGCTTTGACATGACTATTAAAGATGTAAAACCTAAAATGCTTCAATAACTTAATCAGAGTGAAAACATGTTTCTTGGTGTAGGGCACCCAGGTCTTCTTGTCAAAAGGGGTGAAAAGTTAGTAATTTGTGTTATTTAAGTCATTTTGTGTGTAATAAGGTCTTTTTAGACCATGCCTTATGTTTTGTGTTGGTTTGAGTCATTTGGGGTTAGTTTTGTTAAAAAAATGTCAATGTTGAAAAAAGTTGCAAAAGTTGCACAAGAAACTTTTGTATTTTTGTGTCTAAAGGGAAGATGAACTATTGGTATTTGAAAATTAGTTGGCAAACAGTTGGGTTTTGTTGGAAAATGTTTAAACAGAAATTTTTTAGGTTGGGACAAGGTTCTATTGTTGAATTTTTAGTGTTGAGCAATAAAAAGACTCTATTTTCTAAGTTTTCAAGTTGTTCTTTACTACTACATAGATTGGTACGGCCCCGTATGACCAAGAAATTATCTAAGATTCATTGGAATTGATATTGTGTTGAATCTACTATCTATTGCATTTTATTTCATCTAATTTTATCAAGTTTTCAGTGAATTAGAGCAATTTTTCTATAAACTATCTAAAACCCTAGGTAGGGTGAGCTTGGACTAAAAAAATGATTTTCTTTCCATTCTACCAGTGAAAAGGCATCAAACTCAGTGGAATGTATGTAGATAGGGTGTATTTTTATTTCTCAATGTTGCAGGAGCAAGGGATGGAGTTTGGTGCAAGTTTAGTTGCTGCCCTAGCCTAATATCATCATGTATTAGGCTTAGGAGTCCAATAGACTTAGGGATTTGTGGAAAAGCTATTGTGAATTTGTTCTAGTTGCTAGGAATTGGTTATTTAAACCCTATATAACATTTCTAAAGCCTTGGAATGAAGATTCAAAGCCTGGAGTTAAGAAATCCCTACTACTACCTAGCCAAGTCAAAGAATTAGGCCTAATTTAATTGAGAGCAGTCCAAAGTGGAAGGCTTCATTACAAAGTGAACCAATCTACATATTAGATATGTTGTCAAATGGTATAAAGCGTGTCTATCACTATCTTCATATTTTGGGAGTTAGGTCTGACCTTAGAATTATGTTGGAAAACCCCTATTCAAAAGACTACTAAGTGTGAATGAAGGCTAAAGAAGGAAAACCCACCATTTGGATGTTGAGAGAAATTTTTCTTATTTGTGGTTTTGTAGAAGTTATCCTCCCCCACTCTGTATCAAATTGGTATTAGACCACAAGTTTGATCTGAAGAATAAAAGTTGAGTTGAAAGAATAACAAGATTCCTCCAAAAGGGAATGCCATTGCTAGAGAAGTGAGTGAGTTGAAGGAAAAACATGCTAGAGAGAATGAAAAGCATGCTAGAGAGATGAGAAAGTTGAGAGAGAGGATTGCTACCCTGGAAACAAGTCAGAAGAGAGGTATGGTCACAAGAGACTTGAGTGACCAAGAAGAAGGGGAAGAGAAAAGTTACCAAGGGTTCGAGGAAGAGATGGATCCTGATGACTTGAGGATGAAAAAACTCTTAAAAGCAGTCAAGGGGGATGATCATAAGATCAAGCTGGATTTACCTATGTATGGAGGAAACATGGATAGTGAAGAGCTCCTAGATTGGATAGGAGCATTGGATAACTACTTTGACTATGAAGATGTGCTTGAAGATCAAAGGGTGAAGTTGTCCAAGAAAAAATTGAAGGGTCATGCCTTACTTTGGTGGTATTATGTAGAAAGTGAAAGAAGAAAGAAAGGGGAGTCTAAAATATCAAGAAAAATGAGATGGATGTAAAAACCTATACAGAGGAATTTTACAAATTGAGCATAGGGGTAGGTCATACAGAAGATGATGAAGACATAGTAGCAAGATATATGAATGGGTTGAGATACAACCTCCAAGATGAATTAAACCTCACTACCCAAGAATGGTGGAAGAACGTTACCAATTGGCCATTAAGGCTGAGGATAAGTTGAAGAAAATACAAGAGAAAAAAGGTAGGGGCAAAGGAAGAAGTTTCAGAGGTAGAGGAACATTTGGAGAAAGAGGGTAGTCTAAGAAACCACAAGGAGAGAAAAGTTAGCCTCAAGAACAAAATTTTGATACAAGGGGTAGTTTTAGGGTAAGGAGACCGAATAATAGGGGAAAATTTGTAGGTCAAGGAAGAGAATAAAATGGATTTATAAGGAAGTGTTATCAGTGCAATAAGTTTGGTCATCAAGCATGGAAATTTCCTAAAAAGAAGCCCTCTACTTCACATGGAGGGGAAAGAAGAACCCAGATTGTACAAGGAGATGACAATGATAGTGTAAACTCCACATCACAACATGCTACTCCAGAAACTGGTGAATATCTTATGGTAAGGAGAACATTGATTAAAGTTCCTATGGTGAAAGAACCTCCACAAAGGAAATCTCTCTTTAGAAACACATGTAAGTATCAAGGTAAGTTTTGCAAAGTTGTTGTTGATTCAGGTAGAACAAATAATTTGGTTTCTCTTGATATGGTATAAAAGTTGAAACTAGAAATAATACCACACCCCACTCCTTACAAGGTCTCCTAGTTGAATAAGGGATAATAAGTCCTAGTAAATGAATAAAGCTAGGTGGAGTTTCACATAGGAGGGTACAATGATAAAATCTTGTCTGACATCATCCCAATGGATGTTTTTCATTTTCTTTTAGGGAGGCCTTGGAAATATGATAGGAAGGCTAAGCATGATGGGAAAAAGAACACCTATTTTATTGAAAAGGATGGGATTTCATTGACTCTCACACCATTGCAAGATGAAGGCCTAGATACACAAGTAGGGTCTAGTGTAATGCTAGTAGGAGAAAAGGAGTATTTGAAAACCATGAAGGAAGAGGGGGGAGAAGGTTTTTCCATTGTGATTAAACCAAAAACTATTGTGACAACAACAAAGGTTGATGATGTGCCTAGAGAGGTCCAAGCATTGTTGAACAAGTATAAGGACATTGTGGTAGATGAACTCCCTAACTCTTTACCAACAATAAGAGATGTGAGAAACCATATAGACTTCATACCAAGGGAAAACCTACCTAACAAAGCAACATACAAAATTACCCCAAAACAAAATGAAGAGATTAGGAAGCAAATCCAAGAGTTGATTGACAAGGGCCTAATAAGGGAGAGTCTTAGCCCATGTGTTGTCCCCACCATTTTAGCACCAAAGAAGGGAGGATATTGGAGAATGTGCACTAACTCAAGGGCCATTAACAAAATTACCATAAGGTATAGGTTCCCCATAAAAATAATGGAATACTTGATGGATTGTCTAAGAGGGGCATGCTATTTTTCTAAGATAGACCTCAAGAGTGGCTACCATCAAATCAGAAACAAAGAGGGGGATGAATGGAAAACTACCTTCAAGAAAAATGAGGGGTTGTATGAATGGCTTGTCATGCCTTTTGGACTCTCAAATGCACCAAGTACCTTTTATGAGATTGATGAATTAAGTCCTAAAACCCTTCATTGGTATGTTTGTGGTTGTCTATGTGGATGATATTTTTGTGTTAAGAGAAACTAAAGAATAGCATCCACAACATTTAGATTTGGTTTTGAAACGATTGAATGAAGAAAATCTAATGATAAACTTGAAGAAATGTGAATTTATGAAGGAAGAATTGGTGTATCTTGGCTTTGTAATCATAAAGGGCTCTTTGAAGATGGATCCTAGTAGGTGGAATCTATTCTAAGTTAGCCTACACCAACATCAGTCAGTGAGGTAAGAAATTTCCAAGGCCTGGCTGGTTTTTATAGAAAATTTGTTAATAATTTCAATCACATATGTGCCCCGATCATTGAAAAAGGGGACAAATGAAAGCAATTTGTGTTGGTGGATTTTCCAGTGCACCTTAAGGAACTTCTAAGGAATAGCCAACTCCTATATTCAAAACTCCTGAAAATGACTAGCTAACTGACAAGATCTAGTCATAGACTGAGATCTTCTACATTTTAGGCTCTATGGGACCTAGGAGGGTGTTCCTATTTGTGTTCATTGATATTGTACATGACATAACACATTATTGTCACAGATCATTTTAACTGAAAGGTGAATGTGCAAAGGTTACTATGAAATTGGCTTGTTTCTAAGTAACTTGCTACCATTTCAGCAAATGCTACCCCACATGACAATGAACATAAAATTTGTATAAAGATCTAGGAAATTTTAAAGTAAATTCAAATTACGATTCTAGGTTGGCCACCATACAAAAATTTGATCAACCCATTAGGTGGATCTTGAAGGAAATAGATTAGTGCCTTATTTAATTAGGCAATGGAGTCATACACAAAATAATCAGTAATACATAAATGACTTTAAATCTTAATAGAATGGACTACCCACATAGTTGTAAATCTATGACTCCATTTGAGCATTTAACTGATTACTCGAATCAAAGCAGAAAACAAAGAGATACATTTGAACTGATGTTCAAAAGAAAAATAAAACTATTATTAACAATTTCATTCAAGATTTACTCAAATCCACATAAGGAGAGAAAATGCGTCAAAACTAGACTTTTATTTATATTCATGAGTCAAATCTACAAAAAAATTTGAGACAATATGTATATGTTCTTCTAAAGAGGGCTCAAAATAGACACACTTATTCTATTCCTATTGTGAAATTCATATACACCTGACCTAGACCTAACCAAAAAGTTTCATCTATTTTTCTCTTTTCTCTTTTTTTCCTCCCTTGCAAGTGAGCCTTGAATTCCCCTTTATATGACAAGGGAGCAACAAGCTTTGGGCTCAAATGCAGTTTCATTACCAATTTTCATTTCATCAAAATCTCAACTGCATTTTACTTCCATTTCGAAACCCCCACATGTATGTTGAATCTACAAAACATGATGTAACTGGGGAAAGCCAAAATGTAATCGCCACCAAAGAAGGGAAATATAAACTACCGCCAAAATTTCCTTTGTCGCCATCTGAGCTATAATGAACCAGATAACCAAAATTCCATGAGGGCACACAACCGATGTCGAATACCAAAATGTACCATGCTCGCAAAAAAGAGGACCACCACAACAAACTGCATCAACACAAAAATTTAGACCCCACACAGCAAATTATTATCTACCCTTCACTCCAGCATTACCAATGCCATGTTCATGGTACACATGGCCACTCCTAGTCATTTCCAGAGGAGGATAAGAAACCTCAGCTTCCTCCTCTTTCTTTTCTTTTCCTAACATGCTTCCAGTATGCTCACTAGGGGTTTTCATCGCCAACAACACAACATATATCACTTCCTGATCAGAGGGAAGACCATCATTCAAAAGAGCTAAATACTGACTGTAGTCGAAGTTTGTCTTAGTTTTAGAGGAGCTACTCATAAGGTCAATAGGTGAATATTGGTGTCCATAGGAACCACGCCCATATCTTATTTTCTTTTGTACTCCCGTGGGAGACCGCAATGGGATCTTTCCTTTGTCATCTGATTTTCCTGCAACATCACCTTGGAATTATAGCCTTTGACTGCACCTGCTGGGTGTGAGTGTGGGATTTTCAGAGGAAGTATTGGCCTCCATGGCTGGAGCAACTTTTGGTGCATCCGAACCAGACCTCTAGGAATTCAAGTGAGAATACTTCCTTACTGGTTTTCTCATTTTTCTTCTCTGATAGTTTCTCACACTATCTTGCCTTAATCAATCACACTGCTAACTGCTAAATGTAGATGACATGAATAGTAGCTATTCCTTCTATATTTAACACATGAAGCGATGATGATCACAACCAATATCTAACACACATGCATAACCCAGGCAGCTCGTTGAGAAATTTATTGTCATTGTTTGATTCCCCATTTGTAGGGAAATTCATAAACTATTCTTCAAGATTACCAAAATTTGCATCTCCACACGAATTGAGATCAACTCAATCACTATGCAGGATGTTAGCCATTAATGCGAGCTTGTTGCATAGAATAAAAAATGGGCATCACGTGTTATTTTCAAACTTTGAAAGTTATCCGTCAATATTTTTCCTTGGTGGATTGATCTAACAGCCAACTTTTGTTTGACCACCTTTGATTTCCAGCAGTGCTCTGCCAAAATTTTCACAGCCAATGGAGTTCTTCCATGTCAGATGATTCCTTCACAATGTGCGGGCTCCACGGTCTGAGTATGTTAGGAAAGGTGTTGAGATCTCTCTTATCTCACTAGTCATAACCACCTTTCATTTTAATCCAGAAAGCCAGTGAGGAATGGTGAAGATCATTCCATCAGATTGATCTCAACCGCTCATTGAAGATGTTGGGCCACTCTACCTTGGACATGTATCGGCTTCTCACCAACCTCATTGCATTTATCTTGCCAGCATTTAACTCCTCAAGCTGGTAGGGAACAGTCCAAATCTTCTCAGGTTGAAGCAGAATAGGGTACAAGGAAAAAAACCAAGGAACTCACCTAACCTAGGCAAGCAGACCCAATAGGAAACAAGAAAACTAGTCCAACATATTTACACTACTTACAAAATGTACATAAGAAAAATTTACAAGGTGGAGCCCCAGGGCCCCAAAAATTTAGGAACAACTTTTCCTCTATCAAAAACTTTAGCCTGTTTTCTCTGTAATGAATGGACATGAGCAACATGTGACACCAAATTATCAGTACTACTTTGACCAAAACTGCTTATTCCACCTAGAACAACATTGTTAGCTTTGTCCCTTTATGTTACAGGTTCCCCAGACTGAATCAAGAAAGTGAAGCCTTCATATTCCACATCACCATGAGATATATGATCATCACGAATTTGTTCATTAAACTCGAAGGTCTTAGAAACACTCTGACTCTGACTAGACCACTCCTCAATGCATTCAAGAAAGAAAGCATAACCAGGTCTATTATCAATTTGACTTCCATAAGTGTTAACCCCATGGGGTGAAATATGTTCCATAATCATATCAATCAGATAGGGAGTGTTTGCAAAGAACTCCAATGCAGCCTCATATTGTCTTATATGATCTTCACAATCATCTATGTCTTTGGATTGCTTCTCACTTGGGTGAAAAGGTATTGAAGTATCTGCATACTCCGCAGAATCACCATGTAATTCCTTCTCCTCAACATAAGGAAGTGTTGTGAGAGTATTTGTGCAATCATCCTGTAGAACATGCATGCCTGAATTTTCAACCATTCCTTCAAATATACAATTATTCACCATAGGAGAGTCAATGCAAGGATATTCATCTTTATGAATATCCTCATTACATCGAGAGTTGACATCATACTCAATAACTTCCTTATTGGTATATGTATTTCCACAACTTTCATGCAGTTTAGCACTTGGAAAATCAAAAGTAGCATCTTTATTATTAAAACTACCCACCTCAGCATCACTTTGATCCTTATATGGACCATCCGTAACATGCCTCTTGATGGAACTTACTAGAAATTTATTATAAGTACCCTCAAAAAGAGGATTACTCCTACACCAATAAGGATTGTCATTTGAAACTTCATCATCCAAAACATCTTCATCAAATAAAATATTTTTCCATGCACTAATTGGATGTATCTAATCTTTAAAATCAAGATACAAGAAATTCAGAGAGTCAATATACTCAAAATCAGTACAATCACTTGAAGGACACGGAGAAGCAATCTCACTATTATGTTCAACTTTCATTTCTGCAATAATTGACCCACATTCAAAACATTCTTCACATGATGAGAACCATTCAATGCCTAGGAAACACACATCTACGAGGCTATTAACATATCCCCTACTAGAGACAAGGGATTCTATCTCCACTTCATATGAAGAATCATATTCAATTATTATATTCCTGAAGTTCAATCTCATTATTTTGATTCCTCATGTATACCATGGCATTGGGATTAAGTGCATTCCCTTGATTAAAAAATGCATGATGGATGGTAACTGAATCAACTTGGGAGGTTACATCTTGTACTTCTTGTGTTTGCTCATATTTTATGACATCCCATGGAAGATAATTGGGCATCACCTCTTTGTTTTCATATTATGTCTCTTCATCATCATCATTATTGTCTACATCTATTTCTAGGTTGTTAGTCAAATGACAACATTCAATGGTCACTTGTTTTAATTCTAATGCTTCTCTTTAACTTAGTAATCTTAGCCTTTGATCATTTGCAACATGGAAACTATTACTCATGTCATGAGTAATAGATAAATGCACATGACCATGCTCAATTCTCTCCACAATATTAATCCAATCTACTACTTGGTCAAGGCTAGGAGGTTGTATATCCTCACAGCATTGGCTAGACCCTGGCATATATACTTCACAAAAAAATCAATGCACATTAGATCATTGGGTCTAAGACTCTCGGGTATCTCCATCAGTATATTGAAGAATCTTGAAAATAAGTCATAAGGTGACTCATTTGCATGTCTCCTTATCTCATGTAACTTCTTGATAGAGAGGACTACATCAGATTTTTCTTTCCTTGGCTGATGTGAAGTTGATGCTTGCTCACATTCTACATTTGTTGGGAGTAAAGTAGATACAAAATCCACGAGGTCCCTTCCCTGACAAATCCTTTTACCCTCTGATCTACTTGGTTCAGAATTGGGGGTAGTGCTAGAACTACTACTAACAATTGTGGGCCTTTTCATTATTGAGTATCTCAAATTATTCTCAATATCAATGGAAATGTGATATGCCTGGTGCAAAGTTGTGGGTTCCTTGTCTCTTAATAAGAAGCTCATTTTCTTATCAAATGCTCCTAAATACACAACCAAACATTTTGCATCATTTGGCCTTATATCTTCTATAATTTCTCTAATTTCCTTTTCTAATCGGAGATTGAAAATGAGAACTAACTCCACTTCATTTATATGGATTTCCATGAAATTCTTTCTTATCACACATGCATTTATCCTTTCACAAAATTATTCAATAAAACTTGTCATGAGCTGACTCCATGAGGTTACGGAGCTTACTGGAAAGTATGAATACCAATCCTTGGAATCATCCTTCAAATATTGAATAAAAAGTTTCATGAAAACATCTTCATGATTCACCTCATAATCCCCCATAACATCCATGAATATTTGTAGACGCTTAGAGGTTGATTCTGAAATTTTCCCTATGAATTTGGGAAAATGTTTCCTAACATTCTTAGGGATAAAGTTAGGGAAACCTTCAATACCACTAAAAAATAATGGCATATACCTTTCAATAACAAAATTCCTTCAAGGGGATGACATGGCTTCTTCACCCTACATACTTTAGCTTGATTGTTTACAGAAAAATTCATCCAAAGGTAATGCTCAAAAGAGTAACATACTTCATGGATAGTTACAAAATTTGCATATAAGAAGTATGAAAGGAATTATTACTGTTCCCTTTCTTAATGCAAATTCATCTAGTAGGGAATCATCTATGCTCCTAAGCCTTGACTTCTTTCTCATAAGCTTTCTTCAAACAAAATAATACTTACTTTATATTTATGAGAATACCTGGAAACTTTGTAGCAACTGCTAATATTTTTTCTTGATTGAAAATTCTACAAATATTGAAATCTTCTTCACAATTTAACTAGTTCTTCGGACAGAGCTGCCACATCCTTTATAGAGGAACAAATTTCAAACGCATGAAATTCTTTTAAACTGAAATCTCGTTCTGGGTCTTCTCCAACAACGAAGTCACACTCATATCCTTTGATCTTTGTTGCAATAAATCCTTTCTAGGTGGAAGAATTTTTCAATTATCTGAACAAAGATGTTTAGGTCCACTAAATTATGAATGGAAAATACTATGAATCTACGTAATGATTCTTAAGACTTGAATGTCTAAGATCTAGATGACTCTTGGATAAGACAATTTGTCACCGGACTTCTGAGTGCATTCCTAGCGGAGTCACCATTCTGTTGGTGGATTTTCTAGTGCACCTTAAGAAAATTCTAAGGAATAGCCAACTCCTATATTCAAAAATCCTGAAAATGACTGGTCAACTGACAAGATCTAGTCATAGACTAAGATCTTCTACACTTTAGGCTCTGTGGGACCCAAGAGGGTGTTCCTATTGGTGTACATTGATATTGTACTTGAAAGAACACATTATTTTCATAGATCATTTTGACTAAAAGGAAAATGTGAAAAAATTACTATGAAATTGGCTTGTTTCTAAGTAACTTGCTACCATTTCGAAAAATGCTACCCCACATGACGATGAACATAAAATTTGTATAAAAATTTAGGAAATTTTAAAATAAATTCAAATTCTGATTCTAGGCTGGCCACCATACAATAATTTGATCAACCTATTATGTGGATCTTTAAGGAAATAGATTAGTGCCTTATTTAATTGGGAAATGGAGTCATACACACAATAATTAGTAATACATAAATGAATTTAAATCTTAATAGAATGGACTACCCACATAACAACTTTGCCTTATGGAGCTCACAATTTTTGATACACAACTGCTTATCAAATCCCCAAGAAATAATTGTAAATCTATGACTCCAATTGAACATTTAACTGATTACTTGAATCAAAGTAGAAAACATAGACATATATTTGAACTGATGTTCAAAAGAAAAATGAAACTATTATTAACAATTCCATTCAAGATTTACTCAAATCCACATAAGGAGAGAAAATGGATTAGACCTAGACTTTTATTTATATTCATGAGTCAAATCTGCATAACAATTTAAGACAATATGTATATGTTCTTCCAAAGAGAGCTCAAAATAGACATGCTTATTTTATTCCTATCATGAAATTCATATACACCTAACCTAGACCTAACCAAAAAATTTCATCTATTTTTCTCTTTTCTATTTTTTTCCTCCCTTGCAAGTGAGCCTTGAATTCCCTTTTATATGACAAGGGAGCAACAAGATTTGGGCTCAAATGCAGCTTCATTACCAATTTTCATTTCATCAAAATCTCAACTGCATTTTACTTGCATTTCAAAACCCCCACATGTTGAATATGCAAAACATGGTCTAATTGGGGAAAGCCAAAATGCAACTGCCGCTAGAGAAGGGAAATATAAAGTGCTGCCAAAATTATCTTTTTTTCCATCCGAGCTACAACGAACCATGTAATCAAAATTCCATGAGGGTGCACAATTGATGTCAAATACTAGAATGTGCCACCCACACAACAAACAAAACCACCACAACAAACTGCATCAACACAAAAATTTAGACCCCACACGCAACAAATGCTTATTTACCCTTCACTCCACCTTTACCAATGCCATTCCCATGGTACACATGACCACTCCTAGTCGTTACCAGAGGAGGAGAGGAAACCTCAACTTCCTCCTCTTTCTTTTCTTTTCCTAACATGCTTCCAGTACGCCCACTAGGGGTTTTCACCGCCAATGGAACAACAAATATCACTTCGTCATTAGAGGGCAGACCATGATTCAAAAGAGCTAAATACTGATAGTAGTTAGAGTCAGTCTCAGTTTTAGAGGAGCTACTCATAAGGCCAATACACGAATGTTGGTGTCCATAGGAGCCACGCCCATATCTTATTTTCTTTTGTACTCCCATGGGAGACTGCAATGGGATCTTTCCTTTGTCATCTGCCTTTCCTACATCATCACCCTAGAATTGTAGCCTTCAACTGCACCTATTGGGTGTGAGTCTATAATTTTTAGTAGAAGTATTGGCCTCCATGGCTAGAGCAGCTTTTGGTGCATTATAACCAAATATCTGGGAATTCAAGTGAGTAGAATTCCTTACTAGTTTTCTCATTTTTCTTCTCTAATAATTTCTCACAGTATCTTTCCTGAATCAATCACACTGATAACTGCTAAATGTAGATGACATGAATAACAACTATTCCTTCTATATTTATCGCGTCGAGCGATGACAATCACAATCAATGTCTAACACGCATGCATAACCTAGACAACTCATTGGAAAATGTACTATCACCATTTGATTCTTCATGATTACTAGCATTTGCATCTCCACACGAATTGAGATCAACTCAATCACTCTGTGGGATGTTATCCATTAATGTGATCTTGTTGCATAGAATAAAAATGGCCATCACATGTTATTTTCCAACTTTGAATGCTATCCATTGATCTTTTTCCTAGGTGGATTGATCTAATAGCCAACTTTTGTTTAACCACCTTTGATTTCTAGTGGTGCTCTACCAAAATTTTCACATCCAATGGAGTTCTTCCATGTTGGATGATGCCTTCAAAATGTGTAGGCTCCACGGTCTGAGTATGTTAGGACAAGTTTCGAGATGTCTCTAATCTCGCTAGTCATAACCACCTTTCATTTTAATCTAGCAAGCCAGCAGGGAACGGTGAAGATTGTTCCATTAGATTGATCTCAACTGCTCATTGAAAATGTTGGGCCACAGGAGCAGTAGTGGGGAGTGGGTCCCGTACTGTACCTTGGAAATGTGTTGGCTTCTCACCAACGTCACTGTATTTATCTTGCTGGAACTTAACTCCCGTGAGCTGGTAGGGTACAGTCCAGATCTTCTCCCTGATCTTTGAATCTTGAAATTTGCACATCAAGTGATGTTAGCATTTAATAGATGGGACTTGGTCTAGCTGACAATGACATGAACACTTGGGTTAATGACTTAAGGTTTAAGTCACCAGGTTCAAATTTAAAACCTGACTTTAGGAAAAGACTTGATATGGTGGGAAAAATGGTGACCAGTTCTTCAGGCTAATGGGGCTAGTAGATAGATGTGCTAGATGGCTCAAGAGATGACTTAAGGGGTCAATGACTGACTGAGTAGGTCAACCTAAAATTATAACACTTGCATGATTTTGAATAAAACCCTACTCACTTTGGGGAGAAGGGTTTAAAATGGAAACCAAGTTCACGGGAATTGAGATGGAATTCCTTAGAATTTTATAAGCTCCATCAGTGGCTCATGCTTGGGGATGCATACCCCTAGTGGGTATGGAAAGAAACAAAATCTTTGGTTGAAGCAGACCAGGGTACAAGGCCAAAAACCAAGGAACTCACCTGAACTAGGCAAGTAGACCCAACATGAAACATGCAAACTAGACTAGCATATTTACACTACTTACAAAATGTACATAAGAAAAATTTACAAGGTGGAGCCCCCAGGCCCCAAAAATTTAGGAACAACTTTTCCTCTATCAAAAAATTTAGCCTATTTTCTCTATAATGAATGCACATGAGCAACATGTAACACCAAATCATCAGTATTACTTTGACCAACACTACTTATGTTTCCCATAGCAACATTGTCAGCTTTCTCCCTTTCTGCTATAGGTTCCTCAGACTGAATCAAGAAAGTGAAGCCTTCATATTCCACATCACCATGAGATATATGATCATCATGAATTTTTTCATCAAACTTGAAGGTCTCATAAACACTCTAACTCTGACTAGACCACTCCTCAATGCATTCAAGAAAGAAAGCATAACTAGTTCCATTATCAATTTGACTTCCATAAGTGTTAACACCATGGGGTGAAAGATGTTCCATAATCATATCAATCAGATAGGGAGTGTCTACAAAGAACTCCACTAGAGCCTCATACTATCCTATATGATCTTTGCAATCATCTATGTCTTTGGATTTCTTCTCACTTGGGTGAAAATGTATTGAAGTATCTGCATACTTTGCAGAATCACCATGTAATTCCTTCTCTTCAACATAAGGAAGTGTTGTGGGAGTATCTATGCAATCATCCTATAGAACATGCATGCCTAAATTTTCAGCGATTCCTTCAAATATACAATTATTCACTATGGGAGAGTCAATACAAGCATATTCATCTTTATGAATATCCTCATCACATCCAAAGTTGACATCATACTCAAGAACTTCCTTATTGGTATCTGTATCTCCACAAATTTTGTGCAGTTTAGCACTTGGAAAATCAGAAGTAGCATCTTTATTAATAAAAATACCCACCTCAGCATCACTTTGATCCTTATATGGACCATCTGTAAGATGCCTCTTGATGGAATTTACCAAACATTTATTATAAGTACCCTCAAAAAGAGGATTACTCCTACACCAATAAGGATTGTCATTTGAAACTTCATCATCCAAAACATCTTCATCAAATAAAATATTTTTCCATGCATTAATTGGGTGTATCTCATCATCTTTAAAATCATGATACAAGCAATTCATAGAGTCAGTGTACTCAAAATCAGTACAGTCACCTGAAGGACACAAAGAAGCAATCTCACTATTATGTTCAGAATTCATATCTGCAACAATTGACCCGCATTCAAAACATTCTTCACATGATGAGAACTATGCAATGCCTAGGAAACACACATCTGCGAGGCTATTAACATATCCCCTACTAGAGGAAAGGGATTCCATCTCCACTCCATACGAAGAATCATATTCAATGGTAGATTCATCAAGTTCAATCTCATTATTTTGATTCCTCATGTATACCATGGCATTGGGATTAAGTGCATTCCCTTGATTAAAAGATGCATGATGGCTGATAACTGAATTAACGTGGGAGGTTTCATCTTGTACTTCTTGTGTTTTCTCATAGTTTATGACATCCCAATGAAGATAATTTGGCATCACCTCTTTGTTTTCATATTCTATCTCTTCATCCTCATCATTACTATCTGCATCTATATCTAGGTTGTCAGTCAAATGACAACATTCAATAGTCACTTGTTCTAATTCTGATGCTTCTCTTTGAATTGGTGATATTAGCCTTTGATCATCTACAACATGGCAACTATTACTCACATCATAAGTAAAAGATAAAAGGAACATGACCATGCTCAATTTTCTCCACAATATTAATCCAATCTACTACTTGGTCAAGGCTGTGAGGCTTTAGATCCTCACACCACTGGCTAGACCCTAACATATATACTTCACAAAAAAAATTAATGCACATTAGATCACTGGGTCTAAGACTCCTGGGTATCTCCAATCTTGAAAATAAGTCATAAGGTGACTCATTTGCATGTCTCCTTATCTCATGTAACTTCTTGATAGAGAGGACTACATCAGATTTTCCTTTCCTTGGCTGATGTGAAGTTGATGCTTACTTACATTATACATTTCTTAGGAGTAAAGTAGATACAACATCCATGAGGTCCCCTCCTTCAAAAATCCTTTTACCCGCTAATCTACTTGGTTTAGAATTGGGGGTAGTTCTAGAACTACTACTAGCAATTGCAGGCCCTTTCATTATTGAGTATCTCAATTGATTCTCAATATCAATGGTAGTGTGATATGCCTGGTGCAAAGTTGTGGGTTCCTTGTCTCTTAATAAAAAGATCATTTTCTTATCAAATGCTCCTAAATACACAACCAAACATTCTACATCATTTGACCTTATATCTTCTAGAATTTCTCTAATTTCCTTTGTAAATCAGAGATTGAAAACATGAACTAACTCCCCTTCATTTATATGGATTTCCATGAAATTATTTCTTATCACAATTGGGTTTATCCTATCACTAAATTATTCAATAAAACTTATCATGAGATGACTCCATGAGGCTATGGAGCTTGCTGCAAAGTATGAATACCAATCCTTGGAATCATCCTTCAAAGATTGAACAAAATGTTTCATGACATCTTCATGATTCACCTCATAATCACCCATAACATCCATGAATATTTGTAGATGCTTAGAGGTTGATTCTAAACATTGCCCTATGAATTTGGGTAATTTTTTCCTAACATTCTTAGCGATCAAGTTAGGGAAACCTTCAATACCACTGAAAACTAATGGCATATACCTTTCAATAAAAAAATTCCTTCCAGGGGATGACATGGCTTCTTCACCCTGCATACTTTAGCTTGATTGTTTATAGAAAAATTCATCCAAAGTTAATGCTCAAAAGAGTAACATACTTCATGGATAGTTACAAAATTTGCATATAAGAAGAATGAAAAGAATTATTACTATTCCCTATCTTAATGCAAATTCATCTAGTAGGGAATCATCTATGCTCCTAAGCCTTGACTTCTTTCTCATAAGCTTTCTTCAAATAGAATAATACTTGCTTCAGATTTATGAGAATACCTGGAAACTTTGTAGTAGCTGTTAATCTTTTTTCTTGATTGTAAATTTTGCAAATCTTGAAATCTTCTTCATGATTTAACTGGTTCTTCGGACAGAGTCGCCACCTCCTTTACAGAGGAACAAATTTCAAAAGCATGAAATTATTTTAAACTGAAATCTCATTCTGGGTCTTCTCCAACAACAAAGTCACACTCAAATACTTTGATATTTGCTACAATAAATCCTTTCCAGGTGCCAAAAAAATTCAATTATATGAACAAAGATGTTTAGGCCCACCAAAGTATGAATGGTAAATACTATGACTCTACATAAGGATTCTTAAGACTGGAATCTCTAAGATCTGGATGACTCTTGGATAAGTCAATTTGTCACCGGAATTCTGAGTGCATCCCCAATGGAGTTGTCATTCTGTTGGTGGATTTTCTAGTGCACCTTAAGGAACTTCTGAGGAATAGTGAATTCCTATATTCAAAACTCCTGAAAATGACTGGCCAACTGACAAGATCTAGTCATAGACTGAGATCTTCTGCATTTTAGGCTCTGTGGGACCTAGGAGGGTGTTCCTATTGGTGTTCATTGATATTGTACTTGACAAAACACATTATTTTTGTAGATCATTTTAACTGAAAGGTGACTGTGCAAAGCTTACTTTGAAATTGGCTTGTTTCTAAGTAACTTGCTACCATTTTAGAAAATGCTACACCACATGATGATGAACATAAAATTTGTATAAAGATTTAGTTCCTTTTAATGTAAATTGAAATTCTAATTCTAGGATGGCCACCATACAACAATTTTATCAACCCATTAGGTGGATCTTTAAGGAAATAGATTAGTGCCTTATTTAATTCAAGAATGGAGTCATACACACAATAATCAGTAATACATAAATGACTTTAAATCTTAATAGAATGGACTATGAACATAACTACTTTGCATTATGGAGCTCACAATTTCTAATACACGACTGCTTATCAAATCCCCAACAAATAATTGTAAATCTATGACTCCATTTGAGCATTTAACTAATTACTTGAATCAAAGCAAAAAAAAGAGACATACATTTGAACTAATGTTCAAAAGAAAAATGAAACTATTATTAACAATTCCATTCAAGATTTACTCAAATCCACATAAGGAGATAAAATGCATTAGAACTAGACTTTTATTTATATTCATGAGTCAAATCTGCAAAACAATTTAAGGAAATATGTTTATGTTCTTCCAAAGAGAGCTCAAAATAGACACGCTTATTCTATTCCTATCGTGAAATTCATATACACCTGACCTAGATCTAACAATAAATTTTCATCTATTTTTCTCTTTTCTCTTTTTTTCCTCCCTTGCAAGTGATCCTTGAATTCCCTTTTATATGACAAGGGAGTGACAAGCTTTGAGCTCAAATGTATTTTTATTACCGATTTTCATTTCATCAAAATCTCGATTACATTTTACTTCCATTTCAAAACCCCCACATGTTGAATCTACAAAACATTGTGTAATTGGGGAAAGCCAAAATGTAACCGCCACCAGAGAAGGGAAATATAAAGTGCTACCAAATTTCCCTTTGTCACCATCTAAGCTAGAACAAAATAGGTAACCAAAATTCCATGAGGGCACACAACCAATGTCAAATACCAGAATGTGCCACACATGCAAAAAAGAGGACAACCACAACAAACTGTATCAACACAAAATTTTAGACCCCACATGCAACAAATTCTTATTTACCCTTCACTCCGCCTTTACCAATGCCACATTCATGGTACAAACGACCACTCCTAGTCGTTGCCAGAGGAGGAGAGGAAACCTTAACTTCCTCCTCTTTCTTTTATTTTCCTAACATGCTTCAAGTATGCCCACTAGTAGTTTTGATTGCCAATGGGACAACAAATATCACTTCCTCATTAGAGGGAAAATAATCATTCAAAAGATCTAAATACCCACAGTAGTCGGAGTCAGTCTCAGTTTCAGAGGAGTTGCTCGTAAGGTCAATAGGCAAATGTTGGCCTCCATAGGATCCACACCCATATCTTATTTTCTTTTGTACCTTTGTGGGAGAATGCAATTGGCTCTTTCCTTTGTCATTCATTTTTCCTACAGCATCACCCTAGAATTTTAGCCTTCGACTACACCTACTGGGTGTGAGTTTGAGCTTTTCAGGGGAAGTATTGGCCTCCATGGCTGGAGAAAATTTTGGTGCATCAGAACTAGACCTCTAGGAATTCAAGCGAGCAGACTTCCTTACTGGTTTGTTCATTTTTCTTCTCTGATAATTGTTCACACTATCTTGCCTTAATCAATCACACTACTAATTGCTAAATGTAGATGACATGAATAGCAGTTATTCCTTCTATATTTATTGTGTGGAGTAATGATGATCACAGTCAATGTTGAACATGCATGCATAACCCAAGAAACTCATTGGAAAATGTACTATCATCGTTTGATTCCCCATTTGCATGGAAATTCGTAGACTGTTCTTCATGATTACCAGAATTTACATCTCCACACAAATTGAGATCAAATCAATCACTTTGTATGATGTTAGCCATTAATGAAAACTTGTTGCACAGAATAAAAATGTCCATCACGTATTATTTTCCAACTTTGAATGCTATCCTTCAATCTTTTTCCTTGGTGGATTGATCTAACAGCTAGCTTTTGTTTGACCACCTTTGATTTCTAGCAGTGCTCCACCAAAATTTTCACAACCAATGGAGTTCTTCCATGTCAGATGAATCCTTCATAGTGTGTAGGCTCCATGGTCCAAGTATGTCAGGACAGGTGTCAGGATCTCGCCAATCTCACTAGTCATAACCACCTTTCATTTTAATCTAGTGACCCAACAGGGAATGATGAAGATCGTTCCATTAGATTGATCTCAGCCAATCATTGAAGATGTTGGGCCATAGTAGTAGTGGGGAGTGGGTCCCGCATAGCACCTTGGAAATGCTTGGGCTTCTCGCCAACCTCACTGCATTTATCTTGCTAGCACTTATCTCCCGCGAGCTGGCGGGGTACAGTCCAGATCTTATCCCCGATCTTTGAATCTTTAAATCTTCACATCAAGTGATGTTAGCATTTAATAGACGAGACTTGGCCTAGCTGATGGTGACATGACCATTGGTGTTAATGACTTAAGGTTTAAGTCACCAGGTTAAAATTTAAAACTTGACTTTAGGAAAAGACTTGATATGGTGGGAAAAACGGTGACCAGTTCTTCGGGCTAATGGAGCCGATAGAAAGACGTGTCGAATGGCTCAAGAGATGACTTAAGGGGTTGATGACTGATCGAGCAGGTCAACCTAAAATTAAAACATTTGCATGCTTTTGAATAAAACCCTACTCACTTTGGGGACAAGGGTCTAAAATAGAAACCAAGTTCATGGGAATTGAGATGGAATTCCTTAGAATTTTATAAGCTCCATCAATTTGTATGGTCTAAAGAGGTAGAAAAGAGTTTCCAATATCTAAAACAAAGGGTAACACAACAACCTATCTTGGAATTTCCTAATTTTAACAAGGCTTTCACCATTGAATGTGATGCTAATGGGTATGCCATTAGGGTAGTTTTGAGCCAAGAGGGAAAGCCTATTGCCTTCTTGAGTGAAAACACAATGATGCAAAGAGAAAGTATTCATCTTATGATTTCGATTTGTATGTCATGGTGTAGTCATTGAAGAAGTGGAGACACTATCTCCTTCCTAAATAATTCATTGCTTTTACTGAAAATCATGCTCTACAGTTCCTAAATAGCTAGGAAAAGCTTAGCCATATACATGTGAAATGGGTAGAATACCTACAAAGTTTCACCTTTACCATCAAGCATAAGAAGGGGCAATTAAATGAGGTGGCAGATGCATTGAGTAGGAGGATATTGTTGGTCCAAGAAATTCAGTTACAAAATGTAGGGGTTGATGCTCTGAAAGCTATGTATGTAGAGGATGATGATCTGAAAGAGATTTATGCTTCTTGTAATCAATTCAATGGAACTTTTCAAGAAGATAATTTTTATTTTCTGATTCAAGAGGGTTTTCTGTTTAAGGGGCCCCAAATTTGTATTCCCAAATGCTCTATGAGAGATAATTTGATTAAGGAAAAGTACAATGGCATCCTTGCAGGTCACTTTGGTGTTGACAAGACTTTGGAACAGGTAAGAAGGCACTATTATTGGCCAAGGATGCAAAGTTATGTGAGAAATTTTGTAGAAAAGTGTGTTTTTTGTCAAAATTCCAAAGGTCGTAGTACTAATCTAGGTCTATATAAACCATTTCCAATCCAAAATAGACCTTAGGAGTCCATAAGCATGGATTTTGTGATGGGGTTTCCTAGAATCCAAAGAGGTTTTGATTCGGTATATGCTGTGGTGGATAGGTTTAGTAAGATGGCACTCTTTATACCTTGTAAGAGCACCAATGATGCTTCATACATTGCAAGAATCTTCTTCAAAGAGGTGGTAAGAATCCATGGATTACCTTTGACCATTATTTTAGATAGGGACAATAAGTTTGTGGGTCATTTTTGGAGAATCCTATGGAAGAAGCTAGGCATAAATTTAAATTTTAGTTATACGTATCATCCTTAAATTGATGGATAGACTGAGGTAGTGACTAGAAGCCTTGGAAACCTCCTTAGATGTTTGAAAAAATAACACTCAACACAATGGGATCTGATCTTACCCCAAGCTGAGTTTGCATACAATGATTTTGTGAATAGAAGTGTTGGTAAAAGCCCTTTTGAGATTGTGTATGGGTTACATCCTAGAGGTGTGTTTGAATTGAGAGATGTGAGTGGAATGGAAAGGATGAGTAATGAGGGTGAGGAGTTTTTAGTAGCCATGCAAGAAATACACTAGCAGGTCAAAGACAATCTCCAAAAGAGTGTAGACAAATACAAGCACAATGTTGATAAGAAAAGGAGAGAGGTTCACTTCAAAGTTGGAGGTTTGTTCTTGGATCATCTGAGGAAGAAGAGGTTCCCTAGAGGATAGTATTCAAAGCTCCACATGAAGAAGATAGGACCATGCAAAGTGGTGCACAAGTTTGGAGAAAATTCTTGTGAAATAGAACTACCTCCTAACGTTGCCATTTAGGTAAAAGCACAAAGTTGTGTAACACTTTTAGCCAACTTATCAGCATAACTTAATTTAAGTATTTCTAACTAAAAATCAATTTTGGTCAAACATATGATCTAGTAAGATTCATTCTAGCTAAGTTAGATACTTCCACAACTTTCTCAACTAAAATTGTTGGCTAAAAATATATGGAGCACCACTTTGAGTCCAATTTACCAAAAAAAAAAATTATTTGAAAAACTTGAAGTTTCAATAACTCCTACTAATGTAAATAACATTTTTGTAAAATTATAAAAATACCCTTTTTTAGATCCATAAGTGTAGTATTCAAAAATATATTTATTTTAATAGTTTAATTATTATTTATATTTTATTTTTTATTTTTATTAAAAGTAGGTTATCAACACAAAATATTAGGTTGATTACCATGCCAAGGAAAAATACTAATACTTATTAAATTTTTTGAAAAAACTATGATACACTAGATAAAAGAATCTATTTCAAGATGGTATAGTTTTTTTTCCATTTTAGATAAATATTTAATATGAAAGTTGACGTCTAATGGAAACAACTTTTTTTTAATTCACACACATTTTAATATTTATTTAAAAATATATATTTATCAAAATTGGAAAAAATATATATCCATGCACTAAAGTTTCAAGTTATAAATACACAAAAAAATTGAAAAAAATAAAATAAACTTTACTATAAAAGGTTTGACATCTCATGCAACTTCATTTTTTAGCATTTTATCAGCAAGTAAATTACAGTGTTAATTTATTAAAAACTAGTTTAAAATATTTTTTAATTTTTTTTTAAATTACAAACATAAAATATACTAAAAATAAATATTTTACTAGTTTACATATAGCCACTTTTTAGTGATTCAAGTTTAAAAGTTGGATCAGTGTTGGTTGTTTCCTTTATAAAGTGGGACATAAATTTGTGCTTTTACCCATTTATCCTATTTTTAATATATCTGATCTTTACCCTTATAATGGGGATGCGATTGCAGGGGAAAATGCAAGTTCCTCAACACATTCAGATGAAGAATGGATCAAATATTTTCCACCAAGTCAACCCTTGAAGCTAGAGTGCATTTTGGATACCAAAGAAGCCAAAACGATAAGGAACAAGGTGTAATATCAATACTTGGTAAAGTGGCAAGGCCTTCTTGTGGGGGGTTCCACTTGGATGACTAAGGAGAACATCATAATGCATGGTGATACAATGCCATATTTTCTCTCAAGTGGAACTTGAGATTTGTTTTTCCCCAGGAGTATGGTGTAGGGCACCCAAATCTTCTTTTCAAAAGGGGTCAAGAGTTAGTAATTTGTGTTATTTAGGTAATTTTTCTTGTAATAAGGTATTTAAAGACCATTTCGTATGTTTTGTGTTGGTTTGAGTCATTTGGGGCTAGTTTTGTAAAAAAAATGTCAATGTTGCAAAAAGTTGCAAAAGTTGCACAAGCAACTTTTGCATTTTTGTTTCTAAAGGGAAGATCAACCATTGGTATTTGAAAATTAGCTTGGGAATAGTTTGTTTTTGTTGGAAAATGTTTAAATAGGCCTTGTTGAGGTTAGGACAAGGTTCTGTTATTGAATTTTTGGTGTTGAGCAATAAAAAGACTATTTTCTGCATTTTCAAGTTGTTCTTTATTGTTACAGAGATTGGTATGGCCCCGTACAACTTGGAAATGATATAAGACTCATTGGAATTGATAATGTGTTGAATCACTATATGTTTCATTTAATTTCATCTACTTTTATCAATTTTTGAGTGAGTTAGAGAAATTTTCCTCAAATTGTTTGAAACCCTAGGTAGGGAAAGCTTGGAATGAATTTTTTTTTTCTTTCCATTCCATTGGTGAAAAGGCCTCAAACATAGTGGAATGGATGTATATAGGGTGTATTTTTCTTTCTCAATGTTGCAAGAGTAGGGGATGGAGTTGGGTACAAGTTTAGTTGCTTCCCTAGCCTAATATCATCATGTATTAGGCCTAGGAGTTCAATAAACTTAGGGTTTTATGGAAAAGCTCTTGGGAATTTGTTATAGTTGCTAGGAATTGGTTATTTAGACCCCATATGACATGTCTAAATCCTTGGAATGGAGATTCAAAGATTGGATTTAAGAAATCCATGTTGCTACCTAGCCAAGCTAAAGAATTAGGCCTAATTTAAGGGAGAGGAATCCAAAGATGAAAGCTTCATTACAAAGTGACCCCATTTGCAAATTGGATATGTTGTCAAATGGAATAAAGGATGTCTATAACTGTGTTCATATTTTGGGAGTTAGGTCTACCATCATAATTATGTTAGAAAACCCCTATTCAAAAGACAACTAAGTGAATGAAGGATAAATAAGAAAAACCCACCATTTGGATGTTGAGATATTGAATGATGCAGAGTGGCAGGGAAACAACTTTTTTTCCACAACACTTTGACACACTTATTCAACTATACCCTTCAACAAGGTAATCTAATCACACAACTTAACCTTTACATCCAAACATTCCAACAGGACTTTGGGATGCATTGAATACTCTCAACATGACAAAATATGACTACACAACCAAACTTTGCACTCAAAACCTTCCATTCATCCATCTCTTCCTTACAAGCCAATGCATTCATGTAACACTGCCCAATGAGGACAGTCAAGATAAAATCTTGTTAAAGGAAATAACCAGAGAAAGAAAATTGTTTTTATAAATCCAACATAGACCCCTACAAATCTCGAAAAGCACAAGACCAAATACTAAAGGAAAATATATCAAGTGACTGATAATTTACAAGCCACAAACAAGAATTAACTAGGCCTGTACAAGGAAGATTTTGACCTACCAAGGCACACCTCAACACCCCTAATTCCTGTAAAAGACTCCAAAAGGTTCCCCAAGACCTATTTCACATATTTCATCCATTAATATGGCTGAAAACCTTAGAAAAATAAAAGAAATGCTTTCAAAACATCATTTTCTGGACTCACATACAAAAACTAGACCTAGGGCATCAGATAATTCTCACAAACCTTCATGTTTCCTCCTGAAACCAATTTCATCATGTAAAGGACCCATAAATCCACCATTCCACCAAAAATCAAAATTTTCCCATGGTGGAATGGTGAATTATCATCATATTTGTAACCAAACCCTTGTTTTGTAGGGTTTCAAACCCACTTTCAGAGAAATTGGTGTAACTATCTCAATTCTTAATTAAATTAACTCAAATAACCACCAAAAGAAAGTATATTCACCCCTCTAACAAATCATGAATACCAAAATCATGTACAGTGATGTCAATGTTCGTACCATGCACAAGAACAGGAAAAAAATGTTGTAAAATTGGGAAAAAATAGAGTTTTCTTTGTATTGATGCTTAAAAAATTCAACCCCCTTCATGCCTTGACCCCATGGAGGATTTATAAAAATTTTCCCATCCTCCCCAATGGACTTTAACTATTTTTTGAAGAAAGGAGCCATTGTTAAGGTGTTTACAACTCTAATGATGAGTTTACAACAATTTGCATTATGACAACATTGCATCTTTTTGAAGCAACTTTGATTCCTATCACCTAAGACCTCAAAAATCATTGAAGTGGCTCCTAAATAGCCTTATTACATGTTCATGACTCCAATATTTCCTTTAGATATACAAATTCAAGTTTGTTCCTTTCAAGGCTACAAAGACAACAATTGTTGCAAGATTGCAATTTTCTACATTTTGACTCAAAACTCAAAAAATTCCACCTAGATCATGCTTGATGGTCTTGTTAGACCTTATTCAAGAAAAAATACCTCAAAATAATCATACTAACCAACTAACCATCAAATATTAAAAATTGGAGGATGAGGTGTAGGTGCTCCTGCACCATACACCCCCCCTAGAAAATACTCATGCCTCATGAGTTGTGTTTGATACCATTGTCTCCATGCTTCATAGATTCTCCATTGGTCTACAAATCCACCCCACTGGTTCAGGTATACTAGTTGTGTAATCTTCCCTGCACTTCTATCACCTTGGAATGTGTTCACATAAGCATTTTCCTTTGCTTCTATCCTCAGACCTACAAATTGTCTATCATCCTTTCTCTGACCAAGATTTGATTGTTTACTATAGCCTACACCTACAAATAAACAAGGATTAGTAACTTTGTGATTTGTCTTCTTTCCTTTGTCACCTTTATGCTTGCAACTATTTTTACTTCCATTTCCTTCTTGTCCTTCACACACTACTTGGTTTCTCACTGTCAAATTAGTCTTATATACCTTTGTACCTGCAAAATTTGTTTGTCTTTCAACCCTGCTCTTAACTATAGGGAATTCAATGGTTCCTACTAACAAATTCTCATGCAAAATCCCTGTCAACACTTCCTTTACCCCTACATCAAACCTTATACCTACATTTTTATTCTTAAAATAGGGAACAACATCAGAAAATTGGTTCTCCTCCATCACATTTATAGGTTCCTTCTTGCCACACATTATGGCTTTGTTTTACCTTTAGCATCTTCTACAAGAGGAGTCAACACAAAAGAAAAACCATCTTTAACTATAGTGTAGGTATTTTTTCTACCATCATACAAAGCCCTCATGTCATATTGCCAAGGTTTGCCTAAAAGTAAATGACAACAATCCATTGGAAGGACATCACACACAAAACTATCATGGTAACCACCAATTTGAAAATCCACAATAGCCTTTTCATTCACCAATAAAGATTGGTCATCATTCAACCATGAGATTTTATAAGGACATTCATGAGGAATTATTTTCAATCCTAACTTGTTTACTATTTCATATGACACCATATTTTTAGTTGAGCCAAAATCAATGACCACTCTACATACCTTGTCCTTGCACTTATAATTAGTCTTGAAGAGACTTTTCCTTTGCAAAGGTGCTTCCTCTGTTTCTTTCAATATTGTCTTCCTCACCATCAACATTTCCCCTATTTTAGGATCTACCTTCCCCATTGTGGAACAATGGCTTTCACACTCCTCCTCTTGAACCAATTGTGCTATCCTATCAATCTTCTTATCTCCACTAGATGAACTACCAACCCTCTCAAGAAATTTCCATGAAGGATGGACAAACTCATTGCATGTGTAGCACCTTCCTGCAAAATCATTAGAACCTCTACCAATACTAAACCTTCCTCTACCTCTAAAACAAAAACCACCTCTAGAATCAACATTGTGATCTTTACCTTTTTTTGCTCCTTCCTGATCTTCACTTGGCTGCTTTGATGTAGAAGGTATTCCTCTTCCTCTTGCACTAGGACCACCTCTTCCTTTCACTAATTTCTCTTGTCTCCTCTTAAGCTTCTCCTCCACCCTAATTTCCATTTGATAACACTCCTATACACTCCTAGGGTTAGCCAAAACCAATTCATCTTGTATGTTAAGACTCAAACCACCCACATATCTAGCAACTTTTTCATCTTCATTCTCATGATGACCAAACCTTAAACTCAGTTTATAAAATTCCTTAGTATAATAATTAACATCCATTTCCTTTTTCCTTAAGCTTTGCAATCTCCTAAACATTTGAACTTGATGATCCTTGGGTAAGAATTTACCTTTGAGTTTTGATACCATCTTGTCCCATGAGGTGATTTTAGACTTTCCTTGATTTCTCCTTTCTGATTGAAAGTAGTCCCACCATACTAAATCGTGGCCTTGCAACTTTTTCTTTACAATCCTTACTCTTTGCTCCTTAGGAACCTCATCACATTCAAAATGGTTATCTAATGCAGCAATCCAGTCAAGTAATTCTTCATTATTTAAACTTCCACCATATTTTGGAACATCAATTTTTACCTCAGGCTTGTCATTCCTAACTGCCTTCACCAACTTTGCAATTCTTTGGTCCTCTAGATCAATTTATTCTTCCATGTCTTCAAACTCATCATCTTCCTATTCTTCTAACTCACTCTCTTCCACATCCATTTCTTGTTTGTCTCCAAGGCTATGATTCTTTCCTCTAACTCTCTGATTTCTCTAGTATGTTTGTCTTTCATCTTCTTCATCTCTTTAGCCATATATTTGTTCCTTGGAGGCATATTTGAATACAAAACTCTTCACTTATTCATTTCTCTTCACAACCTACAAAATGAAAACAAATCTACTCCTTGATGCTCTGATACCACTTTGATGTAGAGTGGCAGGGAAGCAACTTATTTTCCACAACACTTTGACACACTTATTCAACTATACCCTTCAACCGGGTAATCTAATCACACAACTTGAAATTTACATCCAAACATGCCAATAGGACTTTGGGATGCATTGAATACTCTCAACATGACAAATCATGACTACACAACCAAACTTTGCACTCAAAACCTTCCATTCATCTATCGCTTCCTTACAAGCCAATGCATTCATGTAGCATTGCCCAATGAGGACAATCAAGATAAAATATTGTTAAAGGCCATAAATAGAGAAAGAAACTTGTTTGCAGACATACATCATAGACCCCTAAAAATATCCAAAAGCACAAGACCAAATACTAAAGGAAAATATCCCAAGTGATTGATTTACAAGCCACAAACAAGGCTTAACTAGGCCTGTACAAGAAAGCTTTTGACCTACCAAGGCACACCCCAACACCCCTAATGCATTTAAAAGACACCAAAATTTTACCCAAGATCCATTTCACACATTTCATCCATTCCTATGGGTCAAAACCTCATAAAAGCAAAAGAAATGCTTTCAAAACATCATTTTTTGGACTGTCACATACAAAAACTAGACTTAGGGCATCAAATAATTCTCACAAATCTCCATGTTTCCTCCTAAAACCAATTGAATCATGTATAGGACACCTAAATCCACCATTCCACCAAAAATCAAAATTTTCCCACAGTGGAATGGTGAATTATCAACATATTTGTAACCAAACCCTTGTTTTGTAGGGTTTTAGACCCACTTTCAAAGAAATTGGTGTAACTATCTCAATTATTAATTAAATTAACTCAAATCACCACCAAAATAAATTATATTCACCCCTCTAACAAAAAATGAACACCAAAAGCCCGTATAGTGATGTCACTATCCGTACCATGCACAAGAACATGAAAAAATGTTGTAAAATTAGGAAAAAATAGAGTTTTCTTTGTATTGATGCTTCAAAACTTCAACCCCCTTCATGCCTCAACCCCATGGAGGCTTTATAAAAATTTTCCCATCCTCCCCAATGGCCTTTAAATATTTTTTTAAGAAAGGATCCATTGTTAAGGTGTTTACAACTCTAATGATGAGTTTACAACAATTTGCATTATGACAACATTACATCTTTTTGAAGCAACTTTGATTCCTATCACCTAAGACCTCAAAAATAATTGAAGTGGATCCTAAATAACCTTATTACATGTTCATGACTCCAATATTGACTTTACATATACAAATTCAAGTATGTTCCGTTCAAGGCTACAAAGACAACAATTGTTGCAATATTGCAATTTTCTACATTTTGACTCAAAACTCAAAAACTTCCACCTAGATCATACTTGATGGTCTTGTTAGACCTTATTCAAGACAAAAGACCTCAAAATACTCATACTAACCAACTAACAATCAAATAATCAAAAATGGAGGATGAGGTGTAGGTGCTCCTGCACCATTGAAAGATTACTTATTTGTGGTTTCGTAGAAGTTAACCACCCTTGCTTTGCATAATTTCTCCATTTGGGAACAATTTAGTTCATGAGCCTTAAAATGGTAACTCGTGAATGCTATTGGGGATTAAAATCCCTCACTAGTTTCCTACACTAGGATCACTGAAAGTGTATTCTCAGAAGCATAACTAAGCATAACTTTACATAATAAATTCCTTCATGTGTTCTAGACAAAATAACACCAGTGCATGGGAAACAGCCTCTTTAATTTCATAAAATTCATCTTTCCCTTTTGTAGTCCAATGAAATTTGGAAGTTCCTTTAATCATATTTACAATATGATGAGTCTTTTCTATAAAATCAGGTACAAATCTTCACAAAAATTCACCTTTCTAAAGGAGTGAACTACTTTCTTACTTGATGGAAAAGTAAGAGCTTGGATACTCTTGACCCTTTTAGGATCAATTTTCTTTTGATTGATGATTACACTAGTATTACATGGGTTACTTTTTTTAGAGAAAAATATGAAGCTTTAGATAGATTTAAAGCATTCAAAGTTATGGTTGAAAATGAAATGGATCTAAAGATCAAATGTTTGAGATCTGAAAGAGGTGGAGAATTCACCTTCAATGAATTTGAAGAAAGGGAAATTAGGGTTCCACCTTTTGGGAGATGGAATTGACCCTATTTCACACTTCCATTCATTAGGAAACTAGATCCCTCAACCAAGTGACTCGATTGAGTAATGGCTAGAGGATTCCTTGGATAATTGAATGAGGGTTGACCATTAAACAATTCTTTGAAACAAGATATTTGATGCACTATGCAAATTCACTATATGACCTAGGAATTTCAAAGAATGAAACAAGATTGATAAACTAAAATCATACAGTAAAGTACCTAGTAGAATGATGAAGTCAAAACGAGGTCAACAAACCTGCAAACTTTCTTTTTGGGCATACTAGGACTAATATGCTAGGTTGGGCATACGAGTCTTGCTACAAGGTTTCTAGGTATAATCTAGAATCTTCTGATGACTAATCAGGATCTGAAAAAATATGGAAAAAGGGGTATACTGGGACTAATACACCAAGTTGGACATATGACTCCTATTATTAGGGTTTTACTGATACTTTTGTAGCCTTTAGTGATCTTTTGTAGCTTCTTTCTTGTACAATCTTCAAGTTTGAAAGTCTAAATTTTGGTTTGTAGGCGAGTTTTCATGAAGATAACAACTTCTTGACAACTTTGACAACTTTTGCGACTTTTCCTTCAAAGGATCTTCAAGCTCCAATTAACCTAGATCTACAAACACACATCAAGAGAGAAAAATGTTGTTTTGTTAGAGGATGAGGGTTTTCCTTGGTCAAACCCCATTTGAGTACTTAAACTTTGAAATGAATTAAAATAACATGAAGGAATGATGAATGAATGTAACAACCCACCAAACCTTGTTGAATCCTTTGAGTAAAAATCCGCAACTTGTATGAATTTCTTCAATGGATGTGGGTCTTGACTCTTGATTGAATGCTTGAAAATTTGTCTTGAATTCTTTCTTGAATCATGAAACCTACATCACAAATGTTAGCTCACAAACACACATGATGCATGAAGAATTTGATATGATGCTTGAATCTTGTATATTGCTCCAAATTCTTGATGATGTACTCTTGAATGCTCTTGATCTCATAAACTTTCTATAGGAATGACTTGAAAATTTGCTAGGATGCTTGAACTCAAAATTGCTAGGAGAAACTATTTGAAATAAAATTGTATTTATACTTGTTTATGGTTAATTTACAGAAATTACAACACTACAAGCCAACATTTGAGAATTGAAACTAAGGAAAATAAAATCCTACCATGAATTTGAATTAAAATAGGTCCTAGGTTAAAGCAACACTCATACGCAAAGTTGGGAATATGAATCCCATGACCTAAGACCTAGGACACATTCTTTTGAGTGTGATTTTTAATGTTGCATTTGAATTTTGGGACCAAAAACTAGGGAGGACCCATACACCCAAAGGGCCATATGAGTCCCAAATCCCTAAATCTAGAACACATAACCAAAATTGTTAAATTATGAAGTGCCATTTATTAAATGTTGGGATTCTCTTTAGAAAAATGCAATTTATTAGGCTTGTGGATGCAAAATAGGACCAATTAAGGTATAAATAAGCCCAATATTAACAATGAGTGCCCAAACAAGCGTGGATATGTAACGGGATACATTTTTCTACACTACATTTAGCTCCCACTTTAGTGAGAGGATGACTTGGCGTCAAACTCACACTAAAGTAGACAAATATACATCAAGAGGGGTTGAAGTGTATAAATGTGGATAGTATAGGTTGAAAAAGATCAAGGAGGGTGATCAAAACCCCAAGATTCAAGATCCCACGTAAAACCAACATAAGCACAAAAGAACACGTATAAGGTGTATGATATGCAACAGTAAGACAAGATACACAAACATACACTATCAAAGACTTATATTAAGAAAATAGAAACAAAATAGAAAAAAAATAAAAACAAAATAAAAAATGGGTGGATCAATCCTTGACAGTCTATCCAATGCAATTTGGATAGGTCTTGGTTGTTTTTACTAAATGCATGCTCACTCTAAGACAATGGAACTTCAGGTTGTTCATTGGGTGAGTATCCAAAAAGGGTGTCTTTGTGAGAAAGTCATGCCTCTATATTGGCTTCTCATTGTACAATGAGAAATTCATTCCCTCATTTAGGATTCTCATCATACTAACCATACCAAATTTATCCCTCTGATAACTTCAATAGGGTACCACAAAATGAAACTTCAAGCTTCAACAGGCCTAACAAGCTGAGTTAAGCACTTATGAAAATCTATGCATGTAAAGGATTTTCTATTTTTCAAGGGATTTTGCATAGTTTGTGTAAGGTTTCTTCTTAGCAAACATCATGTCTAATGTCTAAAAGATAGGAAAAGTAAAAGAAATATCATTCTTTCAGAGGAAATCAAACCCAATGACACCACCAAGAAAATGACACATCAGAAGAATAAAGAAAACCACACAGTGAAACATGAGTGTCGATGTATGCCCCCACTTTAAAGCAGTTGCTAACACCATTTCTGTGAGAAATTTCTTTAAAGTAGAAGACATGAGAGATTATTTGGAATTCCCAATGCCAATTCATGTGTTCCCAAATGAAACTACATCATGAATAATGGGTTTCCCCCAAAATAAAATGCTACACATAGGAAGAAAGTATGCCACATGTGAGCCAACTTAAGGCATTCGACATCCCAAGCTTTCTTTTATATATACGCATGGAAGGAAATCAACTAGCCAAAAGAGACAATGAAAAGTTTCATATGAGGACAAGGCTACCTAACCCCTTGCCCCCACTTAGTGCAAGATAAGGATGAGCTAAGATGATTGATGAAAATTAGTATTAATTAGAGGAACTTCGTGCTTCAACACATAGAAGAGCACCAAAATCCTTAAGATTTTGAATTTGATCACTTAAAGCCTTACATTAATTAGTAGAATGACCATGAACTCTATGATATGGAAAAAATAAACTCTTGTTGTACCATTTCTTTTCTATTCTTGGAGGGAGAGATATCAAGTGATCTTGGAGGAGTCTCGAGAAGATACTCTCTTGATCAAAAGTAGAAGATGTTCCTTTATTTTGTGACAAAGATATCTTTGGCTTAGTACAAGGTTTCATACTTACACAAGACACTTTAGATTGTGAGATTTTGTGCTCTCCTTTATGGAGGGTGTAAAATCTAACAAATTCCATTCATTGGTGTTTTGTGTGATGAAATTGATGTTAAGCAAGGATTTCTTTGATTCTTTTGTTTCTTTCAAAGCATAATCACCAAGACCACTAGTGGTTTCTTGTGTGTTAGGCTATGTGGGGACATGGATACCTTATTCTCTAGTACCACATCCTTTTCTGCTATAACCAAGTTGTGTCATAATTTCATAACCTCTTCCATAAAGATTTTTCATTTCTTCTAGATTCGGTGGTTTCTCATAATTCACTTCATCAAAGTTTATTGTGCAATTTTCTTCTCTTTCTAAAGTGGTTGAGGTGGATGCTTTCAAAGGTTCATTTGAATTTTGTGTAAACATTACTGTTGGTTCTTTTTTCTTTTCAGACTCTTTTATTATGTTCTTGTGTTCATCCATGAATGTAGGTGTGAAGTCTAAGGAACCCAAATCATCTTCCAATAACTTTGTGACTTCTTCAAATTTTTTTTTTTGGTATTTGTCATGCATAGGTTCCACTTGTATAGTTGGTGTCAATGTTTTGAAAGGATTTTCCTTTTTTTTTCAATATTCAAATAAATTTATGGTTCAAGGTCAACCTCGATTGTATATACTTTGTTGTTGTAGATATAATTCATTTTATGATGAAGGGTAGAAGGTACCCCATACATCGCATGAATGCATGGTATTCCTAAAGGAATATTGTATGAAAGATCATGAGGCATAACATGCATAGGGGTTTGTAATGTGGCATTTCCCACCGTAATAGGAAAGTGATCACACTAAGCGGTTGTTTTCCTACATTGTCAAATCACCAAAACATTGTCAAATCACCAAATCGATGAGGAACTAGGTTCAATTTTTGATTTATCTATGCCAAGCTTATCATAAAGGGTTACAATATACACATTAAGAGCTGAGCCATTTTCAACAAGGGTTCTCTTTAACCCAGTCATATTATATATAGCTATTATCATGAAAGCATCATTTTTTTTTTATACTTCAAAAGGAGGTAACTCACTTTGGTAGAAAACAATGTCACCATTCATTCCTTTAATCAAGGCTGCTATGTCATTTAGTTGCACATTATAAGGGATAGGAACTTGTTGTAAAGAACTTTGAATCATGTTATGATAATGAGGGGAGACTTGAATAAGATCCCATAAGGATACATTAGAAGGAGTATTCTTTAGTTTTTCAACAAGATCATACTCCTTTCCATTATGTAAAGGTAAACAAGGGGCACTAGGCAAGATAGGTTGACACAATGGTAATGAAACAAAAGTGGTTTGTTGTTTCCTATTGTTCCTTGTATTGTATATGTGAGCAATGGTATTGTAACTCGGTTGCTGTGAAACATTATCATTATCAAGTTTCCTTTTAGATGGTTCTAAGATAAGCATGGGGTTATTTTGAGGGTGGATAAAGGATAAGAAATGGTGTAGGAGATCTATTCAATGGATATCTAATGTGCATAACCTCAAAAGACTCATCCTTATTGTGATGATCTTTTAGCAAAGGATAGTTTAAGGTTACCTCATCATTTTCATCAAATGAAGCCACATTTCTATTGTTTGAAAGAAATGCATCAATTCTATCTTCCTCTTGTACCATGATATTGTTAGAACACAATGATCTACTAAGAGGGAGGTGAATCAGTAGATATTAAAACTTTTAGTCCTTAAAATATTTTATAGATTCAACCTTAAACTCAGATGTGCATATTGAAACATGAATATATATAACAACCACAAGCACAAGAAAGATCAACACATAACACTAGATATACATGGAAAACCCAAGATGAGAAAAACCATGGTGAAAAAAGGTGCTTGAGTCTATTGCTCAAATCCAGTATCACAAATGAAATCTTTGTTACAACATTTAGGGCTGCAACCCAAGGAAGCTTCAACTCTCTAATTTAGAAGCTAAAACTTAAAAGATGCTACAAAACCCTATTTTAGGAGCTACAACTCCAAGGAGACTACAATCACCTTGTCTAAGCTACAACTCAGTTTGATGAGGCTAAAACCTCAAGAAAATTACAAGTTCACATGTGCATATAATGAAGTTCTTCTCAACCTAAAAATGCACCATTATATTCAATGAATTTTTGCACACCCCACAACTTACACTACTACTACTAAAGCTCCACTCTCAATAACACTCCACTGAATTCAAAACCTAGATGATGGTTTGTGTTGTATCTAGGTTACAAACATATGTGCATTCACTATTTGCACTCATAACTCTCTCTCTCTACTTCACTTCTTTTAGATTACCACCCTAAGACAATTATGTGATTGTCTTCTTTTTCTTCTCTCAATTGATTTGCAATCTCTGCCTCGAGATTCACACCACTGTTCAAATATTTTCAAATCTTCTGCTAGGGTTTCCTTCACTTGAAAACTTCACCAGGAAGCTTCCTTTTCCTCAAGCCACACACACATCTATCCAAATCATAATTAATAAATCTAATATGGTTTACCAGATATCACTATATCTTGCATTGATCTTCCTAACATTTAATTCAGTTACAAAGAATTTTCCTCATTCTCTCTATCGAACCCTAAAATTTGATTATGCATTCAATTCATCCTTTTTTTCATTAGTTATGATCTTGATTCTTGTCTTTGAGATCATCTAAATCACATCCCTATGCATCAAACCTCATTACATTTTTGTTGAAATAGATAGAGAATTTAATTCTCATTGCCATGTCAGTTACTAGTTGGAACCCTTACTCACACTATTGTAGCAGTTTTAGATTTCTATCTTTGAATTATGGCCATCGATCTAATGTATTTGTACCAAGATCTTATGCTTTCCATTCATTCTTGTAACTTTAAAACACAACCATCTAATTAATGGTTGTTTAAATATTCATTGTTGATCACATAACCATCATGATCAAATGGTACATCACAATAACCTCAAATCATGACTATTGGATCAACATTCTTCAAATCCTTCAATCTTGACCAATGGATCTTTTCCCTTTTGATCTCCACCATTGATCACGTTCATATACTGTTCACCATATGCAAGGTCTACCAAGATGCATGTCGAAAATCCACTCATCCCACAAGCTTGAAAACAGGCCCACATAAACCTTGCAGGGTTAGAGGCCTACTGCCATTTGTCATCCATGTCATTTCCACCTAATTTGTAAGAACGATGTGAACTAGAATATCAAGTAAATATTCTTCACCACCTTTTATCTCTATCACAATCTATCAGTGTATCGATTCTCGCAAGATTCACTACGTGCATTGTCAGATCTTCTACATTCAATCACTATCATTCATCCTTGTGCATACATCATCTTCCACCATCTAGTTCCACCAAACTCTTCAATGAGTATTGTTCGATTAAAAAGGGATAAACTATACTATTTTCCATTGACCCGCAGGTATTGATCAGGCCCCACTAGAATTATAGTTGGGTGTGCGGGCTTCTACCATTTGTCCATCGTGACACCACTATCCACTAGCTGCAACTGTTGCCTTTGTAGGTCCCACCATGCATCAACGATCAATATCCACCCATCATGGATTAATCTTCACTACTCTCCACTGACCCCATGGGACTTAGCCGAGATCCAATAAAAACTTAATGGAATCCATGAGCACCATTTGATCTTCTTGATCGCAACCATTCTTCAACCAACAAAAAATATTTTCTTGGGACTTAGGAAATATTCAACTCGGCACACCAAATATTTGTTCGGCTGGTAAAGCAAGGTGAAGGGATTGGTCACCCTCATGAATTCAAAGGCTTAAGTATTAACTTAAGCAACCTGAAACTACCTTAACCAATCAATGTCAAAATAGAACTTTTGTGAAGGCCATGATTATAAACTCCTTCACACATAGGGTTTTACTGATAAACCCTAACACCTGAGAGCATAAATAATTTTTTTTTGGGTGCATCCTCCACTTTCTTGACCTACACAATACTTTTCTAGAAAGCTCTCAAGTAACCAAATTTGAATTTACCATCAGATCCACTACTCTCACATTCATCCTTTTTCATCTTGCCAATGATCTCCTTTGCCAGATTTTCCCTTTTGACATCAATGACAACTATTTTCCAACAAATATCTACCCAAGTAGGAGAGTTTTTAGGAGAGAAGCAAACTAGATGTTGATCACATTCCATGGTTAGGTTTTGTAAGGTAACTTCATCACAAGTAGGGGAGGCATCAAGAGAAGAACAATTATGATTGATTGGATCCATTTGTTCAATTAGATGTTTCCAAGAGGGAGAAGCATTAGGAGAGGGAGAAACAAGACTCATGACTCTCAATGAGTGTATCTTATAACGCCAAACTATCTTCACAAATAGTAGAGATATTAGGAGAAGAAAAAATGTGACTATCATGTTTATCTATGACTTCATCCTCTTTCACTAAACAATTCTCACAAGCAAGAGATAAATGGAGAATAGGTAAGGTGATGTTTAGAAATTTGTCTATGATCTCATTCTCTTGTGACATAATATCTTCCAAAGTAGGAGAGTTTATTAAAGAGGAGCTTTGAATGTTGTCATACTTCTTAATGGGTGTATCTTCTAACACTAAAATACCTTTGTCACAAGTAGGAGAGGTATTGGGAGAAGAGAAACTATGATTATAATGATTGTCTATGCTTTCATTTACATCATTCCCACAAATAGGAGAGATATTAAAAAGTGTGAAATTAAGGAATGTGTCAATATTTTTACTCTCTTGCACTAAGAGACTCTCATAACTAGGAAATATATTGGAGGAATGAATAACATGCTTGTTTATGAGATTTTTCTTGGCATACTTGTAAAGGAAATATACTAACATTGTGAGTGTGTGCCTAAAATGGAAAGTAAGCTATGCAACTTATGTTGATGATTTTTGCTATTGAAATGATTTTGGAATGATTAAAAAATAACTAAAATAAATGGATGTTTTTGACCTAGATGCATAAAACAAAATTTCTTAAAAATTTCTAGAGTACTACTATAGGTTACCAACAAGCCTAGAAAGTACACAAAATCATAAGAAAGCTCAAAAAAGTTGGTTTTTGTAGGACTCCAAGGACTCATTTACACAGATGGGCATATCAATCCCACTTTTTTGAAAAGTGTCCCACTTTTTGCAAAGTGTCCCACCAGAGTAAAAATTCAAAACTAATCAGGGACTAATATGCCCAGGTGGGCGTATCAGTCCAAATTAGGGTTTTTGACAAGTTCAGAAAATGAAAAATATAGAGAAAATATGACTAAAAAATTTGTGACAAATACCTATACCGAGACTAATACGCCTAGGTGGCAAAATGAGTCTGAATTTTGGTTTTTGACAATTTCAAATAGTAAAAAATAAAGAGCACAAAATACCCAAAAAATTACAAAGAAAACCTGTACAAGGACTAATATGCCTAGGTGGGTGAATGAGTCTTGATTAGGGGTCTTTAAGCCTGAATCAACAAATTCAGAGTTGATTTTAATGTGTCTAGGTTGTATCCTCAATTGATTGTTTACAGTTACAAATTTCCAATGAAATTGAATGATGCAAAATGCAAAAATGCAACCTATATGCACTTTTCACTAATGCAATATTTAAAAGTCCTAAATGTAATTCAACTAATGTAAATATAATGAAAAGTTAATGCAACCTAGATCTAGGACTATAATGTTCTCTAAATCAAAAATTCAAGTGTCCAAAGGTTGGGTTCACCAAAATCAAAACAAGGGAAATAGGGTTCCACCTTTTGGGATATGGAACTTGGACTTATTTCACACTTCAATTCATTAGGAAACCTAGATCCCTTAACCAAATGACTCAATTGAGGGATGATTAAGGGTTTCACCATTAGAAAATGCTTTAAAAGAAGAAATTGGATGCACTATGCAAATTCACTATATGACCTAGGAATTTGCAAGCATGAAATAAGATTGATAAACTAAAATCAAACAATAAAGTACCCGGTAGTATGATAGAGTAAAAAAAATGTCAAAAAAATTGAAAATCTACTTTTAGGGCATACTAGGACTAATATGTCAGGTTGGGCATATGAAATCTGCTATAAGGTTTTTGGGTAGAATGTAGAATCTTTTGATGACTAATTAGGATCTATAGAAATATGGAAAAAAGGGGTATACTAGGACTAATATGCCAGGTTGGGCATATGAGTACTATTATTAGGGTTTGATTGATACTTCTATAGCCTCTAGTGATCTTTTGTAGCTTCCTTGTCTAATTTTCAAGTCTTAAAGTATGAATTCTGGTGGGTAGGTGAATTTCTATGGAGATAAAATTATTGACAACTTTGACAACTTTTGCAACTTTGCCTTCAAAGGATCTTCAAGATCTAGTTAACCTAGATCTATAAACACACATCAAGAGAGAAAAATGTTGTTTTGCTAGAGGATGGGGGTTTTCCTTTTGTCAAACCCTATTTGAGTAATTAAAGTTTGAAATGAATTGAAATAACATGAAGGAATGATGAATGAATCTAACAACCCACCAAAACTTGTCAGATTTTTGGAGTGTAGATCTACAACTTGTATGAATTGGCTTCAATGGATGTGGATCTTGACTCTTGATTAAATGCTTACAAAATTGTCTTGAATGCTTTCTTGAATCATTAAACCTACATAAAAAATGTTAGCTCACAAACACACATGATGCATGAAGACTTTGATATGATGCTTGATGACATACTTTTGAATGCTCTTGATATCATAAACTTGCTATAGGAATGACTTGAAAATTTTCTAGGATGCTTGAACTCAAAATTTCTAGGAGAAACTATGTGAAATAACCTTGTATTTATACTTGTTTATGATTAATTTCTTGAAATTACAACACTACAAGATGAAATTTGAGAATTGAAACCAAGGACAATAAAATCCTACCAAGAATTTGAATTAAAATTGATCCTAGGTTAAAGTAGGACTCATACACCAAGTTGGGTGTATGAGTCCTTGGACCTAAAACCTGGGACACATATTTTGGAAAGTGTGATTTTTATTGTTGCATTTGAATTTTAGGGCCAAGACCTAGGGAGGACCTATACGCCCAAAGGGGAATATGATTCCTAGATCCCTAAATCGAGAGCACAGAGCCAAAATTGTTAAATTATGAAGTGTCATTTAATAAATGTCAGGATTCTCCTTAGGAAAATGCAATTTATTAGGGTTTTGGATGTAAAATAGGACCAATTAAGGCATAAATAAGCCAAATTTTAACAAGGAGAGCCCAAACAAGTCTAAAAATTTAAAGGGATAGATTTTTCTACACTACAAAATTTAACATATTTTGTGAGAATCATGGCATAAGAAGGAACTTGTTTTCCCCTAGGACACCTCAAAAAAATGGAATAATTAAAAGGAAAAATAGGATGATTAAAGAAGCTACAAGGACTATGATGAAAGAGGCTAATCTACCAGAACTCTACTAGAGAGAAGCAATTCATATTGTTATTTACATACTTAATAGAGTTCAAGCAAGAGCTAACAACACAAATACTCCCTATGAGTTATGGTATGGAAGGATTCCTACTATCAAGTGCTTCAGAGTGTTTGGAATAAAATTATATATCAAAAGAGATGATGAAAACTTATGAAAGTTTAATGCAAGGTTTGATGAAGGTATCTTCCTTAAATATTCTACTAAAATAAAATATTACAAATGTTACAACAAAAGGATAAGAAGGATTGGTTGATGAATATTTGAGGAATTCAATAGTAATAGATGGATATGAGTCAAATGAATCTACTTGTGGAGAAGAAGAAGAAGAAAAATCTAAGGAAAAAGAATTACAAAATGAAGATGAAGAATCTCCTGAAAAGACCCCTAGGACCCCTAAGTATGTACATAAAAATCATTTTGAAGAATAGATTATTGGTGACAAAAGAAAAGTTCTATTGACAAGAAGAATAGCTATTGAAGCAGAAGTCAATTTATGCTTACTTTCTAAAGTTGAGCCTAAGACAATGATTGAGACATGCAAAATGAACATTAGATGAAGGCAATGAAAGAAGAACTTATGCAGATTGATAATAACTAGACTTGGGAATTTGTTCCTAGACCTGGAAATAAAAGCATTATTAGAACTAAGTGGGTATTTAGAAACAAGATGAATGATAATGGAGAATTCATGGTAATAAATAAGGCAAGGCTAGTGTGTAAATTCTATGCACAAGTAGAAGGAATAGATTTTGAGGAGAAATTTTCCCCGGTGGCTAGAATGGAATAAATTAGGATGTTTTTGGATTTTACAACACATAAGGACTTTAAAGTTTATCAAATGGATGTGAAGTCTATTGAAAAAGACATCTAAGAGGGGGGTGAATCAATTGTAGCAAATTTAACCTTTATAACATTCACTAGAACTTAGATCAATCATAATTCTTAACTCTACTAAAATGATTAAACATTAAGTGCAAGTACAAAAATTGAAAACCATCTGTGGACACGAAAAAATTATCCCTTTTTACTTTGATTGATATGGGAATAATTTATGACAAGTTGGACTTAATGAGGCCTTGATTTGGTGTTGTGAGGTGTTTTACACATCCACATTAGGTCTTGGGCCCTTGCAAATTGAATAAAATGCATTTATTGATGTCTTGTAAAGGTGTTGTAACATATCTTCACACTTTTCAAAGACCATAACGTCATAATTCAACTAAATAATCTTACCAAGACCTATTTCAAAGTATTGTAAATTCTTGTAACAAACTTTCACACTTTCGTAGGTTTTTCATCAATGTTTACACCTCTTATGCTTTAAATGGCCCCTTTATACACTTACAGGCCTTACTTAAGTGTCTTGTTGAAGAAGAACCCGATAAACATTATTTAAATTATCACAATTCCTAAAATCCACTTAAAAATTCCTAAGTGGACTAAGTCACCATTGGTGATGACTTAGTCCTATTTGACTCAAAAATCAAAATAAATTTAAATTTCTTTTGGGTTTTTATTCCTTAAGACCTAAGGTCAGCCTGTGATGAGGTATTTTTAGGAATCAGGGCATAATTGTGTATAAATATAGGATTTTCCCTCTCATTTGACCTAATTCATAACTCACCATAATTCATCCATCATTCATCATGTTCTCAAGTCAAGTAAACTAGGGTTTTAACATTGCAAGTCATCAAGATAGCTTCCAAGGACATTCAAGGGTAGATTCTTCATGTTTTTACTGCAAAAATTCAAGATCAAATATCATGGAAAGGTATTAACTCCATTGTTTTATGTTTCATTACATTCTTTCCTCATTTGGTTTAATTACCTAAAAAGGGGTTTGACCAAGGAAAACCCCCATGCCCTAGCAATCAACATTTTCTCCTTCTATCTTTGTGTGCTTGCAGATTTAGGAATCTTGAGGGTTTGAAGATCATTGAAGACATATCCTTGTTGAACAAGCCAAAATATCAACAAAAAGTCACTTTTAGGCATGAAAATTAGAGTTTCAAAAGCAGACACCTGTCAGGATCCGAAGTACAAACCAAGGGTTTCCATTTCCCCTTTCAATTTTTTAAAAATTCAAAAGTAGACTAAGTCACCAGTAATGGTTACTTAGTCCCACTAAACCTTTTTTTCAAAGGTTTTTACAGATTTGGATAACCATTTGGCCGAAACGGGCTTCATACTAGTTTCCCTGATCTCGAACTAAGTCGACCAGCCTTGGGTAAGTGTCCTAGTTGGATTAAACATCAACATTTCTAGAATTTTAGAGGCCTTTGTAATCCTCAGTCAACTCTTAATTAGTTTCTAGGTGCATAGTTTCTATCTTGCATCTTTATTTTGTCATTTATTGCATTTATTTCACCTTTCTACATATCACAATGTGTTTTCCAACAAGTTTCATTTCTTAGGTTTTGTATTAATAATCATCTTTCTTTTTCAGTTTATCATATTAATACATTGCATTTAGGAATATTGCATCCCTCTTTACACTAATCTTGAATGAGGACATTGCCCATTTTGGCCCATCTCTCTCCTTTTAGGTGAAAAACCCTAGAAGTGTTAGAGAGCATTAAGGTGCCAAAATCTTTGTCCACACCATCACACAAACATAGAAACATTAGATTTACATGGAAAACCCAATGAGAGAAAAACTACAATGAGGATTAACTCACACTATAGAGAATATCAAAACCAATTACAAAAAGGCTCATTACTTGAGAAAAGGGATCACTGCCACATAAAAAGGCTCACTACCAAGACAAGCACTCACTATTTGGATCAAGACTCACTGTCCAATAGGGTTAATCACTTATAGGGCTCACTGCCATAGAGATACAAAGAAGATAGAAGAGAAATTCCATAGAGAGAAGACAATCTCAATGCAATAGGAAATTCCACCATAATTTACTCAACCACTTATAGACATGAATGAATGATAGAGTCCACCTTAAGCTCACTGCATGCAGAAACTCAACATTTAGACTTTTTACTAATCTACCACACTCACATCAAATACATCCACTTGATTTTCATATGCTTTGCATCTATCTACTCTATTTATTTCCACTTATCTTGTGTTCCTGTTTCACCACTAACTCATCTTGTATTTATACCATCTTCAACTTTGAACCATATCCAAAGTCAACCATTCAACATTAATTTCAAATTAGGTCAGTGAAAAAAAATCCTAGGGTGGAATTAGAATAAGGGTGACCCAAACACACACTTGATGAGGACCAAAATAGGTCCCAACATGCTTCATCAATTCTGAAGGTAGTGTTCAACACAATGTCAGCCAAACTAGTGTATAACATAGAAAAATTAAGCACAATCCTTCGAGATATCCAAATTATCTTCAACATGATCATGAAAAATTAACTCTAGAACCAAAATTCATAAGACTTAACTAAAGAGAAATATGGACCAACAACATTTCCCCCAAACCTTATCCTAATGCACAAAAAACCACAATTCATAACTGGTGAACATAACTCACAATATATAATGAATCAGAAGCCACAAATCTGGATATAGCAACTTCCAATGACCATGATCAACATATATGAACCACACACACATAGAAGAAATTCCTGGAGAAAAACCCGGAACAACCAATGAACACCTACAATCTTCCTTCAATATAATTTTTTCAATATCCTTGACATATACAACCAATAATTTATATCAATGACATTAATGAAAACAACTAGTTGATAACCAATCAACTAGTTGACATCAATGGAAACACCTTGCAATAAATTCTTCACACTTGCAACAATCTCCCCCTTTGTCATTGATGGCAACACATGATGTGAAAAACCATCAAAGACAACATACTAGCTCTAAACACTCTTCTCATGATTTTGCTTTCTGTTTCTCCACCTTCGTAGATAGTATTTTTCACGGGATACTCTTCATCTTCCTTAGATAGTCTTTTTCACATGATATTCTTCATCTTCCTCTCCCCATTTGACATCAATGAAAAATGAAAAAGATATGTTTCATTGATTTCCCCTTTGACATTAAGAAAAAAATACTCATACAATTAGAACACATGACACTACCTATTCCCCCTAAGAAGTATCCACCAAAAAATCAATCCAGAAGAAAAATAGATCCATAGACCCACCAAACTAATGCATCTCCATATGCATCTAGCTCAAGAAAGGATGGGAAATGACCCATAACTTTTCCCAGAGATACTCAAAAGTATCTTTAGGGAGAGCCTTTGTAAATATATCAGCAATTCGATCCTTCGTAGGGACATACTCAAGCTTTACTTCATTCTCCACAACCTTCTCTCTCAATAAATGATACCTGATAGATATATGCTTTGTCCTTGAGTGCATCACTAGATTCTTTTCAATGTTAATTACACTTATGTTATCATTGAATATAGAAATAGGATCATCATACACAAATGTGATATCTTTCAATGTTTATTTCATCCATAGAACTTGTGTACAACATTATAGAGTAGCAATATACTTAGATTCAATAGTAGATAAAGAAATTGAATCTTTCTTTTTACTCAACCATGCCACAATCTACAACACAAAAAGAATGCACCACAACTTGTACTATTTTTTTCATCTACACATCCATCCCAATATGCATCTATATAAGTACTTAGTGTAAAGTTAGTATCTCTAGGATACCACAAACCATAATCCAGAGTTCCATTCAAATATCTAAATATTATTTTAACAAAAAACAATGTGTTTCCTTAGGATCTTCTTGAAATGTAGCCACAAGATAGATAGCATGCATGATATTTGGTCTAGTAGCAGTCAAATAAAACAACCCACCAATCATAGATCTATACTTACTTTGATTAGCCTTAGGTGAATCATCATATTTACCTAATTTGCAACCAATCACCATAGGAGTGCATATCGGTTTGGAACCATCCATCCCAAACTTCTTCAACATCTTTATCACATACTTAGATTGTGAAATAAAAATTCCTTTCTCAGTTTGATTAATTTTCAGCCCAAGAAATAAATTCATCTCTCTAAACATAGACATTTCAAATTATTTTTTCATCTCTTCCACAAACATCTTACACATAGTTTCATTTGGACTCCAAAAATAATTTCATCAGCATATACAACCACAATCAAGATTTTATCATTTTCAACTTTAAAGTATAGGTTAGTATTTGTCATACCTTTGTTGAAACCTTGCTGAATCAAATAATTGTCTAACCTCAAGCATACCAAGCTCTAGGAGCTTGCTTTAATCCATATAAATATTTCTTCAATCTGTAGACCATATCTAGTTGATTTGACAACTAAAATCCTTCTGGTTGTTCCATGTAGACCTCTTCTTCTAGTTCATCATTCAAAAATGAAAACTTGACATACATCTGATGGACCTTGAAATCTTTATGAGCAACAAACACTAAGAACAACCTGATAGATTCCATTATTTCCACCAGAGCAAAAGTCTCTTGAAAATATATTCTTTCTACTTGTGAGTAACCCTTACACATAAGCCTTGATTTGTTTCTAACCACTTCTTCATTCTCATTCAACTTATTTTTGAATACCCACTTTGAACGAATAATGTTTTTGTCTACTGATCTTGGGACAAATTCCCAAGTTTGATTCTTCTCAATATACATAAGTTCTTCCTTCATAGCTTCCATCCAATGCTCATCTTTACATGCTTCACTTATAGTCTTCGATTCAATCTCAGAAGGTAAACACAAATTTACCTCACTAGCAATATCTTTGCTTCTTGTTAATACTCCTTTTGTCTTGTCTCCAATGATTTGATTTTATGAATGATTATTTCACACATATCTAGGTATCTTAGGGGATACTACTGGATCTTCTTCTTCTTTTTCTTCTTCTTCATTATGCTTCTCTTGCTCATCCTTTTCCTGTTCCTCCACAACTTCTTCAATCCTTAGACAATCAGGTTCATCAGATACATATACAAAACATCAATTGAATTCTTCATTTCTTCATCAACCTTGACATTTGTACTTCTTATAATCTTCCTTACTCTTTTTTTGAAACATTTGTAAGCTTTGATTCTAGTAGAATATCCAAGAAAAATTCCTTTATCACTTCTTTCATCAAACTTTCCTAAATTTTCTTCATGCGTTCTAATATAACATTTGCTTCTAAATACCTTGAAATACTTAACAGTAGGAATTCTTCCACACCATAGTTCATAGGGGGTCTTTGTACTATTTTATCTTTCTTGAACTCAATTGAATACATAAACAACAATGTGAATAGCTTCTCTCTAGTAAACTTCTAGTAAACCAACCTTAGTAATCATTGATCTAGTAGCCTCTTGAATTGTTTTTTTCTTCCTTTCAAAAAATCCATTTTGCTGAGGAGTTCTCAGAGCAGATAACTATCTTTTTATTCCATGCACCTCACAAAACATATTGAACTAATGGGAAGTGAATTCACCACCTCTTTCAGACCTTAAGTATTGCATCCTCAAATTCACTTAATTTTCAACTATAGCTTTGACTGTCTTGAATCTATCTAATGCATCTGATTTCTCTCTAAGAAATGTAACCCATGTATATCTAGAATAATCATCAATCAAAAGCATAAAGTACCTTTCACCTTGTAGACTTCTCACTCTTGTAGGACCATAGAGTTTGTATGAATTAAATCTAGTAGTCCAGTAGTAGATTGTTCCTTTGATCTATAATAGTTTCTTGCTTGCTTTCCAAACTAACAATTTCTACAAATATCATTAGCAGGCTTTGTAATCCTTGGTAAATCTCTCATGACTTGAATTGCACTAATCCTCACCAAGCTATCAAAATTCATGTGACACATTCTCCGATGTCACAACTGACTATCATTAATCTGAGTCATAAAGAATCATCCATTAGAACCATTAAGTTGATAGATATTTCCTTCAAATTTCTTTCCTACAATAATCATTTTTCTAGATCCTTTCCTTATCTCACATATTTTATCCTCAAATACATGATTATATCCTTTATTGCACATCTATCAGGAACTCAAAATATTATGCCTTAAACCCTTAACATAATATACATCATCAGTATTATGCTTGCCATCAAAATGTATTGAACCTATCCCAAAAATCTTAGCATCAATATCATCTCCAAATGTAACTAAGCCTCCATCAAATTATTCAAGTTTAACAAAATTACACTTATCACTAGTCATGTGATGTGAACTATCACTATCAACAAGCCGATAGTTCTTTTCCTATTTAGCATGTGGGGAAGAGATTATAGTACCTTCATTTTTCTCCTTCTCTAGAGGGCATTCCTACACCTATTTTTCATAATTAGAAAAATTTGGTTCATCTTTTATAGCTAGGAACAAGCATTCATTATTATCAGGATCTCCATAATCAAATTCCTCATCAGATATACTAGCATCCTCATTCAAATAATATGCTCTATTGATCTTCCTACCCTTCTTTTCTTTCTCATATATTTGTTTATTCCTCAGCTCTTTCTGGACACCTTGCAACATAATGACCTATTCCTCCACAACTAAAGCATTTAAAGGGTAACTTACCTTCATACTTACCAAAGCCTTTCTTCATCCTTCTCACAAAGTTAGCTTCTATTTCATCGAGATGTTCTTCATCCCAATCATTAGCTTTTGTAGCCTTAAAAGTAGTCTTTGATTTGGATCCATTTCTCAAATTTGGCTTTCTCATCTCATTAGATGCCAGAGTTCCCAACAACTGATCTTTAGTGTAAGTCTTGTGGGTATGTGTAGGATCATCATGGAAAAAATAGGCCCTTAAGTGGCAAAAAATTTAGAAAATTTAGAGTTAGGCAACTTGACGTAAAAATTTGAATAAGTTATCTATATTATTTCAAAAATATGTAAGAATAAAATCTATTGAAAATTGAATGTAGTTTCTAAACTATTAGGTTTATTTTTTTTTTTAAATCTATTTGGTGAAAATTTGAAATTTCAATGCAATCGTACTAAAATTTTAAGGAAAAACTAAGAAGTAGGTGTTTGTCTGACCACCCTAACCACAATAAAATGATAATATTTTTTTATAAGATTTTAGATATAAGTATAGGACACATGTCCTAATGTGATGCATATTTTTTATAATTTTTTTCCAAGTAAATAATTAATTATGAATATTTTATTACAACTTTTAAAAAATATAAAAAATTGTATGTCTGACCACCTTAACTTGGTCAAAACTTCATGAAATTCAATTTTTTTTCCAATCCTATAGTATGCAAAGCATAGAATGTGATGCATGTTTCAGATACAATTAATGTGATACTATTTGAAAGCTATAGATGTTTTTCAATCATCCTATCAATCAAGACTTTAGTCATAATTCAAATAGAAAATGAATAATAATTATTTATTAAATTCAAAGGAAATCATAATTTATATTGGTGGAAATATGAGAATCTCCTTTAAAACCCTTTTCGTTTCATCAATTTTGGGTAAAAAAAGTCATTAGCCACATACCCTACACATACCCATCATATAGCCACTTTTTGGCCCATCATGATCCTACACATGTACCCTTGTAATCTATATGTTCTTGAATAGCACATACGTTTTCATTGTAAGCATCAAGGAGAGTTCTAAGAATCTTCTTTATAATTTTGGATTCATCTATTGTAGCACCAAGTCCTCACATTCCAACCACTACCTCATCCAATCTTTGTACATAAGTTTTAAGATTCTCATCTTCAAACATATGTAGGAGCTCAAACCATGTCTCCAAAATTTTCAATTTTGTCTCTTTAACCCTTTCATCACCTTCATGTTCATTTTCTAGAGCATCCCAAGCTTCCTTAGCAGTCTTCAGATTTTAAACTTTAATCAACTCAGAATATAAAAGACTATTCTCCAAAATGTACTTATCCTTATTCTTCACTTCATGTTCATTAATCTCATCAACTGTACTTGTACCATTAGCAAGAGGAGTGTAGGTATTCTTGTAAGAATTCTCTACATCATATCCACAATACTCTAGATATTCTTTCATCAGTATTTTCCATATAGCATAATTAGCTCCATCCAACCTTGGATAATCATGAGTAGCTATTCTATCCATCCCATACCTTCCTTAAGCGGTTAAGCTCTTCTCCAAGGAATCTCACTTTGATACCAATTGTTGAACAAGACAACTGAAGGGGGAGGGTGAATCTATTGTAGCAAATTTAACCTTTATATCATTCACTGGAACTTAGATCAATCACAATTCTTAACTCTGCTAAAATGATTAAACATTAAGCAAGTAGAAAAACTAAAAACCATCACACAAACATAGAAACACCAAATTTATGTGGAAAAACCAATGATGGAAAAACCTCAGTGAAGATTAACTCACACTATAGAGAATATCAAAACTGATTACAAAAAGCCTCACTACCAAGATAAGGAATCACTATCCAGATCAAGAATCATTATCCAACAGGGTTAACCACCTAGAGGGATCACTTCCATAGAGATATAGAGAAGGTAGAAGAGAGATGTCATAGAGAGAAGACAATCTCTATGCAATAGGGAATTCCACCATAATTTACTCAACCACTTGCAAAAATGCATGAATGATAGAGTCCACCTTCAACTCACTACATCTAAAAACTCAACATTTAGACTTTGCACTAATGTGCCACACTCATGCATCACATACATCCACTTCATTCTCATCTTCTTTGCATCTATATACTTTATTTCTTTGCACTTATCTCTTGTTCCTCATTCACCACTAACTCATCATGTATTTATACCATCTTCAACTTTGAACCATATCCAAAGTCAACCATCCAATATTAATTTCAAATTAGATGGCATCAAAACATTCTAGGGTGGAATTAGAATGATGGCGACCCAAACACATGCTTGATGAGGAAAAAAATAGGTCCCAACATGCTTGATCAATTTTGAAGTTATTGTTCAACACAAGGTCGGAAAAACTAGTGCAATACACAACAATTAAGCATGATCCTTCTAGATGTCAAAAATATCTTAAACATGATCATAACAACTTAACTGTAGAACTACAAGTCATAAGACTTAGCATAAGAGAAATTTGAACCAACAACATTTCTCCCGGACCTCAACCAGATACATAGAAAACCACAGTTCACAACTAATGAACATAACTCACACTATATAATGAATAAGAAGCCAAAAATCTAGATATAGCATCTTCCAAAAACCATGATCAATATATCCCAACCACAAACACATAGAAGAAAATCCTAGACCAAAACTCAGAGCAACCACTGAAAACCTGCAATCTTCTTTCAATACAATTTTCTTAATATCCTCAAAATATACATCCAATAACTTGCATCCATGACATTAATGACAATAACAACTAGTTGATAACCAATTTAATAGTTGAAATAAATGACAACACCTTGCAAAAACTTCTTCATACTTGCAACAAAGTCTACTTTCTTGAATGTAGAATTGGATGAAATCTGCATGGAACAATTGAAAGGATTTAAGTTGTTATTTAAACCTAATATGGTCTATAGATTGAAGAAGGAATTGTATGGATTGAAGCAAGCTCCTAGAGCTTGGTATGCAAGGTTGGATAGATATTTGATATAGAAAGGATTCAATAAGGGTACCATAGATAGTAATCTCTACTTTAAGGTTAAGGATGATCAAATCCTAAGTGTTTGTATATGTTGATGACATAATTTTTGGAGGCAATGAAGCTATGTGTAGGAATTTTACATAAGATATGTAGAAAGAGTTTGAGATGTCTGTGTTTGGGCAGATGAATTTCTTCCTTGGGCTATAAATTAATCAAATAGAGTAAGGAATATTCATTTCACAATCAAATTATGCTAAATAAATGTTAAAGAAGTTTGGGATGGAAGACTCCAAACCGGTATGCACTCCCATGGTTACTGGTTACAATCTAAGTAAGGATGATAAATCCTATAAGGGTGATCATAGCAAGTAAAAATCTATGATTGGTGGAATGCTCTACCTAACTACTACTACAACGAATATCATGCATGCAATCTGTCTTGTGGTTAGATTTCAAGAATAGGTAAAGAGACACATTTTGTAGTAGTGAAGAGGATATTTAGATATTTGAATGTCACTCTAGATTATGGCTTGTGGTATCCTAAGGATATTGATTTCCCATTAAGTGCTTACACATATGTAGATTGGGTTCATTGTGTGGATGACAAGAAAAGTACAAGTGGTGGCGCATTATTTCTTGGATGCAGATTGGTATCATGGCTAAGTAAGAAACACTATAATGTTTCTTTATCTACTAAAGAGGCTAAGTATATTGCAATAACATCTTATTGCACATAGGTATTATTGATGAGACAAACATTGAAGGATATCAAAGTAATGTATGATGAGCCTATTTCTATCTTATGTGAAATTACAAGTGTAATAAATATTTCAAAGAATTTAGTGATGCATTCAAGAACAAATCATATATCAATCAAGTATCAATTTTTGAGAGAAAAGGTTGTGGGGAATGAAGTAAAGCTTGAATATGTACTCACAAAAGATCAAATTGCTGACATATTTACTAAGGATCTTCCTAAGGATACTTTTGAGTATCTTTAGGAGAAGTTAGGGGCTATTGCCCCTCATTATTTGAACCAGATGCATATGGAGATACATCAATCTAGTGAATCTATGGATTCATTCCATTTCTAGACTAATGTTGGTGGCTACCTCTCAAGGGGAGTGGGTAGTGACATTGGTGCAGTTTGGAGTTGTTATTATGCAAAAGTTTCTAAGTTGATAGGTGTGTACTCCTGAGGGGGAGTATTTAGAGTAGTTGCAAGTATCTTGGTTCTATGTCAAAGGGGGAGAACAATGCAAAATATTTTATCTTTTTCCATTGATGTCAAAGGTGGAGAGAGAGACAAGTCATGTGAAAAATCCAAGTATCAAAGGGAGAGAAAGTGTAATAAGTGAGTTGTACAAAAGAGAAAATTAAATAAGTATGTTCAAAGCTATATGTTGTCTTTGTTGTTTTTTCACATCTAGTGTTTCAATCAATGAAAAAGGGGGATTTTGTTGTAAGTATGAAGATTTTGTCATTGATGTCAACAAGATTTTGTTGTCATTAATGATAGTTGTGCAGTGATTGAGAAGATACTATTTATTTTATTAGTTGCATTATGTTGTCATCAGTTAAGAAGATTATGTTAACCTCTATGTTTCTTTGATAAGCATTTGTTTGTGCTTTATAAGTTGAGGATATTGATAAAATTGATAAAATAAGGAAACAAGGTGTTGCAAAGATGTTTTGGTTTACAGAGGCATTTTGGTTTTTCTTCGCATTTATTCTAGGTTGAAGATCTACTTGTGTGGTTGGATATATTGAATAGAGGTGTTGAAAGTTTCTTTATCCAAACTTTTAGCTTCTAGATCAATAGTCAGAAGAAGTTATGTTCACCAGTGTGTGAACTAGTTTTGTAGTGTTGCTTACAAAGGTTTCTGGGAGAAATGTATTTTCTCCATATTTCTCCATAGTTTTTCTTTAGGTCTTGTGAGTTAAGGTATGTTTATGGTGATTATGTCTTGCATGTGTCAAGAGGATTTACGACATGGTGCCCTGAAAGATGGATTTTAGAGTTGCAATGTCTAGCAATGTAGTCTAAATGTACAAGTTGTGTACATTTAGAATATGTGAATTTTTGTAAAGGACTTTGACAAATTTTAGGTTGATAGAGGAATATTCTAGATTGTGATGAAACATGTTATGTGGTTTGCAAGTCATCTTTGGATTTGAGAAAGAGTGTAATTCAATGTTTAATTGTGTTTGTACAAGTAATGATTGACTTGGTGTTTACACTACATTAGAAGATGATCAATCATTAATGAAAGTGTAGCATGGCATGTGAGAATTAATTTGGGTCCCAAATAAGTTTTTTTTTGGTCCTCTTTTCATTCCTATGCACCATATGAATGTTTAGTGCTGACCTACTTTGAATTTGTAAAGAGTAAGATGAGTATAGCCGACTTGAAGATGTTTCCCAAGTTGCAAATGCTATAAATGCAAGACAAATTGATGCAAGAGGGAGTGTGGAATAGATTTGAATGTTGTAATGTGAAATTCAGTACAAAAGTGTGAAATGAAATGTGAGCTATACCACAAGATTACTAAATGTAATGAGTTGAGATATCTTGATCTCTTAAAGGCTGTGAGTGTTGGTGAAGCTATTTTGGTGGAACCTCTGTTGCATTGAGATAATGTTCTTTGTGTAACATTCTATCTTCTTTTATTTTTTCTATTTCACTAGTGATCCTAGGTTGTGAGCCTTTCTACATGGTATATCCTATTCTGGCAGTGAGCCTCTTTATACTAGTTTTTGCAATTACTTAGATTGTGAGCTAATCCTCATCATGGTTTTTCCCTTCTATGATTTTCCACATTAATTTGGTGTTCTCTTGTGTATGGTGTTTGTTGTTTCCAGTTTCTATTGTCATCTCATGTTCAAATATTATAACAGATTAAGAGTTTAATGAATGCATGTGGAGATTATTGTTGAGGGTTTTAAAGTTTTAATTTGATACAACTTATTCACCCCTCTCTTAGTTTTAATTTTGATTCAACATCTAGTTATCCCTAAAAAATCCCACGATGGTTATTACACACTATGATAGTATGATCATTCATCCTCTTTCTTGTCGCATGTTTTTGATTCATCTCTTTCTCAAAAAGACATGTTATTAGAATGGTTTGTCTAAAAAAGTGAATATTATCATGTGTTATGATAAATATAGGTTTTTCACCATATTTTAGCATGTACTTAAATATATTTTTAAAATACATTCATCATTATCACTTGATATATAATTATCCTATCATTTTAAATATTTATTAACATCAAATATCTAACTTAACATTTCTATCTTCTACCATTTAATTTAATCCATGTGTGTCATAATGAAAATAATATAGATTAGTCTATATATATATATATATATAACCATATATCCACATATTATTATCATGTAAACCATGGATCAATAGATTATAAAACATGGTTCCATCATAAATAATATTCCATAGAAATTAATCAAAAAATATGTAAAAATAAGTTTGTCACATAAAATAAGCTATGGATCATTATGAAAATTATATATCATGCAAATCATCATTAAATATATGTACATAAAATTAAAATATAAAATGATAGATATCCTAATATAATATATCATCCACTATTACCAAGCTTACATTAATATTATTATCTTCTTCTTCGTATTATGTAATTGACGGTCCTAGTGATGGTGGTGGTCATGGTGGCCTATTGGTTGACTATGATCAATCTAATGCCCCTAACCAAGAACTTAAGTAATCTTTAAATAGGATGTCTCCCTATTCTACTAGCATGGAATTCTCATATAATGATATGTATTGCTAATCCTCTTACAACATATTTTTTACGTCACTCAAGGCCTTAATCACATTTAATATTACTTGGGATATTCCCTACAAGCCTCTAAATCATCTAGCCTAGTTACTATAATGCCTCATCCATTGACTCTCTAGTTGTAAAACATTTAGTTAGATATATAATATGAATCTCTAAACTTAAAGAATATACCACTGTATCTCAAGAGTGTCACTTTTTTCCTACATCCATATAAGTTCTATATAATAACTCTATAGGGTCTATCCTATCCATGATAAACCTAGTGACCTAGCTTGTACTTCCTTTGTAACCTATGTAAGAACTTCTTACATATATCTATCTTTGAATTCAACTTTATGATCTCCTATTAATGGTTCTACTACCAATACAAAGATTAGAACCACCTATTATATAAGTCTCCCACCTCCCTATTGTAGATATGATGTTGTGATTTCAAAAATTCCTAACTCATGGCTAGTAAATTCCTAGGGACTAATTGATTTGGTATCATAGACCACTTGGGCCTAATACCCATCTATCAAGACTCTTTTATAGTAATTTTTTGTGCATCTACAAATCACCTTTATCATCCCACTACACCCACACTACCATAACCTAATCTTTAATCCAACCTATCTAGTCACAGTCCCCAATGCCTAATCTCTCTCACCAACCATGCCCAAACATGGGGTGATGTAGGAATATCTTGTTATAAACTAAACAACCTCATCACCTTCTCAGGTATGTACTATTCAATATTATAAATATTTTTCTTAATGATATTAGAAAAATCATATCTAATATCCCTATGAATATAAATCCCTAGATGGTCTCCATGTAATATATATTTTCTAGCTCATCAATGGTTGCCAATAATAGCTAATCTCCTCTAGGAGTTCTTTTTACCACCCTATTCAATATTCCAACCATTTGTATTGAATCATCTTCCAATCATCCTTCTTGCTCTCCTTTATACTATCCAATTGTAATATTATTGAAATCTCATATCTATATTAATGTCCAAGACCCAATGTTTCATGTAGCTTGATATAATATGAACTATATAATATAGATATTTATGTAAGTGCACCAACATGCAAGGATAAAAAACAAATAATGTTTGTATGTCTATCATGTCTATTGTACTATTTATCAATCCAAAAATAAAAATTCTACCAATCCTTTCAACTTTTAGCATGTCTAAAATGAAGAAAAATAGGGGTGCCTTAGGGTTTCCCAAAATGGAAAAGTGGATCCCAAGAGGGAAAATGGATCCTAATTCTCTAATTTCATTAGGAAATTAGATCCACACAATGAAATGACTATAAACCCTTAGGTGAATCAATTCAAAGTGTGAATCTGAAAATTTCCCTTTTTTGCAAGGACATGGGTCTAGGTCAAACAACACTTTGGGGAGAAAGATTAAAAATAGAAAATCAACTCCAAAATGTAGCTACAACTTGGATCTAATATATTATCCATAAAATTGAAGGAACCAATATATTTTCTAGAAAATCTAAGAGGAATAAATGTTGTGCACCTTCCAAAAGTTGTTTTTGCAAGCTGAATAGTGACTCATTCACCCTAGGTTGAATGGGTCCTAGCAGAATTTTTTGAAAAACTTTGGATCTAAGATTGAAGTCTGAGAATTGTAATTCTTCCATTTAACTTTGTACTTTTTCTCCCAGATTTGAATCCATGCAAAATCTACAAAATAAAATTGTTGTTTGTTGATGGATCAGGGTTTTCCTCAGTCACACCCTAAGATCGATAATTAAACCTTAATGAAAGACATAGATCTGAAACATGAAATATGTGTGCAATCCTAACCTTAAGTATGTCTAATATTAAGAAAAAAAAGATGCAAAGAAACCCTACTCAAGTGTGTTAGAATAAGATCCCTAAATGAATATGAACAATGATGAAGAACTTTAGGATATCTTAAATCACCTTAACAAGTCATAAATTTGATTATACATTCATTTAGGCTGAAATCAGAAAGATAATAGAAGATGGAATCACTTAGAAAACAAGTCATCAGGATTGGTTGAAATTATTGTGCATCTCCCAAAACCTAGAATCCATCATGATCCTCTATAGGCATCTATCATCAATCCTTTGGAAATGCTTGATCTTGATGTCAAAATGAGCTTGAAGACTTGCAAAAACAATTCAAATATTGCTCCAAGACTTCACTTTTGAATGCTTCTCCTTGATCTTGAATATGAATACTTGGTCTCATGTGAATTTTTCTTTTTTGTATAGTGTAAAATGAATGTGAGACTTAGTTTTATAGGATTCCTTTCTGTTAGAATTGGCTATGGCTACCACCCAAGATATATGGACCAAATGGAAAGCACAAGAGAAGAGAGAGAAGAATATGACAAGAATAAACTATAATCAATGTCATTGATATGATATGATTATGATTGTTTACAATGAGAGAGACCCCTTGGTTATATAGCCAAGGTGAGAACATAGAAGGGCATAAGATTATGACAAGTGTCGTAATCTTATGACATGAGACAACTAGGAAAACTTATCACTCCAAAAAAGGTGGAGAGATAATCACATGATGTGTCCACAAAAGGTGGAAATGATGAGGTAATGACATGTCAAGTCCACCAAAAGTGGAGATTCTCCAAAAACCTCCTATGTGGTCCCTAAGTAAACTTAACTAAGGTGTAATTATGACCTAGGACAAGGTACAAAAAATTTAATTACACCAACACCCCCCCTTAAGTGCAACTTAGGGAGAATGTACACAAATGCAAACAATGCAAGATGGGTCCCGACTACTAGGCCATGTTAGGTACCCATGTACACACAATGCAATCTCTCACAAAGGAGGAAAGGGAGAAAACCTCATGGGAAAAACTCCCCCTCAAAAGAGAGATGAAATACAAAATAGAAATGCTCTCAATGATGTATGAGAAGGTAAAAACCCCATGTGAGGAAAAAGACCCCCCCATAAGAGAGAAGTAGAAGAGAAGCAAGGTAGCCCCCCCTCAATGTTTAGTCTCCTGCAATGATGGTAGAAGCTCGACATTGAATGTTGAAGATGATCCAATCTCGCCGAACAACGTTCCTCCCCTTGGGAAGAAACAAAACCAAGGATGTATGCAGGAAGTCATGAAGATGTATGATGGATGATGATGTCTCTGAATCATGCTCAAGTGTCTCCATGTCGATGCCGAAAGTTGAACCACTCCAATCAGGAGTTCTAGGCCACACTGCTGAAGAGGAAAACCAAACATCTAGTAGAGAAGAATGTAGAACATAATCCAAAGACAAAGATATCCCCTCTGAAGACAAAGAAGCCTCCTCCAAATGTTGTCCAAAAGAATCCACACTCACGCCAATCTGTGAAAAATGATCATGCAGAGAATGAACAAGAGGGTCAAGGTGTTCCCTCACAACAATTGAAGAAGGTACATCTTCATCAAAGAGAAGATGAATACAATCAATGGTGTTCTCGAAATCTGCAAGATGAGACTCCATGAACAAGTCTAAAATACCTGTTAGCAAATCATCCAAAGTAGCCATATTTGGAAGTCTATGTATATTCTGTTGCACTGAATCACTAGGAGTCGAAACTATTGAATCACAAGTATCATCAACTGCAATAGTAGATGGAGGAGATGAAATGCATGAATCAAGTATTGGATCTGATGTGAGTATGCCCAAGTTCAAGAAGCCATAACTCTCCTTAGAATCATGATGTATGTGATCAACAGTCAAAGGAACATCATCATCATCAGAAGCAAACTGTGCAAAGGAATACAATCGAGATAAATGATCAACCACCCCAGTAGCAATGATCTCTCTAGTCTCCAAGTCACGAATGATAACCGAATCAGGAGTGAACTCCACAGTTCTCCCATCTCCACCATGTGTAATCTGATATATGGAAAGTAGATTGTTCATCAAATGAGGAACACACAAGACATCCTGAAAAGTGTTTTCCCCAATGCTAATAGATCCCTTCCCTGTTACACTCATGTATGTATTGTTTCCCATCAAGATAGGAGACATAGAACAAGGCTGAAATGAAGAGAAGATAGTCTGTGAAGATGCCATATGATGTGATGCTCCTGAATCTAGAAGCCATCTTCCTGATCTGGACTTGAATGAGCACAAAGAGCTTGTCCTTTATATCCTGATATATATGTTTGACCTTTGTCCTTTTTAGACTATTTTGAAGTAGAAGGAGAAGAAGATTTAGACATTCTAGAAGGCAAATCAATGTGATTCCTTTTGAGAAGATTTTTCAACTCATCAATATCCTTCTTGCAATATGCACAAAAAGGCCTCTCCTTCTTAGATGTTTCTCCTTTTGATGATGAGGATTCTGATTCTTTATGTGGCTTGTTCTTTTTCTTCTTTTGCTTCATATCAAGATTGTTTGATTCTTTCTGTACCTTAGACTCATTAGCCACCAATGCTTGTGGTTTGGAAGACTTGATTAGACCGATGTTCATTAACTTAGCTTCCTCTTAGATTAGGAGATTTGCAAATTCATCAAACTTAGGATCAACATATGATGCTCCCATAGAAAGTCGATGGGTATGAAAGCCAGAAACAAATACTGAATACTCAGGACCAAGCTTGGATAATACATTCAGAATCAATTGTAAATCCTCTTTTTCAATAGTGCACTCTTTCAACTGTGTTCTTAGTTGCTTGATTTTGGAGATGTAGTCTTGGATGTGGTCAAAACTTTTAGGATCAAGATTCATCAAATCATTATCAATCTGACAGCCTCTAATCTTATCTGTTTTACCATACAATTTCTCAAAAGTCTCCCATACCTCTTTAGGTGAATTATATGATTCATTATGAAACTGCAACTCAAATGAGACTAATAAACATATGCATCCAAGTGTTTTCTCACGATCAATTTCCCACATTGCCAATTCTTTAGCATCAATAGGTTTTTGAATTGTGTCCTTTAGATGACCTATTAGACCTTTCATCATGAGATAGTTCGTTACTGATTTTCTCCATGTAGCATAATTATGTGGATTTAGGGGTTCAATTTGAGATCTCCCCATTGCAAGAACACAAATCAAGCAAAAGAATGCAAATAATCACTGCAAGATTACCCCCCCAAATCACTCAATCAAAAAACCCCCCAAGCAATATCTGATTTGGCACTTTATATTTAGTGCGTTTACAATTGCCACTTGCAAAAAATAGCAAAGTGGTCTTTGATCTTGGTACATGCAAATGCCAAAATAGGCCACAATATCAAGTACAATTTTTGGTACAAAATGAGATCAATCTGATCATACCACTAAGAATTACATGAAAAATCATGCACTTTCAAAAAAAATTACATGCAAAAATGTTACTGTAGGAGCAAGATATGAGCTCCCGAAGTTCTCAAAATGAGGACGAAGCAGCAACACCTATGAGAATCTGCAATTTCTGGAAAATCCAGGCACCAAAACCAAAAAATGATTGCACCAGTACGTAGAGCATGAAATTCTATCCCAAATAAAAAAAACTTGCTCAAAAAAATGAGTCAAATTGAGCAAGTTACGAGCCTCCAAAGTTGAACTGCAAAAATGAAAACTCAAATGGAGAAGGGGTCAAAAAATTCAAAATTGTGCTAACGTCAGTGATGAAATAATGCTGACGTAGGCAATTTATGGGCTTAAATTTGATGGTTTCATGCTCGTCACCAGAAAACTCTACCGCCTGCCAGAATTTGAAAAGATGCTCGGAATATTATTTGCATTCGCCGGTGGATGAATCTCGGGGCCGATGAGGGAATATTCTCTTGCCCTGTCGGAGCCTTTGAAGTCCACCGGAGGTAGAGGAGGGCCCGCGGGGACCATGTTAGCCATGGCCAAAGGCCACGTGGCTCTCCGTAGAGCGCCTGCAGAGATAGTACGACCAGTACCTGTATACTGGTCGGCAGACTAATAAAGTCTGCGTAAATACTACTACGAACCCTTCTTTGTTTTATTTGATTTTTAATGAAAATTTTACAATGATTTTTCAATCGAAAAAAATGAAAAATTCCATAAAAATTTTCAATTGAAATTTTTTAATTTATTTTCTGAAAAATCGTACCGTCGGTAATTATGGCGACATGGGGGCCGTACGGCTCTCAGGTAAAAAAAATTTGCTTCACCAGATGACTTGCTCTGAATCGGATGATTTGACAGTCGATCTTAGGGTGTTTGGCCCTTCTGGACGTGATGGCAAGGTCGGATTTGACCCAAAATGCTCCAAAATTGCAGCTACCTTTTGGATCTGGCAACCACTCTTCAGCTTCAAACCCTCATAGATTTGGCCTCGTATGTTTGATTTGGATGAAACAAAAGGAAAAATCAACTATCTTGAACCTTCCAGACGCAATGGTGAGCTCAGATTTGCACCAACAAGCTCAGATAGGAACCTGCAACAAAGAGCCACGAACGGAACCTCCTCAGATCTGGGATCTCTCTTCAGAAAAAGACTCTCCAATGGCACCCAACCCGCTCTGATACCATGTTAGAATTGGCTATGGCTGCCACCCAAGATCTATGGACCAAATGGAAAGCACAAGAGAAGAGAGAGAAGAATATGACAAGAATAAACTGTATTCAATGTCATTGATATGATATGATTATGATTGTTTACAATGAGAGAGACCCCTTGGTTATATAGCCAAGGTGAGAACATAGAAGGGCATAAGATTATGACAAGTGTCGTAATCTTATGACATGAGACAACTAAGAAAACTTATCACTCCACAAAAGGTGGAGAGATAATCACATGATGTGTCCACAAAAGGTGGAAATGATGAGGTAATGACATGTCAAGTCCACCAAAAGTGGAGATTCTCCAACAACCTCCTATGTGGTCCCTAAGTAAACTTAACTATGGTGTAATTATGACCTAGGACATGGTACAAAACATTTAATTACACCAACACTTTCTAATTTTCCAATTATTAGATCCTGAAAGCTAACCTTTGAAATTTGAATTTGAGAGCTTGAAATTTTGGCAAAAACATATCCAAATTTGAGTTTAAGGCACTTAATGAGGACCCATTCTCCCATGGGCGAATGGTTCCTCACCTAAAACTTTAGGATTCCTTATATGTCAAGGCATTAATTTAATTCATAGCATTTATTCAATGCATGTTATGGTGTCAAGAATTAAATAAAATTAAGTAAAATAGGTCTTAGGATATGGATATAGGAAAATTCACTTCTAGTAATTCAGCATAGGAAATTCATCGCCAACAAGTCACCAGGAGAAAATTCACTACCATGAAAACTTCACCTCAAGGAAAACTTACCACCAACAATTCACCGTCGTGGAAAATTAATTGCATTAACATTTTCTAATATATTTTTTCGAAAAATTTGATTTGTTTTTTTGCAAAAAGAATAATTTGATTTATGATAATAAAAATGATAATAAGAATGCAATGAAAATTACTCTGTTGCAAAAAAAATCAATTTTTAGAAATTATATTAAAAAATGTTAATGCGATTAATTTTTTCTAGCAGTGAATTACTGGTGATGAATTTTCCTTGAGGTGAATTTGTCATGGCGATGAATTTTTCCATGGTGAATTATTGGCGGTGAATTTTTCGGTGGTGAATTATTGGTGGAGAGTTTTCTTTCCTTGGGATGCATGATAAAGGGGCATTATTGGCCTATTAAGGAATTTTTTAATATACTTTAATGAAAAGGTCGCCAAAATAGGTCCAAATAAGTGTGAATTGTACTTCCTCCTAGAAAGGGGTACAATTTTATATACTAAAATGTCTATCATGTATATTATAATATTAGAAACTACCATCACTATAAAGGCTACCAAGTGTAGTTGAACCACACATGCATCAATGTCTAGGGCCATCCCCTTTATGGGAAAGCACACTCTGCATACCAATTTCTATAATGAATCTCAGATATCTATCAGTAATGAATACACTTTCTCCACATGAATTAAGGTCTACCATATCATCCTCATGTCCCCCAAATTCATCATCACCTCTTCTATCAAGGAATAAAGCATCAACATTTTTGAATGTCATGCTACATTGGTGGTTATTGTTGCACTAAAATATTGACATGTCAATGCCTGTTACAACTACTAGATTTATGTAAGATCCACAAGAGGCAGTTAAGCCATGCCACAAACCCAAGCATTGTACTAGAAAAGGAAGACCAAGGGACATACCATCTTGCAACAATACCCTCCCGAATGAAAGAAAGGGGTTTGAACTTGTGACCTCAGCTCTGATACCAATTGTTACATTGGTGGTTGTCATTGCACCAAAAGATCGACCTGTCAATGCCTGATACAATCACCATATTTATGTAAGATCCACATGAGGTGGTTAAGCCATGTCACAAACCCAAGAATCCTGCTAGACAAGGAAGACCAAGGGACACACCATCTTGCAACATGCCATTACTCAACATGTGTTATCAAAAAATACTTATCCACTTTAATCTTCAACATCTATGCTATATAGCTCAATCCTAGAAATCCATCACAATCCTATCATCCTCTTTGAATATTTTCATGAACCCCATGATTGCAATTTCCTCTTCTGAGTGAGCACTAAAATAAATTTGCACGCATCCACACACATATTTGTAACCCTCTTTGAAACCATAACATAACCCAACAAGAACCCATCTTCAACTAAATCATAACTTAACCCATCAAAAAATAATTGTGAAGTACTTTTTTTGCCTCAGTCATTTGAATTTTTTGGCTTGCATAAATGTGTTCAGCTTTGGGTGCACCTGCACTCATATAGAATAATTGAAAACATGTGCAATGTGTCACGTAGTGGCTGCACAACTTTCATCTTTCATCTTCCTTTTGGGAGAGAGTTCGGGACACGTGTTGACTCTTTAGACATTTTCTTGGGAGCTATATTCATAAGCTCAGTAGTTTCCACCTCGCTAACATGCCATCTCTTCACTGCATGCTATTTGCACCTCCTACGGAGTAATCTGATTGAGGAGTTTGTCAAAGCTATCTAGCCTTTTCTTTTCTTTTTCTAAGTTTTTGGGATGGAAGTTTTGAGACAGTGCCTAGGAGTGATGTAATCAGTCAACTGGGCCTTTTTCTAGGCTATTGTTTTAAGATTTGATCGTTTATGAGCCTCTATATTTGTTAAAATATCTAAAGGATATTAATGCAGTAGCTGAGAATTGATGTACAAAGGTTGTTGCAACCTAACAAAAGATCTATGTTCAAATCATGTGCTATTAACTATCAACACCTAGCGACAATTACTTCTTAGCTGAGGCAGTGTGTATTTTTTGTTTAGGCTATATAAGGAGGGAAACAACACAAAAGGAGGATTTTTTCCAAGTGATATTTTCTTTGTTAAGAAAAGTTTCTTTAGTTTTCCTAGGGTTTTAGATTTATTTTTAAAAGCAAGTTGCAGAACTACTTTACATTGGCATGCTATATCTATTAAGATTTAAACTATTGTTGGATTGGCATCCAACCTCTGTTTGAAAGTTCATTTGATATTTAAAAGCATGAACTATTGAGGAGAAATTGTTGAGACTGTGCATGTATGGCCTTTTTCAAATTTTCTTTCTTTACATTATCATTCTAAATGAAATACCATGTCTTTCAAGTTATATCTAGATAGTTTAAGTAGTGGATTTCTATGCTTTATGCTCGTATGGTAGAGTAGTGGCTTAAGAAAATTGGACTATGTCTTTGGACTTTTCTATTTTTTCTCAAAGTTGTTATTTTATTGTGTTATGTTGTATTAGGAGGAAGAGCTTATGTGATTTCTGAAATATTGTTTTGTTACCCATAAGAAATAATTATGTTTGATTGGACCTTAATGAACACTACCTATGGAAAGATCTGAAATTCTCCATTGTGCTTGAAGTTAGCCTTTGTTGTTCATTCTCTTTCCAACAATGAAGGGTTGTGGCATTCTGTGTCTATTTATATCAATCATAGGAATGATTTGGGTTTGAAATGTTGTAAAAGCTTTGGCACATCATCTTTCATGTTTTATGTTTACATTTCCTTCTCCCCTTATCTCAAAACCCCAAAGAAGAGCCAACTTTCTATAAAAATCCTGGAGGTATTCAGTGAGATGCAATTTTTCCCCCACTCATTGAATTTCCCATAAGACTATCAGAGAGGTGCATGCTTTGATGATCAATAGTTCTTTTTTTGGCACGCCTGGTGGGACATAAGTTTTCCAAATGCCTAATTAGAAGTTAGAAATATTTCTTGAATCAGGCTAAGGAAACTGGAAGTTGCATGCCCAAAGTCCAAACAAGAGCATCCTGGAGAGGTGACTTCCAATACTCTCAATTACCTGCCTCAATCCAAAGAAGGAGAAGAATTACAAGTTCTGTATCATCTGTAAGGAGTAATAGAGTGAGAAGTCAAATCCCAATATCTAGAGCTTTATCTACTCCACCTATAGCCTTAAACTTCCAAATAAGATTACGTGTATATCCAATTCATAGGAATCTTCTCTTTATGGCTCACATACCTCCTGCTACTCCTAAAAATTATATAACATGGGATAGTGGTAATCCGCTATAGCCACCCATACCACCAAATGTATGGCCTACCATACCTACTAACGCCCTTAAGGCTATTCCAAGATTCTCTAGAGAATATTTCAAAACCCCTTCCGAACACCTTCAAGATATAGCAGAGGTATGTAGGGTACATAACATATTAGAGGAAAACATTAGGTTGAGACTACTAGCTACCTCTTTTAAGGGAAAGGATCAAGATTGGTATCGATCTTTGGCCTTGGGTTCCATCCTCTCCTGGGAATAGCTTGGAAAATTCCTGTTTGAACAATTCTCTAAAAAAGGAGACTGTTCCTTGTTGCTGCAACAACTAGTTACCATTAAGAGGGCTCCGCATGAAGCTATGAGCAACTTCAACACCAGGTTCCACAAGACTTGGAAAAGGATCCCCATGACTACACGACCCCAGACCACCATGGTGTTCATGTTCTATCTAAAGGCCTTTAACTCGGATATCATAGTCATGATAACCTCCATGGGAGGGGATATCCTGCTCGATGCATATGAGGTGGCGGTATGCACAAAGAATATTCTGATCGATGCTAGAAAGATTTCACCTTGGCCACTGATGCTAGTGTTTGTAGAAATCTCTGATGGCCATCAAGAAGAAGCCACTCCAAGCACTCCTACAACACAATTAAAGTTGGTCACCCCATAGTCTACAAACGTGCATCCTACCGCTCAAGAAAGCACATCGGGTTTTTCTTCGATGGCAATGGATATTATTGATATAAAGGATCACATGTGGAATTTTGCTAATGAATTGGTCATTATCAAATGACAACAAGAAATGCCTTCGAAATCAACCACTCAAACCTATGGTGGAGGAAAGCTATCTTATCAACAAAATTCATATCAAGGATCCTACAAAGGAGGAGATCAACAAATGTCGTCAGCAAATCAGATAATTCTGACCAGCATGCCATTGCAGATAGTCAAGGGTAGCCTAAATAAAGAGCTAATCCTAGGCCAGAATAATTTAGCAGAAGACGAAAATTTCTGGTGCTTCCTGTGCAATGATAGCCATATGCCCCAAAATTTCCCAAGGGGAAATATGCAACAAAAGGTGGTGAAACAAAGAAGTAAGGGCATGCTCCTAAATGCAGATGAGTACGGATCATCCAAAATGTAGAATGCTCATTTTAGAGCACAAATGTAAGGGATGTTCCTAAAGCAAGAATTAGACATTGCGCCCAACCAAGCTCTTTTCTCATGGTTAGAAGAGGACGAAGCTATGTTTGCAAATGAAACTCGGATGACTCGAGTTCCACAAGTGTAGTTAGAATACAACACAAGATCAAAGAGAAGGCTTATGAGAGAGTATGTACAACAAGCTCTGCCACATCCACAACCATGTCAACTATTCCCCCCAAAGAAGTAGGATTTTTAGCCCATTATTCGACCTTTTCCACAACCACATAACATATCATTAGTAGAGAAAGAGACAAACAAAACACCAAGCCCAGTCATGTTGGAACATTTTCTTCTAAAAATGAGAGAAATACCACTATTTAAGCCTAGGGCCCAAACATATGGGAAGATTAAGGTGGTGGAGCAATTGAAGAAGGCACCTTCCAATGTATCATTGTGGGATATCATATCAATTCTTGAACAAAAAATGCTACTTCAAGAAGCATTAAAGGTGGAAGAACAAAGCCTGCAGGTGAATGTGACTCAGTTGTGCAATCAAAGCAGAGATGGCAGACCCGTGCTTCCCCCTCAAGCTCTGAAAGCAATAGCTTATGCAAATGATGTGGGAAACACAAAGAAGAAAGAGGTAAGCAAAAAAAATCCCACACCTTTCTTTTTAAGACTTATAGTAGGAGACAAATTGTTGCATAATAATATGATTGATTCAGGGACTCGCACAACCATTATGCCAAAACAAGTGGCAAATGCTTTAAAGCTTAATTATGAGCCCCTTGAAAAGGGAATTATGCAATTGGATGTGAAGAAGGTCCCAACTGTTGGTTGGATAAAAGATCTATCCTTGACCCTTCTCTCCTAACCAAGCCAAACAATCACATAGGAAGTGGTAGTATACATTCCATCGGTCTTCAAAATGTGTCTATCAAGAGATTTCACCACCAAACTTGGTGGATACCTGGCACTTGATTGTTCCCACCTAATATTGAGAACTAAACATGGGGAAAACATGAAGATCCTATCTGAATCCTTGCATCTCGATCACATTATGGATGACACAAATCTATGCTTTGGGTCTGCCCATACCTCTATCTTTCAGTAGGAGAGATATTGTAGAAATTCCCAGAGAAGAGGAAGACACAAGCAAGCGGACTTCTGAAGAAGAAGTGTTGCTCAACCAATTCATTGATTTTGATTGATTTGGAAACTTCCACACTATAGGGCTAAGCATCTATGTAATTTTTTAAGGGGATCAATTCTTTCCAAAACTAATGAAGAATCAAGAGAAGTCTGATGACCCATCTGACAATCGTTTGTGGACCTTATATATTGATGGTGCCAAATGCAAGGTTGGTGCTAGAGTGGGTATCCGATTATTGTCTCCAATGGGATCATAAACCCCTAGAACCTACTATTTTTAGTTTCCATGCTCCAATGGGGTAAGTGTACCAAGATGGTTCCCAAAAAGGGGGCTTAAGTGGCCAATTTTTTTCTAAAATAAGGAAATACTAACCTTGGATGTGAAATTGAGGATACTTACACTCAAAATTTTGAGATGGAACAAAAAGAAGGATTCAAGTGCTCCGAGTCTACTTTCTAAACTACTAATTTATTTTGAAAATGGTTGAGATTAATGGGTTCAAATGAGGGACATACACAAATTGGTGTTGTTTTTGTCAGAAAAACATAACATAGCAACTCTTGTACGACCCTCATATGATGAACTTTATTTTAGTATTTTTAAAATTGCTACAGTCAGAAGTTAGCTAATAGTATGTAGTTGATGCATGATTTTTCTGATAATTTTTTAATGAATATTTTATTTTTTACTAATTTTCGAAGTGGAAACTTCCTGAAAAACAAAATTTTGGCTGTGCTACCCCTACAAATTTTGGAAACTAATTGATTTAAAAAGAATAAAAAATTGTAGAATGGAGTCTAGTTTCTAAAAATGTAATTTATTTGAAACTTCAATGAACAGTTAATTTATAACAAAAAAACACCAACACTACTTTTTTCCAATAAAGAGACATACAAAAAAAAGAAATTATGGATGAACGACTTAACAGTGTCAGAAAGTGAAAAAAATTACATCGTTGGATAGCTAAGAGAGAACCTAACATTATCCAGATGTTTGATTTGTTTGATATTGAACCACGTGCAATCCTGATGGTGAGCACAGACCTGATTACGTGAAATATTGTAGAAATTGCAAAAACACGTCTCTGGTCATGGGGAATTCCCTCTAAGACTTTGGGTTGGTATTCCAAGAAAAATACCAATCCCAAGGCTCAGAGATTCCCAAAGCAAGATATAACACGAGAGCGTTATGATGTGCTCGCATTATATGTCAGTTTTGACATGGTATTTTTGTTTGTGGGGAGCATGTCTAGAAATATATAATGCGAGCATGATATAATGTGCTCGCATTATGTCTTGGTTTATGTTAAATGCATATTGAATGTACATTTATATATTTGTATGTTTGTATGCACATGTATGCTTTTATGTCATGTATGTATGTATTTATGTATGTATGCATGCATGTATCAATGCATGCATATTGTATGTATTCCTACTTGCATGTAAGATTGTATATACGTGCATGTACATGTATGCTTGTATGTATGTAGGATTGTATGTACATATGTATTATGCTTGTATGTATGTATTTATGTATGTCCTTAGAGGGAGGGAGAATTTTAAGTGAGAGAGAGAGAGAGATCTAGAGTTATCTAGGTAGGGTGGGAGAGAGAGAGAGAGAGAGAGAGAGAGAGAGAGAGAGAGAGAGAGATGGATAAGAGGGAGAGGAG
>VDFB02105785.1:56489712-56511994 GCA_007258455.2 Sequoia sempervirens
AAACCACCTCTAGAATCAACATTGTGATCTTTACCTTTTTTTGCTCCTTCCTGATCTTCACTTGGCTGCTTTGATGTAGAAGGTATTCCTCTTCCTCTTGCACTAGGACCACCTCTTCCTTTCACTAATTTCTCTTGTCTCCTCTTAAGCTTCTCCTCCACCCTAATTTCCATTTGATAACACTCCTATACACTCCTAGGGTTAGCCAAAACCAATTCATCTTGTATGTTAAGACTCAAACCACCCACATATCTAGCAACTTTTTCATCTTCATTCTCATGATGACCAAACCTTAAACTCAGTTTATAAAATTCCTTAGTATAATAATTAACATCCATTTCCTTTTTCCTTAAGCTTTGCAATCTCCTAAACATTTGAACTTGATGATCCTTGGGTAAGAATTTACCTTTGAGTTTTGATACCATCTTGTCCCATGAGGTGATTTTAGACTTTCCTTGATTTCTCCTTTCTGATTGAAAGTAGTCCCACCATACTAAATCGTGGCCTTGCAACTTTTTCTTTACAATCCTTACTCTTTGCTCCTTAGGAACCTCATCACATTCAAAATGGTTATCTAATGCAGCAATCCAGTCAAGTAATTCTTCATTATTTAAACTTCCACCATATTTTGGAACATCAATTTTTACCTCAGGCTTGTCATTCCTAACTGCCTTCACCAACTTTGCAATTCTTTGGTCCTCTAGATCAATTTATTCTTCCATGTCTTCAAACTCATCATCTTCCTATTCTTCTAACTCACTCTCTTCCACATCCATTTCTTGTTTGTCTCCAAGGCTATGATTCTTTCCTCTAACTCTCTGATTTCTCTAGTATGTTTGTCTTTCATCTTCTTCATCTCTTTAGCCATATATTTGTTCCTTGGAGGCATATTTGAATACAAAACTCTTCACTTATTCATTTCTCTTCACAACCTACAAAATGAAAACAAATCTACTCCTTGATGCTCTGATACCACTTTGATGTAGAGTGGCAGGGAAGCAACTTATTTTCCACAACACTTTGACACACTTATTCAACTATACCCTTCAACCGGGTAATCTAATCACACAACTTGAAATTTACATCCAAACATGCCAATAGGACTTTGGGATGCATTGAATACTCTCAACATGACAAATCATGACTACACAACCAAACTTTGCACTCAAAACCTTCCATTCATCTATCGCTTCCTTACAAGCCAATGCATTCATGTAGCATTGCCCAATGAGGACAATCAAGATAAAATATTGTTAAAGGCCATAAATAGAGAAAGAAACTTGTTTGCAGACATACATCATAGACCCCTAAAAATATCCAAAAGCACAAGACCAAATACTAAAGGAAAATATCCCAAGTGATTGATTTACAAGCCACAAACAAGGCTTAACTAGGCCTGTACAAGAAAGCTTTTGACCTACCAAGGCACACCCCAACACCCCTAATGCATTTAAAAGACACCAAAATTTTACCCAAGATCCATTTCACACATTTCATCCATTCCTATGGGTCAAAACCTCATAAAAGCAAAAGAAATGCTTTCAAAACATCATTTTTTGGACTGTCACATACAAAAACTAGACTTAGGGCATCAAATAATTCTCACAAATCTCCATGTTTCCTCCTAAAACCAATTGAATCATGTATAGGACACCTAAATCCACCATTCCACCAAAAATCAAAATTTTCCCACAGTGGAATGGTGAATTATCAACATATTTGTAACCAAACCCTTGTTTTGTAGGGTTTTAGACCCACTTTCAAAGAAATTGGTGTAACTATCTCAATTATTAATTAAATTAACTCAAATCACCACCAAAATAAATTATATTCACCCCTCTAACAAAAAATGAACACCAAAAGCCCGTATAGTGATGTCACTATCCGTACCATGCACAAGAACATGAAAAAATGTTGTAAAATTAGGAAAAAATAGAGTTTTCTTTGTATTGATGCTTCAAAACTTCAACCCCCTTCATGCCTCAACCCCATGGAGGCTTTATAAAAATTTTCCCATCCTCCCCAATGGCCTTTAAATATTTTTTTAAGAAAGGATCCATTGTTAAGGTGTTTACAACTCTAATGATGAGTTTACAACAATTTGCATTATGACATTGCATCTTTTTGAAGCAACTTTGATTCCTATCACCTAAGACATCAAAAATAATTGAATTGGATCCTAAATAGCCTTATTGCATGTTCATGACTCCAATATTTCCTTTACATATACAAATTCAAGTATGTTCCTTTCAAGGCTACAAAGACAACAATTGTTGCAAGATTGCAATTTTCTACATTTTGACTCAAAACTCAAAAACTTCAACCTAGATCATGCTTGATGGTCTTGTTAGACCTTATTCATGACAAAAGACCCTCGTATTTCCATACCAACTAACCAACCATCAAATAATAAAAATGGAGGGATGAGGGGTGTAGGTGCTCCTCAGCACCATTGAAAGATACTTATTTGTGGTTTCATAGTTAATCCACCTTGCTTTTGTAGCACTTCTCCATTTCGGGAACAATTTAGTTAATGAGCCTTAAAATGGTGAATTGTGAATGCTATTGGGGATTCAAATCCCTCACTAGTTTCCTACACTAGGATCACTGAAAGTGTATTCTCAGAAGCATAACTAAGCATAACTTTACATAATAAATTCCTTCATGTGTTCTAGACAAAATAACACCAGTGCATGGGAAACAGCCTCTTTAATTTCATAAAATTCATCTTTCCCTTTTGTAGTCCAATGAAATTTGGAAGTTCCTTTAATCATATTTACAATATGATGAGTCTTTTCTATAAAATCAGGTACAAATCTTCACAAAAATTCACCTTTCTAAAGGAGTGAACTACTTTCTTACTTGATGGAAAAGTAAGAGCTTAGATACTCTTGACCCTTTTAGGATCAATTTTCTTTTGATTGATGATTACACTAGTATTACATGGGTTACTTTTTTTAGAGAAAAATATGAAGCTTTAGATAGATTTAAAGCATTCAAAGTTATGGTTGAAAATGAAATGGATCTAAAGATCAAATGTTTGAGATCTGAAAGAGGTGGATAATTCACCTTCAATGAATTTGAAGAAAGGGAAATTAGGGTTCCACCTTTGGGGAGATGGAATTGAACCTATTTCACACTTCCATTCATTAGGAAACTAGATCCCTCAACCAAGTGACTCAATTGAGTAATGGCTAGAGGATTCCTTGGATAATTGAATGAGGGTTGACCATTAAACAATTCTTTGAAACAAGATATTCGATGCACTATGAAAATTCACTATATGACCTAGGAATTTGAAAGAATGAAACAAGATTGATAAATTAAAATCATACAGTAAAGTACCTAGTAGAATGATGAAGTCAAAACGAGGTCAACAACCCTGCAAATTTTCTTTCTGGGCATACTGGGACTAATATGCTAGGTTGGGCATACGAGTCTTGCTACAAGGTTTCTAGGTAGAATCTAGAATCTTCTGATGACTAATCAGGATCTAAAAAAATATGGAAAAGGGGGTATACTGGGACTAATACACCAAGTTGGACATATGACTCCTATTATTAGGGTTTTACTGATACTTTTGTAGCCTTTAGTGATCTTTTGTAGCTTCTTTCTTGTACAATATTCAAGTTTGAAAGTCTAAATTTTGGCTTGTAGGCGAGTTTTCATGAAGATAACAACTTCTTGACAACTTTGACAACTTTTGCGACTTTTCCTTCAAAGGATCTTCAAGCTCCAATTAACCTAGATCTACAAACACACATCAAGAGAGAAAAATGTTGTTTTGTTAGAGGATGAGGGTTTTCCTTGGTCAAACCCCATTTGAGTACTTAAACTTTGAAATGAATTAAAATAACATGAAGGAATGATGAATGAATGTAACAACCCACCAAACCTTGTTGAATCCTTTGAGTAAAAATCCACAACTTGTATGAATTGTCTTCAATGGATGTGGATCTTGACTCTTGATTGAATGCTTGAAAATTTGTCTTGAATTCTTTCTTGAATCATGAAACCTACATCACAAATGTTAGCTCACAAACACACATGATGCATGAAGAATTTGATATGATGCTTGAATCTTGTATATTGCTCCAAATTCTTGATGATGTACTCTTGAATGCTCTTGATCTCATAAACTTTCTATAGGAATGACTTGAAAATTTGCTAGGATGCTTGAACTCAAAATTGCTAGGAGAAACTATTTGAAATAAAATTGTATTTATACTTGTTTATGGTTAATTTACAGAAATTACAACACTACAAGCCAACATTTGAGAATTGAAACTAAGGAAAATAAAATACTACCATGAATTTGAATTAAAACAGGTCCTAGGTTAAAGCAACACTCATACGCAAAGTTGGGAATATGAATCCCAGGACCTAAGACCTAGGACACATACTTTTGAGTGTGATTTTTAATGTTGCATTTGAATTTTGGGACCAAAAACTAGGGAGGACCCATACACCCAAAGGGCCATATGAGTCCCAAATCCCTAAATCTAGAACACAACCAAAATTGTTAAATTATGAAGTGCCATTTATTAAATGTTGGGATTCTCTTTAGAAAAATGCAATTTATTAGGCTTGTGGATGCAAAATAGGACCAATTAAGGTATAAATAAGCCCAATATTAACAATGAGTGCCCAAACAAGCATGGATATGTAACGGGATACATTTTTCTACACTACATTTAGCTCCCACTTTAGTGAGAGGATGACTTGGCGTCAAACTCACACTAAAGTAGACAAATATACATCAAGAGGGGTTGAAGTGTATAAATGTGGATAGTATAGGTTGAAAAAGATCAAGGAGGGTGATCAAAACCCCAAGATTCAAGATCCCACGTAAAACCAACATAAGCACAAAAGAACACGTATAAGGTGTATGATATGCAACAGTAAGACAAGATACACAAACATACACTATCAAAGACTTATATTAAGAAAATAGAAACAAAATAGAAAAAAAATAAAAACAAAATAAAAAATGGGTGGATCAATCCTTGACAGTCTATCCAATGCAATTTGGATAGGTCTTGGTTGTTTTTACTAAATGCATGCTCACTCTAAGACAATGGAACTTCAGGTTGTTCATTGGGTGAGTATCCAAAAAGGGTGTCTTTGTGAGAAAGTCATGCCTCTATATTGGCTTCTCATTGTACAATGAGAAATTCATTCCCTCATTTAGGATTCTCATCATACTAACCATACCAAATTTATCCCTCTGATAACTTCAATAGGGTACCACAAAATGAAACTTCAAGCTTCAACAGGCCTAACAAGCTGAGTTAAGCACTTATGAAAATCTATGCATGTAAAGGATTTTCTATTTTTCAAGGGATTTTGCATAGTTTGTGTAAGGTTTCTTCTTAGCAAACATCATGTCTAATGTCTAAAAGATAGGAAAAGTAAAAGAAATATCATTCTTTGAGAGGAAATCAAACCCAATGACACCACCAAGAAAATGACACATCAGAAGAATAAAGAAAACCACATAGTGAAACATGAGTGTCGATGTATGCCCCCACTTTAAAGCGGTTGCTAACACCATTTCTGTGAGAAATTTCTTTAAAGTAGAAGACATGAGAGATTATTTGGAATTCCCAATGCCAATTCATGTGTTCCCAAATGAAACTACATCATGAATAATGGGTTTCCCCCAAAATAAAATGCTACACATAGGAAGAAAGTATGCCACATGTGAGCCAACTTAAGGCATTCGACATCCCAAGCTTGCTTTTATATATACGCATGGAAGGAAATCAACTAGCCAAAAGAGACAATGAAAAGTTTCATATGAGGACAAGGCTACCTAACCCCTTGCCCCCACTTAGTGCAAGATAAGGATGAGCTAAGATGATTGATGAAAATTAGTATTAATTAAAGGAACTCCGTGCTTCAACACAAAGAAGAGCACCAAAATCCTTAAGATTTTGAATTTGATCACTTAAATCCTTACATTAATTAGTAGAATGACCATGAACTCTATGATATGGAAAAAATAAACTCTTGTTGTACCATTTCTTTTCTGTTCTTGGAGGGAGAGATATCAAGTGATCTTGGAGGAGTCTCGAGAAGATACTCTCTTGATCAAAAGTAGAAGATGTTCCTTTATTTTGTGACAAAGATATCTTTGGCTTAGTACAAGGTTTCATACTTACACAAGACACTTTAGATTGTGAGATTTTGTGCTCTCCTTTATGGAGGGTGTAAAATCTAACAAATTCCATTCATTGGTGTTTTGTGTGATGAAATTGATGTTAAGCAAGGATTTCTTTGATTCTTTTGTTTCTTTCAAAGCATAATCACCAAGACCACTAGTGGTTTCTTGTGTGTTAGGCTATGTGGGGACATGGATACCTTATTCTCTAGTACCACATCATTTTCTGCTATAACCAAGTTGTGTCATAATTTCATAACCTCTTCCATAAATATTTTTCATTTCTTCTAGATTCGGTCGTTTCTCATAATTCACTTCATCAAAGTTTATTGTGTAATTTTCTTCTCTTTCTAAAGTGGTTGAAGTGGATGCTTTCAAAGGTTCATTTGAATTTTGTGTAAACATTACTGTTGGTTCTTTTTTCTTTTCAGACTCTTTTATTATGTTCTTGTGTTCATCCATGAATGTAGGTGTGAAGTCTAAGGAACCCAAATCATCTTCCAATAACTTTGTGACTTCTTCAAATTTTTTTTTTTGGTATTTGTCATGCATAGGTTCCACTTGTATAGTTGGTGTCAATGTTTTGAAAGGATTTTCCTTTTTTTTTCAATATTCAAATAAATTTATGGTTCAAGGTCAACCTCGATTGTATATACTTTGTTGTTGTAGATATAATTCATTTTATGATGAAGGGTAGAAGGTACCCCATACATCGCATGAATGCATGGTATTCCTAAAGGAAGATTGTATGAAAGATCATGAGGCATAACATGCATAGGGGTTTGTAATGTGGCATTTCCCACCGTAATAGGAAAAGTGATCACACTAAGCGGTTGTTTTCCTACATTGTCAAATCACCAAATCGATGAGGAACTAGGTTCAATTTTTGATTTATCTATGCCAAGCTTATCATACTCCTTTCCATTATGTAAAGGTAAACAAGGGGCACTAGGCAAGATAGGTTGACACAATGGTAATGAAACAAAAGTGGTTTGTTGTTTCCTATTGTTCCTTGTATTGTATATGTGAGCAATGGTATTGTAACTCGGTTGCTGTGAAACATTATCATTATCAAGTTTCCTTTTAGATGGTTCTAAGATAAGCATGGGGTTATTTTGAGGGTGGATAAAGGATAAGAAATGGTGTAGGAGATCTATTCAATGGATATCTAATGTGCATAACCTTAAAAGACTCATCCTTATTGTGATGATATTTTAGCAAAGGATAGTTTAAGGTTACCTCATAATTTTCATCAAATGAAGCCACATTACTATTGTTTGAAAGAAATGCATCAATTCTATCTTCATCTTGTACCATGATATTGTTAGAACACAATGATCTACTAAGAGGGAGGTGAATCAGTAGATATTAAAACTTTTAGTCCTTAAAATCTTTTATAGATTCAACCTTAAACTCAGATGTGCAGATTGAAACATGAATATATATAACAACCACAAGCACAAGAAAGATCAACACATAACACTAGATATACATGGAAAACCCAAGATGAGAAAAACCATGGTGAAAAAAGGTGCTTGAGTCTATTGCTCAAATCCAGTATCACAAATGAAATCTTTGTTACAACATTTAGGGCTGCAACCCAAGGAAGCTTCAACTCTCTAATTTAGAAGCTAAAACTTAAAAGATGCTACAAAACCCTATTTCAAGAGCTACAACTCCAAGGAGACTACAATCACCTTGTCTAAGCTACAACTCGTTTGATGAGGCTAAAACCTCAAGAAAATTACAAGTTCACATGTGCATATAATGAAGTTCTTCTCAACCTAAAAATGCACCATTATATTCAATGAATTTTTGCACACCCCACAACTTACACTACTACTACTAAAGCTCCACTCTCAATAACACTCCACTAAATTCAAAACCTAGATGATGGTTTGTGTTGTATCTAGGTTACAAACATATGTGCATTCACTATTTTCACTCATAACTCTCTCTCTCTACTTCACTTCTTTTAGATTACCACCCTAAGACAATTATGTGATTGTCTTCTTTTTCTTCTCTCAATTGATTTGCAATCTCTGCCTCGAGATTCACACCACTGTTCAAATATTTTCAAATCTTCTGCTAGGGTTTCCTTCACTTGAAAAATTCACCAGGAAGCTTCCTTTTCCTCAAGCCACACACACATCTATCCAAATCATAATTAATAAATCTAATATGGTTTACTAGATATCACTATATCTTGCATTGATCTTCCTAACATTTAATTTAGTTACAAAGAATTTTCCTCATTCTCTTTGTCGAACCCTAAAATTTGATTATGCATTCAATTAATCCTTTTTTTCATTAGTTATGATCTTGATTCTTGTCTTTGAGATCATCTAAATCACATCCCTATGCATCAAACCTCATTACATTTTTTGTTGAAATAGATAGAGAATTTAATTCTCATTGCCATGTCAGTTACCAGTTGGAACCCTTACTCACACTATTGTAGCAGTTTTAGATTTCTATCTTTGAATTCTGGCCGTCGATCTAATGTATTTGTACCATGATCTTATGCTTTCCATTCATTCTTGTAACTTTAAAACACAACCATCTAATTAATGGTTGTTTAAATCTTCATTGTTGATCACATAACCATCATGATCAAATGGTACATCACAATAACCTCAAATCATGACTATTGGATCAACATTCTTCAAATCCTTCAATCTTGACCAATGGATCTTTTCCCTTTTGATCTCCACCATTGATCATGTTCATATACTGTTCACCATATGCAAGGTCTACCAAGATGCGTGTTGAAAATCCACTCATCCCACAAGCTTGAAAACAGGCCCACATAAACCTTGCAGGGTTAGAGGCCTACTGCCATTTGTCATCCATGTCATTTCCACCTAATTTGTAAGAACGATGTGAACTAGAATATCAAGTAAATATTCTTCACCACCTTTTATCTCTATCACAATCTATCAGCGTATCGAGTCTCACAAGATTCACTACGTGCATCGTCAGATCTTCTACATTCAATCACTATCATTCATCCTTGTGCATACATCATCTTCCACCATCTAGTTCCACCAAACTCTTCAATGAGTATCATTCGATTAAAAAGGGATAAACTATACTATTGTCCATTGACCCACATGTCTTGATCAGGCCCCACTAGAATTATAGCTAGGTGTGCGGGCTCCTACCATTTGTCCATCATGACACCACTATCCACTAGTTGCAACTATTTCCTTTGTAGGTCCCACCATGCATCAACGATCAATATCCACCCATCATGGATTAATCTTCACTGCTCTCCACTAACCCCATGGGACTTAGCCGAGATCCAATAAAAACTTAATGGAATCCATGAGCACCATCTGATCTTCTTGATCACAACCATTGTTCAACCAACAAAAAATATTTTCTTGGGACTTAGGAAATATTCAACTCGGCACACCAAATATTTGTTCGGCTGGTAAAGCAAGGTGAAGGGATTGGTCACCCTCATGAATTCAAAGGCTTAAGTATTAACTTAAGCAACCTACAACTACCTTAACCAATCAATGTCAAAATAGAACTTTTGTGAAGGCCATGATTATAAACTCCTTCACACATAGGGTTTTACTGATAAACCCTAACACCTGAGAGCATAAATAATTTTTTTTGGGTGCATCCTCCACTTTCTTGACCTACACAATAATTTTCTAGAAAGCTCTCAAGTAACCAAATTTGAATTTTCCATCAGATCCACTACTCTCACATTCATCCTTTGTCATCTTGCCAATGATCTCCTTTGCCAGATTTTCCCTTTTGACATCAATGACAACTATTTTCCAACAAATATCTACCCAAGTAGGAGAGTTTTTAGGAGAGAAGCAAACTAGATGTTGATCACATTCCATGGTTAGGTTTTGTAAGGTAACTTCATCACAAGTAGGGGAGGCATCAAGAGAAGAACAATTATGATTGATTGGATCCATTTGTTCAATTAGATGTTTCCAAGAGGGAGAAGCATTAGGAGAGGGAGAAACAAGACTCATGACTCTCAATGAGTGTATCTTATAATGCCAAACTATCTTCACAAATAGTAGAGATATTAGGAGAAGAAAAAATGTGACTATCATGTTTATCTATGACTTCATCCTCTTTCACTAAACAATTCTCACAAGCAAGAGATAAATGGAGACTAGGTAAGGTGATGTTTAGAAATTTGTCTATGATCTCATTCTCTTGTGACATAATATCTTCCAAAGTAGGAGAGTTTATTAAAGAGGAGCTTTGAATGTTGTCATACTTCTTAATGGGTGTATCTTCTAACACTAAAATACCTTTGTCACAAGTAGGAGAGGTATTGGGAGAAGAGAAACTATGATTATAATGATTGTCTATGCTTTCATTTACATCATTCCCACAAATAGGAGAGATATTAAAAAGTGTGAAATTAAGGAATGTGTCAATATTTTTACTCTCTTGCACTAAGAGACTCTCATAACTAGGAAATATATTGGAGGAATGAATAACATGCTTGTTTATGAGATTTTTCTTGGCATACTTGTAAAGGAAAGATACTAACATTGTGAGTGTGTGCCTAAAATGAAAAGTAAGCTATGCAACTTATGTTGATGATTTTTGCTATTGAAATGATTTTGGAATGATTAAAAAATAACTAAAATAAATGGATGTTTTTGACCTAGATGCATAAAACAAAATTTCTTAAAAATTTCTAGAGTACTACTATAGGTTACCAACAAGCCTAGAAAGTACACAAAATCATAAGAAAGCTCAAAAAAGTTGGTTTTTGTAGGACTCCAAGGACTCATTTACATAGATGGGCATATCAATCCCACTTTTTTGAAAAGTGTCCCACTTTTTGCAAAGTGTCCCACCAGAGTAAAAATTCAAAACTAATCAGGGACTAATATGCCCAGGTGGGCGTATCAGTCCAAATTAGGGTTTTTGACAAGTTCAAAAAATGAAAAATATAGAGAAAATATGACTAAAAAATTTGTGACAAATACCTATACCGAGACTAATACACCTAGGTGGCAAAATGAGTCTGAATTTTGGTTTTTGACAATTTCAAATAGTAAAAAATAAAGAGCACAAAATACCCAAAAATTACAAAGAAAACCTGTACAAGGACTAATATGCCTAGGTGGGTGAATGAGTCTTGATTAGGGGTCTTTAAGCTTGAATCAACAAATTCAGAGTTGATTTTAATGTGTCTAGGTTGTATCCTCAATTGATTGTTTATAGTTACAAATTTCCAATGAAATTGAATGATGCAAAATGCAAAAATGCAACCTATATGCACTTTTCACTAATGCAATATTTAAAAGTCCTAAATGTAATTCAACTAATGTAAATATAATGCAAAGTTAATGCAACCTAGATCTAGGACTATAATGTTCTTTAAATCAAAAATTCAAGTGTCCAAAGGTTGGGTTCACCAAAATCAAAACAAGGGAAATAGGGTTCCACCTTTTGGGATATGGAACTTGGACTTATTTCACACTTCAATTCATTAGGAAACCTAGATCCCTTAACCAAGTGACTCAATTGAGGGATGATTAAGGGTTTCACCATTAGAAAATGCTTTAAAAGAAGAAATTGGACGCACTATGCAAATTCACTATATGACCTAGGAATTTGCAAGCATGAAATAAGATTGATAAACTAAAATCAAACAATAAAGTACCCAGTAGTATGATAGAGTAAATAAAATGTCAAAAAAATTGAAAATCTACTTTTAGGGCATACTAGGACTAATATGTCAGGTTGGTCATATGAAATCTGCTATAAGGTTTTTGGGTAGAATGTAGAATCTTTTGATGACTAATTAGGATCTATAGAAATATGGAAAAAAGGGGTATACTAGGACTAATATGCCAGGTTGGGCGTATGAGTACTATTATTAGGGTTTGATTGATACTTCTATAGCCTCTAGTGATCTTTTGTAGCTTCCTTCTTGTCTAATTTTCAAGTCTTAAAGTATGAATTCTGGTGGGTAGGTGAATTTCTATGGAGATAAAATTATTGACAACTTTGACAACTTTTGCAACTTTGCCTTCAAAGGATCTTCAAGATCTAGTTAACCTAGATCTATAAACACACATCAAGAGAGAAAAATGTTGTTTTGCTAGAGGATGGGGGTTTTCCTTTTGTCAAACCCTATTTGAGTAATTAAAGTTTGAAATGAATTGAAATAACATGAAGGAATGATGAATGAATCTAACAACCCACCAAAACTTGTCAGATTTTTGGAGTGTAGATCTACAACTTGTATGAATTGGCTTCAATGGATGTGGATCTTGACTCTTGATTAAATGCTTACAAAATTGTCTTGAATGCTTTCTTGAATCATTAAACCTACATAAAAAATGTTAGCTCACAAACACACATGATGCATGAAGACTTTGATATGATGCTTGATGACATACTTTTGAATGCTCTTGATATCATAAACTTGCTATAGGAATGACTTGAAAATTTTCTAGGATGCTTGAACTCAAAATTTCTAGGAGAAACTATGTGAAATAACCTTGTATTTATACTTGTTTATGATTAATTTCTTGAAATTACAACACTACAAGATGAAATTTGAGAATTGAAACCAAGGACAATAAAATCCTACCAAGAATTTGAATTAAAATTGATCCTAGGTTAAAGTAGGACTCATACACCAAGTTGGGTGTATGAGTCCTTGGACCTAAAACCTGGGACACATATTTTGGAAAGTGTGATTTTTATTGTTGCATTTGAATTTTAGGGCCAAGACCTAGGGAGGACCTATACGCCTAAAGGGGAATATGATTCCTAGATCCCTAAATCGAGAGCACAGAGCCAAAATTGTTAAATTATGAAGTGTCATTTAATAAATGTCAGGATTCTCCTTAGGAAAATGCAATTTATTAGGGTTTTGGATGTAAAATAGGACCAATTAAGGCATAAATAAGCCAAATTTTAACAAGGAGAGCCCAAACAAGTCTAAAAATTTAAAGGGATAGATTTTTCTACACTACAAAATTTAACATATTTTGTGAGAATCATGGCATAAGAAGGAACTTGTTTTCCCCTAGGACACCTCAAAAAAATGGAATAATTAAAAGGAAAAATAGGATGATTAAAGAAGCTACAAGGACTATGATGAAAGAGGCTAATCTACCAGAACTCTACTAGAGAGAAGCAATTCATATTGTTATTTACATACTTAATAGAGTTCAAGCAAGAGCTAACAACACAAATACTCCCTATGAGTTATGGTATGGAAGGATTCCTACTATCAAGTGCTTCAGAGTGTTTGGAATAAAATTATATATCAAAAGAGATGATGAAAACTTATGAAAGTTTAATGCAAGGTTTGATGAAGGTATCTTCCTTAAATATTCTACTAAAATAAAATATTACAAATGTTACAACAAAAGGATAAGAAGGATTGGTTGATGAATATTTGAGGAATTCAATAGTAATAGATGGATATGAGTCAGATGAATCTACTTGTGGAGAAGAAGAAGAAGAAAAATCTAAGGAAAAAGAATTACAAAATGAAGATGAAGAATCTCCTGAAAAGACCCCTAAGACCCCTAAGTATGTACATAAAAATCATTTTGAAGAATAGATTATTGGTGACAAAAGAAAAGTTCTATTGACAAGAAGAATAGCTATTGAAGCAGAAGTCAATTTATGCTTACTTTCTAAAGTTGAGCCTAAGACAATGATTGAGACATGCAAAATGAACATTAGATGAAGGCAATGAAAGAAGAACTTATGCAGATTGATAATAACTAGACTTGGGAATTTGTTCCTAGACCTGGAAATAAAAGCATTATTAGAACTAAGTGGGTATTTAGAAACAAGATGAATGATAATGGAGAATTCATGGTAATAAATAAGGCAAGGCTAGTGTGTAAATTCTATGCACAAGTAGAAGGAATAGATTTTGAGGAGAAATTTTCCCCGGTGGCTAGAATGGAATAAATTAGGATGTTTTTGGATTTTACAACACATAAGGACTTTAAAGTTTATCAAATGGATGTGAAGTCTATTGAAAAAGACATCTAAGAGGGGGGTGAATCAATTGTAGCAAATTTAACCTTTATAACATTCACTAGAACTTAGATCAATCATAATTCTTAACTCTACTAAAATGATTAAACATTAAGTGCAAGTACAAAAATTGAAAACCATCTGTGGACACGAAAAAATTATCCCTTTTTACTTTGATTGATATGGGAATAATTTATGACAAGTTGGACTTAATGAGGCCTTGATTTGGTGTTGTGAGGTGTTTTACACATCCACATTAGGTCTTGGGCCCTTGCAAATTGAATAAAATGCATTTATTGATGTCTTGTAAAGGTGTTGTAACATATCTTCACACTTTTCAAAGACCATAACGTCATAATTCAACTAAATAATCTTACCAAGACCTATTTCAAAGTATTGTAAATTCTTGTAACAAACTTTCACACTTTCGTAGGTTTTTCATCAATGTTTACACCTCTTATGCTTTAAATGGCCCCTTTATACACTTACAGGCCTTACTTAAGTGTCTTGTTGAAGAAGAACCCAATAAACATTATTTAAATTATCACAATTCCTAAAATCCACTTAAAAATTCCTAAGTGGACTAAGTCACCATTGGTGGTGACTTAGTCCTATTTGACTCAAAAATCAAAATAAATTTAAATTTCTTTTGGGTTTTTATTCCTTAAGACCTAAGGTCAGCCTGTGATGAGGTATTTTTAGGAATCAGGGCATAATTGTGTATAAATATAGGATTTTACCTCTCATTTGACCTAATTCATAACTCACCATAATTCATCCATCATTCATCATGTTCTCGAGTCAAGTAAACTAGGGTTTTAACATTGCAAGTCATCAAGATAGCTTCCAAGGACATTCAAGGGTAGATTCTTCATGTTTTTACTGCAAAAATTCAAGATCAAATATCATGGAAAGGTATTAACTCCATTGTTTTATGTTTCATTACATTCTTTCCTCATTTGGTTTAATTACCTAAAAAGGGTTTTGACCAAGGAAAACCCCCATGCCCTAGCAATCAACATTTTCTCCTTCTATCTTTGTGTGTTTGTAGATTTAGGAATCTTGAGGGTTTGAAGATCATTGAAGACATATCCTTGTTGAACAAGCCAAAATATCAACAAAAAGTCACTTTTAGGCATGAAAATTAGAGTTTCAAAAGCAGACACCTGTCAGGATCCGAAGTACAAACCAAGGGTTTCCATTTCCCCTTTCAATTTTTTAAAAATTCAAAAGTAGACTAAGTCACCAGTAATGGTTACTTAGTCCCACTAAACCTTTTTTTCAAAGGTTTTTACAGATTTGGATAACCATTTGGCCGAAACGGGCTTCATACTAGTTTCCCTGATCTCGAACTAAGTCGACCAGCCTTGGGTAAGTGTCCTAGTTGGATTAAACATCAACATTTCTAGAATTTTAGAGGCCTTTGTAATCCTCAGTCAACTCTTAATTAGTTTCTAGGTGCATAGTTTCTATCTTGCATCTTTATTTTGTCATTTATTGCATTTATTTCACCTTTCTACATATCACAATGTGTTTTCCAACAAGTTTCATTTCTTAGGTTTTGTATTAATAATCATCTTTCTTTTTCAGTTTATCATATTAATACATTGCATTTAGGAATATTGCATCCCTCTTTACACTAATCTTGAATGAGGACATTGCCCATTTTGGCCCATCTCTCTCCTTTTAGGTGAAAAACCCTAGAAGTGTTAGAGAGCATTAAGGTGCCAAAATCTTTGTCCACACCATCACACAAACATAGAAACATTAGATTTACATGGAAAACCCAATGAGAGAAAAACTACAATGAGGATTAACTCACACTATAGAGAATATCAAAACCAATTACAAAAAGGCTCATTACTTGAGAAAAGGGATCACTGCCACATAAAAAGGCTCACTACCAAGACAAGCACTCACTATTTGGATCAAGACTCACTGTCCAATAGGGTTAATCACTTATAGGGCTCACTGCCATAGAGATACAAAGAAGATAGAAGAGAAATTCCATAGAGAGAAGACAATCTCAATGCAATAGGAAATTCCACCATAATTTACTCAACCACTTATAGACATGAATGAATGATAGAGTCCACCTTAAGCTCACTGCATGCAGAAACTCAACATTTAGACTTTTTACTAATCTACCACACTCACATCAAATACATCCACTTGATTTTCATATGCTTTGCATCTATCTACTCTATTTATTTCCACTTATCTTGTGTTCCTGTTTCACCACTAACTCATCTTGTATTTATACCATCTTCAACTTTGAACCATATCCAAAGTCAACCATTCAACATTAATTTCAAATTAGGTCAGTGAAAAAAAATCCTAGGGTGGAATTAGAATAAGGGTGACCCAAACACACACTTGATGAGGACCAAAATAGGTCCCAACATGCTTCATCAATTCTGAAGGTAGTGTTCAACACAATGTCAGCCAAACTAGTGTATAACATAGAAAAATTAAGCACAATCCTTCGAGATATCCAAATTATCTTCAACATGATCATGAAAAATTAACTCTAGAACCAAAATTCATAAGACTTAACTAAAGAGAAATATGGACCAACAACATTTCCCCCAAACCTTATCCTAATGCACAAAAAACCACAATTCATAACTGGTGAACATAACTCACAATATATAATGAATCAGAAGCCACAAATCTGGATATAGCAACTTCCAATGACCATGATCAACATATATGAACCACACACACATAGAAGAAAATCCTGGAGCAAAACCCGGAACAACCAATGAACACCTACAATCTTCCTTCAATATAATTTTTTCAATATCCTTGACATATACAACCAATAATTTACATCAATGACATTAATGAAAACAACTAGTTGATAACCAATCAACTAGTTGACATCAATTGAAACACCTTGCAATAAATTCTTCACACTTGCAACAATCTCCCCCTTTGTCATTGATGGCAACACATGATGTGAAAAACCATCAAAGACAACATACTAGCTCTAAACACTCTTCTCATGATTTTGCTTTCTGTTTCTCCACCTTCGTAGATAGTATTTTTCACGGGATACTCTTCATCTTCCTTAGATAGTCTTTTTCACATGATATTCTTCATCTTCCTCTCCCCATTTGACATCAATGAAAAATGAAAAAGATATGTTTCATTGATTTCCCCTTTGACATTAAGAAAAAAATACTCATACAATTAGAACACATGACACTACCTATTCCCCCTAAGAAGTATCCACCAAAAAATCAATCCAGAAGAAAAATAGATCCATAGACCCACCAAACTAATGCATCTCCATATGCATCTAGCTCAAGAAAGGATGGGAAATGACCCATAACTTTTCCCAGAGATACTCAAAAGTATCTTTAGGGAGAGCCTTTGTAAATATATCAGCAATTCGATCCTTCGTAGGGACATACTCAAGCTTTACTTCATTCTCCACAACCTTCTCTCTCAATAAATGATACCTGATAGATATATGCTTTGTCCTTGAGTGCATCACTAGATTCTTTTCAATGTTAATTACACTTATGTTATCATTGAATATAGAAATAGGATCATCATACACAAATGTGATATCTTTCAATGTTTATTTCATCCATAGAACTTGTGTACAACATTATAGAGTAGCAATATACTTAGATTCAATAGTAGATAAAGAAATTGAATCTTTCTTTTTACTCAACCATGCCACAATCTACAACACAAAAAGAATGCACCACAACTTGTACTATTTTTTTCATCTACACATCCATCCCAATATGCATCTATATAAGTACTTAGTGTAAAGTTAGTATCTCTAGGATACCACAAACCATAATCCAGAGTTCCATTCAAATATCTAAATATTATTTTAACAAAAAACAATGTGTTTCCTTAGGATCTTCTTGAAATGTAGCCACAAGATAGATAGCATGCATGATATTTGGTCTAGTAGCAGTCAAATAAAACAACCCACCAATCATAGATCTATACTTACTTTGATTAGCCTTAGGTGAATCATCATATTTACCTAATTTGCAACCAATCACCATAGGAGTGCATATCGGTTTGGAACCATCCATCCCAAACTTCTTCAACATCTTTATCACATACTTAGATTGTGAAATAAAAATTCCTTTCTCAGTTTGATTAATTTTCAGCCCAAGAAATAAATTCATCTCTCTAAACATAGACATTTCAAATTATTTTTTCATCTCTTCCACAAACATCTTACACATAGTTTCATTTGGACTCCAAAAATAATTTCATCAGCATATACAACCACAATCAAGATTTTATCATTTTCAACTTTAAAGTATAGGTTAGTATTTGTCATACCTTTGTTGAAACCTTGCTGAATCAAATAATTGTCTAACCTCAAGCATACCAAGCTCTAGGAGCTTGCTTTAATCCATATAAATATTTCTTCAATCTGTAGACCATATCTAGTTGATTTGACAACTAAAATCCTTCTGGTTGTTCCATGTAGACCTCTTCTTCTAGTTCATCATTCAAAAATGAAAACTTGACATACATCTGATGGACCTTGAAATCTTTATGAGCAACAAACACTAAGAACAACCTGATAGATTCCATTATTTCCACCAGAGCAAAAGTCTCTTGAAAATATATTCTTTCTACTTGTGAGTAACCCTTACACATAAGCCTTGATTTGTTTCTAACCACTTCTTCATTCTCATTCAACTTATTTTTGAATACCCACTTTGAACGAATAATGTTTTTGTCTACTGATCTTGGGACAAATTCCCAAGTTTGATTCTTCTCAATATACATAAGTTCTTCCTTCATAGCTTCCATCCAATGCTCATCTTTACATGCTTCACTTATAGTCTTCGATTCAATCTCAGAAGGTAAACACAAATTTACCTCACTAGCAATATCTTTGCTTCTTGTTAATACTCCTTTTGTCTTGTCTCCAATGATTTGATTTTATGAATGATTATTTCACACATATCTAGGTATCTTAGGGGATACTACTGGATCTTCTTCTTCTTTTTCTTCTTCTTCATTATGCTTCTCTTGCTCATCCTTTTCATGTTCCTCCACAACTTCTTCAATCCTTAGACAATCAGGTTCATCAGATACATATACAAAACATCAATTGAATTCTTCATTTCTTCATCAACCTTGACATTTGTACTTCTTATAATCTTCCTTACTCTTTTTTTGAAACATTTGTAAGCTTTGATTCTAGTAGAATATCCAAGAAAAATTCCTTTATCACTTCTTTCATCAAACTTTCCTAAATTTTCTTCATGCGTTCTAATATAACATTTGCTTCTAAATACCTTGAAATACTTAACAGTAGGAATTCTTCCACACCATAGTTCATAGGGGGTCTTTGTACTATTTTATCTTTCTTGAACTCAATTGAATACATAAACAACAATGTGAATAGCTTCTCTCTAGTAAACTTCTAGTAAACCAACCTTAGTAATCATTGATCTAGTAGCCTCTTGAATTGTTTTTTTCTTCCTTTCAAAAAATCCATTTTGCTGAGGAGTTCTCAGAGCAGATAACTATCTTTTTATTCCATGCACCTCACAAAACATATTGAACTAATGGGAAGTGAATTCACCACCTCTTTCAGACCTTAAGTATTGCATCCTCAAATTCACTTAATTTTCAACTATAGCTTTGACTGTCTTGAATCTATCTAATGCATCTGATTTCTCTCTAAGAAATGTAACCCATGTATATCTAGAATAATCATCAATCAAAAGCATAAAGTACCTTTCACCTTGTAGACTTCTCACTCTTGTAGGACCATAGAGTTTGTATGAATTAAATCTAGTAGTCCAGTAGTAGATTGTTCCTTTGATCTATAATAGTTTCTTGCTTGCTTTCCAAACTAACAATTTCTACAAATATCATTAGCAGGCTTTGTAATCCTTGGTAAATCTCTCATGACTTGAATTGCACTAATCCTCACCAAGCTATCAAAATTCATGTGACACATTCTCCGATGTCACAACTGACTATCATTAATCTGAGTCATAAAGAATCATCCATTAGAACCATTAAGTTGATAGATATTTCCTTCAAATTTCTTTCCTACAATAATCATTTTTCTAGATCCTTTCCTTATCTCACATATTTTATCCTCAAATACATGATTATATCCTTTATTGCACATCTATCAGGAACTCAAAATATTATGCCTTAAACCCTTAACATAATATACATCATCAGTATTATGCTTGCCATCAAAATGTATTGAACCTATCCCAAAAATCTTAGCATCAATATCATCTCCAAATGTAACTAAGCCTCCATCAAATTATTCAAGTTTAACAAAATTACACTTATCACTAGTCATGTGATGTGAACTATCACTATCAACAAGCCGATAGTTCTTTTCCTATTTAGCATGTGGGGAAGAGATTATAGTACCTTCATTTTTCTCCTTCTCTAGAGGGCATTCCTACACCTATTTTTCATAATTAGAAAAATTTGGTTCATCTTTTATAGCTAGGAACAAGCATTCATTATTATCAGGATCTCCATAATCAAATTCCTCATCAGATATACTAGCATCCTCATTCAAATAATATGCTCTATTGATCTTCCTACCCTTCTTTTCTTTCTCATATATTTGTTTATTCCTCAGCTCTTTCTGGACACCTTGCAACATAATGACCTATTCCTCCACAACTAAAGCATTTAAAGGGTAACTTACCTTCATACTTACCAAAGCCTTTCTTCATCCTTCTCACAAAGTTAGCTTCTATTTCATCGAGATGTTCTTCATCCCAATCATTAGCTTTTGTAGCCTTAAAAGTAGTCTTTGATTTGGATCCATTTCTCAAATTTGGCTTTCTCATCTCATTAGATGCCAGAGTTCCCAACAACTGATCTTTAGTGTAAGTCTTGTGGGTATGTGTAGGATCATCATGGAAAAAATAGGCCCTTAAGTGGCAAAAAATTTAGAAAATTTAGAGTTAGGCAACTTGACGTAAAAATTTGAATAAGTTATCTATATTATTTCAAAAATATGTAAGAATAAAATCTATTGAAAATTGAATGTAGTTTCTAAACTATTAGGTTTATTTTTTTTTTTAAATCTATTTGGTGAAAATTTGAAATTTCAATGCAATCGTACTAAAATTTTAAGGAAAAACTAAGAAGTAGGTGTTTGTCTGACCACCCTAACCACAATAAAATGATAATATTTTTTTATAAGATTTTAGATATAAGTATAGGACACATGTCCTAATGTGATGCATATTTTTTATAATTTTTTTCCAAGTAAATAATTAATTATGAATATTTTATTACAACTTTTAAAAAATATAAAAAATTGTATGTCTGACCACCTTAACTTGGTCAAAACTTCATGAAATTCAATTTTTTTTCCAATCCTATAGTATGCAAAGCATAGAATGTGATGCATGTTTCAGATACAATTAATGTGATACTATTTGAAAGCTATAGATGTTTTTCAATCATCCTATCAATCAAGACTTTAGTCATAATTCAAATAGAAAATGAATAATAATTATTTATTAAATTCAAAGGAAATCATAATTTATATTGGTGGAAATATGAGAATCTCCTTTAAAACCCTTTTCGTTTCATCAATTTTGGGTAAAAAAAGTCATTAGCCACATACCCTACACATACCCATCATATAGCCACTTTTTGGCCCATCATGATCCTACACATGTACCCTTGTAATCTATATGTTCTTGAATAGCACATACGTTTTCATTGTAAGCATCAAGGAGAGTTCTAAGAATCTTCTTTATAATTTTGGATTCATCTATTGTAGCACCAAGTCCTCACATTCCAACCACTACCTCATCCAATCTTTGTACATAAGTTTTAAGATTCTCATCTTCAAACATATGTAGGAGCTCAAACCATGTCTCCAAAATTTTCAATTTTGTCTCTTTAACCCTTTCATCACCTTCATGTTCATTTTCTAGAGCATCCCAAGCTTCCTTAGCAGTCTTCAGATTTTAAACTTTAATCAACTCAGAATATAAAAGACTATTCTCCAAAATGTACTTATCCTTATTCTTCACTTCATGTTCATTAATCTCATCAACTGTACTTGTACCATTAGCAAGAGGAGTGTAGGTATTCTTGTAAGAATTCTCTACATCA
>VDFB02105785.1:56512094-56592909 GCA_007258455.2 Sequoia sempervirens
AAATATCCGATATTTCTGACACATAATTTATTGCCTAGGGATTAGCCTTGGGCTTGCTTTGGTATTTGGCTTGGGCATGCCAATCCTAAGAAGTCAACGCAAAAAATGTGTTTGACAACTTACCTTGTTCTTCTAGACTTCGTCCATGTGGCTGACGACTTTATTTTTAGCCAAAATTGATGAAACGAAAAGGGTTTGTAGAAGAGACTCTCAAATTTCCACCAATATAAATTATTCTTTACTTTGAATTTAATAAATAATTATTATGCATTTTCTATTAGAATTACGACTAAAGTCCTGATTGATAGGCTAATTGAAAAACATCTATAACTTTCAAAGCGGTATCATATTTTTGAATCCAAAATATGTGTCACATTCTATGTTTCACATACTATGGGATTAAAAAAATATTAATTTTATGAGGTTTAACCAAGTTAAGGTGGTCGGACACGAGTTTTTATAGTTTTAAAAGTTGTAATAAAAAATTCATAATTAATTATATATGGAAAAAAATTACAAAAATATGCGTCACATTCGGACATGAGTCCTCTACTTATTTCTAAAATCTCATAAAAAAATATTATCATTTTATTATGGTTAGGGTGGTCAGACAGACACCTACTTCTTATTTTTTCCCTGAAATTTAAGTAATACTGCATTGAAATTTCAAATTTTCACCAAATAGATTTTTTTAAAAAAAAAATTAACCTAGTAGTTTAGAAACTACATTCAATTTTCCATAGATTCTATTCTTACATGTTTTTGAAATAATATAGATAGCTTATTCAAATTTTTACGTCAAGTTTCCTAACTTTGATTTTTCTGAATTTTCATTGCCACTTAAGGGCCTGTTTGGCCCATCATGATCCTGCACATACCCTGTGAGTACAATCAAGAAATTGATGATGATCCCTAGATCAAGGCATGTGATGAATTTCTTGTGGATGATGCTTTTGTGTAGACCAAGGAGTTTAAAGAGTTCATTATCTGGAAAAGAAGCTAGGACATAAAGAAGAGAAATGAAGAGGCCACTAGGCTAGTGTTGACCCTTCTCAACAAGAAGAAGTAGAAAGGGCAGAAGAAGAGAAGATAATGGTTGAGATTAGAGCCACTACCCTTGTTGAGGCTAGGAAAATTATTACAAAAAGTGGAATAATGCTGCTTCCAAGATGTAGTCTAACTCTATTATTCCACTTGATTCAATGAGAAAGGACCCTCAAGCTTTTGTGTTAGATGAATATTTTGATAACCATGTCTTTGGCTCTAGATTTAGTCCAAAATTGCATACTCTTGCAATTTTTTGATGGAACCAAACACTGGAAAAATTTAGGTTTTTAGCTTAATTGAGGAGGTTATTCCAGTTCATTTTTTGGTAAAGAGATCCATAGACATAACCCTAATCTAGGTTGTGAAGTTGACCGTGCATGTTGCCATGCTAAATGCTAACACTGCATAGATTTCATAGAAGAAGTATGATGCTTTGTTGAAATATTACAACAATATCTTAGATGAATGTAATAAAATGAGGGCCACATCACAAGCCAGTCAGACAATAAGAGCCCTTCCTTAACCCTCCTCACCTTCTTCAAATTTATCAGCTTAAGATAGGGAGACCTTGTCATTAAGAATTTAGAATTTGAAGAAGGAAGCACAAACATAAAAGGATAATGTAAAGAGGGCTAAGGAAGAGACTATAAAGGTTGTTGATGGAAATTTTGATGATTTCTTGAAGCATAGAGTTTCTAAGCTAGTACATGTAAAGCTAACAATGTTTGGGGGGCATACAATAGTATCCATGAGGCTCATGAAAGATATGTGCAAGTTCAAAGTACTTTCTAGAATGACTAGAGCAACTGTCATGCCAGGGTTGGGGCACTCAAAGAGATGATACCTAACATAAAAGATGTTCCCAAGGCCCCAACAAATATACCAGATGTATTGAAGGTAGTGGAATTGTTGGGAGGAATTTTAGCATTTCATGGAAAGTTAGGTATGTAACTACAAAATAAATTGAAAATTTTTAGGGACATGAAAGAGAATGGAATGCCAAAAATATTAAATGATGAAGGTGGATTGAAATAATTTACTGTTTGGAAGGATGAGCTAGGAGGATTACTCCCACTCTTTAAGAAAACAATCAACCTCACAAATTACACCATGTTGAACCTTGTAGTTGATAACATGATTAGAATTGAGGTAAGGATGGATGTATTTATCAAAGAGGCCTTCATTCTAATTGATGCTAAGTACAACCAGCACAACACCGAGGTGAAAGAGTTGTTGGACATGCAATGGCCACTGAGTAGGACTACAACACATGGCTCAAAAAAATTACAGATTAAGCCTTAGATGAAGTATTGCAAAATGTTGTATCCTCTCAGTCGTGAAGGTTGATGAAAAAATGTTGACTTGGATGTGGTTTCTATTGTTCTTCTTTTGTTACTTTATGTTTTAGTTTTTGTTGACTTGGTGCATATGTGGAAGAAAATTTTGCTTATGGAGAGGATGGTATGGTGCTTCTACAATGATGAAAGATACCTTTTGGAAGGAAGGTATATCTTCTTTAGAAAATGAAAAAAAGTTGTCTTATATGTTTTCCCCCTCATCAAAATGCAAATGTAATTTCTTGGGGATGTTTTGAAATTCAAATTCAAATTTATATCAAATGTAAAATGTGACTTAATGTGTAATTTTTCTTGAAGCTTGTTTCTCCATTGTTCTTATAAAAGGGAATTCAAGGCCAATTGTACGGGTCTTTGGTTAGAAAAGGTTTTGAACTCATGTAATGAGAATTTTGTAAATCAAGCACGAGGAAAAGAGTAGTATTGAGACTTAGGTATTAATTCTAGTTTGTAATAGGCATAATGGTTTTATAGTAGTAATGGAATTTGAATGTTAAATGAAAATTTTGGAACAATTTCTCTCTTGTTGTATTTCATTACTCAAATGAATAAAATGATCAAGGATCTTTTATTAGTCTTTAATCATTTTGGTTGAATGTATGGTTTTATCTTTGCTTTAATTCAAATAATTAATTAAAATGATTTGATGAGATCATAGGTTTGTGTGATGAAGTACAAGGATTAATAAGTAGTTTCTACTTATGGGAGATCTTGAGTTGTGATATTGCAAGGAAATATCACAATAGTCTATGAATGCTAAGTCTAATTACTGATGTATTGCAGTTTGTTGCAAGTATAAATTTGTTTCCCATGGATAAAGCATTGATCTATTAATTTGGTTATTTGTGATGTAATTGAGTCATACCTACCTTTCAAAGAATAAATCCTTAAAGAAAACCATTTATATACCTTTAGTTGTTCTAAAGTTTCATGAGAAACCATCCATTCCCTACTTTAGGTGGTCATTTGTCAAAGAATTAGCCAAATTCTTTAAGATTTTCATCTAATTTTCAATCCATGGGAATGTATCTTTTATTCACAATGTTTGTGGTAATTTGGCACAAGAGTATCATTTAAAACATTATAGGGTTCACCCTCCCAGTTCTAATAGAGCTTGAAGTGTAGAGGGAAAGCCTAGCAAGCTTTCACCTAGTCGTTGCCCAATCCTCACCATTATTGATCATTGAATTAGGGTAGGTTCATAGGAAATTGTTGAGATTAAGTTTGGTTCTTAAGAAACAACCAATATATTGGTGACTCTACTAGGGATAATCCCAGTCCAATGTCTCTAGGTCAGATCTAGTACAGTCAGAATCAAGTATTTTCACTATTCTTTATTATTTGGAGAACAATTTATTCAAATTCTCATCAATAGCTCAAGTATAGTTTTATTCGTCGAGTTCTAGTCCATTTTTTCCATTTCTTGTCAGGTTATGTTCAAAGTCTTCTATGAGATTACAAGTGCATCTCCAATGTGTAATCAATTTTTATTTCCTAGTATTCTAGGTGGCGACTCTAAAGTCTCTTGTGCTAGTGCAAGATTAGATCCTTAAGGAAGGAGAAGGAGAACTCTAAGAATAAATTTGACATCATGAGAAGAACCAAAATCTACATGAAGAAACATCCTGAGTAGAAGCTGGAGCTCGAGCCATCAAAGGACAAACAACCAACCTGGAAAGCAAAGAATGTTGAATTGAGTAAGTTTACTAAAAATCCTACTAATGCATCTCCTACTTTAAATGAAAATATGTATAGTGAAAATGTACATGAAGAGGAACATGAAGTTGAGGTGCCTAATGTAAATGAGGTAGGATTTCCCACTGAAGAGGGTATGTGCAAGATCATCATGGAAAAAATAGGCCCTTAAGTGGCAAAAAATTTAGAAAAATTAGAGTTAGGAAACCTGATGTAAAAATTTGAATAAGTTATCTATATTATTTCAAAAATATTTAAGAATAGAATGTGTAGAAAATTGAATTTAGTTTCTAAACTACTAGGTTTATTTAAGAAAAAAAAATTATTTGGTGAAAATTTGAAATTTCAATGTAGTAGTACTTAAATTTTAAATTTCAGGGAAAAAATAAGAAGTAAGTGTCTGTCTGACCACCATAACCACAATACGATAATAAATTTTTTTTTTAAGATTTTAGATATAAGTAGAGGACTCATGTCCCGATGTGATGCATATTTTTTTGTAAATTTTTTCCAAGTAAATAATTAATTATTATTATTTTATTATAATTTTTAAAAAATATAAAAAATCGTACATCTGACCACCTTAACTTGGTCAAAAATTCATTAAATTCATTTTTTTTTAATCCTAGTATGCGAAGCATAGAATGTGACACATGTTTCAAATTCAAAAATGTGATACTATTTGAAAGCTATAGATTTTTTTCAATCACCTATCAACTTAGGACTTTATAAATTTGAATAGAAAATGAATAATAATTATTTATTAAATTCAAAGTAAAGCATAATTTATATTGGTGGAAATTTGAGAATCTCCTTTAAAACCCTTTTTGTTTCATCAATTTTGGGTAGAAAAATTCATCAGCCACATACCCTACACATACCCATCATATCGCCACTTTTTGGCCCATCATGATCTTGCACATACCCAATGATCTTTGATAATAACCAAGTTAAATGTCAAGGAAAGAAGAGAGGTGGGAGTTTTTGGAAAAGGATCAAAGTTTCCCAGCTGAAGGTGGAACCCTTAGGGGTAAATCTGTCTTCAATGATGATAATTTTAAACCAAAGGGTAAATCTCATAGTGTAGCCTCACATCATTCTCTGGAGAGAGAACCAACCAATCTTACCTTCTATACTCCTGAGCCTAGTGAGTCTGAAAATGTCCTAGAAGATGAAGATGACATATATAAGGATATGCAAGCCTTGGAAGAAGAGGAACATAGAATTAAGGAGTTGGAGGAGAAAAAAGCAAGGGAAAGAGAAGAGAGGATTAAAGAAAAAATGCTTGAAATGGATGCCTGGAGAAGAAGAATTGAAAAGATGAAAGAAGCAACAAAACATAAGTCAATCCTTGAGAATACTTCTAAATTTGATACTAAGATAATCCTTGAACCTCTTAAGGTGACCATTCCTATGGGAATCTTTGCTACCAATACTTACACCACTTTTGTTACAATAACTAAAGTCATAGATCCATTTGTTGCTAAGGTGTCTCAGCCTATAGATCATGGAAAGAAACCTATAGGCTAGCCTAAGAAATCCACCCCAACTACAACTACAAGTGCAAATATCTGATCTACAAATTTACATCCACCAAAGATGCTAAAGCCAAAATTGATCCATCAAGTGCACCTCTTGATCCTAAGATATTGATGTTGCAACTAGCTGATGAAAAGTTGCAACAAGAGTTACATAAGATGGATATTGAAGTTGCAAATGCAGAAATAACAAAGAAAATTTCCTTCCTAAAAAGCTTTATCCTCGATCTAGGAGCTTCAAGCTCTAGTCACACTAATTTTGATTCACATAAAAACAAGTCTAATGGACATACTCCCAGTGGAAATGGTGGTGGAGATTGGGGTGGTGTTGGTGGAGGAAATCATAAGAATAAGAATACACATTCTGAAGATGGGGAAGGAAGTAGTAGTGGTGGAAAGAAAAATGGAAGTGGTGACCAATAATGGTGGATATGGAAATGGAAAAGGAAACAAGTAGTTTGGTAAATAAGAATATGGTGAACCTCAAAACAATCATAGAGACTGGTTCACTTAGAGACCAATGCAAATGTATAGGTACCAAAAATTGTGTTTTTTCTGGAATTCATGGCTATCCAAATCAATTCCCTAAAGACATTAGGCCTACATTAGTAAAATTCTCTAGAAACAATGCAATAAGTGGTGAAGATCACTCGAAGGAATTTACCAATGTAATGGATGACTTTGAGGTAGAGGTTGAGGATGTGATGATGAATATTTTCATGCAATCACTCACAGAGAATTCCATATAATGCTATAGAGGTTTTCCAGTTGAAAGTATTGGTTCCTGGGAAGAGTTCAAGAGGTTGTTTAGAGAATAGTATGGTGATAAGATAGATTCAAGGTTCCTCTTGAATCAATTTGATAATATGTCTAAAGGTTCAAATGAGGAAGTTGTTGATTTCAATGTAAGATTTCAAAAGGCCATGAACAAATTACCTCCTCATCTGAAACTTAATGATAGTGTATGCTTGGAAAATCATTGTAATGCATTTGATGCAAATATGAGCTATCTCCTCCTGAATAATCCTCAAACCTTGAGGGAAGCTTTCAAGATGGAAACCCACATTGAGAACATTAGAAGAGAAACTAGTAAGGTTGGGAGAAGAGAGGATGTTAAAATCTTGAAGAATCCAAAGAGAGAAGATATTTACACTCTGGAGCAAAGGGGTCTACAGTTGAAGACAAGATTGACAATGTTTCTAGTTCTATGAAGGACATTAGCTATAGACATGTTAAGCAAGAAAATGGTCTCATAAATGATAAGCCAAATTTTCACAAGAATGAAAGACCTCCTCAGTTGCAAGATCACCCTTATAAGACCAATTGGCATAATGGAAATCCAATTCCCCACAATCAGAAGAACACACAAAAATAAATTCCTTCTGATCCTTTGCAGAAAAATTTAGTCAATTTTGTTGATGAAACACCTTGGTGTGTCATCTGCCAATTTCCATATGCCTCTAGGAAATGTTCGGTGGCAAGGTTGTTTGAAGAAGAACAAAATCAATCAAATGATTATGAGCCAATGGAAGGAAATGATGTTGAAGTCCACTTTCTTATGCACAAGTTAGATTTTATTGATGAAGAATGTTCTTCAGAAGAGGAGTCACAAGAAGTGGATGTTGATTGCCGAAGGAAAAAGTTAGACTCATATCATAAAAAAAAAATCCTAATGAAGAATAAATTGAGGACAACATTCATGCTATGGAGACAAAATAAATGGATGTGTCCTTAAGAAGACCTTCTAATTACATGAGTATAAGTAGATGACAATGAAACTAGTGGAGAAAGATATAAATACTCATAACTTAAGAAGAAAAGTTGTTAACTATGATAAAGGTAAGCTTGGCCATATGTTCATGAAAGAATAGAATGCAAAGAAGCAGGGAACTAAAATAGAAGAATTGGACAAGTTTAAGAAAGAAGAGGCCAAAGCTAAAGTGAGTAAGGGACCTATAATTTGGGACAAGAAAGATACTACATCCTAGAAGCTTGATGAGGTTGTTATTTCAATTGTTAAAGTTAAGACTCAAAAGTCAGGAGTTGATCAAGAAAATAAGCAAGATAAGAAAGAGACTAAGAAGAAATCAAAGCACCAAATAGTTCAGGTGGAGGAACAGAGTATAATTCCTTATGAATTGCCAAAATATAATCTAGTTGACATGTTTTAATAGCTTCTCTCCCAAGTTAAGGTGACTATTCCATTAATGGAGATGATGAGAATTGATGAACATAAGCAGAAGGTAGTGGCCCTCATCAATGGTGCCACTAAGGCCTGTGAAGATAAAATGGTGTCTACTTAGCCCAATGTGAGTGGAAATCAAGTGACTAAAAAGGCATTGGAGGGAGACATTGGTGAGATCCCTCAAATTTGTTTTGGCAACACTATCATCACTTGCCTAGACAATATTGATCCATTCTATATAACTCTAATTGTTGATGGTAAGCTACTTAAGAATTGTATGATTGATTCATGGTCTTCATCCAACATAATTCCAATAGAAATAATGAAGGAAATGGGTTTGAAAATAAATTATGCATATGGAAAATGTTATGCCATGGATTTAAGGAAAATCATAGTTATTGGAATCATCAAAGATTTTCCATACAAATTAGCTACTTTTCCTAACAAGGAATTTGTCATGAGCATAATTGTGGTGGACATCCCACCCAATTATGGTATGTTATTATCTAGAAAGTGGAGTGCATCCATGGGAGGTAGCATTCAATGTGACATGTCCTTTGTAACTTTTCCTATTGAAGGAAGGGATATCAAACTTGTAAGGGAACCAAGAGCTCCACATATCATTGAATCTATGGGAGAAGCAAATAGAATTCATTTTGTAGACACTAGCTTGGATAACTTCAATATTGAAGAGTTACATGAAGAGGAAGAAAAATAACTTGCACTTTTGGAAAAAGAAGTATTGCAACAAGCCAATAACAATGACTTGTGGAACATGTTTTTGATGGAGCTTATTCAAAGGAGGGAGCTGGTGCAAGGGTCATACTTATTTTTCCTAGTGGTAAGACCTTCAATTTTTCATTTCAATTATTGTTTTCATGCACAAACAATGTAGTTGAGTATGAAGCCTTGTTACTAGGGCTAAAGTTAGCTAAGAAACATGGCATTAAGAAGTTAAAAACCATCGAAGACTCAAAACTTGTTGTTTCTCAGGTTAGGGGAAAGTATGCATCAAAGAATACTAGATTAAGATAGTATACAAATGTTGTATGGGATTTAATTAAATAATTTGATGCACTTGGAATTGATTGGTTGGATAGGAGCAATAATAGAGTGGCATATTTTCTTGCCAACATTTCTCTCTTACCAAATGACATTACTTTTGATAACCTTTCAAAGGTTCAAGTGCAAGTCAGACCTTCAGTTCATAATCATATTAAGAATTGGTGGGTGTTTAATGATGAGGATGACATATTGAGATTATTGTAGTGCATAGATGAATAGGAAGGTCAAGAAATTGATTTGGGAGCCTTTGTGGAGGAACTGGATGGTAAGGAAACTATATTTAGAAATGAGATCATCCAATTGAAAACCAACAAATCCCAAAGGGTTGGTTGCACTAGAAAGGGTGTTTGATGGCCCTAATAGAAGCAACGCCAAGCATACATACACTCACAAGGAGGATTTGAAATAAATCAACCTTGGAATAGAGAATGCTCCAAAAAAGGTTTACATTGGGAAGAAGATGAAACCTCAGGTTAAAGCAATGTTGATTGCTTTGTTGAGAAAGTACAAACATGTATATGCATGGTCATATGATGACTTGAAGGCATATAGGGAAGAGCTTTTTCAACATGAAATACCTTTGAAACCAGATGCCAAGCCCCTTAGGAAAAAGTAGAGACCAATAAATCCCACTTTGCAACCTAAGATGCACAAAGAACTTGTGAAATTAAGGGATGCTAGGATCATTAAGCCAATTAGGATTTCAACGCGGGTTTCTAATCTTGTTCTAGTCAAGAAAAATAATGGTGACATAAGGCTCTATGCTGATTTCAAAAATTTGAATGTGTCATCATTAAAAGATAATTATCCTCTATCAAACATGGAGGCCATGTTACAAAAAGTAACTGGTTGTGAGTTGCTATCTATGATGGATGGATTCTTAGGTTATAATAAAGTGGTGGCCAAAGAATTTGAGCAATATAAAATAGCTTTCACAACTCCATGGGGCACTTATGATTATGTCAAAATTGCATTTGGATTAACAAATGTAGGGTTTACCTTTCAGAGAGCCATGAACGTGGCATTTTTTGATTTAATAGACAAAGTTTAAGCTATTTATCAAGATGACCTGACTGCATACAACAAAAAGGAAGAGGATCATTATAGGCATCTGGAGAAAGTTTTTAAGAAAGCACTAGAGTATGGGATTTCATTGAATCCAAAAAACTGTGTGTTTGGAGTAAAGGAAGGTAAGATCTTGGGCCATATTATGTCTAAAGATGGAATTAGGATTGATCCTAAAGGAATGGCCAACCAAAAAATTCCAAAGGAATTCAATTTCATTCTTTGGTCAGATAAATTTCTTGAGAAGGTTTGTCACTAACTTTGCTAAGATTACAAGGCCTATTTCTAAGATGTTAAAGAAGGGAGGGAAAGTGCTTTGGAGTGAGGAGCCTAGTTAGGCATTCAAAAGTATAAAACAAGCCATCAAGGAAGCTCCATTACTGAAATCTCTAGATTTTTCCAAGCCAATGCATATATTTTCCTTTGCTTCTTTCCATACTATTGCAGTTGTATTGCTACAAAAAAATGATGAGGGATTTGAACATCCCATTGCATTCTTTAGTAAGTCTTTGTAGGCCATAGAACTTAAGCATGATATGATTGAGAAGCAGGCCTATGCTTTAGTCGAGGCTGTAAAAAATTTTAGAACATACTTGATGGGATCTATAGTCATAGCCTTTGTGCCAAGTGTTGTAGTGAAGGATATTTTCACTCAACAAGAGACTACATGAAGGAGATGTAGATGGATCAATAGGATCCAAGAATTCAACATTGATGTTCAGATTACCAAGTTGATTAAAGGTCAGGGGTTAGCCAAATTAATGGTTGAAGAAAACTTAGATGCCAATCAAATAAATCTTGAGGATGACTTCAATAGGTCACATATTTGTGATATGCAAGATTGTGATTGGTATAAGGATACCATTTATTACTTGTAGAAGATGCAATTCCTTGAAGGATTAACTGACAATGAAAAGAGGACTACATGCATACAAGGGACCTCCATGACACCATGGTCACCAAAATAGGTCCTACCACACAATTGTATTAGGTTACAACTTCCTTAAATTCCTCATAATGACAATTATTTATCAATGAACTAAGTAGCCAAACTATACCAACCAAATATAATTTGTATCCAAACTAAAATATTTATTGGTATCTATGGCCCACATACAACTTATCCACAAGATTTGTAATTATTTAAATAACTTTGAAATTTTCATAATTCATAGATCTTACAATACAATATAGAAATTCAACATTGCATGAGTAACAAAATAAAGAAAACCAAAGATAAAAATGTAATTTTTACCTAAATCAAACACCAAATCACCTCTAGAATTTATTTTCCATAATCTCACAAAATACCAAAATCAAAGGAACTAAAAATTATCTCAAATACAAATATAAGTGCAAAAAGCATGTATCATCTATGAACCTATCTATAGAAGAGTACTTAGAAAATTATCTTCAATAGGTATAAGATGTCTACAATTAGACACCATAGGTACAAGATATGACTAGTTAAAGTTAATAAGAGAAAACTTACGTACAACTAGCATTTTTATTGAAAATAGTAAAATATATAAAGACCACTTTAATACCACAATGTAGTAATTAGAAAAATACTTCCATCGACTATAATAATGCAAACAACCAAATCTCTTGGTGAAATTTATACTCTTAAAAAAAACCTTTAGTCAATCTAAACATGCATCAATTTTTTTTTGCTAGTGAGAAAATAATATGTGGTTTACCATTGTTGGTGGTGATTGAATGAAAAAGTGGTTTGTATGGGTAGTGTCCATGCCATGCTCTATTATTGGTTGGTGGCATCAAACTTAGCCGCCATTGGCTGGCATGCAACTATGACCAAGGACTAAGCTTGAAGTGGTTGGTTTGCCATGTGCTAAGGGGTTACAACTAATTATTTAAGAAGAATTGGTGCAACCATACCAAGCTGACATGATACCTACAAAATTTGAAGAATATTCTACTATGAAGCATGGAAAATCTCTTAGTGATGGTAACTGAAATTTTTTATGACTAACATCTATACAAACATATGGAAAATTACATATAATTATTGTCTATTAAGATTCCTCTATGGCATAAAAAATGGCAAAAGAATGACCCTAATCATAGATTTGTTTAATATGTATGTGTAGGTTCTATGCCTTTTGGACTCAATAGTGATGTCTATTTTTTTGATCACTCTAATAAAATTTTACCCCCAAAACACTCACACACACAAAGAGCCCAAAATAAATACTCTTACCGAATCTTCATCAAATATTAGAACTATAAATACTCAAGTTTACAAACACACCTAAATGCATAAAAATAAATTCATTTTCTTGCAAGGCCATAAATTCAAGCATGCACATGAATCTACTCATGCTAAGGGTTAATAATTTGGAAGATATTTTCTCTTTCAACCTGACAACCAAATATTGATACTAAATTAAATTAATTGTTTATCCATACTACACTATTTCTATGTAACCTTGATAGATAAAAATATGTAAACCAAGTATTTATAATCCATAATACAAAAGAATAGATAAACATATCATCAAAATGACACAATATACCATAAGAAAACCCTCAAAGGAAAGAAATCAACCTCCAAAAGCATTCACATGCTTAGTGCATTATCTTATGAACAATTATTACAACAAACTTGCAAAGTTTCCACCCAAGGCATCTCAAACAATAAGCTCTCTAATTGGACTCTATGTAAACAAGCAAATAGGAATCATGTAATCACACATCCCAATCCATGCTTTCTCTCCTCACATTTACAACTTATAAAAGATGAATCCATGCTTCCTTTCCTCACATATACAACTTATAAAAGATGATCAATCAACCTTAGCAAACATGCCAAAGGTTATGATGACCAACATTAACAACTAATCATTTGCTTGTTTTTATAAGAGTAATCTTGCACAAAACAATGAAACAATATAACATAAACCATGTGCCTCTAAAGCATGAGATTATTAAACTATGTCCTCCCACATATATTTTTTGGTATTTTTTTTTCTCAATATTAACTATTTTTTCAATGTGCAACCCATATTAAATATTTATACATATGTTACATACATCATGCAAAATGTCTAAAAGAATGTCTAACCCATGTGATACATGCATCTCTAAATTCTTCACATGTACCACAAATAAATATTAATTTTAGATTACAAATATTATATAAAATGTAGAACACACGTTTACCCAACACACCTACGCATGTAAATAATTAGAGTATGAAAATGATCTTTGAAAATATTTAGGTAAGCTGCTACAAATTTTACTACTTTTCACTAAAATCGCCAGCGCCACATTTACTAGTTATTTATTGTCCATACAATGTTTCTCTGTACGTAACATGAACGTCAACTCACTTTTTCCATGAAGATCTAATTACCAAACAGGAATACGATATGCCCACCACCGACACCAGAATTCAGCAAACACAAAATTGACATAAAATAATATAATATCATAGATCATGAAGACAACTGGGAGGAGAAGAAAACGATACGGAGATGGTCCCATTTTAAGCAAATTTTTTCCATAAGTCAGAAAAGGAAAAAGTGTCAGACGTGCAGTTTAATTGTTACATAAGATTACAATAAAAATGTATTGACTGTATAACTGTTTAAAAACGCATCTAAACGTATTGAAATGTTTTCCACATGGTCATTCTCGATTCTGGAAGTTCCTAACGATAGGTGTAGTTTATGTATCTTCATTCCGTTGTCTAAGATTGGCCTAGATGTTTGTATTCAAATCATAGTCCGTTTGTCCTTCCATGTCGGTGCTTCAGCCCTACAACCATCATCTCTTCTACCTTTTCGCGAACAGTTTGCCTAAATTTCTCCTGCCCTTCCTAGCATTGCCTCTATTTAAGCTTTGTGCCTACAAACATCTCTGTATTGAGTTCTGCTTTGTTTTACTAAGCTTTGCTTTGTTTCTCCTGAATGGAGAACAGTGCAACAAGCTGTGGTGGAGTGACAGGGTGGTTTCCGTATGTAGTAGTTCCCCTAACTTGTAGTGGGCGCAACTTATATAGATTAGGAAGCTTTAAGGAAGAAGATAATGTCTGTCCATGGAAGCAGTACGTGGTGATGTTGGTTTCTGCTCTGTTTCTTGCAGTGATCATCTCCTGGTGGAGTCCTGGAGGATGTGCCTGGGCCGGAAAAAATAACAAGAGGAAGATTCCAGGGCCCAGAGGATGGCCAATAATAGGAAGTCTAATGGCGATGGTTGGCGGTCACGCTCACCGTAAGCTTGCTCATTTGGCGAGTATTCATGAAGCCAGAAGGTTGATGGCGTTCAGCTTGGGCTCAACACCTGTTGTCATAACGTCAGACCCGGAAGTCGCCAGGGAGCTCTTGAGCTCCCCTCACTTTGCGGACAGGCCTCTCAAACAATCCGCTCAGCAGCTCATGTTTGGGAGGGCAATAGGCTTTGCACCCAACGGCGACTACTGGAGGATGCTGCGTAGGATATCGGCTGCTAATCTGTTCAGTCCACGAAGAATTGCTGTGCATGAAGCCGGGCGTCAGGCGGACTGTCTTAAAATGTTATCTGATATAGACAGTCAGTACACGTGCAAGGGTGCAGTCAGTCTCCGCCCGCATCTGCAAATGGCGGCGCTCAACAATATCATGGGAAGTGTGTTTGGCACAAGGCTGGGTGGTGATAGAGAAGGTCGAGAAGTGAGGGAGATGGTGGAGGAAGGGTTTGAATTGCTGGGGGCATTCAACTGGGCCGATCATCTGCCATGGTTGCGACTGTTTGATCCCTTGCGAATCCACGCCCGCTGCGCTCAACTTGTACCTCGAGTTAAGGCTTTCGTCCAACAGATCATCAACCAACATCGACAATCCAATCTGCCCAGGAACACAGCGGATTCAGATTTCGTGGATGTGCTCCTTTCGCTTCAAAGACAAGAGAACCTCCACGACGACGACATCATTGCGGTTCTTTGGGTAAGCAGTACTCAATCCTATTTTGTTTTTTCATACGACATATCAGCGAAACCCATAAGCATCTGACATAATAATATTCACATACAGGAGATGATATTCCGCGGCACGGACACTGTGGCTCTACTTACAGAGTGGACAATGGCGGAGTTGGTACGGAATGAAATAATACAAGGCAGAGCTCAAGCGGAGTTGGAAGCAGTGGTGGGGAGGACAAGAAGCGTGCGGGACGACGACATTCCGAAACTTCCATACCTGCAGGCCGTGATAAAAGAGAGCTTCCGAATGCACCCACCTGGGCCTCTGCTGTCGTGGGCCCGCCTGTGCACGGAGGATGTTGACATAGCGGGCGGGTTGCATGTTCCAGCGGGGACAACCGCCATGGTGAACATGTGGTCTATCACTCACGACCCTGAGATCTGGGCGTCGCCTCAAGAATTCCGGCCGGAAAGATTTCTTGAAGAGAAGGTGGACGTTCGGGGTAATGATCTGAGGCTGGCGCCCTTTGGTGCAGGTCGACGAGTGTGCCCTGGAAAGGCTCTGGGCCTCGCCACTGTTCATCTTTGGGTGGCAAAACTTCTCCACCACTATAAGTGGATTCCTTCGCCCCACCACCCAGTAGATCTCACTGAGATTCTCAAATTGTCCTCCCAAATGGCCACGCCCCTTTCTGCCATTCCGACCTCCAGAATCCCTTACTAATAACGGATTGTGGTCGTATCAACTGCGTATCTAGGTATCAAAATTCCCTGTAATCATATTACTCTTTCAGGATTTTACTATGAGAGAATAATGTAGACCTAGTTTGCCTAACAATGGATTATCAGGCTGAATTCGGGTGTTCTTATTCACAGAAGTCTTTAGAATGAACTATGAATGCTAGAACATAAAATCATCAACTGTACATGCAGAGTATTGGCTATGTCCCTGAACATGTTTATTTTCTTTTACTACCTCCAGTGTTACAACTTGGATTGCCATGACCAATTGCTCACGAGTAAAAAGTTTATTTGTTTTAGTAATTAGTTGTCTTCTACCAATAAGATTCCATATCTAAAGTGCTACTTTTAAGTACGATATTGAAATTTTATTTTCAAGTAATAAAAAAATGCTTTCTTTCGAAAAGGCTTAATATTATTCTCATGACACGTTTGGATGCTGATCCTAAACAATTTATGGAACTTTCCCCTTTCAAACATGCAATCGAATCAATCACATGCCTTCAGTAAGAATTTTCTCGATTGATTTGACTTGAACGGCTAAATTTTCGTGCATTCATACTTAAGACTGTCGTAATGATTATGTCGTTCTATACTTTCCCATATAGAGCAGAAAAGGGAAGGAAAAATCTCTCAAATTCTTGGCGAAGAAGAAAGGCATTAATCATGTTAAGGAATAATAATGAATAAAGATAATGGTGGATATCATTTTTATTTAAAAGGAAAAAATAAAATAAAAAAAATTGATTTTTAAATTTTTTATTTATTAAATATAAAAATGTCATTGTTGAGTTCAGAACTATTAAATAAAAGTAGTTTATATTTGTTTAATGGTAAAAAAATTATACCTTCCTTTTTAATTCCTTTTTAATTTTGTTTTTGGTATTGAATTTATTTTAATTTTTTTGTCTTTGATAATAATCTTTAAAGTGAAAATAATATATTTTATATAAAAGTTGATAGATAATTTGATCTTAGGTTATTTCTATTTATATTCATTTCTAAAAGATAAATCTAGTTTTTTGTTTGTCCATTTCTCACATAGATTTAGACAACACAATTAATAGAAACTATCCCTCTTTTCAAACTTTAAATCTTAAGTTATAGGCTCTAGGAAATTCTCACTAATTAACTATAATGAGTGAACTAAAGTACATAAACATTTGAATTACATGCTAGTGCATTTTATAAAAGGAAAAACTTTAATTTGTACTAACTTTAAATCTTATCTAGAACACACCTAAGACCTTGTATGAAAATATTTGTTACAATGTACACTAGCAATGACATCACCATTAACATAATTATTTTATTATATATTGCATGAATGTTTGTTTTCTTTAATCATGGTTCTTAGTCATTAAATTTTTATCTAGGGGTTTATTAAAAAATAGAATGGTCCTATTCTTCAAATTTTCTCAAACGTGTTTGTTAATATTAATCATTTTTTTAATTTTTGGTTTGAATATCCAAGTGAATTTATATTTGTAGGTGTAAAATAATAATAGTCAACATGTTAATATTTGTGAGTTAATGTTAAATTATTGAACTATGGTTAGATCTATAGTCATCTATATAAACTAAATATTCATAGAATTCATTGACTAAAATAACAAAGTATATTGTCTCCATGCACCATCTTACATCCTTCCTTGATGTAGATCATTTACACACCCACATCAATCATTTTGTGTATCAAAAAAAGGTTTTTCATCAAACCTAGCATGCGAAAAATACAAGAAAGGGATCTAGTTTTCTCATCTCTAAAAGTGAGAATCACTCTACCATGACCAAAGATCTTGAGATCTAATAGTTATCCACTAGATATAAATTGTGCGTAGAAAATCCACTCTATTTTTTGGAGTCATGTAAAATGAATTCTATAGTAAATGATCCATAAATCCTCAAATTTGTGCATGGTAAGGGTTCTAATGGGCACATTATTAGTGTCTTTATTCAACGTTCTTGTATTTGAAACATCATAAAATCCCTTGTTATCCTTCTTTATTTATGGTCATTGTTAAAGTCGCTAGTTTTCTAGTAGTTACAACACTCGATCTTAAATCTTACATGAAACTTATATCTCCCCTTTGATTTAGAATTTTTATCCTTAGTAATGAAATAATTTAAAAAGAGTAGAATATAATAGGAAATACACTATCGATACCCAATAATACTTGAGAATGATAAGACACTTCAATGGGATAAACATAAAAGTATCTAATAAGAACACAATTTATAATATGATGAATGTAGGGTAAGTGAAAGACATTGATTCCACTTTTTTGGAAACATTGTAGATAATAATATCACCACCAAGAATGCGTATGCATTTCATTAATAATGCATACCTTTTTAGGAATGGAAGCCTAGACCTTTAAATGAATATGTATTTAAAATAAGTACCCATTTAAGTTGAGGCATATGTTCATAAATGGGTACCCATTACAAATGTGTACAGGCTTTTAAGAATACATATTCTAATTTTTTTAAAAGAACTATAATAAAAGAGAGTACCCATTTCTAAATGTGTAAATTATCTAAACATAAATGGGCACCCATTTCTAAATAGCTGTTCATTCATTTATAAAATGCATACACGTTATGGTTTATAACATGTACATGCTTTATAGTTAGTAAACATTTTATTAAATTTGAAGTCTCACACAAACAAATTTTCTTTATTTTTCAGCCCTAAGTAGTATTGGAAATCCAACCTTGAGCCTTAGATATTTCAATAAAATTTGGACATAAAACCAATGAGAGTAAAAATAACTTTGGAAAATATAGATTGTTATAGCCTAGCTTTGCAACCTCATATTTTGTAGACCTTCCAATGTTTACACAAGTTTTATATTGGATTTGTGTTAACCTACCATTGATAACCAATTTGAGGAAGTATAGGTGGGTTTTACCTTGATAAAAAATTTCCCCAAATTTGGTATCCGATTTCCCCTATATGCTCATCATCCTTGAATGTATTCAAGAGGCACAAAAAATTTGTGTTAAAATTGTAGGGGTTATTTCATTAGTCTTTGTAATTTTTTAGAGTTTCAATCTATAAAAGTTGTCCATGACATCATATTCTTCCCATCAATCCCAAAAACTAATTGATGTCCTTGTAAAACATTGTTTGTGTTTATTTTTCATTCTTCTAGGTTGCTGAGGTTTTCATTCCATCAAACTCAATTCTAAAAAGTATAATTTTTTTCCATGAAAAAATTGCAGTAGTTGCCTATCAAACTTGGTCATCAAATGGTACCTATTGTTAGGAAAATTGTTGCAAAGACAGTTGTTATTGCATGGAAAGATTGACCTATTAATGTCTGATACAACTGTTAGATTTAATGAATCCACAGGAGGTGGTAAATCCATGTCACAAACGCAAGCATTGCACTGCACAACACAAGGAGACTAAGGGCACATACCTTGCAAAAATACCTCCCAATACAAGCGAGGGGTTCGAACTTGTGACCTAGAGTTTGATACCAATTTTTGTAAAGATGCTTATTATTGCACCAATAGATTGATCTATTAATGCCCGATACAACCACTAGAGTTAATGAATCCATAGTTTGAGGTAGTAAATCCATGTCACAAACCTGAGTGCTACACTGCATAACACAAGGAGACCAAAGGTGCACACCTTGCAACAAAAAGGTGTGTTGTACACCATGCATAATATAATATTTTATTATTATGTGGTACACCTAGGGATATAGGGATGCATTGTGTTAAATATTTAATGTGGGGATAGACTTTGGGGAAATATTTAATATTAAGAAAACTTAGTCCCAAAAAGTAAATATGCGAGTTAATGATTTTGTAAGCTCATGGTATTAGTCACATGGTTATACGTAATACCACTTGGTGGTTCTATGTGAAATTATTTTTATAAAAGTAAACACATGGGTAGTTTTCTAAGGTTGGATAGATGACTTGGCTATTTTGGCTAAGGGGTTGAAAGAACCTCTTGTTAGCATTTGTGAGTTTTGAAGCATGGCATGGGATGTGTAGTTACATTCCTATTCATATTGTCATTCCCACATTTTAATGTGGGTCTAACACAAACATCACAACTTTTTTTCAAAACAACATAGGTTCACAACCTAACACATATAAATTGTGCCATTCTTGCAACACAACTTATAAAGTCTAACACTATTTGATAATATTACATTGATGAGGAACAACTTGCAGATTAATTAATTATAGTTTATAGTTGACCAACTCCTTTAGTCAAGTTATATGGATGTTTTAATTTTAACTTCTTACAAGTATTTTGAGGGGATAGAACTATTGATTATATTACCACTAATAAACTTATCATTTAACTTGAACCCTTGTCTTCACATTTTCTAAGATGCTATAGCTATCTTAAGTTGGCCATATTGATTTAGTTTTAGAGTAGTTGACCCTAGTATAGTTAATTTGATATTAACATATATTAAGATTAATAATCTCACTAGTAATAACCCTTTTAATTATTTCCTTGAAATATCTTGATGAAATTAATAAGTTGGTTTTCTATACACATCCATTGTTAAGATTCCTTGCTCGTGATAAATTAGGAGAGGTAATAAAATAACCATACTTATCCTTTTACTTATGATAGTATTGATAAATTAATTTACCATTCTATTCAATTTTTGAATTAAATATCAAATAATTCTTATTTTTATTAAAAATAATATTGATGTGAAATAGTTATTATAGATAACTTTTATAAATCACATAGTTTTAATGGTCAATAAACAAACTATTTAATCTACTCGTTAACACCTTTGACTAGATTGAAACATGGTTGAGAATATATTTTAATCCAAGTATACCATTATTAAATATCTCATATATGAAAAAATATATGATTGAATAAATCATTTTATTTTATTTTATCCAAGTTACAATAGATTTAATTTCAAAATAACAATTTACATTCATAAATAATTTTTTGTTCGACACTTAAATTAAATACCATTTTCAATTTATGCTAATTATTTCCATAAATGGTTTAATTTATCCCTTATTTAATGGTTAATAGCACATTGGATCATTAAATCCCATCTAATCATGATGAAATATCAAAATATAATTTTTTTTCAAGAGTTTCTATCATTGGGTGAGCACTATAGAGTGGATATAGATATCTCCTTGTGGTTCATGGTAGCTCTCTTGGACTTGTGATCCCTAAAGTTAGTTGTGGAGATGATGGTTTAGAAGATGTTCAAACTTGAAATCTTGGGCATAATGGAGGAGCTATTGGAATCTGCCTCTCTGGGCCTTATCATACATAGGCCCCATGATCTAGAGCTTCTCTTTGTTCTAGGAGAGGTTATAAAATTTTACCCTTTTCTTTTAGATATTAAAGGCAAAACATTGTTCAAGCATAAGGAGATGGTTGTAGTGTCGGCAAGATTTCTGAAGAAAATGCTTCATCTAAAGCTCGTTCAGGACTTTGAATGGGTTAGCAATTTCATCAACTATGTCCAAAAAATTAGCAATGAATAGTCTATCTTTTCTATATGGTTTGCATATAGTTATCTTTATTATGTTTGTGAAGTGTAGAATTATTTTCCTTAGGTGGAAATTTTAATTTATGTAGGGTCCTGGGGTTATTTTTAGGGTGCTAGTTGCTTTGATACTATAGTGGTGAAAATTTCAATGTTGGCCATGTAATATGGTGGTTTTTTTATTACCTTGGTCAGGTCTTGCGTGGTTTTTGCTTTGTATTCTAGTTGGGGGGAAGAATTTTTTTGTGTAAATGGAGATGAGGGCTAGGCTTCAAATTCAAAGGCAGACATGTAAGAAATGTAAGGTTTCAAGAAGAAATAATGATTTTTGGGTCTTCAGTATTTACTTTTTGGATTGAGGGATGATCGTATTGTTGCAAGTATGAGAAAATTGGTCTTGCCATTGATGTCAAAAAACTTGTGTTGTTATTGGTGTCAATTGTATGAGAAGGAAGAAGATCATTATTGAGGGAGATTGTTGCAAAAGTATATTGGTGTTATTTATGCTTTGATTAGTTACATTGTGTTGTCATTAGTAAGATACTGGTGTCAACCTCTAGTGATGCTTTGATAAGCTTCTCTATATGGTTGAGGAAGTAATGTAGATAATGAGGATGTGTTTTTGATGCTTGGTTTCCAAGTGATTTTGAGAAAAAATGATAAAAAGAGAAAATAGTGAGTTACATTGTGTTATAGGCTATAGAGTAGTGTTCTGGTGTTGCTCTGCATTTCTTCTAGGTTTAAGATTTTCCTATGTGTTTTAGATATGTTGATTATCCAGGTATTCAAAGGTGTGGTATTCAAAATTTGGTGTGATGGATTGTTGTACAGAAGAATTTGTGTTCACTAGTGTGTGAACTGTGTATTGTAGAGGTGTGTGGGATAAATTTTTTTGCTCCATGTTTCTTCATAGTATGGTTTCAAGTCTTCTAGAGTTGGAGTGTTGATGATGTTAGTATCTTAATTCAGTTGAAGTTGTTTGAGGTTTAGTGCTTTAGAAGCTAGTTTTCTATGTTGTAATGTATGACATAGTTTTTTGAGTGTACTGGGTGTGTACATTTATTAGGTGGAAGTTGTTGTAAAGGAGATTGTTGGGTTTCATGGTGTTTATGAAATATTCCAGGTTATGTTCAAGTGACATTTCTTTTCCATGAGGTGTTGTTGAATGAAAGAAGAATGTACTTAAAAGTATAATGGTGTTTACATGGGTAATGACTGACCTTAGTGTTTACACTAATTGCAATGGATATTTATTATTTGTAGAAGCTTCTTGTAGCATGGTGTTATAGTTTTGGGTTCCAAATGATGAATGGCTTGGTCTTCCTTCACTTATATCAACCACATAAGTGTTTTGGAGCCAACCAAATTTGAATTTGTGTGGTTGATCAACATAGCTAACCTTGGAGAAGGGTTTCAAGGTTGAAGATGGTATAAATAAGAGTTGAGCTATTGAAGGATGATGAGATAGAAAATAGAGATGGGGAATGATGCGAATTGTAGATTGTTAGAGTACGAATTTGAGAAGTGCAGTATGAGCTTTCATGTGTTAGTTTATTGGATGCAATGAGTAGAAGGTATCTACAATTCTCCAGTCAAGTTGTGAAGGTGTTGGCGATAGGGTATGTGCAAGATCATGATGGGCCAAAAAGTGGCAATATGATGGGTATGTGGTTGGTGACTATTTTTTTACCCAAAATTGATGAAACGAAAAGGGTTTTTAAAGGAGATTCTTAGCTTTCCACCAATATAAATTATGCTTTACTTTGAATTTAATAAGTAATTATTATTCATTTTATGTTCAAATTATGACTAAAGTCCTGATTGATAGGCTGATTGAAAAACATCTATAACTTTCAAATGGTATCACATTTTTTGAATCCAAAACATGCGTCACATTCTATGCTTCGCATACTATAGGATTAAAAAAAGAAAAATTAAATTTCATGAAGTTTTAACCAACTTAAGGTGGTTAGACATACGAGTTTTTATATTTTTTAAAAAGTTGTAATAAAAAATTCATAATTAATTATTTACTTGGAAAAAAATTACAAAAAAATATGCATCACATCGAGGCATGAGTACTCTACTTATATCTAAAGTATTATAACAAAATATTATCATTTGATTGTGGTTAGGGTGGTCAGAAAAACACCTACTTCTTATTTTTTCCCTAAAATTTAAGTACCACTACATTGAATTTTCAAATTTTCACCAAATAGATTTAAAAAAAAACATAGTAGTTTAGAAACTACATTCATTCTATTCTTACATATTTTTGAAATAATATAGATAACTTATTCAAATTTTTTATGTCAAGTTGCCTAACTTTGATTTTTTTGATTTTTTTCCACTTAAGGGCCTATGTTTTCCATGATGATCCTGCACATACCCGACATTATGATGGATTTCCTTATTGCATTGAGATAGATTTATCTGCGTAACATTCTTCTCTATCTTCTTTTCTATTCTGGTAGTGAGGCTTTGGTATTGAGCCTTTCTTTTCCTTGGGAAGTGAGCCCTATAATAGTGAGCCCTATTGTATTTAGTGTTGATATTACTTCATATTGTGAGTTAATACTCACGGTGGTTTTTCCCATCTTGGATTTTCCACATAAATATGGTATTCACTTGTGCATGGTGTTAATTTTCTTAAGATAATAGATTAAGGGTTAAATTGTATGAATATGGATCTGAATGTGTATGAGCATTTTGAAGTTTTTGTTAGATTAATAAAGTCATCACCTAATTAAATAATCAATCATTAATTAATTGGGTCACTTTATGCTTTATTACACTTAAGATAAACTTAGGAGTGCTTTTATTTCATTATTTTCTTTTATTAATTAGTTGCATTTTGCATGATTAAAGCTTCTAATATTAGAACATGTTGTCTCATTCATTCCTATGAGGACACTTGTCATGTTCTAATCTAACCCTAATCTAGGGTTATCTTTCATCCTTTCCATAAGGATTGATTCATTGTAATTAATTTTAATTCTCTACGGAAGCATATTCAATGCAACAATTGTTCATATAATGCAAATTGGTGTTTTCATCATATTGAGTTGTTGGGCAATCATATCTTGCTTATTTCTTCATAGTGTGATAGGTTTATCTTTGCAGGTGATTCATGGGAGTTGTGGATTGAATCATTCAATTTCAACATGGTATCAGAACACCATATCCAGGTAGCTGCCTTGTCTATTATTTTTGAAGAAATCAACTCATACATTAATATCCATGATCCATGGTCAAATTTTGAGCATTCCATTGAATCCAAAGTTGTTGGAATAGTCAGGTTTTCCTTTTGTTTCATTGAAAAAGGCCTCCATTTGTTAGATTTGTGAGGGTTTACATATCCAAAGCTTACTTTCAATTTTGGAGCATTTTGGAGCATTTTGAGCCCAAACAAACCTCACCATCGCATTCAAAGCACACAAAAACCCCAAAATTGACTGTCAAATCATCAAAATCAAACACGGTGCCTCTGGGAGGCTTTTTTTTCATTTATGGGTCGCACGGCCTTGTACGACACACAATCCAAGAAAAAAAAGAGTTAATGGAGTCACTGTCAATAAACCGCTACCTGTTAAGCACTAGCGGTTAATGCTAGTGGCTAGTCTGACCTCCAGGTTTTCCTCCAAACCCTTTTGGAGCAATTTTGGTATTTTGGCCATAACTTTTGCTTCTGAACTCATATTTTCAAAAATAAAATATCGCTAGAAAGCTGGTTCCAAGCGCAATTCAGTGGCGTAGGTGTTTCTTTTTCTAGTAAAAGTTAGATCATCATTTTCGTGCTTCTAGGGGCATATCTTTTCCATATGGTCTCCCTTTTTAAAAAATGAATAGGCATTGGAAAGCTGGTTCAATGATCTACATAGTGATCAAACTTATTTTCACATATTTTTTCCCATGTACATTTTATTCAGATTTTGGTTTTTACACAATTTTCTAAATTAGTTGGATGTTTTGGCACTCGGGAATGCTCTGTTTGCGTCATTTGGCTCTATTTCACATGATTTTCATGCAATAAAGCCAATTTTCTCAGATTTGTTCATTTGAAGAGTAATCATGGGTTTTTCTACTCAACCTTCAGTTGTAATCCTAGAACGAGATAATTATGAGTCATGGGAAAAGGGCATACTTACACATTGTAGGTGGCTTAATATTTTTCCTCATTTATATGACCTCATACTTGAACCAAACATACCAGGGAGAAAAATAGCTTGGGATATCAGTAGAGATCATTTAGTAGGAGTTATATGTTCTAGTGTTGATTTTGACACTATGTGTGATGTATTAGACACTGATTGTCCCCACACATTTTGGAATCATCTTTGGGAGATCCATGGATAACCCAATCTATCTCCATACCTAGAGGATCCTACTTCAAATTGTCTTATACCCATGGCTACTATATATTTTATACCCATTGATGATGCTACATTAGAGGACCTAGACTATCTAGCAGGTCTTGCATGTTCTGATGGATTAGAGGCTTGTCTCCTAGTTCCTACACTTCAGACTGAGATTACACATGCATCATCCATTATTCTTGATGACATCAACATCACCACATTGGCCCCTATGGATTTAGTTCAACATCATGACCATCTTGGTCATTCATTTTTTAGTACATCATGGGATTCTTATCTTGTAGACACATCATTGTTTGTTGAGTCTCACACTACAAATCTTGAGGATTATATTGAGGACATACATCTCTATCTTGATAGTTAGATTATCACTGTATGCCCACCATTATCAATGCATTCAGAGGTTTTATTTCAAGAGTCTCCACATTAGTTTGGATTTGGCATCATTTGTTTCAGTTCAAACACAGATTCTTCAACATCCTATCATGGCACACATCTTGAGACATATGGTTCATCACTCTTCATAGGGTTTCTTTGACATCATCCTTTGGATTGATTTCTCCCAAGGAGAGGAATGCTATTTTCCACTTCAATATCTCTTTATGGATTCTACATCAGGCATCCACCATTGCCACAAGAGTTTCTTCATTGTGGGGGGGCCTTCTAGTCTCTTTCTATCTCTCCTATGGAGACAATTGTATATGTACTTATGTGATAGAAGTTGTATTTGGGGGGTATCATGTAATCCACATTCTATCCTTCTTCTATTAGTGCATTACATTCTTTTCTTTTCCCTCTTTTGGAGAGGAGTTTTATTCCCATGTGGTTTTCTCCCTTTCCCTAGTTATAAGAGAATAGCTTGTTGTACATGGGTACCTCATCATTCATTAGGGCAGGGCCCATTCATGCATCCATTCAAGTATTTCTTTATCATAGTTTAGTTTCTCCCAAGTTCATCTTAAGGGGGGGTGTTAGAGTAATAAAGTCATCACCTAATTAATTAATTAATCATTAATTAATTGGGTCACTTTATGCTTTATTACACTTAAGCTAAACTTAGGAGTGCTTTTATTTCATTATTTTCTTTTATTAATTAGTTGCATTTTGCATGATTAAAGATTCTAATATTAGAACATGTTATCTCATTCATTCCTATGAGGACACTTGTCATGTTCTAATCTAACCCTAATCTAGGGTTAGCTTTCATCCTTTTCATAAGAATTGATTCATTTAGTAATTATTTCAAATTCTATATGGAAGCATATTCAATGCGACAGTTGTTCATATAATGCAAATTGGTGTTTTCATTAGATTGAGTTGTTGGGCAATCATATCTTGCTTATTTCTTCATAATGTGATAGGTTTATCATTGCAAGTGATTCATGGGAGATGTGGATTGAATCAGTCAATTTCAATAGTTTTAAGGTACAACTAATTCACCCCCCTCTTAGTTTTCTTGTGCATTTAATAGTTGGTATTAGAGCAAGGTTCCTTGGAAGAAATCTTAACTACTCAAGGTAGATTTAGGATGGCACACATGAAAGAGATCCCTCTATTTGATAGAACAAATTATGCATTCTGAAAGACAAATATGGAATGTTTTCTAGTTTACCTTGAATATGATGTCTCAAAGTCAGTTAAGGATGGATACACTAAACCTAAAAATGGTCCAAGTATTGCTGATGAGATTAGGGCCTATGAAATTGATGGTAAAGCAAGGTATGCTCTCTTAATTAGTCTTACTAATTTTGAATTAGCGAAAGTGTCTGAAAAATGCTAAATCAATTTGGGATAAGTTAGAAAGCATTTATGAAGGAGATGATAAGGTCAAGGAAGCTAAGATGCAGAATTTAAAGATTATGTTTTGAGAACTTACGGATGTTTGAAGAAGAAAATGTTACAAGCCATATGCATCTATGTTATATGAAGTTGTCATCTCCATCAAAGGTCTTGGTGGTGAACTAAACGAACTAGAAGTGGTAAAGAAATTTTTTAGAGCTCTTCCTAAATCCTATAGTCATAAAGTGTTTGATATTGAAGAATTTTCAAATTTGAATCATTATAACAAAGATCAGTTGTATGGAACTTTAACTGCTTTTAAGATGAGAGAATTTGGAACAAATAGTGGTGCAAAAGTTGAGACTACTTTTAAGGCTGGAAAATTAGAGGAGATCAAGGAATCAGATCAGAAGGATCTTGATGATATAAAAACCAACTTTGTAAGGAGAATGAAGAAGGGTATTGGTAAGTACAATAGTAAGATTCCTATCAAATGTTTTAGTTGTGGAAAGATAGGTCACTATTCTTTTTAAGATGTTCAAACATAGCCTTGAATAACAATTTAAAATAGGAGAACAAAGCCAAGATGATCAAGAAAAGTTATTATGCTAGAGAAGATGCAAGTATTTCTGATGATAAATCTAATTATGGAGATGATGATAATGAATGAATGTTCATGGATTTAAAGAATGAATCTATTTCTACTAACTTTGATAGATGTGTGAAGGATAGCCCTACAAAGACAAAGGCTAACACTGAAGGTACTTTGGTATCTGATTTTCATGCTAGATAGGAGAAGAACTACCAGATCATTGAAAGTGGATTCTCAAATCATATGACCAGTGACCAGACTGAGTTTGTTAAAATTGTAAAGTATGATGGAGGGTGTGTTAGATTTAATGATGATACATCTGCTAAGAATATGGAAAGGTTCTATCAATTTTGATGGCAAGAATAATACTAATGATATCTACTATGTTAAGGGTTTAAGGAATAACCTTTTGAGTGTTAGATAAATGTGTAGAAAAGGATAAAATCTTATGTTTCAGGATGATGGATGTGAGATCAGAAGAAGATCCAAAATTATGGTTGCTTCTGGAAGAAGGATAGATGGAAATGTTTATCAACTTAAGGGTGTTGATGGTCACTACTTTATGACTTAGATTCCTAAAAGTTGGTTATGGCATAGAAGAATATGTGACATCAATTTTGATAGCCTAGTAAGGATAAATTTAGTTGAAGCTATGAGAGATCTGCCAAAGATTACAAAGCTTATCAATGTTATCTACAAAGAATGCCAAATTGGAAAGTGTGCCATAGAAAATTGGACCCTCTTGAGAAAAGAGACAATTTCACGCATAATTAGACCCATTTTTAAGTCCCCTCACATCATTTATCCTTCAAAATAGTATTTATAGGCCCCTAAGACCCATTATTTTTTATCTAGAGGCCCGTTTCACCTGAGAAATCACCTAAGACCTGACAAAAAACACTTAATTCTTTCATACCCCAAAAACCACCTTCAAAAATTAGTAGTGAGACCCATTCACCACCTTGGGAAAATGAGTCCCCTCTGGTGGGATCCATTCACCACCTTGGGTGAATGAGTCCCCTCTAGTGGGACCCATTCGCCAAAGGTGGCAAATGAGTCCCTTTTGAGGGAAAATTCAATTTTAAGCGGGAATTTAATTAATTCAACTTGAATTTCTAGTAAATGTTGGCCTCTTAGGTCTAAATAATGAGAAAATTAGGTGTCGTTGCTTATAAATACTCATTTTAAGTCATTTCACAAAATCAATTTCTAAGTCAAGTCTTCTACAACAAGTCTCATTAGTTAAAGTTGAAGTTTTAAGGCAACAAACTAGGGTTTTTGTAGGTCTTGAAGCTCACTCTTTAGGTAAAGATTCAACATTGAAAAGGGTTGATGATGGATGCCTATGGTAAATCATGGAGAAATATAGGTTGAGGAGATGCAACTAGCCATCAAATCACACCTAAAGACTTGCTTTCAAAGTGATTCCATCTTCCATTTTCACTCTATCTTCATATTAAGGTATGCATTTTGTTTACTTTTCATTTGCATGTCATTTTATTTCCATTTTTTATGTGTTGTAAGGTTTCTAGGGTTTAGATCTTGCATTACATAAATTATATTTGCATTTCTTATTCTAGCACAATAGAATAGGGATTTTGTGATACTTCAGACTTTCCTAGTCTTTAACACATCTAAGGCTAGGGTTTTATGCAATTTTTTCTGCATTTAAGGTTTAATTACCCAAATAGGGGTTTAACCAAGGAAAACCCCCCATTAGACAAACCATTTTAAGCTATTTTGCAGGAATTTTTTGAGATCCCGAGTCGGGTTTCTGTCAAAAATTGTTGTGCAGGTGTCAAGGTGCAAAACAAAGATTTGAAGTTGCAGAAATTTGAAAGTGGACTGATTCACCATGCATGGTGAATGATTCCCTCTTGAGATGCAGTTTTGAGTTAGATGCAGATCCTGGCTCCCAGTTGACATAAAACAACTTTTGTGTAAAAAAACCTAGAATTGGGACTGATTCACCCAAGGTGGCGAATGCGTCCCAGTCAGCTCGAAATTAGACTTCATCAATTTTCTAGATTTTTCTCTAGTCTTCTTCTATTTCCCAAGTGCACACATTCTGAAAAATAGTCTTCTCTTTGGTTTAATTTGCATTCTTGTTCAATTTTTTAAGCTTTTTGCAAACAACACTGTGTTTTCCAACATAGCATAAATCTTATATTTTTCATACATAATCAGTCATTTAGATCACTTAATTGCATTTAGATAATTTCATTCAAACATAATAACATCCTACATCGCATAATTTGAGCAAACCTAGCTAGAATTTTTGGTCTACCTCTCTCCTTTTAGATGTAAAACCCTAGAAGAGTTAGAGTCTTGTGGTGCCAAAAATATATGGTTTATTTTGGTGAACCTATATTTTTAACATTCTATCATTCTAATTTTCATTTCTATTCACATCTTAGGACTTAAGAACTTTATCATTTTACATTGTTTTGCATCTTAGGTCTTCTTAAACATTGCATTAGTGAAAGCATCATTTAGACTTCGTTATTGCATCACATTTCATTAAATCATTCCAACATTCTGCACTTGCAATCTGTCTTTGCATTTTACAGGCCTAAAAACATTCATAAAAGATAAAAAAATCATAAAACACTTAAAAACATTCATCCCCTGGGACTCATTCGCCACCTTGGGTGAATTAGTCCCACTATAGTTTCTAAGTCAGAATTTCCAGATTTCAGTTTATTACATTTCACCTTTCTATTTTTTGCAGATACCTTTCTGTTATATTTCAGTTGTTTATATTTTCTTAGCATAAATTTTACTTTCTTTCATGGCATTTATTGATAGTCTTTGTTTTTTGCAACTTTCCTTTTGAGTATTTGTTCCTAGTTCTTTTAGATTAGATTCATCGATACATAAAAACACAAAAAATGAAACATCAAATCAATCCTTCACACAAATGATTCAAGTTAGAAACAACATCTCATCCAAGCCTCTTAGTAGTGATGATGTTGACAAGTTAGATGAGATTCTTCAATACTTCCTCTCACTCACTTCATCCTCTAGTGCTTGCAATGAGAAACCTAAATTGCTTAACAATAAAACCTCCCTCAAACCTTTTTCTTGTGAAGAATTTACTTTGTTAGATGAATCCCTCCATGACTTCATCTTGCATAAGTCATCCACTAATGTTTGTTGTGACAACCTTACGATAACGACCGTTAACACCCCTACTGCTTCTCTTGAGTAGCTTAAAGCAATCAACTATACTTTACCCCTCAAACCTTTTAGTCATGATGATTTGCACTTGTTAGATGAGTCACTTTAGGACTTCAGCTCACCCAAATCATCTACTATGGTTTTTTGTGAGAAAACTAAAACCAAGGATGTTAATGTAATTCAGCCTCAACTTATTCTTTATCCACCCTCACATAAACTTCATCCGTCTAACCAACCTTAGTACACTCTTTACCTACCTAAACCCAATGTGTTGCGGCAATCAAGTAATGTTACTATTGCTCATACATATAATACCCGAAACAACCCACAACCGCCACAACCAACACCACCCTCTAAATACCTTTACCCAATCCACCTAGTGCTCCTTGCTAGAACCCACACACAAAGGAGTATGATCTTGTTGAAAAATTAAAGAATACTCCTGCCAAGATTTCCCTTTGGGATTTACTTCAAAAATCACCTAATTATCATAACATTCTTCAAACAACCTTGAAACAAATTGTAGTTCCTCCTGGTACCACTCTGAATGATGTGGTAGCTCTAATCCAAAAAATAAATATTGACATTACTTTCCATCAACATGAGCTCCCTCCTTTAGAGTTGCGTAAACAAAATGAAGCCTTTATGATAATTTCTCAATACAATCACATAGGTATCAAACGAACCCTCATTGATAATGGTTCTACTCTTAAAGTGTGTAGTGTGAATCTCCTTGATCGATTATGCATTGACAAGTCACAGAAAATACCTAATTTTGTATCCATTTGATGATTTGAAAACACAAAAAAGCAACCACTTTGGATAATTACTTTAGCTATTATAGTTGGGGTGGCTACCTTTCAAACTACTGTCCATGTCATGCCTTATGATCTTTCATATAATCTTCTTTTAGGTAGACCATGGATTCATGAGATGAATGTAGTCCCTTCGACCCTCCATCGTATCATGAAATGCATCCATAACAATCATATTTATCAAGTTGAAATTGACCCTAAGCTTGAAAGTTGCTTGCAGCTTGAAAAAGGAGCTACAAGTCCTCTAAAATCATTAATACCAACATCCAACATATAGACCCTCTTGAAATTGAGAAATAAAATACAAAATCGGTATCTAAATTGTTTGGCAATGATTGGGGATCCTTAGAATTCACACCATCATTTATGGGTGAATACATAATCAAACAAAAGAAAGATGAGAAACAAGACTAACCAATAATCATGTCAACTCAAAATTTTGAACAATCATCTATCTCCTATAATTTGGATGAAAAAACAACATACACAACAAATTTTGATGAGATAGATTATCATTCCCTACCTAATCCACAAGAAATGGAAAGACTTTATGGAAAAGGCTATGAACTTGTAAAAAAATTTGGATATACTGGAAAATGATGTGGAAAACATGAACAAGGTATTCATGTCCCTATTGAACCTAATACACATGAGACAAAAAATGGATTGGGATATTCATTTTCTAAAATGACAAAAGCTACTCAACAAACATCTTTGAACATTAGTGCTATTAAATGTCAACCAAACCACCAATTCACAATTAAACATCCTAAATTGCTTGATATGAAATTACCACCATCATGGAAGTATGTTGATAGTGATGAAACTTTGAAACAAATGTTAGGTGTTTATGATAACACATCCTCGCTTACTTCCATGAAAGTAATTCCTCGTGCTCTGATTGTTACCAAGGAAGAAGCAAGTGATATCACTTAAGCACCCTATGAATATGAAGTTCCTAAATCCAATGCACTCCCTTTAGGAGATACAATTGATGTCCCAATGGACATTAATGATAAAGAAAAAGTTATTAAGATTGGTAAGTGCCTTGATGATGAAGAACAAGAAGACACTACCACTTTACTTCATGATTCTCCTGAAATATTTTCTTGGAAATATTTTGATATGCTAGGAATTGATTCGAAAATTGTCACACATAACATTGTCCTTGCTGAAAATGCTAAACCCATACATCAAAAGATACAAAAAATGCACTCTAATATAGCCTTGCATGTTAAAGCAAAGCTTGAAAAACTCCTTGATGCTAGCTTTATTTTCCCTATTGATTATTCTCCTTGGGTCTCAAACATTGTCACAGTTGCCAAACTTAATAATTGTATTAGGGTATGCAAAAATTTGTGAGACTTGAATAAATCTTCCTTAAAAGACGACTTTCCACTTCGTAATATAGACATGATTGCGGATTCAATTGCTAGACATGCTTTATTTTCATTCATGGATGGATTTTCTGGCTATAATCAAATCCTTATTAGCCTTCAAGATCAATATTAAAATACCTTTACAACTATTTGGGGAACATTTTGTTGGGTTGTGATGCCCTTCAGTATAAAGAATGTCAGTGCAACTTATCAACGTGCAATGAAATTAATCTTTCATGATTACATTCTCAAAATTTTGGAAGATTATGTTGATGATATCCTAGCTAAATCTTTAACATGACAAGACAATGTAAAGTCCTTCACAAATCTTTGAATGGATATGAAAATCAGCATGTGATTGAATCCAAAAAAGTTTGTCTTTAGCATAGATAGCGGTAAAATTTTGGGGTTTTTCATATCTCACAGAGGAATCAAGGTGGACACAAAGAAAATCAATGGAATCATTAACATGCCACCTCCTAGGAATATTTCTCATTTTCACATGTTACAAGGTTGAATTCAAGCTATTCATTGTTTTGTTGCATCTTTAGCTAATCACACATTACCTTTCACACATCTCCTTAGAAAGGTTATACCTTTTGATTAGAATGAGGATTATAAACATGCTTTTGAGAGTTTAAAGGAATACCTTGCAACCCCACCTATTTTACAACCCACCATGCCAAACAGACCATTTATCTTATACATCGCTACATTTGCCCATGCTCTTGCAACATTGTTAGCTCAACTAGATAATCATGGCAAAAAACACCCCATTTATTACATAAGTCAGACCTTAATTGATTACAAAACTTGATATTCAAGTCAATTGAAAAAAAATGCTTGGCTCTTGTATTTTCTATTGATAAGTTGCGACATTATTTGTTGAATGTTGAAATACAAGTCATCACAAAATTTGATCCTCTCAAACATCTTCTTAACAAAACATATCTTTCTAGACGTCTAGCTAAGTGGGTAATGTTGTTAACTGAGTTTGATCTTAAGTTTGTTGAATAAAAAAAAAGCAATCAGAGGACAAGCCTTAACTGATCACTTAGTCAATGCTCCATCCCCCTTTGCTCTACCTAATCATGACTCCTTTCCTAATGATAATGTCTTAACCATTGACATTAAACCATGGGAATTTTATTTCGATGAATCTAAGTGTCGAACAGGTTCCAGTGATGGAGTGGTATTACTTCCACCTAATGGAAAACCTCTTCCCTTGTCCTATTGATTAAATTTCCTATGCACAAATAACACAACTAAGTATGAGGCATTGATCACAGGTTTGCAAGACAATGAATGTTAAACATATCAAAATATTTGGTGATTTGCAATTGGTTATCAAACAAATCAATGGTACATATCAAACTAATCATGAAAAGTTATCAAAATACAAGGATCTTATAATGAAATTGCTAGAGACGTTCGAATAATTCACCATTGATAACATCCCATGAAAAGACAATCGACATGTAGATGCAATGGTGAGTGTAGCTTCTCTTATATCCCCACACGATCCTTCCACAAAATTCACCTTTGTTATTCATCCTATCATGAAACCTTTGATTGATACTCCTCTAGAGGACATTTTGGTAATAAATCAAGATGCCTCATGTGAATGGTATGATACAATATACGACTATTTAAAAGATGGTACCATTCCCGAGCCTACCACAACAAATTACCACAACAAATACTCGAATACATTTACGCAAGCTAGCAGCTAAATATGCGATCCTCGCAAATTCATTGTATAAAATATCTTTCAATGGTCACTTATTATGATGTCTTAAAGATTATGAAATCCCTTTAGCGCTCGAACAAGCTCATTCTAGTGCCTGTAGAGGTCATTTTGGAGTTCATTCATTAGTGCAAAAACTTATCCGTATGGGTCATTACGGGAGACATATGGAGAAGGATTGCTTCACTTATGTAAAAAAATGTCAAAAATGCCAAGAACATAGCAATTTGATCAATGCTCCTGCTACTGAGCTTTGTGCCGAAGTTCCCATTTGGTCATTTTTAGTATGGGGATTGGATCTTATTGGAAAAATTTCACCTCCTTCTGTTGGACATATGTTTATCATCACTACAACGAACTATTTCACAAAATGGGTGGAAGCTATTCCTCTTCGTTCTACAAATGTTGAATTAATTTGTTGTTTCATTTTGGAACACATAATTTCTCTCTTTGGGCTCCCTTTCACAATCATTTCTGTAGACACATAAAAATGACTAAGGCTTGCAAGCTCTATTTTTACCACTTTCGTCCTAGCATAATTATGACATCTTAATATAAATATCCTTAGTCCACATTCGACTATTAATTAAATAATTCATAATTATTTAATTAATTCATGCCCTTTTATTCTTCATGATTATTAAATAAATAAATTTTATGTATTTATTAAATACGTCATTAATTGTCTATGTCTTCCCCTAATTAAATAAATTTCTTAATTACCTTTATTCATCTTTTCTTCCTGATTATTAAATAAATGAATTTCATTTATTTATTTAATATGTCACTAATTCTCATAATTAAATGAATTTATTTATTTATTTAATTATTAATCATATCCTCTAAATTAAATAATTATCTTTAATTATTTAATTGCCAAATTTAACATTTCCCTTATTTTAAATAAATGAAATTATTTAAAATGATATCACTTTCTTAACTGTCAGTTCATTTTAGTAAATAATCTAAAAATTGATTATTTATTATCACACAAAATCCATATTTTGAATTTATTTAATTCAAAATGGTAATCTTTTTCCAAAAATCAAGTAATTGAGCAAATTCTTGATTTTTCAAATCTGCTTTTCAGTTCAATTCTTATCTTATTGATTTTCAAAAATCTTTATCTTTTTGACTAATTATCTCATTTATTCTCGACCTTCGATTTGATTTTCTTAGATGACATCTTGACCACTCATTTAATGATTCTACCCTAACCCTGATTAGGGATTGTCACATTAAATCTTGTCCTTTGATTTTAGGCTTTCATCAACTTTCAATCTCGTTCGTCTGTCCAAAATTGCATTTTCTATAAAATGCCAATTTTTCTCACAATTTCGATTACACTTAGACACTTAGACACTTACGCATACTCACATGCACATATGCTTGTAGTTTATTTGTGATTTTGGCATACTTTTCTTAGCATTATAGTCATTTTGTCATAGGCATAAACACTTTATTTCATTCTAGACACTCCAAATCCTTCAAAGCTTGTGTAGGACTTGGTACTTGTTTTCAAATTGCTCACATGTTTGATCTGAGGGAAACCATCAACAAGTTAGAAGGTGCTATGAAGGTAAATCATGGAAGATTTGATGAACGACAGGTATAATCATTCTTGTTTTAGTTTCCTTTGTTCTTGATAGCTTCTTTGGGTTTTATGCTTTATTGATTTGATAATCTAACTCTTAGGAAAATAACCCTTAGATACATTGGTGAACCCGACGCATTTAATTTTTTTTGTAGTTTACGTATGGTTTTTGGTTTTTTTTTTTTTTTGCAGGTACAAGTACAGATGAGTCACATTTGTTTTTTTATCGTGACGCATCATGCGTCGCGACACATCTGAAGGGTAAAACAACGCAATAGACCTATGGTAACGCATTTGAAGTATGAAAAGTCGCATATGACATAAACAAGACGCATTTGAATCTTTAATCAATGCATCTGCCTGTCAGACCAAGATGCATTTGCTGCACAGAGAGACACATTCACTCTATTGTGACACATCTTCCTAGTAATCATTTTTTCCTTTTGCATTTGCATTTTCCAAATTTCCTGTGGCATTCTAGTTTTCTTTGCTATTTTTTTGTTCTAGCATAGGTTTTTCATGTTATTGATCTTGGTTTGCAGCATGTGGTGTTAGAATTTTCATGGGTCAAAGGCATTTGCTGAAACTACTGACATGTGATTTTTCATCCATGATTGTCAAAGACTAATCTTTCAAACCATTTTTTTCTAATTTTTTAGTTTAGGAACATTTCTTTTTGGTGCATTTAAAATTGACATGTCTTTCATTTTTTATTGTGTTTGAAAGTGGTAAGCGAATATGCTCTCACCTTGTGCAAACTAGGTGATAAAAAATCAAGACCCACTTTATTCTTGTGTAACCCTAATGCAATAACCGAAGTATCCTCTCCCCTTGCATAGTAATGCGATCCTAGGTGTAAGAGAAACAATTATTGCCTCTAGATATTGGGCTTGCCTAGGGATTTCATCACCCCAACATGACTCAAACTGACAATAGAGCTAAAGCCAAGCTACCCCTGACCGGTATATAAAAGTGAATCTTAAGGGAAAACCTAAGATTATGAGTGCGGATGTGTCATACGGACCAAGTAGTACTCCCCAAAACCCTGTTGAGCTTAACCTCTTTAGGCTGGAGTGCCTCCTAAATAGAGCTTAATATTGCACCCCATGTATGGCCACTCGAACGGGGGTCCTGAATTAAAAACTCTTGTGTAGTAAGCCCAAAATCTTCTATTTGATAGTACAACACCGGTCGGTGTGAAGCCTTCCACGTCTTCACAGTCTTTAGTAGAGGTGATCAATCTACCATGGGAGTTTCATGGAGGTTGTAAGCTTGGTTGGCCTGAGAAGAGAGTACACTATAAGGGGGAGCCCGTGTAACCAAGCTTCTGGATTCACACGCTACTGATATGCGGCTGGGGAAACCCATGTGGAGTCTAGCGAATAATGTCCTAGCTTAACCATAGGATTGTACTTGTTCTCTTATATGTTTGATAACTTTCAAAATATCATGCTTGCCAAGTGTTTTCAGGATACTGAAACAAACCAAACAACATTCAAACATCTAGAAACAAACAAGTCAAACTTCAAGAATTCAGTCAAAAATGGTCTATACATCCATTCTATCTGCAACACATCTAATCTGTCACATCACATTTTCCATTTAAAAAGTCACATCTGACCTATCATACCGCATTTTCCATTTAAAAAACTGCATTTGACATTCTACATTGCATTTGATATATCAAATGCCGCATTTTACTTTTTGCACCGCATTCGCCAAATAGGACACACACATCTGCTTGTTTTTGAATCACATTTGACTAGTCAACAATGCATCAACTGCATCTTGTAACGCAAATGAAATCCTGAGTTGCATTCGCTGCCTAAAATGACACATATGTTACCCTGTGATGCAATCGACCAGTTGAAACACATTTTCCACCTCTTGTGACGCATCCATTTTTCCTAATAAAATCTCTAGAAAAACCTGAGACTAGTCTGACTCCTGCAACACATTTGATTTCTTGAAATGCAATTGATACCTTAAACGATGCATCTAACACATTGAGATGCAACTGACACCTGAAACGACGCAATTGTCTGTGACCTCAGAAAACATTATCATTGTCAAAAACCCAAGGCCAAACAATTACAAACATATTCCAAGCATCTTTGTCTACAATATTTGTCAACAACCAGATCAACCAACATTGAACCTTAGAATTGATTGCACCTTAGAGTTCCCTTATCCCTTGCATTCGACATTTTGCACTTTAGTCGTCTGTCATTCATTTTGGTCATCATTATCACTTTTCATTTTAACATCATGACATCCACCACCTTGTCTTCCCTTCAACAAAATATTGATAGGCTTGCTAATAAATTTGAATACCAATTACTATGTAGAGGTCAATACCAAGAAGCCTTATACTTTAGGAGACAATTTATCCAAACTGACAATCAATTTCCTTTGTACCAACAATCCATGAGTCCTATTCCTTTGCCCATCTACTCTCACTACCAAAAGTCAAATACAAAAATCCTACCATTAATCTCCAACAAACATCCACTTATTACCCTTATCGTAACCTTGACAAGGGAAACCAACTGTCCACTAGTCCATTCCAACTCTCCACATCATATTCTAGTCCTTCACCTATCAATTCTATCCATGTCTGTGTGCCCTATCAACCATCTCCCAACTCATTTCAAGTCCCCACATCATACCATATCGATCCAGTCCAAGTCTCCACATCCTATTTTAGTCAACCTTACACCAATCCAATCCAAGTCCCCACGTCATACCCTAGTCCTTCATATACTAGTCCAATCCAAGTCCCCATGTCATATCCTAGTCCTTCATTTACTAGTCCAGTCCAAGTCCCCATGTCCTATCCTAGTCCTTCACATACTAGTCCAGTCCAAGTCTCCATGTCATATCCTTGTCCTTCACATTCTAGTCTAGTCCAAGTCTCCATGTCCTATCCAAGTCCTTCACACACCAATCTAGTCCAAGTCTCCATGTCCTATCCTAGTCCTTCATCCAAATCCTTTTCAAGCCACTCCCTCCCAAGCCACATTTAGTCTTCAAAATTCTATCATAGTCCAAAGTCAAATCCCATTGTCTAAACTTGAGGATACATGTCAAAATGAAAGCCCAAAGCATGACCTTATAATGTCACCCTCATGCCAAGAACAAGGTAGTCCATCCCATGACCATATCTTTAAGTCCATCCAAGAAGTCCTTCAAGATAATCATGACATCCAAAATACCCCAATCCTTGAAAAAGACTTCAATCCCAATTATATCACCCATGACAACCCCATCTTTGACCAAGACCCTACCATTGACAAGAAGTACAAAACAATCCACTTCTTGATTTTTACGCCATTCATGATCAAACACTTGACGACCCTATTCAAGCCCCTAATATTGACACTTTCCAAAATGAGACACTTGCCTCCATGGTACACATAAATGAAATTCCTCCAGAACAAGATTCTTCCACTATGGACATATTTGCAAATGATCAAGCTATAGCCGAATTCACTGGAATCTATGACACTGACCATAATGATGGCTTCGACATCAACTTGGAAGCACCAATAAACTTATTTGAACCTGACATGTCACAAGATCATACCAAATATATCAATTATAAATCTGTCCAACATGACAATGAAGCTAAGACACTTTATCACTTAGGGTCATCTGTCTTTGTCAAAGCAGGCTTTCTCATAGATGAGAACATTACACATGACAATGTCCACATATACAATGATGGGTTAGCATCTAGCTTTCAAAACAACAAATACCCCATTGCAAACAAAATCTATCAAAACATGCAATATCAAGGAAAAGGACTAGGCATACACGAGCAAAGCATTCTAGAACCAATACAACTTCAAAAAAATTACAGACATCAAGGTCTTGGCTATTCCTCAGACAAAAAATCAAATGATGTTAGTGGTACTTCCTCGATATTGGGGGCAACTTTATTAGATAAAAATGTCGAAATGGAGTCCATGAGTGATCCTTGTCATAAGATTGTTGCCAACACCTCTTCTGTCCACACCATAAACCATCATTCTCAACATCTTAAACCTTCCCTTTGGAGCCAACAAAATCAAAAGTCATACAACTCAAAAGGTCAAAATCAAATGTCAAAGGCCATTGAATCAGATAAAAATTCAAGTGGACAAATGAAATTTAAATGGATCCCAAAGAAAGATGGATCAAATAAAGAAAATATATCAAAAGAAAAATTTAATCACAATGTGGAGCCACAAGACAAGAGGACTCCCACATATAACAGATGTCCACCTCCTTCAAAATGGTCATCATCAAGGCATATACAAGTGTTGGTTCCAAACACTGTCCCAATCAAAATTCCAAAATCTGTCATCCACCATCCCAAGTTTGGAAAATAAAAAAGTGATTCATCCAAACATCCAAACAACCTTCCACGTCTACTATCTTTTTTCATAATCCTACATCTCGTCTAAAGTCTAAAAATCCCACGTCACACATCCATCACATCTTGGCAGCAACTCATTACCACAAGGACTCTCATGGCACTCTATCGCGATGTGCATATTCTGATAAGGCCAAATATAGTATCAGAAAGGATCATAATGACATCGATTAGTTGTATGCAAGCGTTATGATCCTGACAAGACAATTCCTTCAACACGGTCATTATTGGCATATCATGGCACCAGTCTCTACATCGACACTGTCAGTGGATTCAGAACAATCAGTGGTCATCTAAAACCTCTAGGCTATCTGCAAAATCAGAAATACAAAAAATTTGAAAAATGTAAAACATCGTTACCCTAATGAAAACTTGGCAAATAGGCATCTTAGTGACGGGTATTTGTAGGATCATGATGGGCCGAAAAGTGGCAATATGATGGGTATATATAGGGTATGTGGCTGATGACTTTTTTTTTACCCAAAATTGATGAAACAAAAAGGGTTTTTAAATGAAATTCTTAGCTTTCCAGCAATATAAATTATGCTTTATTTTGAATTTAGTAAATAATTATTATTTATTTTCTATTTGAATTACAACTAAAGTCCTGATTGATAGGTTTATTGAAAAACATCTATAGATTTCAAACAAGTATCACATTTTTGAATCTGAAACATGCATCACATTCTATGCTTCACATACTATAAGATTAAAAAAGAAAAAATGAATTTCATGAAGTTTTGACCAAGTTTAGGTGGTCAAACATACAAGTTTTTATATTTTTTAAAAGTTGTAATAAAAATTTCATAATTAATTATTTACTTGGAAAAAAATTACAAAAAAATATGTATCACATCAGGACATGAGTCCTCTACCTATATCTAAAATCTTATAAAAAAATATTATCATTTTATTATGGTTAGGGTGGTCAGACAAACTCCTACTTATTTTTTCCCTAAATTTTATGTACTACTACAATGAAATTTCAAATTTTCACCAAATAGATTTTTATTTTTTATAATAAATTTAGTAGTTTAGAAACTACATTCAATTTGCTACATATTCTATTCCTACACATTTTTGAAATAATATAGATAACTTATTCAAATTTTTACATCAAGTTGCCTAACTCTGATTTTTCTAAATTTTTTGCCACTTAAGGGCCTATTTTTTCCATGATGATCTTGCACATGCCCTGACACCAAAAAAAAATAATTTAAAAAGTCAAGAAAATAGTAAAGAGAAAAACTTCACACCTAGCAAACAGGCGCCCTGGATAAGTACCATGATGAAAACTTGGCAAATAGGTGTCATGTGTAAAATCATCTATGTGGACTCTTACACTTGGGGGCAAGTCATCTTATCTCCTAGGCCCTTCTCTTGACATTGACATCTAACCATTTAATCCATATCATTCCCACCTACCTTGGTCTTAACATAAAACAGACACACATAAATCATGCTTTGGGAAAACTCTTGACATGTCTATCCTTTGGTCATATATTGTTCATGAAATGTCATGTCATTACTTTCAAAACCTCACTATCCTTATGCAACATAGTCTGTGAATATAATATGAAAATTCCCTTAGTCTCATGTATCCCATCCTTTACCAAGGCCACCTCTCATCCTTTCATGTCTGTCACCTACCTTGGCTTTCCCTTGTCAAACGGTCTAAAGATACTCCATCATCCCTTTTAGTCATAACCAAGTCATTCCAAATGCAACGAGTCTAATCTATACAAACACATTATCCAAAACATTACTTGACTTTGTTCCTAGCCTGTTGTAGACCTTAATATTTTTCTCACATTATCATCATCCTCAGGTTGTTTTGAGATGCGTCTTTCCCACGTCATACAATGTTGTCATCACCTGTCAATTGGTATTCAACTTGACTAGGGGCACAATCATGTTTGTCATTGGATTCTCATGTGTAGGCATCAGTTACATGCATTTGTCAAACTATCATCTTAAACCATTCAAAAAGAAAAAAACATCATAAAGTCTCCTAAAAAAAAGACAAAAACATCATAAAATGTCCTAAAGAAAGCCCTAAAAATAAAAAAAATGTCCTGAAGAAAGACCTAATCAAACACTCAAACAAAAGACAAAAAAATCAAATACTCGACAAAAGACAAAAAATAAAATACTCGACAAAAGATTAAAAAAAATCAAATACTCGACCAAAGATAAAAAAAAAAAAATCAAATACTCAACAAAAGATTAAAAAAAAATTAAATACTCGACAAAAGATTAAAAAAATCATAAAACGACAAAAGTCCAAAAAAGTATCAAAACATGTCACAAAAAAGACAAAAAAATCATAAGAAGTCCTAAAAAAGACAAAAACATCAAAAGTCCTAAGAAAAAGACAAAAACATCGCAAAATGTCCTGAAGAAAGACCAAAAACATTGTAAAATGTCTTGAAAAAAAGACCTAAAAATCAAAAAGCGTCTTGAAGAAACCCCAACAAAGTCAAACTGTCTAGAAAACACAAAAACAGAGTCATTCCTTGTCAAGTTCGTCAAATCAATTAGTCTTTGTCATTTGTTCGAACTACGTTGTCTCTACGCATTTGCTACGTAGGCAAGACTCATTTTTGAATCCCCAAGACATTAGGTTAGTCCTTTTAGGTTTGTCAAAATAAAATCATGATTCAATCTTTGGTCATCAAGACAAAGTCATTGGTCTTGTTGAACTACGAGGTCTCTGAGTGTATGACGTAGGCAAGGCCATCTGTCGATGAGCCCCTGAGGCTGCACTAGGTCAGTTCATTAGGGTTCATGACATTACACTGGCACACACATCAAAAGTCTTCAAGTCAAGAAAAATCATTTTTCAAATAGGAAAACTCCTAAAACAAAGTATGGAAATCATTTATTTAAACATGACAATCACACCAGCATGACAACATCGACATGTGGTCAACACAAGTCAAACTCAATCAAAACAAGTCAAATAATCATAATCTGGTAAAACTGTCAACTCTTGGTTATCTTTCAGATGCATCCTTCTGAAGAATAGCCTCTGTATTTTATGCCTTAGGATGTGTCCTTCCTAGGCATCATCACGGTTATCCATAATTTTGAGAGATCCTCCTGACATTCAAGGATCTCTCCTCTCGACATTGGTATCTTTCAGATGTGTCCTTCTAAAGAACAAACTCTATCATTTATTCCTTAGGATGTGTCCTTCCTAGGCATCGTCATTGTCATTCAACATTTTTGAGGGATCCTGTTGGCATTTAAGGATCATTCCTCTCGACATCGATATCTTTCAGATGTGTCCTTCTAAATAACAAACTCTATCATTTATGCCTTAGGATGTGTCTTTCCTAGGCATTGTCACTGTCACTGTCATTAGCATTTTGAGGGATCCCTTTTGACATTTAGGGATCAATCCTCTCAACATCAACATTATTCAGGATGTGTCCTTCCCGAATTTGACAATCTTCAACATTTTGTCATCTTGGCATCGTAAAAACATGACACCTTGGCATCTCGACATCGTCAAACCTGACATCTTGACATCAAAACACTCGACATTTAGACACACTTGGTAAACACTTGGCACTTGTATTTGTATTTTTCATCATGTTACTAGTTTTTCAACGAGGTCTTGACAACGAGATTTAGAAAAGCAACAACGTATCATGATTGTTTTATCTTTTCTTTGGATTTTTCATCATGTTACTAGTTTTTCAGTGAGGTCTAACAACGGGATTTAGAAAATTAGTGATGTCTCATGATGATTGACTTATCTTTTTCAAACTATCATGTTACTAGTTTCTCTGCGATGTCCTGACAATAGGATTTAGAGGAGCAACGACATTTCATGACTTATATTGCTTGTCTTTTTATGCTCATGGTTGATTGTGACAAAAAGACTGGGGCAATTGTGTTCTTAGTATGATTCATGATCATCCTTGTCTGTGATTGTTAGTCTCATATGATCGTACGACCTTGCACACCTTGATCTATGTCATATCATGGTGTTTGTTGGCCATTACAATAATCTACCCAATGATGATTAAGAGCAATAAATATTAAAGTCTTATGGTAATGTTTTGAAGGATTTGGTCTAAGAACTAACATGAATCTCCTTTTGTCTTGTCATCTTCTCTCACCCATCTCATATAGGCATTGCATCCATATCATCATCCATATCTTTTGCACTAAAATTTCTTTGTCTCTTTGTATTCTAGCCTTCTCATCAATTTCGAGAGCACACCCGTGTTTTTTGGAACCCAATTGTTCTCTCGAGGGGGCATACCGTAACCCTCATCATTTTTCCTCATCGTATTTTGCATTGGGGCATGACTTTGGCTTATTTTCTTTGTCACAATGCAACATGCTACATTATGACAAAGAGGGGAAAAATGTAGAAACATAAAAATGACCTAGGCCTGCAAGCTCTATTTTAACCACTTTCGTCCTAGCATAATTATGACATCTTAATTATGTCCTTGGTCCACATTCGACTATTAATTAAATAATTCATAATTATTTAATTAATTCATGTCCTTTTATTCTTCATGACTATTAAATAAATAATTTTTATTTATTTATTAAATATGTCATTAATTGTCTAAGTTTTCCCCTAATTAAATAAATTTCTTAATTACCTTTATTCATCTTTTCTTCCTGATTATTAAGTAAATGAATTTCATTTATTTATTTAATATGTCACTAATTCTCATAATTAAATGAATTTATTAATTTATTTAATTATTAATCATATCCTCTAAATTAAATAATTATCTTTAATTATTTAATTGACAAATTTAACATTTCCCTCATTTTAAATAAATGAAATTATTTAAAATGATATCACTTTCTTGACTGTCAGTTCATTTTAGTAAATAATCTGAAAATCAGTTATTTATTATCACACAAAATCCATATTTTGAATTTATTTAATTCAAAATGGTAATCTTCTTCCAAAATACAAGTAATTGAGAAAATTCTTGATTTTTCAAATCTGCTTTTCAGTTCAACTCTTATCTTATTAATTTTTTGAATCTTACAAATCAAGCAGTCTTTATCTTCTTGATTTTTGAAAATCTTTATCTTTTTGACTAATTATCTCATTTATTCTCGACTGTCAATTCAATTTTCTCAGATGACATCTTGACCACTCATTTAATGATTCTGCTCTAACACTGATTAGGGATTGTCACATTAAATCTCATCCTCTGATTTTAGGCTTTTGTCAACTTTCAATCTTGTCCGTCCATCCAAAATTGCATTTTCTATAAAATGCCAATTTTGCTCACAATTTCGATTACACTTAGACACTTAGACACTTAGAAACTTAGACTCTTACACATACTCACATACGCATATGCTTGTAGTTTATTTGTGATTTTGGCATACTTGTCTTAACATTATAGTCATTTCATCATAGGCATAGACACTTTATTTCATTTTAGACACTCCAAATCCTTCAAAGCTTGTGTAGGACTTAGTCTTTGTTTTTAAATTTCTCACGCGTTCAATCTGAGGGAAACCATCAACAAGTTAGAAGGTGCTATGAAGGTAAATCATGGAAGATTTAATGAACGACAAGTATAATCATTCTTGTTTTAGTTTCCTTTGTTCATGATAGCTTCTTTGGGTTTTATGGTTTATTGATTTGATAATCTAACTCTAAGGAAAACAACCCTTAGATACAGTTTCAGACAACAAAACTCCATTTAAGAATACTGAAGTTCAAAAATTTATGGAAACATTCAACATTCAACATCGCTTTTCCACACTATATTATCCGCAATCCAATAGACAAGCTAAATTTTTTTATAAGACTCTTGAACAAATTCTCAAGAAAATTGTCAACAAGCATCATAAAGATTGGCATATGCAACTATTTTATGTGATTTGGTCTTATAGAAAAAATGTTAGATCATCCATGGGAACTACCCCTTATAACCTTGTTTATGGCACTAATGCAATCATGCCCTTGAAGTTAGAAATTCCTACATTGTGAATTTCTCTCCAAGATCTTATTGATGATGACACCTATAAAATTCAATAGTTACATCAACTCGAGATGCTCAACGAATAGTGCATTAAATCTCTCAAACATCTCCAAGCTCACATCAAACAATTGCAATGCAAACACAATATACACATCATCCCTCCATCATTTTCTAAGGGAGATCTTGTTCTTATTGAAAATAAATGCAATACTAGTGCTGAAAATGAAGATAAAGATAAATTCAGCCCTAATTGGTTAGGACCTTACATAGTTGATACCAATTATGGGTCTAGCACTTATCTCTTAACACAGTTTGATGAAACACCCCTTAAGGAACCCATTAATGCCACACATTTGCATCAGTATTATCTCTAACCTCTTTGAATAGTGTGATGGATAAAGCAATGTTGTTTAAAGTTATTTGATATTATTCTAAATAACTTTCACATTGCTTCATTCTTGACAACTAATTTTGTGTTTGTCTTGAACACTAAGGTAATTATTTAAGTTCATTTTATAATTACTTTAGGATTCATACTATTCACCTTTGTGTTATGTTAAGTTAGATCCTTATATGAGTTATAGGTGTATTTAATTTAACATATTCTATTCTAATCAACAATGTTGTATCTTCAATAAAATTGAAACATATTTTTAACTAGATCACATTCAATCATGTAGCCATTAATTAAATACTTTTAGCATCAGTCATTTAATTAATCACATTGCACATCTAACATCTACATAAAGAAACACATCATAATAACACCAACTATGCATGTCTACATATATATCAAAGTTTTATATACATCTCCATATCATATACAAAGTCATAGAGGTCTGTGAGAGCTAGAACCCTCAGGCTCTAGTACTTGTGAGCTGGTCCATGGACATCATGAGATGATCGTGTGTGATTGTGACCGTGAACTACCAAATCTGAGTACAAACTCTTGACCCTACACTCGACTAATGACCACAAGCTGCTCCTCTACCATCTGATCCCTCTCCGCTCGTGTGTGTGCCAAATCTACATGCAATCTCTCAACCTATTTGATTGGTAGCTCAACGTATTTGTCTCCTCACACCTTGCAAAAGGTCTGAGTGACTCTGGCTCCTCCTCCATGATTGGTGGGGGCAAATAGTTATGATCCATCTCCTCCTCATTGATGGATGTAGGTACTATCTCCATGGAATCCCAATGATAGAACTCTCACCAGTATCTCATCACTCCTACAAGATAGATAATGTACACAATCAGTAATCATCATCATGATATATATATGTATAAAGCATAAAATACTAAAGTACATGTGTAAAATCAAATGTCATCACCTATGTCTCCATTCGGATGAGGAATGTCAACCTCATCCTCTCTAGGGGCATCAAGGACGTGCTAGCCTCTCTCTGACTCTGGGTGTTAATGTCTGTTGTAGCTACTACACAAGATCTAGTGGACTGTAAGTGTGTGAGGACTCTCCATGCTCATATTGATCCTTAATAGCTACATCATCACCCTCACTCACTGGTGGCTCCTCCTCATAATAATCCTCCTCCTCCTCCTCATCCTCTCCTCCATCTTGGTCCTCATAGTTAGGATCAACATCAGGCTGGTACTCATCATCAATAATATCAGTAAAAATATTTGTTGGCTTGTATCATACATCCTCTGCTCTCTCCTCTAGCTCATCCCCCTCATCTCATGCTGGTCCCGCATCACCTATAGGGAAGTCCATGGGGAACATAGGAGCTGGTCATGCATAGGACCACCACTCCTCATGCTCATTTGTGTTGCTGACATCATCAACGTCAAATGTTGGTAGCTGGTCATGATCTAAATCATCAGATTCACTCCCATGAACATGATCTATATTCAGTCAAACAGTATCACCTGGCCTCTAGGCACTCTACATTGATCTTCTAATGAAGGGGCACACCATCAGTGGTGTTTGCACCTGTCAAAACTATTGCATGACTCATCCATAGTAGAAAGTTCGTACAACATAATTGTGCCTCCCAACTAGATACCTATCCATTTGCATCCTCTGTAGTTGTCCTGTGGGATCTGGCCACTATAGAATGAGCAGATAAGGTCTCCACAAGATCTCATCCTCCTCCAAAATACACAAAGGTAAAATTAATAGTAAGTGACACGTTATTTTCTTCTACTTCTTTTAATCCATTTTCACCTCTTTTTACTCTTACGCATTAACATAGGGTTATTATCTTTTTAAAGAATTAATAAAGTACATCTTCTTCAAATCAATATAACATGCACTAGGGTAATCCATTTTTGACATCATTTAATGCGTTGCATTCGTGATTCCACACTTGACATCATCATTCATCTATAATCATGAGGCATGGTACTTGGAAATTCCCTATGATATGATGTTTCTTATTTGATGTGGCTAGATTTCTACCTTGATTCCACCTCTGTAAAGCAAGTGAAATTAAGGGGGTGCATACATCTACCCTCAAATTGGATTCCTAGGAGTTAGATAAAAGGATTTTTGGACAATTAATGAATATGTGTTGCAAGATGTGGGTCCTAATGTTGTGGTTTTGTATAGAACTACACTAGGGGCTTTTTTCTCCTATCTTTTGAATGAGTATCCTTTTATGTAATAAATTTCATCATTTAGAGTCCTTTAGCTTACATATGCACGTAGAGTCATATGGGTGCTAAAGTGGGGGCTAAATGTACTGTAGAAAATTGGACCTTCTTGAGAAAAGAGGCAATTTCATGCATAATTAGACCCACTTTTGAGTCCCCTCACATTATTTATTCTTCAAAACAACATTTATAGGCCCCTAAGACCTTTTTTTTTTATCTAGAGGCTCGTTTCACCTGAGAAGTCACCTAAAAATCGACAAACAACACTTAATTCTTTCATACCCTAAAAACCCACCTTCAAAAATTTGTAGTGGGATCCATTTTCCACCTTTGGTGAATGAGTCCCCTCTGGTGGGACCCATTCACCAAAGGTGTCGAATGAGTCCCTTTTGAGGGAAAATTCAATTTTAAGAAGGAATTTAATTAATTCAACTTGAAGTTCTGGTAAATGTTGGCCTCTTAGGTCTAAATAATGGGAAAATTAGGTGTTTTTGCTTATAAATACTCATTTTAAGTCATTTTACACATCTTTTAGTCATTTCACAAAAGCAATTTCTAAGTCAAGTCTTCTACAACAAGTCTCATTAGTTAAAGTTGAAGTTTTAGGGCAACAAACTAGGGTATTTGTAGGTCTTGAAGCTCACTCGTTAGTTCAAGATTCAACATTGAAAAGGGTTGATTATGGATGCATATGGTGAATCATGGAGAAATCTAGGTTGAGGAGATGCAACTAGCCATCAAATCACACCTAAAGGCTTGATTTCAAAGTGATGCCATCTTCCATTTTAGCTCTATCTTCATATTAAGGTTTGAATTTTGTTTAATTTTCATTTGAATGTAATTTTATTTCCATTTTTGATGTGTTGTAAGGTTTCTAGGGTTGAGATCTTGCATTACATAAATCATACTTGCATTTCTTATTCTAGCACAATAGAATAGGGCTTTTGTCATACTTCATACTTTCCTAGTCTTTAACACATCTAAGGCTCAGGTTTTATGCAGATTTTTCTCCATTCAAGGTTTAATTACCCAACTAGGGGTTTGACCAAGGAGAACCCCCATTAGACAAACCATTTTAAGTTGTTTTGCAGGAATTTTCTGAGATCTCGAGTCAGCTTTCCATCAGAAATTGTTGTACAGGTGTCAAGGTGTAGAATAGAGATTTGAAGTTGCAAAAATTTGAAAGTGGACTGATTTTCCATGGATGGAAAATGAGTCCCTCCTAAGATGCAGTTTTGAGTTAGATGCAGATCATGGTTCCCGATTGATAGAAAACAACTTTTGTGCAGAAAAACCCAAAATTGGGACTAATTCACCCAGGGTGGCGAATGAGTCCCAGTCAACTCAAAATTAGACTTCATCAATTTTCAATATTGTTCTCCAGTCTTCTTCTATTTACTAGGTGCACAAATTTAGGAAAATAGTCTTTTTTTTGTTTAATTTGCATTCTTGTTCATTATTTTAAGCTTTTTGTAAGCAACACCATGTTTTCCAACATAGCATAAATCTTAGATTTTGCATACATAATCAATCATTTATATTACTTAATTGCATTTAGATCATTTCATTCAGACATAATAACATCCTACATCACATAATTTGAGTGAACCTAGCTAGCATTTTTGGCCTACCTCTCTACTTTTAGGTGTAAAATCCTAGAAGAGTTAGAGAGTCTTGTTGTTCCAAAAATCTACCATTCAAAAAGCAAGCAAGAAGAATCTTCAAAGTCAAATAAAAATCTACTACTAGACTATTGGAGTTGGTACATATTGATATTTTTAGTCAAAGAAGTCTTCAAGGTGATAGGTATTTCATGCTTTTAATTGATGATTATTCTACAATGACATGTTACTTTTCTGAAAGAAAAAATAGAAGCTCTAGATAGGTTTAAATCATTTGAATTTATGGTTGAGAATGAAATGGATATGAAAATAAAATGTTTGAGGTCTGAAAGAGGTGAAGAGTTCACCTCTAATGAATTTAACATCTTTTATGAGAATCATGGCATAAAGAGGGACTTGTCTTCTCCTAAGACTCCTAAAAAAAATGGAATAGTTAGGACTATTCAAGAAGCTACAAGAATAATGATGAAAGAGGAAAATATATTGGAAGTCTACTGGAGAGAAGCAATTCATACTATTTTTTATATACTTAATAGATTTCAAACAAGAGAAAACATCAGAAAGAATCCCTATGAGCTATGGTATGGAATGATTTCTATTATCAAGTATTTTAGAGTATTTGGAAGTAAATGTTATATCGAAAGAGATGAAGATAACTTAGGAATTTTTGATGAAAGGTATGATGAAGATATATTCCTTGGATATTCTACTACAAGTAAATCCTACTAGTGCTACAACAAAAGATTTAGAAAAATTGTTGAGAGTGCAAGTCTCAAGGGTGATGAAGAACTACAAACAATTTAGTAGTGATAGATGGATATGAATCAAATGAATATTCTTGTAGAGAAGAAGAAAAAGTTGAAGAAAGAGGAAGAATCTCTAGAAAGAACTCCTAAAACTCCTAAGTATGTGTAAAAAAATCATTATAAAAATTAGACCATTGGAGATAAGAACACACATGTACTAACAAGAAGGAAAGCTATTGAATAACAGGTAGAACTATGTTTACTTTCTAAAGTTAAACCTAAAATAGTGATTTAGGCATGCAATGATGAATATTGGATCAAAACAATAGAAGAAGAGCTATTGCAAATTGAGAAGAATTAGACCTGGGAACTTGACCCAAGACCAACAAAACAAAAATGTTATTGGAACTAAGTGGGTATACAAAAACAAATTAAATGAAATTGGAGTAGTAAGGAACAAGGAAAGTCTTGTGTGTGAAGGCTACTCACAAGTTGAAGGAATAGATTTTAAAGAGACATTTAATCCAGTGGCAAGAATGGAAGATATCGAGATGTTTATGGCCTTTGCAGTATATAAGGATTTCAAAGTCTATCAAATGGATGTAAAGTCCACTTTCTTGAATGGATAATTGGAAGAAGAAGTATACATAAAACAATTAGAAGTATTTTAGTTTTCACACAAACCGGATTTGGTTTGCAAATTGAAGAAAGCATTATATGGATTGAAGTAAGCTCCTAGAGCTTGGTATGCAAGTTTGGATAAGTATTTGATATATCAAGGATTCAATAAAGGTACTATTGACATCAATCTTTACTTTAAGGTTGAAAAAGATCAAATCTTAATTGTGGTTGTATATTTTGATGGCATAATATTTGGAGGAAATGAAGATATGTGCAAGAATTTTTTAGAGGAAATGCAGAAGCAGTTTGAAATGTCTATGTTTGGGGAGATGAATTTCTTCCTTGGGCTACAAATCAATCAAACTATAGTTTTAGAAAAATGTTTCACTTTACATTTTCACACTTTGTTTGGTCCCTCCTAATTAAATTGGACTTAATTAGGACTTATTAAGCCCTATTTAACATCTAAAATCCTAATAAATTACATTTTTCGAAGGGAAAACCTGACAATAACTAATACCAACACATAAAAAATTACCTTGAGCAATGTGTTTTCAAAGAATACAGACTTGGTACACTTATTTACTGATGGGTGAATGGGTCCTCCCTAGGCCTTTGAACCTAAATTTAAAATATGTTTTTGGTGGTATTTTAAGGTCCCCAAATCCATATTTTAATGTTAGCTTGTAATGTTTGAATTTCAAGAAATTAGGGATAGATATTTATAAATACAAGGTTATTTTCTAAGTTTCACCTAGCATTTTTTTAAGTGAACCCTAGAGCATTCTTAGAGAAAATTTGATGATCAAGAGCAATGAAGAGAAAAATTATTAGGGATTTATTGCAACAATCAAGATACAATCATCATGTCAAAGTCTTCTTGCATCATGCATGTTTTTGGAGCTAACATTGTGATGTAGGTTTCAAGATCAATTTGAAGTATTCAAGCATCAACTCAAACCATCAGGATCCACATCTATTGAAGCCATTTCATGAAAGTTATAGACCTTTTAAGATCTCCATTCAAAGGTTTATGCAAGGGTTTGTTGAGTGGTAATATAGCATTGTTCATTCATCATTCCTTTCATGCTTTATTTGATTCATTTTAAGGTTTAATTACCCAAATGGGGTTTGACCAAGGAAAACCTCCATTCACAAAAAAACAAACAATTTTTCAATCTTGTGTTTGTGTTGCAAATCTTAGCTTGAAGAAGAATTGAAGATATTTTGAAGAGAAATATTGAAAAAGTTTTCAAAGTTGTCAATGTTAGTGTAATTAATATTTAATTACACTTGCATAACTTTACTTAGGTAATATTTTATTCCTAGGTTAATTATTATCATCCTTATCTTGTTGAGCTATCTTGTTGCTCAAGATAAGATTAGGTTTATGCATCTTTTCTTTTATAAAGAAAATCATCTCATGTAATTATGAATTCCTGAATAATTAATATTTGCACATATTTTGCAAAGCTCTTGATTTTTCTGATTTCTCTTCTGTGGAAGTATTTTCTGGTTTGAATTTTAGATCTTGGTTTCTAAAATGGTATTAGAGCCTTGATTTGCAACCCCTTCTCAGATTTTTTGAGAAAATCATTGTAGAGTTCGTTCGGGATTCCTCGAGGGTATCATGCCTTGAGTTCATTTATGAGGCATTTTGGATCAGATTGGGCTTCACCATTGGATTTAGAGTGCTAGAAAAAGTTAGGATTGGCTTTTGTTTTGCAGATTTTGGTCATCGTTTTCCAGATCCATGAGGGTTTCAAGCTGGGAGATTTTTTGCAAGCTCAAGAGGTAGCTGATTTTTTAGAGTAGTTTGAGCACAAACGGAGGTCACTATTGTGTTTGCAGTGGCCAAAAACCCTAAGAACGCCCTTTGTTTCATTGATTTTGGTGCAGTTGATTCAGAAGGAAAAAAAATTGCTTGGAGGGCCATACGACCTCCCCAACATGTAGTTTGAGGAAAAAATTCAAAAAAAAGAAAAAAATGATTTTTTTTGAAAAATATGTGCCACCCGCATAGATTGATTACACCACCTAGTGGCCACCAAGTGGCCACTGGTCCACCACCATCACTGGTGGCTCCCCTTAGCAGCCCCCGTCGGGCCGTCGGGCCCCTTTTGCAAGCCCGAGGTCCTATGGAGGACCAAGGGCCCACACCCAGCCCTCGATGGCCTCCCAATGCAAGCATCAGTCTTATGGGCGACCAGGGGCTCTGCCCGATCCCCCAGCCACTAGCCCCCTGGTCCTACATGCCACCAGGGGCTTTTTTTTTTAGCCCTTGGGGGCCCTACAATCCTTATTGGGCCTTCTGGAGTAGTTTTCACTAAATCTAGTGTATTTTTTGCATACGATGTCTATTGTTTGTAAACGAGATATCATTGGAAAGCTGATTCTGATGCCAATCTAGTGGTGATAGTTTTTTTACCACATTTTTCTCTAGATTTATTTTACAGATCCTTGAACTCAGATGTTGTTGTTTTCACTCCAGAGGGCATATCTTTTAACTCGATGATCCTTTTTTCGCCATTCTTGCGCTGTTGGAAAGATGGTTCGGTCCTCTACACAGATCTGAGGTATATTTTTATTTTTTATTTATGCATGTTTGTATTCTATCCTTTTACAATCGTTGGGTTATTGTAATAAATGAACTGAGATAAAGTTCCATCAAGGGGGTTTCTTGCATAATAATCTGATTAGAGTGTGTATGCACTTTGATCTCCATATTCATCTTATTTTGATGGAAAATCACATGGGTTATCTAGTTTCTTAGTTTATTTTGGCCACATCTTGTCATAGCTTGACACATATCAGATTCACATTGGTTCACACTTTAGATTGAGAGCTTATGGTTATTGATCCGCATTGGTTCAGATCCTTCTCAGTTTGAGGGCCATGTTTTTATGGTTAATGTTCTAGAGTCCTTATGGTAGTTGTTCCCATGGAAGATTTTTAGTCTCAATTTGGCATTAGCATTGAGATACACAGTTTCTAGATTTTGTCATTATCTCATCTACTATTGCTTTACAGATTTCAGGGTTGTTCTAGTTTGTGAGTTTTCTAGTGTTCTGTGGCATCAGGTCTGCTGTCCCATTATTATGATTCCATTTTTGGTTTCTTGTAGATAGAAGTATCTTTCCTTGCTTGTTAGATTATGGTTCTAGTGTTACTCCATAGTGTTCTTCTAGTGCTTCTTTGCAGCAGTCATCTCATTATAGGGGGGTTTTGTCCCACTGGGTTTTCCTTTTGTACCTCATTATTGCATTTGTACATGGGTACCTGATCAGGCCTTGTTGTCAGAATCCATTCATGTTTTCTTGCATTCATCCTAGCATTTAGGTGCATGATTTTTTAGTCTCCCTAAGTTGCACTTATGGGGGGGTGTTAGTGTAATTAATATTTAATTATGCTTGCATAACTTAGGTAATATTTTATTCCTAGGTTAATTATTCTCATCCTTATCTTCTTGAGCTATCTTTTTGCTCAAGATAAGATTAGGGTTATGCATCTTTTCTTTTATAAATCAAATCATCTCATGTAATTATGAATTCCTAAATAATTAATATCTACACATCTTTTGCAAAGCTCTTGCTTTTTCTAATTTTCTCTTATGTGGAAGGCTTTTCTGGTTTGCATTTTAGATCTTGGTTTCTAACAGTCAAAGTTGTTGTCAAATCATGGAATCTCACCTATAGATTTGATTTTTGACATTTCAACACTAAAACTTAGACAAATCAGAAGCTACATATCAACATCAAAGGCTCCTGAAATTTGATTGAAATCCCCCAGCAAAGACCCATTTTCCCATAGGAGAATGAGTCCTAGCTTGCCTCTTGAAAATGAATTTTGGTGACTGGTACACATGCCTCTTCCCTTCTCAGATCTCTACAATTTTTTCTATTTTTGTTAGTATTATGCTTTAAATTGATGTTGCAAGTTTGAATTGGAATAATTAGGTTATTTTCTATTTTTATTTTTTCTCCCAAATGTGTTGTTCAACCTTGTATCCCCATCCTCATGCATAAGGAAATTTCAAGATTCTCAGATTGGCTTGACTCACCTAAGGGTTTTTATTCAATTCTTTATGGGGATCTCATTTCCTAATGAAAATAGGAAGATAGGTTCTCATTTTCCCTCCATTCCATATTGGTGAACCCCTCTTTCCCCCCAAACCTATTTTTATATGTTTCATTTTGGTGAACCTGACTTTTGAGCATCATAAATTTCTAATTTTGGAGTCCATTTCAGCCATAGATATAGGAGTTGCATTAATTTTCATTGTATTTCATTGATTTTCATCTCATTCAGGGTTTTAGGTTTGCATTTTTGCATTCTTTAAAATCTGCAAAATTCAAAATCTCGGCGATTTTCCATATTATTTACATAACATTGCATGATAAATCATTTACATCAAAAAATTAAATCAAAATTGCATCTCAAATTAGGTCTTTTTGCTTTTCATTTAACATCATTTTGTATTTGCATTTAGATCTGATTTTTGAGAAATGTGAAAGTGTAACCACCTATTTGCAACCAGAATATGAAAGCATAAAAAATCAACTTAGAAATCTATAACTTGATTTTCAAAAACTTTGAAGCAAGATCCATTCACCCATGGGCGAATGAGTCTACATTTATGAGCACCAAAAAAACTATTTTTGCATTTTGTATTCCTGCATTTAGTTTGTTGTTTCAATTTCCAAAATTTATATTTTCTGAAATTGTTTACATTGAGGTTAATTTATCAAATTCTGTGCATTGTTTGAATTCAAAATTAGACTTAAATGACATCATTTTAAGATTTTTGGATAGTATAATCAATAAATTACCTTGGTTCAAATTAGAAAAAATTTAATCTCTTTGAATTTCAATTCATTCTTACATAATGGACATGTGTATTGGTAATACATGGAATTCCTTAATGTCTTGAGTTGATGTCTCAAGTTGTGTGTTTGGTAATGATCCTAATGCAATAGAACATAATCATGCTCAATCAATCCATAATGAATGTCCTTGTGAAGTTGACATTTTAGGTGAAGATGATGAAAGAATGCATAATTTCATTTGTAATTTCCTTGAAAACCTTGAGAAAAATTTATCTCATTACCCCTCCTTACCTCAACCAACACCTCCTATTATTCCACTACTAAAGATTTTTGGTCTTTTACATCTTGAAATTGAATAAAAAACCAAGCATAAACCTCCAATCATGAGAGAACCTAGTCTCTCTAACCAAGTGCATACTCATCTATCCTACACTAATAAATTCACCAGCACACGCATCAACCTAGAAGAGAATTATGTCCAAGGATTTAAGATCCTAACCCTGTAGGGATGTGACAAAAAAAATGAACATGAGATTCATAAGTTGTTAGAACAAATCCTAATTGAAGATAATAAATAACTAGGATATCAAGATCATCCTCCCTCCACATCTTCTAACAAAACAAGTGTCCTCCTTCATAATGAACAAATCCCTCACAAGGATGATAGGATCATCTTAGGTCCTCCTCCTCAAAGTTTACCTCATCAAGTTATCCAAACGAGTATGCAATCCAAGCCTTATAAACTCAAGTAGTTGCAATTTCCTTGTCCTATGTTCGAAAATGAAAAAGATTTACACATACTTCTTCATCAAGTTCTCATAACATTTCCACCTATTAAAGAACATACAAAGAAAAAGGAAAAGGAAAAAGTAAAAACATGTCTCATTGTAAATACCATAGAACTCTTGGACATAGTACTGATGGGTGTCATGCCTTAAAGAGGATATTGAGTGGATTTATTCCTCCTAAAACTCTTATGACTTCATAATTGGATAACAATTACATGAACTTTTTTGCTTTGCATGTGATAGTTATAGATCATAGCATACTCACTATTGCATTTTTTACATTTATTGTAAATCATTTATATATTGCATGGAGATCATTCTCATCACTCACCTTGAATCATCCTCATCCTGCACTTAGTGTGGACAAGGAGTTAGATAGGCTTGTCCTATTATGGTGCTTATTGTTTTCCCTTTGGCTAGTTATCTACCTTCCACATACACTAAACAAGATTGGGATGCAGATGAACTACTATAGGTTGACTCGCATGTGCCTTACTAGTATTTTATTTGTCTTCTTTTTATGCAATTTTTTTGTGATTTCATGTGTGTAATGTTATCTCCCATATTGTTTTTTTTGACATGTCTTTATGTTCATTCCTCTATTTGTAACTATATTATTCTATGTCATAAAACTTTATCTTTTCTTTTGTATTTTGTTTTCCTTTAGGGGATGATGCAAGGCATCGAGACATTTAGGTCTCTTCCACATTGACCCAAAGTCTCTTTTTTTTTTCTCTCTATGTGTCATTCTTCCATTTCTATGAGTATTTGGGGAACGATGACATATATCACTATAGCAAAGACATATGTTGACCCTAAATTTATGGATCCCTTATGTGTTTGGGATTTCATTTAGAGGTAACCCCTTTTTATGATGTATCTTCATTTGGAGACATATGCTTGACATATGGTTTTCCACATAAGCTCTCATTCCTTCTTTATTGTTAGCATTTATCATTTTCTACTTTAAAGTAATTGCTCACAACATGGTCTCATCAATTTATTTAAAGTGTGGACATACATTGGTATTATCATTTTGAATTTTTTTGATATATCTTATGTTTCTTAGTGTAGTCTTCTTACTTCATGCGATGTGTCCTCTTTTTGGTGGTGTCTTTGGGTTTGATGTCCTTCAAGAGTGTGACCTTTCTTGGCATATAAAATTCCTCTTAGTGGTAATGCTATGTGTTACATTCTGTAAGTTGTGAATATTTTATCTTCAAATTATCCTCTCTTGGAGACATTAGGAATGATGTTCCCTAAGGAGATACATTTCATGAACTAAGAAAAAACCCTCTGAACATATATTATCCTATTTACATTTTTTTCACAAGTGTTTGGAATAACACAACTTGCTAACCTTATGAAGCTTAAAGTTCATATTTTTGTGGCACCTTATCAAATTTATCAGAGGTATAAATTTTGTATGATTAGTACAATGAGAGCCTATAGACTTGGCATGAATTTCTCATTGTACGGTGAGAGCCTATAGACCTCACATGACTTTCTCACTTAGCCACTTTCTGGGGGCTCACCTAGTGGACATGTTTCACTAGCCCTTGTGAGCACATTTGTTTGCATACTGAACAATGGATTTCACTTGTGGACATTTATTTTTGACAAATAGTTGAGGATTGATCCACATCAAGTTGGAAAAATAGTTGAGGCTTGATCCACCCCTTTTTTCTTTTTCTTTTTCTTTCTTAAGTCTTTGAAATTGTATGATTGAGTCTATTTTCATTGTTGTTGCATATATACGTTTAACATAGGCATGTGCCTCCTTGTTCCTTTGTTGGGTTTGGCATGAGATCTTAGATCTTGGGGACTTGATCAACCTACTTGAACCTTGCCATCTTATCTTTCCAAAATTGTATGATTAGACCTCTCTTGATTGAATAATTTAGTGTGAGTTTCATGCAAGGTCATCCTCTCACTAAAGTGGGGGCTAAATGTAGTGTAGAAAAATGTATCCCTTTACATTTTCACACTTTGTTTGGGGCCTCCTAATTAAATTGGACTTAATTAGGCCTTAATAAGCCCTATTTTACATCTACAAGCCTAATAATTTACATTTTTAGAAGGGGAAACTATACAATAGTTAATTCCAACACATAACACTTTACCTTGAGCAATGTGTGTTCCAAGAATAGGGACTGGAGACACATTCACCCACGAGAGAATGGGTCCTCACTAGGCCTTTGAAGATAAATTTAAAATATTTTCTGGTGGTATTTTAAGGTCCCCAAATCCATATTTTAATGTCAACTTGTAATGCTTGAATTTCAAGAAATTAAGGATACATACCTATTAATACAAGGTTATTTTCTAAGTTTCACCTAGCAATTTTCATTAAAAAATCCTAGAGCATTCCTAGAGAAAATTAGATAAGCAAGAGCACTCAAAAGAAAAATTATTAGAAATTTATTGAAGTAATCAAGATCCAATCATCATGTCAAATTCTTCATGCATAATGCATGTTTTTGGATGTAACATCAAGTTCAACATCAAGCAGTCAAGCATCAACTAGAGCCATCTAGATCCACATTTATTGAAGTCATTTCATTCAAGTTCCATACCTTCCAAGATCTCCATTCAAAGGTTTATCCAAGGGTTTTTTGAGTGTAACATAGCATTGTTCATTCATCATTCATTTCATTTCAAGGTTTAATTACCCAAATGGAGTTTGACCAAGAAAAAACCCCATTCATCAAAAAACAAAAAAAAAATTCTTGTGTTTTTGTTGCAGATCTTAGGTTGAAGAAGAATTAAAGATCTTTTGAAGAGAGATTGGAAAAGTTGTGAAAGTTGTTAAATCACATAATCTCACCTACATATCTGATTTTTGACATTTTGACATTGAAATGTAGACAAATTAGAAGCTATAGATCAACATCACAGGCTCCTGAAAGTTGATTAAAATCCTTGATAAAAGAACCATTTACCCATGGGCGAATGAGTCCCATCTTTCCTCCTAAAAGTGACTTTTGGTGACTAGTACACATGCCTCTACCCTTCTCATATCTCTCAAAATTTTTATGTTTCTATTAGTATTATGCTTTAAATTTATGTTGTAATTTTGAATTGGCATAAATACGTTCATTTGGTTTTTTTTCTCCTAAAAGTGTTATTCAACGTTGTACCCCCATCCTTAAGAATAAGTAAATTTGAAGATTCTCACATTGGGTTGATTCACCTTAGGGTTGTTAGTCAATTCTTTGTGGGGATCTCATTTCCTCATAAAAAATAAGAAGATAGGTCCTCATTTTCTCTCCATTCCATATTGGTGAACCTCTCTCTCCCCCCCCCAAACCTATTTTTCTATGTTTCACAAAAAAATAACTTTAGATATTTTCATTTCATAATTTCAAAGTACGTGAATGAAATGTTGAATAAATTTAGAATGGAAAATTCTAAACTAGTTTGTAATCCTATGGTTACTGGTTGCTAGGTGAGAAAGAAAGATGAATCTCCTAAGGTTGATAAAAAAAGCATAGATCAATGATTGGCAGATTGTTATATCTTACTTCTACTAGATTGGATATCATGCATGCAGTTTTTCTTGTGGCTAGATTTCAAGAAGATCCTAGAGAGTCACATGTTGTAGCATTGCAGAAGATATTTAGATACTTGAAGGGAACTCTAAATCATGGTTTGTGGTATCCAAAGGATACTGATTTTAATCTAAGTGCTCAAACATATGCAGATTGGGTTGGTTTTGTGGATGACAAGAAAATTACAAGTGGCGGTGCATTCTTTCTTGGATATAGATTAGTGTCATGGATAAGTAAGAAACAAGACTTAATATCTTTATCTACTGTAGAGGCATAGTACATTGCAGCAACATCTTGTTGCACAAAATTTTTGTGGATGAGACAAATATTGAAGGATATTAGAGTAGTTTATGATGAACCAATTTATATATTTTGTGATAATACAAGTGCTAACAATATTTCAAAGAATTTGGTAATACATTCAAAGATAAAATATATCTTAGTTGAATTTACTCAATGTAGTTCTCAACAAGATAGGTCAAGACCCAAATAAAAATTAACACAACTTCAAATACTAGAATAGACCCCCAAGAAAATTAACACAAGCAAGAGAGCAAGCCCTATCATCCAAACATCCATAAATTTCTCAAAAAAACCAATTCAAAACAATATACATCACCAAAGAGATCAACCATTTATGTGTGGACCACAAAGGGACATTCCATGAACATCCAACAACATTTCCATATACTTCTTTCACATTATGATGCCATAAACAACCACCGAAAACCAACAAAAATAGAATACTTCATCCTAGAAGCATAGAATACACAACCATGAGATGGAACATTAACATACCAACTTGTAGTAAAAACCATCACATTAAATATGAACTGAGACAATGTACAAAAATGGAGAGCACATTCACCAAACCACGGGAGAAGACACATCAATACTAACAAATGAAAAGTATTTTTTGGACCAATCATGACAATCAACAAAACCTATGAACCCTTTGTAATTACTAGAAACCTCCTCAACAAATTAGGTGACCTAAAAAGATAGGAGTGCAACATCCACAAAGAATAAAAATTGAGAACCAAATTGCAAGACCATATTTTCAATGGTAGAGGAATGCAAAATATTCTCCCAAATAGTCTTTAGAGCATCTTATTGTAGCAAAAAATTTCATCAACATGTGGAGACTAGAGCATCCTAGTAGCAACACATACTTCCTCAAGAACAACAAGAGAGATCATACAACATACTAGAGACCATCAACAACATCTCTCAAACTTTAGCATTACTTCTAATCCTCATCTTAATGATTCTAATCCTCATATTAATATGTCATCATGATATCATCTCTACTGACAACAACCATACTCAATACAACTTTGACTGTCATCAAACAAGGCATAGCATCTAACCATAAACATTAATGACATGACTATTAGCACAATATCATACATCCATGACAACCCAAACTGTGTGTATGTCAAAGACAAGTAATGCTAAATATATGTGAAAAAATCTCCCAAACCAAGTGTTGACATCAATGAAAAAAAAATACCAAACATATGTGCAACAAAAGATATATACCAAGTTGAATATGTGGTGGGCCACTTATCAAAGGAGGATCATCATAGTTTCTCACATATAGATTATGATGGAACTCTAAAAATTTCAAATGTTGATTGCTACAATTAACATTTTAAATCAACATCAAAGGCCCTCAGGCATTCATCACAACTTCAAACTCATTACTTTCTATGGAAAAAATCTTGTGAGGACAATCATTTCAAGATGGTCAACTATGAGACATTATCTCTACTCAACAAAAGTGATAGGGCAGTCCAACATAGAAGATAGTCATAAGGAATGTTTTAAATTCATTCCCGTGTTGAGGAAAACAATATGGTTTTGGAATCAAAGGAAGATGCAAAAACAAAAAATAGATGAACATAGTGTCCTTGACAACATAGAGAAGCCATATCAAAAAGGGGCAATGTTTTTTGTGGCCATGGAAAGTCAAAATGAGTTCTAAGTTTCAAAAGGGCTAAGTAAATAATGACTGCAATGGAAAGAATATTAAAAATGATAAAATAAGTAGCCATCCTTCAAGTCTTCATTTTTAACTCATAAATCAATTATGGTGGTAGGAAAAACAATGGATCAAGATAACCACTTCAAGCATATGTAAGCAGTATGTGAAAAAGGTCACAATTTTATTTAGATGAAAATGAGGGTGATGTCAATTCATAAATGATAATCTTTGTGAATTTTCCATACCATATGTAAGGGTTCATGTTATGATCTTCTATATAACATTATATCAAATTGACAGTCATCACACTTATCATATGAAGACTGTTACATTCTTCAAAAGGAGTTACTATCCAACTAATAATTTGACAATGTGATCAAGTGTCAATACAAAATGGTGTATACGTAGCAGTTTTTCACTTGAGTTACCATGGGACAAAGTCGCAACACTATCTAATCTAGCTAATTTGTTTGAACAACTACATGATATTAAAAAAGATACAAGCTAGTACTACTCATATTTCCTAATTGTGTGGATGCATAAAATCTACTTGCAACCATGGCTTAGTTTTGGAAATGAGATCCAACTAAGCCTCAAATTTATTGGGAATGCACTTAAGGTAGATGAACACTCATAAAAAGTTTTATGAATGTTTGGAAATGTGGAATTGAAAACGTATGAGTGGCTCAAAATAGAGGAAACAAATTAAGGTTGTACAAAGTGAATCATAAGCGAAGAATTCTTATGTTGACATTTCACATGGAAATTAGGATTAGTTTGCAGCTTTTTTGCAATAAGAAGAGTGTTTCCCTTCAGCTATAGTAAAAATATTTCAAATTCAGAGATAAAATAGAGGAGTGATGTTTTCACGAAGTAGGGGCAAACTATTTTTCTGTTGCTAAGTGATTGCAAGCAGAATACAAAGGTGGGAAATAAAGCAAAAGGTAGAATGGGCATTTAACGGTGGAGATGAAATTGGTTGATCTGAAGACTCACATCATGCCAGATTTTTGGAAGGATTTCCATTTTAGGGTTTCTTTATTTTCCTTAAGAGTTATTTTTCTATTTATTTTGAAGGGTGTTGCTCATTCTTTGTTCTCAAAGAAATACCATTTTATAACAGGGTCTCAAATGTATAGTGTTGGTATTAGGTTTCTGGATTAATTTCAGTCATGTAATGGAGAAATAAATCATGGAATTGTCATATTTGTATGTAAATGATAAGATAATTTGAACTAGTTGTCTCTATAGAAACGTAAATTATCCTGATTAATAATGCATGCATGATTCTGACTTAGTAACACCAGTTCTTCTTTAATCATTCTCTTTGCTAAGTATTTAATTAAATAATCCTTATTTGATTAAATTCATCAAATTCCTCTTTTAATTGAATAAACTAATCTTTATCATCGTATTCCTCTCTTTAATTAAATAAATTGATCAATTTTATTTAATTAATCTCCTAAAGTTCCTTCATTTAATTGAATAAATACAATTATTTAATTAAATCTCTAATGTTCTTTATCTTCTCATTTAATTTAAATAAATCCAAATATTTAAGTTGAATGTCACAATCAACTAACCTCCATTAAAATTAATCAAGTCATGATTAATGCTAATCCTAATCCTCCAATTCTCTATATTTTGCCACTTGCTTAATAAATCATTTCTTTTGATTTATTAAATCCTCTATTTTTCCTCAACATGGCATCAGAAGGAAATATTTCTCCAAATTTGAAAATCCCTCCAAACAGGATTTGTCCTTCCAACAAAGCATTTAACTCCTCTCACATGTCCTCATGCATTGAGCCAAGTGGCATTCAATTCATTCCTTTCTCCCTCCAACAAGTCATTTCATGATTTTCAAATTCCACCTAATATCATTTATTGTGCACATTCATCAAAATGTGCTCAAGCTTCCTCCATTCACATATTGACAAGTGGCACTTGGCCATTGGATGTTGAATGATCCCACATTGCTTCATTTTTCTCATTCCTCCATCTTATCTTTCTATAAATAGAAGGCTTTCCTTTGTATTTTGGATCCACAACATAGAGAAAAGTTACTATCTTCATATTTAGATCAATTTCATCCATTTCCATAGCATTTTCCATTATCATAGCGAGGTTATTGCAGATTTTATCAAGGAATCACATTGTTCTTCATCACCAAGTGGATAAATCTTCATCAAGATCATCAAGCTTGCAAAAGAGTTGGTAAAGGGTCAATTTCCACATCAAATTGGCACCAATTCCCCCATGGGATTGAGAGTTTGTATGTTTAAATAGGATTTCATTACTTTTCTTGTTTTGTTATTTATTTTCCTTCCTATTTTGAGCATTGTAGATGAATTTCATGGGGAAGCTTAGTTCTAACTTGCATATGAGTCTAATATTGTGTTTTTTTGATATGTTTGTGCAGGTCTAGGATCTGGGTTCACAGTCTCCAAAGTATGTATTGCATAGATTATGAATATAAGAAATCAAATATTCCTAGTATTTGGCTTCTTGGTTTTCCTTGAATGCTTGTTTGATATTACCTTCATTGAAAGAATGAATTAAATTGTATTAGAAAAAATAGAGGCTTATGCAATTGTGCACTAGGATTATTAAGCATGGCTAGTTGATTTTTTGGTATCAATGGTGTAATGCATCATTTTATAGACATAGTTATGACAGAGTGAATGATGTGATGAGTTTTAAATTTCATGGTTTAGGTGACTCCACCCCAGAATATGGTATTGGTCTCTTGACATTATAGTTTCCTGAGATTGTTTTGTGAGTAGCTACAATTTTCAAATCAAATTTACTTATCTATCTTGTTGTGGGCATGTGTGGAGTTTAATACTCTACATCTCTCATGTTTAAATTAGGTATTTCCATGAAGGTCAGCCAAACCTTTAGGGTATTGTGTATGTTAAAAATTTAAAGGAGAATGTTCTATTTACAATGTTCTGGATACTTTGGCACAAAAGTATCTGTAACCATACTATTGGGATCACCCTCTCAGGTTTCACAGAGCCCAAAGTGCAGGGGAGAAAGGGTCTTAATTAAATCTCTCATTCATTGGCCAAATATCTCCTTGAATTTGGCCATTAGGCCTGGTATCCCTTTAGGATTCAAGTGGATTGCATATTTGGGGAACCAATAGATTGGTGACTTCATAGAAAATTAGGATTCAAGAAGAACATTGAGTACAACAAAGAAACATCAACTTCAAGTGACCTAAGTCAAATCGCACCTGATATCAATCATGTTGGACCTAGAAACCCACTACTTGATCTTTCTCTTATAACACAAGATCCTCAAGAGGAAGGGAAAGTGGAAGACATCACCAACTCAGGGATGACCCAAGATGAGATCACTGAAATGCTTCAAAACCTTGACAACCACAGACTTGTCAAGACTAGGATAAAACTAAGCCCATGCCAATACATGCTTGAATTGATAAAAGGAGTTAAACTTCCTTCTAATTTCGATGTAAGCACTATTGTGGAGAATCCTTTCATGCCACTTGTACTATTTACCTCACCCACTTAGAGCATCATTCAACCCATTCTGCATTCCACATCATGCATTCCCACCACACAACCCATTGTCAACAAAGGGAGTGCATTACTCCATTCCCTTCAACATCTCGTTGTCAATAATCAAAATTTGGATGCCAATACCATCATGGGTACATTAGGTACCATGCCTCAAAATCCCCTTCACCAATATGTCTCACTCACATTCTGTGACTCCAACAACACATCTTTCCATGCCACACCAACATATGCTCTTGACCCACAAATATTTCTCCCATTGGTACAAGCAAGCTTACTTGAACAAGGTGGGCTCTTCAAGGCCTCATCATCACTCATTCTAGGAAGTATTCCACCAATTCTAGCTCCAATACCACTACCACCTCCACCACCATTTCCTCCACTACCAACATCAATATGTATTCCTAGTTTAGGACTCCCCCCTTTACCTAACACAAGTCAATCAATCCAAGGAAATCCATCAAACACCAATCAAATCATCACATATAATCCTTTGAATATACCACCTATATCACAACAACAAGTGGTATCCATCCAAGCAACAACATCAATCCCAACACCCCAAAACACAATCTCTTAAGGATCCAACACCTCTATGACACCAACCACCACAATCGCTCACAACACATCTCAACCACTCACCACCACATCTAACATCCCAAATCCACCACCTCTACCACCAAATAAAAATGCGACAAGCCAATACAACATAGCACTACAAACTCACCAAGTCTACCAAAGGGAACTCTAGTAATACGAAGCTGCACAACAAACACAAACCGCTCAACAAGCAATGCAAACTGCTCAGGCTGCTTAAGCCACTCAAGCCACTTAGGATACTCAAGTAGTGCAAGCCACACAACAAGCAACACAATCTGCCCAGGTGCAAGCCCAAGCATTGTTACAACAACAACAAGCCCCAACAAGATACTCAAGCTGCCCAAGATACCCAACAACCGCAGGCACAGGCGTGAGCATAGTACCTCGCATAGCAACAAGCAGCCCAACAACAAGAATACCAGCAAGCGCTGAAGCAATACCAAGAGCAACAAGAAGTAGCCCAACTAGCATCCCAACAACAAGTTTTTTTGGCACAACAACAATAACAAGCTGAACAATAGGAATTATTGGCACAACAACAACAAGACTAACAAAAAGTGTTTTTGGTACAACATTAATTACAAGCATATTTGGCGCAACAAAAAATGCAAACACCGTCCAACAACACACCAACCAATCTACCCATCCCTCCAATGATTGAACTACCGAAAAACACCTTTATCCCACCCCCTAATCCTCAAGATGATGTATTTGGACAAATCAAATTTCTTTCACAACAAGTGGTCAATCCTCAATCAGGGAAAACCACAAAGCCACCAAAGAACTTGTTCCCCTATCCGTTCGATAGGAGCATTGTCATGAAACCATTCACAAAAGGATTTGAGATCACAAAATTTGATAAATATCATGGAACAAGAAACCCTAAAGATCACATCAGGGAGTTCCAAGTACATTGCATGGAGGTTGCATACAAAAAAACTTATCTGATGTGCCTATTCCCTTGGAGCTTGGTAGGTAATGCTATTGATTGGTTCTCTCATCTCTTAGGAATCAAAAAATTCCAAGAAATTGTGTATGCATTTGTGCAAAACTATTCCTTCAACATAGTTATGGATGTGAGCCTAGAAGAACTATCAACTATAAAATAATCCAAGGGAGAAATGTTTGCTTCATTTTTACAATGTTGGTGATCAAAAGACAACAAAAGTAAATGGGCCATGCTGGAGGAACAACAAGTGTGCACCATAATCATAAATCTTGATGGACTCTTGTCCTTCCATCTCAAGATGCAGTGCATCACAACCTATGATTAGTTGATCCCCAAGGTGCTCAATATCGAATGAGCCCTTATCTCACAATGGGGAACACCTTATCAAGAAATCCACCCATCTACTAGCTATAATGACAAACCTTGCACATGAGCAAAAAAAAAAAATTGTTACCAACAATGTTGTTGTCAATGCCAAAGTTGTCATCAATGCCCCTCAACAAAACACATAGGCACCTAAACAACCACAATCCAACAATCAAAACAATCAACAAGCCAACACTATCACACAACAATTGAACAACCAAATAGTCAACAACCTAGACCATTAAGGAAGACCGCCTTAACAAAATAAAAATTCTCCCAAATGGAAGTACACACCCCTTGGGGAATCAACTGAATCTATCATGAAGAGACTGGTGGAGGAAAAACTCATTACAATTCCCACCTATGATAACTATCAAGAGCCCTTGGTAAAACTATCATGGTACAATGAAAATCACCTTTGTGATTTCCACAAAATCAAGGGACACACAACTGCTAGCTGCATGAGGTTGAAAAACTTGATCCAAGACCTCATTGATGACAAAATCATAAATGTGGAACAACCTGTTGGGAATCAAAATATCAAGATTTACACGAATTTGATGCCCAACCACAATAACATAAATAATAACAATGATAAAGGAAAGGGTACCTTAAAAAGTGTGAACCACGTGTATGACCATGTTGTCACATCTCTAGATGAAATGGTTACCATCATCACCATCAAAGGATCCCAAGCCGATTGCGGAGTCACCACAAGGGGTAGAAAGGTTACCATCATAGGATCATCTCAACCTCCTAGAGCATCCACTTCCAACCCAAGATCCATTCCTAGTGGCTATAATGTCCTTGATTAGTTAAAGAAAACCTCAGCTTAGATCTCTATCATGGAGTTGCTAAAAATATCACTAGCTCACAAGAAGATCCTTGATGAAGCCTTGGCCTCATCTTTCATCCCCACTAATCTTGATGTGGATCAGTTTCAAGATATGGTCACACACCTCACTACACCTCACCTTTTGACATTTTCAGAATAGGATCTTCTAACACAACCATCTCATAATCATGTGCTTCATCTTGAGGATTTTTTTCATAAGAACAAGGTCAAGAGGGTCCTAGTAGATGGGGGTGTAGGGTTGAACATATGCACCCTTAAATTAATAAAAATCTTGGGCTTCTCTGAAGATTTTGTTAAAAAAGGAAAAGGAATAACCATCAGATCCTATGATGATCAAGAAAGAGTGTCTCAAGGCACTATCCAACTCCCTATTCAAGTAGGTCTAGCCATCATGGAAACAACTTGTTAAGTTCTCGACTTGGAATTACCTTATAATATCCTCTTGGGGCATCCCTGGATTCATGGGATGCAAGTTGTAGCTTCCACCTTCCATTAGTGTGTAAAGTTTCCATACCAAGGGCAAGAGGTCACGTCCATGGGGATCCTGAACCTTTTTACTATTGCAAAAATCTGGAAGCAAAATATTACAAAATCCCCCAAGTACCTAAGAATGATAAGGGTCCCTCAACTTCATACATAGACCCAACTACTCTTGCCTCCACTTATGCAACAAAGACACCCGCGATCCCTACCATATTTGATATCAAGATCATTATCCAGAACAATGGGTGTGGGGATTGCACAATTCTAAAAAATGCTTTTGCGGTAGGAGAGTTACCACAATCTCCTAGGTCACGAGGATGACCACTATCAAATAATGATTCCTCATCCCAAACCTTCATATCAAGCTCCTCCAACTTCAAAAGTTGGGGAGACCTAGGTCGGGAAGTAATAGGAGAGGACCCATCAAACCTCTTGTGCCAAGACAACAAACTAGTAGCTAATCTACGTATGGATGATAGTAGTAAAGGCTTACAAATGATGCTTGCCATGGGCTATGACAGAAATAGAAAGCTTGGAAAAAATGAAAATGAACTTCTAGTACCCCTCATGCCAGAGACACGTATGAGAAATCTTGGTCTCAGATGTATCCCTCCAAAGGTGACCATACTTGGAAAAGATGCCTCGGTTAGGAAGGTCAAAACTCCCCCTCAGCAATATGCATCTGCCCTTCAATTACCCATATCCATAGGTTGAGTCATACAAAACTTCACCTTTGACATAACAAATGTGTGTAGTAGTGACGAGGACCCCATAACTGATTTTCCTATGCTTTTCAAAGACACCTCCCTACTCATGATTAGTACTTTGTCATTTGAGACCAACGACCATCAAACCCATGAAATAAGCCTAGTCTACCCCCAACTCATCAATTATAACCAACGAGGACTGTCAATTCTAGACACTTTCAAAAATAACAATTCACTCTCAAAATTCATGGGATTGTGGGACACAGTACCACATGGAGATCACAAGGCTGGCTTTGATATAATACTAGACACACAAGGCTACTATGGGGAAACGATTGAATCCTTTAGTCGTAAAAGTGAAAAGTTGAGAATAATCTCAAGGTCTTTGAGTGAAAGCCACACTCTGACACTCTTTGACCCAAAAATAGTAAAAATAAAGGACGTATCTAATGGTGAAAGCCTCTCTGAGGTGCCCTAGGATGAAGGATTCAATCTTCCTCTTAGTGCTCTACATCAAGAAACGTCAGCAGTTCTAGCCGAGAAGTGCAACCCAGTCAACTTGGGAGTAGAGGAAACTTTGCATATCACATTTTATGTTGAATCATTGATGTCAAAAGAACAAGAGCTCCTAGCTACCTTCTTAAGGGAGAGAAATTTCAACTTTGCATAGAGCTATGCTAACATGCCTAGGCTTGATCTAGAGTTTATGGTCCACCATCTAGCTTTTTACCTTGAAGCAAAACCCATCAGAAAAAAGCTTAGAAAAATGCATCCCTAGATATCCTTGTTGGTTAAAATGGAATTAAAGAAGTTACTTGATGTAGGGTTCATACAACCAATCAACTATCCAGAGTGGGTATCAAATTTGGTACCTGTTTCAAAGCCTGATGGGGACATCTGTATTTGCACGAATTTTAGAGACCTGAACAAGGCATGTCCCAAAGATGAATTCCTGCTTCCCAACATAGATATTATCATGGACATGATGGTTAGACATGAGATGTTGGAGCACTGATGGATGAATTCTTTGGGTATAACCAAATCATGATAGCTAAATAAGACCAACACAAAATGGCTTTTACTTGTCTATGGGGGGCATATTGCTGGAACATGATGTCATTCAGCCTAAAGAACATTGGAGCAACATATCAGAGGGCCATGACCTTAATATTTCATGACATGATCCATCAGACTGTGGAGGATTATGTTGACAACATATTGGCAAAATCCAAAAAAAGGCAAGACCACATAGCAACATTGAGTGCCATCTTCGACAGACTAGAGGAATATAAATTGCACCTTAATCCAAAGAAGCGCATCTTCAGTGTACAATTAGGGAAGTTGTTGGGATACATTGTGTCTATGAGAGGAATTTAAATAGATTCCACTAAGGAAAAAGCAATCCTTAAGATGGAGGCACCTAAGACATTAAAACAGTTGAGAGGCTTACAAGGCAAGCTCTAGTCAATACACCGGTTCATAGCCCAATTAGTGGACAAGTAAATCCCATATTCTCACCTACTCCATAAGGGGATAGAATATATATGGGATGAAAAATGTGATCAAGCCTTCAACAGGATCAAAGAGTATTTTCTCACACCTCGAGTGCTTATGTCGCTGATCCCAAGAAAGCTTTTAATCCTCTACATATCAGCAACCGCAGTAGCTCTCAGTGCTCTCCTAGCTGAACATGATGAAAATGAAATAGAGAGGGCCATCTACTACATCATTTGAACCATGGTAAGGCAATAGTTGTGTTTTCCTCATATAAGTTTAGACACTACATGTTAGCACATAAAATCAAACTCATTGCCAATATTGACCCACTCAAGTACCTGCTTTCCAAGGAAATGCTCACAGGAAGGATGGCCAAGTGTGACAATATTCCTATTAGAATACAATATCCAGTATGTAGAGTAGAAGGCCATCAAAGGGCAAGCTATTGAAGACCAACTAGCAGAGGCACCAATGTATTCAAAGAATTTGCTGAATTCAGAGTTCCCTGATGAATCCATCTTCAAGTTGAGCATAGCAGACCACTAGAAGTTGTACTTTGATAGTTCCTACACATAACATGGATCAGGAGTTGGGATCTTTTTCATCACTCCACAAGGAGACTACATACCAAGATCCTACAAGTCAAGGAATTTCCTTGCACAAATCATATCGTAGAATATGAGGCTCTAACCATAGGACTTAGAATAGCAACTTGCAGTGGCATATCATGGCTCTCAAGGTTTATGGAGACTCACAACTAATAATCAATCAAGTGAATGATGAGAACCAAACTAAGGATGAAAACCTAACTCCATACAAGAAATTGGTGGAAAGTCTTAAGGAGTCCTTCATTGAGATCACATTCAAGAAAATACCTAGAGAAAACAACAAAGCAACGGATGCCATGGCGATAATTGGATCCCTATTAGACATCCCCCACAATGTCCCAAAGCATGAATTCCTAGTAGAGTAGCTTCTCATGCCTGCATTTGAGGTACTAGAGCCCAAATTTGTGTGTGAAATTGTTGGTCTTGGTGATCCCTGGTACCAAGATATATACACTTATCTGAGAATAGGATTCCTCCTAGCCAACATAACCCCAAACCTCAAGAGAGCCTTTGTCAAAAAAGCATCTCGTTTTATCATCCTAGGAGATACCCTTTACCATAGAAGCATTGAAGGAACCCTGTTACATTTCTTAAACACTGAGGAAGAATTGACTTCCTTAACTGAGGTACATAATGACATATGTGGTTCACACTTGAGCGGTATGACCTTGGCCAAGAAATTTCCAAGGATGGGGTATTATTGGCCTATTATGGAAAGAGAAGCACATGACTATGTCAGAAGGTTTCTACAATTTCATCAGCATGGGGACTTCATCCATGCACCAACTCAAGAGTTACACCCTATTGTCACACCATGGCCCTTTTCATAGTGGGGGCTCGATCTCACTAGAAAGATAACCCCCACCTCATCTAGTGGCCACAAGTTTATCATTACCGCCACTGAGTACTTCACGAAGTGAGAGAAAACCATACCAATGACTTACATTACTAGAAAGCAGATATCAAAGTTCATCCTTAACTACCTAATATGCTGCTACAATGTTCCACAAGCCACTATCTTAGATAATGGGACACAATTCAAAAATCAAGATGTCCGTGACCTATGCTACAAATTCAAAATCCAACATCACTTTTCCACCTTGTATTATCCCCAATGAAATGGCCAAGCTGAGGCTACAAACAAGACCATCCTAAAAATCCTTAAGAAAATGGTCAATGAAGTTGGTCATGATTGGCACTTGCAATTAAATCTTGCCATTTGGGCCTATCAAAAAAGCATCTGAACACCCATAGGGGCCACCCACTTTTCCCAAGTCTACGGATCAAAAGCCATATTATCCATCGAGATCAAGCTCCCGTCACTAAGAATATCACTATAGGATCTCATCATAGATGAGGAATATTAGGTATCAAGATTGAATGAGATGGAATTGCTAGATGAATGGCGAATGGAGGCCTTGAACCATCTACAGGTGTATTAGAACTGACTCAAGCAGAACTATAACAAGAAGATCAGGAATCAGAAATTCTAGGTAGGAGAACTTGTGCTAAAGGAGAACTAGAAGAACATCCCAAATCCAAATGACAAAGGAAAATTTGAACCCAATTGGTTTGGACCATTTGTCATCACAACAAGTTACAAGTCAGGGGAATATTAGTTATCAACATGGGAAGGCGAGCCTCTGCAAGAGCCCATGAACAACTCCCATATCAAAAAGTTTTATGCCTAAAATTTCAAGGTATAGAACCAAAAATATAAAAAAATCAGAAAGTGTCCTTAAAAAAGGTCACCCTGATGAAATCCTAGAAAACAGGCATCTTGGTGATAAGAAAAAAATTAGAAAAGGGGTTAAAAATAGTAAAGAGAAAAATCATCCTCTAGTGAAAACCACTTCGGTGGTGCTTTGGGCAAGTACTTTGGTAAAAACCTAGCAAATAGGCACCTTGTGTAAATAAACACTTTCCATCCACCAGGATATCCATGGATTGTTCTGCATCATCCATCCATCACACTTTCATCATCCATCGCATTCATATCTCCATCCATCATCCACTTGCATCTGCATCATAACTTGGTCCTTTGTTTGTGTCATGATCCCTCCTAGTACTACTTAGTCCATTCTCAAGGTCAGTTTATCCTCCCTTTATCGGGGTAGTCTATTGCATCACATTGGGGGCATATTCTCATCGGATCATATTCAGGTATATTCTTGAAGTCCCTAAATTAGAAAAAATTCAAAAGCATAAGAAAATCCGAAATTCGAAAACATCAGAAAATCCAAAAATCCAAAAACATTCAAAACACATCAAAATCCAAAAATAGGTCAAAAAGTCAAAAAAAGTCAAAATCAAAGTCTTCTTTTTGAACTATGTCATCTCTAAGCTTTGAATGTAATCAAGGTTGATCTTTGATCTTCCCCCAAGACACTTAGGTCATTCCTTTAGGAGTCTGTCATAATAAACTGGCAGCCCATTTGTTCATATCTCATCAATAATCAAGTTTGTGTCAATCAAACTACGTGGTCTCTGCATGTATAACATAGGCAAGGCTAATCTATTGATCAACCCCCAAGGCCCCTGGGATAGGTCTTTAGGTTAGTCTCTTGGTCAAAATCTTGGAAAACCGTAAAAAAATAGAAAAATTGGAAAATTAAAACATTTGTAAAATCTTGAAAATACCAAAAACAACCTCAAAACATTTCAAAAAAAAAATCCAAATATTTGAAAAAGTCCATCTATGGGTATGTGTAGGATCATGATGGGCCAAAAAGTGGCAATATGATGGGTATGTGGCTGACAACCTAAATTCTTACCCAAAATTGATGAAATGAAAAGGGTTTTTAAAAAAGATTCTCATCTTTCCACCAATATAAATTATGCTTTACTTTGAATTTAATAAGTAATTATTATTCATTTTCTATTCAAATTACAACTAATGTCTAATTGATAGGCTGATTGAAAAACATCTATAGCTTTCAAAGGTATCACATTTTTGAATCCAAAACATGTGTCACATTCTATGCTTTGTATACTATAGGATTAAAAATAAAAAAATTGAATTTCATGAATTTTGACCAAAGTTAAGGTGAAGTGGGACATATGAGTTTTATATTTTTTAAAAGTTGTAATAAAAATTAATAATTAATAATTTACTTGGAAGAAAAATTAAAAAATATGGATCACATTGGGACATGAGTCTCTATTATATCTAAAATCTTATAAAAAATATTATCATTTTATTGTGGTTAGGGTGGTCAAACAAACACCTACTTATTTTTTCCCTGAAATTTAAGTACTACTAATTGAAATTTCAAATTTTCACCAAATAGATTTTTTTTCTTTAAACAAACCTAGTAGTTTAGAAACTACATTCAATTTGCTACAAATTCTATTCTTACTTATTTTTGAAATAATATAGATAACTTATTCAAATTTTTACATCAAGTTGCATAAGTCTGATTTTTTTATTTTTTTTGCCACTTAAGGGTCTATTTTTTCCATGATGATCTGCACATACCCCTATCTCATCTCGTTTTCACCCATAATAAAAATCACTCATAATAAATCAATCGTCATCCTCAACATTTGGTGAAACAATCAAAAACAAGTTTAGGAGGTTAAAAGTGAAAACTCAAACATCAAGGTCTCAAGTCTAGGTCAGTATGTAAACAAGTTGGTCAACTCTTTGTGTCAATAGCCTATCATCCAATCAATCCAAAATCAATGATCTGATATCATCATGTCCTAAGATGCATCCTTCCTACAATGGACATCAACATCAGGCATCACTATAGTTTAGTCTTGGCTAGCGGTATGAAGAACATTAGCTTGTTTGTTACTTTATCTTTGTCTTTTGGGTTATCTTATTGTGCTCATTCCAATGACCTCTCGATGATGTCCAAACAAAGGGATTTAGAGAGAAAGGAATGGGGCAATGACCATTATCTTTTTATCTATTGTGCTTGTTGGATATTCTTGTAATAAAACTTGGTTATGCATGCTTTGCTTGGTTTGTAAGGAAGGTGTTTTAGGTGTCTTGTTGACCACATAGGAAGGCTTTCTTTTCTATGTTTTGGTCTAAGATATTTGAAATATCTTAACTACATTATGAATAAGGTTTTGTATGCTAGGTGTGAATAGGAGTATTCCTATCTGATTGTTGAGTCAAAGTCCATCGCTCTAGGTCTAACATCATCCTGGTTCTTTATACCTTGATGCATCATGCCTATGTGTGTTATCAAACATAAGGTAAGTATCCCTTTTAAAGTCCCAATTCTTGATAAGAAAATCATCCATCTCTCATCATCATCTCTAATAAAGTTGGCTTGTTGGATCCTCTTGTCATCATCTCATTTATTCTTTTTTCTCTTTGTGCTACCAGGATAGTTAATCATCATCACCAATGCATCCATTCTACATCCAGAAACTATCAACATCCTACATATCATTCACATGCATTAAATTTTCATCATCGCACAATATAGATCTATTAGTCTAAACATCTCATAAACCATACATTTGCATAAAACATCCATTGCATAATCATATAGGGATCATCACATCATCTATCTAAAATGTAGTACATCATTTTAAGTTGTTTAAGATAATATAGATTGGTTATTCTAAGCATCTTGAAACCATCTCATTTGCATTGTCATCATAACCATCCATAAGTCCATCTTGAACCTCTTTATCTCAAGATTGACCCTCAAAGTGAACTTTTTTCTCGATCTCTCGAGGGGGCAATGTACTAGTATACTTCTTTCCGTTGGGTCATCCGAAAAAATCAGAAATTTTTTGAATTATGATCTTGGCAAGTTTATTCTTTGAGCCAATGTAGCAGGTACATTGCTTCAAAGAGAGGAAAAATGTAGACACGTAAATTATCCTGATTAATAATGCATGCACGATTCTAACTTACTAACACTAGTTCTTCTTTAATCATCCTCTTTGCTAAGTATTTAATTAAATAATTCTTATTTGATTAAATTCATCAAATTCCTCTTTTAATTGAATAAACTAATCTTTATCATTATATTCGTCTCTTTAATTAAATAAATCAAGTTTATTTAATTAATCTCCTAAAGTTCCTTCATTTAATTGAATAAATCCAAATATTTAATTAAATATCTAATGTTCTTTATCTTCTCATTTAATTTAAATAAATCCAAATATTTAAGTTGAATGTCACAATCAACTAACCTCCATTAAAATTAATCAAATAATGATTAATGCTAATCCTAATCCTCCAATTCTCTATATTTTGCCACTTTCTCAAAAAATCATTTCTTTTGATTTATTAAATCCTCTATTTTCCCTCAACATGGCATCAAAAGGGAATATTCCTCAAAATTTGAAAATCCCTCCAAAAGGGATTTGTCCTTCCAACAAAGCATTTAACTCCTCTTAGATTTCCTTGTGCATTAAGCCAAGTGGCATTCAATTCATTCCTTTCTCCCTCCAACAAGTCATTTCATGATTTTCAAATTCCACCTAATATCATTTATTGTGCACATTCATCAAAATGTGCTCAAGCTTCCTCCATTCACATCTTGACAAGTGGCACTTGGTCATTGGATGTTGAATGATCTCACATTGCCTCATTTTTCTCATTCCTCCATCTTATCTTTTTATAAATAGAAAGATTTCCTTTATATTTTGGATCCATAACTTAGAGAAAAGTTAATATTTTCACATTTAGAGCAATTTCATCCATTTCCATAGCATTTTCCATTATCATAGCTAGGTTATTGCATATTTTATCAAGGAATCACATTGTTCTTCATCACCAAGTGGATCAATCTTCATCAAGATCATCAAGCTTGCAAAGGATTTGGGAAAGGGCCAATTTCCACATCAAATTGGCACCAATTCCCCCATGGGATTGAGAGTTTGTATGTTTAAATAGGATTTCATTTCTTTTCTTGTTTTATTCTTTATTTTCCTTCCTATTTTGAGCATTGTAGATGAATTTCATGGGGAATCTTATTTCTAACTTGCATATGAATCTAATATTGTGTTTGTTTGCTATGTTTGTGTAGGTCGAGGATTGGGGTTCACAGTCTCCATAATATGTATTGCATAGATTATGAATATAAGAAATCAAAGATTCCTAGTATTTGTCTTCCTGGTTTTCCTTGAATGTTTGTTTGATGTTATTACCTTCATTGAAAGAATGAATTAAATTGTATTAGCACAAATAGAGGTTTATGAAAATGTGTACTAGGATTATTAAGTATGGCTAGTTGAGTTTTTGGTATCAATTGTGTAATGCATCATCTGCTAGGCATAGTTATGATAGAGTCAATGTTGTGATGAGTTTTAAATTTCATAGTTTAGGTGACTCGACCCTAGAATATGGCACTGGTCTCTTGATGTTACAGTTTCCTGAGATTTTTTTGTGAGTAGCTACAATTTTCAAATGAAATTTACTTATCTATCTTCTTGTGGGTGTGTGTGGATTTTAATGTTCTACATCTCTCATGTTTAAATTAGGCATTTCCATGAAGGTTAGTAAAACCTTTAGGGTATTGTGTCTATTGAAAATTTAAAGGAGAATCATCTATTTTTAGTGTTTTGGGTACTTTGGAACACAAGTATTTGCAACCATACTATTGGGATCACCCTCTCGGGTTTCACAGAGCCCAAAGTGTATGGGAGAAAGGATCTTAATTCAATCTCTCATTCATTGCCCAAATCTCTCCTTGAATTTGGCCATTAGGTCTAGCGGTCCTTTAGGATTCAAGTTGATTGCAGATTTGGGGAACCAATAGATTGGTGACTTCAAAGAAATTTAAATCTCCAATTGTAGGTTGTCCTATCATAGAGTCATATTGTTTGCTTATTTGAGAATTTGGTTCAAATATTGAAGGAATTAATACCTGGAGAAAAAAATTGTTTTCATGAACTTGAAAGTTTCACAATCTGGGGTGCTCTATTGGTGAAAGGAACTCAGAAGGAAATTTATCTTTGAAGGAGCTTCATATTGCTTGAATTTCAATTCTTTGTGAAGAGAGGTGGTGACTCTATCAAAAGAACCTGATGAAGATGTGAAGAAAGTTTCAAATCTACAAATATTTCCAGTCAAGGAGAAGAATTTTCCATAGCTACAACATATCTAGGTATTTTTCATTTTTTGGATTTCAAGAAGGATAAATTTGTGTGTGAAAACCATATTTGAAAGTCTTGAAAAATTTTGGTTCCCTATTGAGTGAAACTAAGTACTAAGAAAGGGAATAGCAATGATTATTCTACATACTTCTGCATTATAATTTATGTACAACCTCTCTATTATAAAGTGAAGTATGCAATATTTTTGAAGAAACTCATTTAGAAGATCTTAAGCAAGTTGAGATAGAAATTTTCATTGTAAAAGATTAAGATCATGTTGTAAAAGGAGTTTGATTTTCCCTGTGTAACTGCAAAGTTAATATGAAAAGGCTTATAAAGGTGTAATAAAATGTATCATCAACCTATGCATCCCTCTGGACCCAAATGTAACAATGCA
>VDFB02105785.1:56593009-56730836 GCA_007258455.2 Sequoia sempervirens
AGTTCCTTCATTTAATTGAATAAATCCAAATATTTAATTAAATATCTAATGTTCTTTATCTTCTCATTTAATTTAAATAAATCCAAATATTTAAGTTGAATGTCACAATCAACTAACCTCCATTAAAATTAATCAAATAATGATTAATGCTAATCCTAATCCTCCAATTCTCTATATTTTGCCACTTTCTCAAAAAATCATTTCTTTTGATTTATTAAATCCTCTATTTTCCCTCAACATGGCATCAAAAGGGAATATTCCTCAAAATTTGAAAATCCCTCCAAAAGGGATTTGTCCTTCCAACAAAGCATTTAACTCCTCTTAGATTTCCTTGTGCATTAAGCCAAGTGGCATTCAATTCATTCCTTTCTCCCTCCAACAAGTCATTTCATGATTTTCAAATTCCACCTAATATCATTTATTGTGCACATTCATCAAAATGTGCTCAAGCTTCCTCCATTCACATCTTGACAAGTGGCACTTGGTCATTGGATGTTGAATGATCTCACATTGCCTCATTTTTCTCATTCCTCCATCTTATCTTTTTATAAATAGAAAGATTTCCTTTATATTTTGGATCCATAACTTAGAGAAAAGTTAATATTTTCACATTTAGAGCAATTTCATCCATTTCCATAGCATTTTCCATTATCATAGCTAGGTTATTGCATATTTTATCAAGGAATCACATTGTTCTTCATCACCAAGTGGCTCAATCTTCATCAAGATCATCAAGCTTGCAAAGGATTTGGGAAAGGGAAAATTTCCACATCAAATTGGCACCAATTCCCCCATGGGATTGAGAGTTTGTATGTTTAAATAGGATTTCATTTCTTTTCTTGTTTTATTCTTTATTTTCCTTCCTATTTTGAGCATTGTAGATGAATTTCATGGGGAATCTTATTTCTAACTTGCATATGAATCTAATATTGTGTTTGTTTGCTATGTTTGTGTAGGTCGAGGATTGGGGTTCACAGTCTCCATAATATGTATTGCATAGATTATGAATATAAGAAATCAAAGATTCCTAGTATTTGTCTTCCTGGTTTTCCTTGAATGTTTGTTTGATGTTATTACCTTCATTGAAAGAATGAATTAAATTGTATTAGCACAAATAGAGGTTTATGAAAATGTGTACTAGGATTATTAAGTATGGCTAGTTGAGTTTTTGGTATCAATTGTGTAATGCATCATCTGCTAGGCATAGTTATGATAGAGTCAATGTTGTGATGAGTTTTAAATTTCATAGTTTAGGTGACTCGACCCTAGAATATGGCACTGGTCTCTTGATGTTACAGTTTCCTGAGATTTTTTTGTGAGTAGCTACAATTTTCAAATGAAATTTACTTATCTATCTTCTTGTGGGTGTGTGTGGATTTTAATGTTCTACATCTCTCATGTTTAAATTAGGCATTTCCATGAAGGTTAGTAAAACCTTTAGGGTATTGTGTCTATTGAAAATTTAAAGGAGAATCATCTATTTTTAGTGTTTTGGGTACTTTGGAACACAAGTATTTGCAACCATACTATTGGGATCACCCTCTCGGGTTTCACAGAGCCCAAAGTGTATGGGAGAAAGGATCTTAATTCAATCTCTCATTCATTGCCCAAATCTCTCCTTGAATTTGGCCATTAGGTCTAGCGGTCCTTTAGGATTCAAGTTGATTGCAGATTTGGGGAACCAATAGATTGGTGACTTCAAAGAAATTTAAATCTCCAATTGTAGGTTGTCCTATCATAGAGTCATATTGTTTGCTTATTTGAGAATTTGGTTCAAATATTGAAGGAATTAATACCTGGAGAAAAAAATTGTTTTCATGAACTTGAAAGTTTCACAATCTGGGGTGCTCTATTGGTGAAAGGAACTCAGAAGGAAATTTATCTTTGAAGGAGCTTCATATTGCTTGAATTTCAATTCTTTGTGAAGAGAGGTGGTGACTCTATCAAAAGAACCTGATGAAGATGTGAAGAAAGTTTCAAATCTACAAATATTTCCAGTCAAGGAGAAGAATTTTCCATAGCTACAACATATCTAGGTATTTTTCATTTTTTGGATTTCAAGAAGGATAAATTTGTGTGTGAAAACCATATTTGAAAGTCTTGAAAAATTTTGGTTCCCTATTGAGTGAAACTAAGTACTAAGAAAGGGAATAGCAATGATTATTCTACATACTTCTGCATTATAATTTATGTACAACCTCTCTATTATAAAGTGAAGTATGCAATATTTTTGAAGAAACTCATTTAGAAGATCTTAAGCAAGTTGAGATAGAAATTTTCATTGTAAAAGATTAAGATCATGTTGTAAAAGGAGTTTGATTTTCCCTGTGTAACTGCAAAGTTAATATGAAAAGGCTTATAAAGGTGTAATAAAATGTATCATCAACCTATGCATCCCTCTGGACCCAAATGTAACAATGCATAGAGTGCAACCCTTGTCATGTCATCAAAGAAATTTCAGCACTGAAAGGTACATAGCCATAAATTTTGATGGAATTTGTGGTTTCCCAAATGTCATACCATCTGAAATCAAAAATAAAATACCAAAATTCAATGGTGAAAAGTCTGAATCAACAAGTAGGCATCTGCAAAATTTTGTTGATGTGATGGGAGACTATGAACTTGATTTTGAGGATGTTGTCATGAAGTTGTTTGTTCAGTCTTTGAAAGGAGATGCAAGAGATTGTTTCTCTTATTTACCAGCATGCTCAATCTATTCTTGGGAGGAGTTCAAAGCAGTGTTCATGGAGAAATTTGGTAAAAGAATCAATGCCAGTTCTGTGATCAATAAATTTATGAGAATTAAGAAAGAAGGGGACGAGCTGGTCCCAACATTTAACTTGAGATTTTCTAAAAGACTGAGAGATATTCCTAACGTTATTAGACACGATGATGCAATAGTTTTAGTTTTTTATTTGGGAGCTTTTGATGAGGAAATGAGCTATTTGTTGAGAGATAAGGAACCTGCTACACTTCATCTAGCCTATGGGAGAGCCATAAACATTGAAAACAAATGGAAATATGGAATGCATAAGGGTTATTTGTCTACAAGTGTTTGCTGCCCTAAGGCACCAAATGTTGATGAAAGGTGTAAGTCAAAAAATAAAAATGAATGTTAGAGCACTTACACCCCTATTGTTTTAGCTTATACATCATTCCTTAATGTTGATCACATAGAGCCCCAAACAAATTTTCAAGAAGTTGTATGCATTTGTGATCATATGGTCTCTATTCAAGCCCTCTTTCTCATAAGGAGACATGAAGGAGAATCATCATATGATCTCTATGAAAGATTTATGGATACTTTATCTACAATTTTTGAGTGTCATAGACCTAAAAATTTAGTATGCATTAATTTATTTTATGAATCTTATGAATCAGGTTTGAGTTCTATGCCAAAGGAATTGAAGCCTGATATGCTTGACAAAGTGTGTGAATGCATTTATTTTTTGAAAAGATTAGAGATGATCATCAAAAAACTATTATGTTTTCAATATATAATGATAATGATTCTATTGCTCCATATGAGTCAAGTAGTGAGATATCACATGAAGAAGAGAGTAGAGAAAAGGTTGAAAATGCATACCTTAGTGAAGAGAATGAAATGTGTGGTAAGTTCATTGGTTATGTAGATAATGATTATAGTCATCATATTTCAAATGCATGGTCTAGAGAATAGAAGGAGGTATGTGAAGTTATCCCTTATTGCAAGTTTACTAATCAAGGAATAGAAATGGGCCCAAGTATTCAACAAAGTGAATCAACCCAAGTGATTGGTGATGTTGAAGTAGTGTGTGTAAATAACCAATCTAAAGACCAATAGCTTAAATGCATGTTTGTTATCCTCCCAGGTTTCAATTCTTTTGAAGATTACAGTACCTATAGTCCTATGGAAGAAACAAGACTATGCAATTTGATGAGACCCACAACCTGAGACTTAGAAAAGCACACTTGATAGAGACAATAAAAAAATTATTATTTATTTATTTTCCAAATTTTCTCATTACAGACAAATTACATTCTAGAGGATCAAATCCTCATAGGCTACAATACATGGAACTTTATTGTTTCTAAAAAGCAAAGTCCCCCTTTCCCAATACAATTTTCTCTTTCTCCCCAATCCCCAGAATTTCCAAAATGAGTCCTAAATAGCCTTTTTCTAGCTTGTAGCCAAAAATACAATTTAAAATTTGAATGTAGGTGGTTGGGCGGAAAAATTTGAAATTTGAAATTTAGAAATTGAGTCCCAATTTGAAAATTGGAAATTTTCCAAAAAAATGACCAACTTCTAGAATCCATAATTTTTTATCTAGGACTTTGTTTGTTGAACCGTTTGAACCATTGGAAAGGTCTCATAGTGTAGAACATGTTAAGAACCCGCTCTATTAGTTTTGACAAATTTTGGGCCCATACGGGACCATTTAGTGCCTCAAACTAGACTCAGAAGATTTTTTAGGGAAATTTTGGGAAACTAAAACTTGAATATCTTTCAAATTGAGAATGATCTTGGCTTGATTCTTTCACCAAAGTGTATTTTTCTATCCTGAAGCTTCTCATAAAATTATTCCTCCTCACGCCTTCAAATTCATACATGCTAAAAAAAACAATTTGACCAGAAGAAGCAGAAAAGTAGTTTTGAAAGTTGGGAATTCTTATTCGACGAAAAGGGTATCCAAAAATGCAAAAAATATACAAAATGCTAATAGAAAGGAAAAATATTTTTGGGTGATGTAGGATTGCCCTTACACCACTAGATTCTCCTACATCAGAAACCCAGGGTAATTTGAGAAGTGACCCCATCATGTCTCAGATGGTTGAGGAAAACCCAAATGATCAACCTCTACCTTAGACAACCAAGATGAATCTTCCATAGGCATTCCTATCCACTTCACTAGATATTCTTTATAATACCTGTTTCTGGTACTCCTTCCCACACAACTATCTAGGATTGCTTCAATCTCCTCCCTCTTTGAATTAGGTGCAGGAATGCCACATTGTTCTATTGTTGGTCCATCCTCTATGCCACATTCATGATACTTTGTCAAATATGCAATGTTGAACACATGGGAAATATTGAATCCATATGGAAAACCTACCTTATATGTGTTCCCTAAATCTTGTTTCCTCAAAATCCTATAGGGAACAAACTTTTGAATCTTCAACTTGTTGTAGGTTCCCACTAGAAATCTCTCTTTCCTCAAGTGGACCATAACTTCATCACCAATCTGGAACTCCTTATACCTCCTCTTTTGATTTTCCTTTTCCCTATACTACATATTCATCTTGTTAATTTGTTCCCTTATCTATTCATGTAGGTTCTTGATTTTCTTTGCAAAGTCTTCAGCTTCAGCACTTATCTTCTTCTCTTGGTCCATCTTCCTCAATTTTGGAGCGGTCCATCTACCAGTGCTCCTATTGATAGAACTGTTGTAAGCAATTTTTTCCTAGGGTAAGATCAGGTATCATCCCTTAGGTTTATCTCCTACCAAGCATCTTAGTAGGTTACCCAAACTCCTATTCACTACCTTAGTTTTCCCATCAGTCTATGGATGTTGTGCAGAACTGAACTTCAACTCTATCCTCAAATTCTTCCATAAGATCCTCCAAAAGTACCCAACAAATTCGATGTCACAATCTAAAACTATACTTTTTTGTAGACCATGTAGTCTTACCACCTCTCTCAAGAACAAATTAGCAATGTGGACAACATCATGGGTCTTCTGGCATGGGATGAAATGTGACATCTTTGAAAACCTGTCAACCACCACAAATACTAATTCATTTCATTTTTCTATCCTTGGTAAAGCAAGAACGAAGCCCATACTTATATCTTCCCATGACCTCTTTAGTATAGGTGATGACTAATAGAGCCCCGTGTTTTGGCTCACTCCTTTAGCCATCTAGCATACTCTACAAATTTTCACAAATCTCTTCACATCCTATGATAACTGAGGCCAATAATAATGTTCACTAATAATGGCATAGGTCTTATCCCTACCAAAGTGTCTTATCATCCCTCCACTATGCTTCCCCTTGATCAGGTTCTCTCTCATGGAACTCCTCAGAATACACAATTGGCTTCCCCTAAACAACATGCCATCTTGGATTATAAAATCCAACCATTTTGTCTTATATAATGTAATAGGATCCTTGCAAGCTTTCCAAGATTTTGCAAAATCAGGATCTTTAGGATACAAGGTTTTGAGTTTGTTGAACCCAACCACCTTAATCTGCATTTCTATCAACAATGTTTGCCTTCTACTCAAGGCATCTATAACTCTGTTAGACCTCCCACTCCTATGCTTCAAAGAAAAAGTATAACTCTACAAAACTTCTACCCATTTCAAATGTCTCTGATTCAATTTTCCCTAACTATTCAGGTATTGTAATGCTTGATGATCAATATACAAAAAAAATTCCTTTGGAAACATATAATGCCTCCATTTATTTAATGCTTGAACTATTGCATAGAATTCATGATTATACACAAAATACCTTTTCCTTTCATCTTTTAACTTTTCACTAAAATATGCAATGGGCTTACCTTCTTGGCTCAAAAATGCTCCAACGACATTACCACTGGCATCACAATCCACCTAAAACACCTTATTGAAGTCTAGAAGGGCTAAAATAGGTTGCTCTATCACTTTTTTCTTTAACATGTCAAACATTTATGCTGCTCTTGTGCTCCACTTGAACTCTTTTCTATCCCCTCTCATTGTTTTAGTCAGGGGTGCACAAATACTACTAAAGTTTCTAGTGAACTTTCTATAAAAGTTGTCCAAACAATGGAAAGATATTTCCTCAGTAGCAGTTCTTGGGGTAAGCCATTCCAAAATAGCCTTCACCTTATTTGGGTCCATTTTAAGACCTGAGACAAAAAACCCTTTTGGAAACTCAAGGACAAACAACTAAGAGGGGGGGTCAATCAGTTGTCACCGAATCTCAAACTTATTGAACTTATTAACCTTAATTTTAGATATGATCGTTAATCATGAAAGAATAAATGAACAACACATCAAAATAACACATAAAACTAATATTTTTACATGGAAACCCTATTAGGGGAAAAACCATAGTGGAGGTCAATCCACAAGATTATACACTGTTAAAAGTATAAGGAAATATGAATGGGGAATGCACATGCATTTAGGCACACTGCCTAGAGCTCATTGCTTAAATAAAATAAGGATTACTGCCCAAGGAAGACACACTGTCTTATAGAAAGATTCAGATTAAAACCATCTAGATTTGAACTAGAAAATAGCATCTGCTAATGCTTGGTTACAGTTTCGGTTAAGCACATGAACACTTCTTCACTCTTCTTCACACTTTGTTATGCCTTTGAGTAATCTAAATTTTATTCATACACAAGACTCATACACTTCACATTCACACTCTTCCACACTTCAAACAATCACTCTTATATATACAAAACAAGAAATTACATCGCTATAAGTCAGCCACAAAAAGATAACAAAATAATTACAAATAGTTGGCCCAAAACAAATAAATATTATTTATGCGAATCAACCAAAGTCAGCCATAACATAGTGAAGACTGAAAACAACATATCCAACATGAAAAAACTTCAATTAATTTATCCTCAAAGATCCACAACACACTTCAATAGCTTGTCAGCCAAGAACATGAAAAACATGAACACACAAGAGAAAATTTTGGATCACAAGCACAACGATCAATGCAAACATGCCACAAAGATAGAGAACAAACTAGAAACATCCACAAGCATCATGAAATAGTAGAGAATCCTTCACAACAACTGAACTTACTAAAATCATAGAATCTTCAATCAGGAACACTAACGGAAGTGATAGAAAAATTGTCAGAATGAAAATCACTATAACTCAATCATCTCTTTATATGGATCTCTAAAACTTGACATGGATAAACTAGACATGCTAAACAAGAAACCCTTTAGTCCACAACCTCATAACAACAATGTACTAAACATGCCAACAGAAAGAACTTCACTTCACCACTTACAACCTATAACACTTATTATAATTTTCTCAATATCATTGACATATTCAACTTCTAATGCAACAATTCTAATAGTGTTGACATCAATGACAACCACATATCAGAAACACAACCAAAAAATCCAACAATCTCCCCCTTTGGCATCGATGGCAACACATGATGTGAAAAATACCATCAACACAACTACTCTTACTCTTCCTTTAAGTTTTGACTTTTCTTTCCTCACATGATCTTCTCCCTAGATAATCAACAATTTATTTTTCACATTACTCTTCTCCTCCTTTGACATCAATGACAAATATCTCTTCAATACAAGTTTTGAACCACATATTTGAACTTTTGAACATCTGACTACTCCCCCTGAGTAGCAGCCACCACAACATCAATCTAGATTGAAATATGATCATGAAATGCGTTGATTGATACAAAGAAATGCATCTTAGTTCTGATTATGAGGGGTAATCACCCCTAACTTCCCTATGAGATACTCAAAAGTATCCTTAGGTAACAACTTTGTAAAGATATCTACAATCTGCTCCTTGTAGGCACATACTCCAATCTAACTTCCTTTTCACTTATCTTCTCTCTCAAAAAGTGAAATTTTATAGATATATGCTTGGTCTTTGAATGTAACACCAGATTCTTAGAAATGTTAATATCACTTGATTTATCATAGAATATAACAATAGGCTCATCATACACAACTCTGATATCCTTCAAAATTTGTTTCATCCACAACACTTGAGTACAATTATTAGCAAGAACAATGTAGTATTCCTTTGCAGTAGATAAAGAAATAGCATCATGCTTCTTACTCAACCATGAAATCAACTTCTTTCCCAAGAAAAATGCCCCACCACTAATACTTTTCCTATCATTCACATCTACCCAATCAACATCAGTAAAGGCACTCAAAGTCAGATCATCATCTTTAGGATACCATAGACCAAAATCAACTATCCCTTTCAAGTATCTAAAAATTCTCTTCATAGCAGTCACATGAGATTCTTTAGGATCAGCTTGAAATCTAGCAACAATACATACAACATTCATGATATTAGGCCTAGTTTGAGTCAAATAAAGCAATCCACCAATCATTAATCTATTTCTTATCTGATTTTCCTTCGAAGAATCATTATCAGTTGTCAACTTGCATTTGGTCACCATGGGTGTACCAATAGGCTTTGAATCTTCCATACTGAATTTCTTCAGCAATTCCTTCACATACTTGGACTGAGATATAAAAATCCCTTTATCTAACTGAGTAATTTTCAATCCCAAGAAGAATTTCATCTCTCCAATCATTGACATTTCAAATTCATTCTGCATCTCATTAGAAAACTTCATGCACAAGCTATCATCTCCTCCAAATATGATATCATCAACAAAAAATTCCACAATAAAATATTTATCATTCTTGAAATATAGATTACTATCAGTAGTGCCTTTGTTAAATCCATGTTTCACCAAGTACTTATCTAATCTAGCATACCATGCTCTAGGGGCTTGCTTAAGACCATACAATGCTTTCTTCAATCGACAAACCATATATTCCTGATCAGTCAACTGGAATGCATCAAGTTGCTTAACATATACCTCTTCTTCCAATTCGCCATTTAGAAAAGAAAACTTGACATCCATTTGATAAATCTTGTAGTCTTTATAAGCAACATAAGAAAGAAACAATCTCACAGCTTCAATTCTAGCAACAAGGGCAAAGGTTTCTTCAAAATCAATACCTTCCATTTGAGAATATCCCTTACAAACCAGTCTTGCTTTGTTTCTAACCACTTCACCTTGTTCATTCAGTTTGTTTCTAAATACCCATTTAGTTCCAATTACATTCTTATCCTTAGGTCTGGGAACAAGAATCCATGTATCATTATTTTCAATTTTCTGCAGTTCCTCTTTCATTGCTTCAACCCAATGCTCATCTTTGCATGCTTCATTCACATTGTTATGCTTAGTCTTTGAAATCAAACAATATTCTTTTGAAATTTTTCTCCTAGTCTAGACATCTTTGTTCTTATCACCTATGATTCAATTCTTTGAATGATTCAATCTCACATACCTCAGAGTTTTCTTAGAATGTTCATCTTTAGGCTCTTCTAATCTCTCTTATGTTCCTCCATCAGTTTCTCCTTCTTGATTTTCTTGATTCATTGGAATGATTTGAACTTGACTTGCAGTCTAACCTTGCTTTCCTTTGCTTGTACTGTCATTGTGATCATTAGAATCATATCCATAGATTATGGATTGTGCAGCTATGTCTTCATCAACCTTAACGTTTACACTTTCAACCATTTTCTTCAATCTTTTGTTGTAACACCGATAGGACTTACTTTTAGTAGCATAACCCAAAAATATTCCTTCATCACTCATAGCATCAAACTTTCCTATATCTTCATGTCTTTTGATATAATACTTGCTTCCAAATATTTTGAAATATCTAACAATAGGATTTTGACCAGTCCATAGTTCAAAAGGAGTCTTACCAGTATCGCCTTTGATTTTTACTCGGTTAAGTGTGTACACAATAGTACTCACAACTTCTCTCCAATAGATATGAGTCACATTTCCTTTCAACATCATGGTTCTAGAAACATCTAGAACTATTTTGTTCTTCCTTTCCACAACTCCATTCTATTGAGGGGTCCATGGTGTAGATAACTATCTCTTTATTCCATGCTCTTCACAAAAATAATTAAACTCACCAGATGTGAATTCACCACCTCTATTTGATCTCAGACACTTAATCTTCAAACCAGTCTTTGTCTCAACCATAGCCTTAAAGATCTTGAACTTTTCTAGAGCTTCAGATTCCTCCCTTAAGAAAGTAGCCCACATCATCCTTGAATAATCATCAATAAGCGGTATGAAGTATTTGTAACCTCCTAAACTTCTAGTTCTAATAGGACCACAAAAATCAATATGCACAAGTTCCAACAATCCATTTTAATTTTTTTTGTTTACTTCAAAATGAAATTCTTGTTTACTTTCCTATCTTACATTCTTTGCATATGGCATTAGTAGGTTTCATCAACTTAGGAAGATCTCTCACAACTTTAGTGGAACTCATCTTGACAATGTTATCAAAGTTAACATGAAACATTCTCCTATGCCATAACCAACTCTCATCAACTTGAGCAATCAAACAAATTTTACTAGTAGCATTCAAATGAAAGATAACACCTTTGTTTTGTGTACTTGATGCAATCACATTTCCAAAATTTCCCAATATTTTGCACTTACCATCCATGAACTGAAGATTTTATCCCTTATCAACCGTTTGACCAAAACTTAAAATATTATGCTTCAAACCTTCAACATACAAGACATCATCAGTGTTATGCTTACCATCAAGAGAAATGCATCCTCTTCCATGGATCACACCAGCTGTGTTATCACCAAATCTCACAACACCACCATCATACTTCTCAAAATTCACAAACTTAATTGTATCTCCCATCATATGATGAGAACAACCATTGTCAATTACCCATTCATATTTCACTTCAACTCGATCAGCTAGGGATTTCTCCACATTTGTACAACTAGCAGATTTAGTAGGCACAAAATTATTTTCCTTGATAGCAATAAACACAAATTCATCTTCACTTGCATTTCCTCTATCAGATTCATCATCTGTTGCACCTTCATCAACAACATAGTAAGACTTCTTTTGGAATTTAGGCTTGTCAAATATTGGATTGGAAACTCTCTCAGGACACCTTGATGAAAAATGACCTATCTTATTGCAAGAGAAACATTTAATAGGAAACTTTCCCTTATACTTACCTTGTCCTCTGCCTTCTCTTTTCACAATCAATGCTTCAAGTTCTTCAAGCTCTCTTTCTTCTTCATCCAGCTATTTCATTTCATCCTCATATTTGAATGTCTTTCTTGATGATCTTTCACCCAGATCATATCTCTTTCTATCTCTTCTATAAGTAGTAGCCTTAAATGTAAATTCAACCTTAGGAAGGGAATCACCAAATTCACTCAACTCATAAGCAGTAAACTTACCAATCAACATATCTCTCGTAACATTTGTCACAGTTTGGAGTTCTTCAATAGCACTAGCCTTAACTTTGTAAGAATTAGGAAAGGATCTAAGCACTTTAGCAACAATATTTTATTTTTCTATCTATCCACCAACACATCTTATACCACACACAAGTTCATTTAATCTTTGCATGAAAGTAGTAACATTTTCATCATCTCCCATTTTCAAATTTTTATATTTTCCTTTCAGAATTTGTAGCTTAGCAATCTTTACATTTGCATCACCTCATTCAAGGTCTCCAACTTCTTCCAGATCTCATAAGAATTCTTTAGATCCATCACATTTGTCATCTCAGTATTAGTCAAAGCACTCAACAATGCCTCCTTAGCCCTAATATTATATTCAACATCCCTGATCTCAACATAAGTAGTAGGACCATTCTATTGAATAACATATATATTTTTTGTAATGCTCTAGTAGGGTTCACCAATGCATCTTAGATGGAACTCCATTCGAGCTTTCCACAAAGAATAATTTGTTCCATCAAATCTAGGACTATCATTTTTATAAGTTGCCATCCTGGATCACCTCAAGTTGTAAAAATTCTTCCAAGGAACCACAAGCTCTGATACCAATTGTTGGCAACTCAAGGATAGACAATTAAGAGGGGGGCGTGAATTAGTTGTCACGAAATCTCAAAATTATTCAACTTATTAACCTTAATTTCAGATATGAACATTAATCATGAAATCATAAATGAACACATCAGAAGCACACATAAAACCAATATTTTTACGTGGAAACCCTGTTAGGGGAAAAACCACGGTGGAGGTCAATCCACAAGATTATACCCTATTAAAATTATAAGGAAATATGAATGGGGAATGCACATTCATTCAGGAACACTACCTAGAGCTCACTGCTCAAATACAATAACGCTTACTGCTAAGGAATACACACTGTGTTATACAAATATTTGGATTAAAAGCATCTAGATTTGAACTGAGAAAATAGCATCTACTAATGCCTGGCTAAAGTTCTGATTAAGCACATGAACACTTCTTCACTCTTCTTCACACTCTGATCTTCTTTCGAATGATCTGAAATTTATTCACACAAGGCTCATATACTTTGCATTCACACTCTTCCACACTTCAAACAATTGCTCTTATATATCTACAACAAGAAATTACATCACTATAAGTCGACCACAAAAAGATAAAAACATAATTACAAACAGTTGGCCCAAAACAAATAAAGATTATTTATGCAAATCAACCAAGGTCGGCCATAACATAGTGAAGACAGAAAACAACATCTCGAACATGAAAACACTTCAATTAATTTCTCCTCGAAGATCTACAACACGTGTCAACAACTTGTTGGCCAACAACATGAAAACATGAAAATGCAAGAGAAAATATTGGATCATGAGCACAACGATCAATGAAAACATGCCACAAAGATAGAGAATGAACTAGAAACATCAAAAATAATCATGAAACACTAGAGAAGCATCCACAATAACTGAACTTACTAAAATCACAAAATCTTTAATTAGGAACACTAACTGAAGCAACAAAAAAATTGTCAGAATGAAAATCACCATAACTCAATGAACTCTTTATGTGGATCTCTGAAAGTCAATGTGGATAAACTATACATACTCAACCAGAAACCCTTTAGTCCACAACCTCAGAATAGCAACGTACTGAACACACCGACAAAAAGAACTTCACTTCACCACTGACAACCTGCAGCACTTCTTATTACAATTTTCTCAATATCCTCAACATATTAAACTTATAATGCAACAATGCTAATAGTATTGACATCAATGACAACCACATATCAACAACACAAAAACAACATCCAATAAAACCATAAGTACACTAACTCCCTCTTCACAAAACTATACTTCTTCAAATTAATCAACAATTTCTCCTCTCTTAACTTCTCAAAGACTATGAATATGCATCAAATGCTCATCTAGTGTCTTACTAAAAATCAAAATTTCATCTAAATACACAATAAAAATTTTCCCTAGAAATTATTTCAATACCTTGTTCATGAGACACATGAATGTGCTCAGTGCATTGGTTAGCCCAAAAGGCATGACTAACCACTTGTACAAGCCTTCTTTGGTTTTGAAGGCAGTCTTCCATTCATCACCCTCTCTAATATGGATTTGGTGGTATCCACTCTTTAGATCTATCTTTGTGAAGTACTCAACTCCATTCAAACATTCCATAAGGTCATCCATCCTTAGTAGGGAAAATTTTCACTTGATTGTTATCTTGTTTATGGCTCTAGAGTCTATACACATCCTCCACTCCCCATCCTTCTTTGGTGCTAGTACTTTGGGTACTACACAGGGACTCAAGCTCTCTCGAATCAATCCTTTTCTTTACAACTCTTGAAATTTTCTATTCAACTCTTCATTCTTCATAGGAGTCATTCTATTAACTGCCTTATTTGGAAAATTGGGTCCAAGGATCAGGTCAATCTAATGACTGATCTTCCTTACTGGTGGTAAACCTTTAGGTACATTAATAGACATAATTTCCTAAAACTCATTCAACAAACTTGAAACTTCTATTGGAACCTCTTTATTGTCTTCTCTATCTAGTCTAGGAATTAAAGCATAACACATGCATTCATGTTTCATGCCTTCCAAAAAATTTCTTCAATCAACAAAACAAATTCTAGCACTACTCCATACCTTTTCACCACATAGTACCTCACCACAGTAGCTGCCAATCTTGAATTTCACTAGGCATTGCTCATTGACTAGAACTTTGTGGTCCTTCTGTAACTAGACAATCTGGTATAGATGTGGATGCCTTTCCCTCTTTAGCTTCAACTTCGTTACCACCTCTTCTAATACCAAATTATTGGTGCTTCCACTATCAATGATGATGCCACAACATTTATCCTCACATTTTCATCTTGTGCCGAATAGACTCTTCCCTTGGTCTAGTTCCTTCTCATTTAGTAGGGTTCTCCTAACAACTAGGGTTTCTCCCCTTTCAGCATCATCAAAATGCTCAGATTGAGCTTCCTCATCTACATGTGCAACTCTTGCATGACCTTCTGGTCTTGTGTTTTTCCTGCCTTGGTGTTGTGGACATTCATAGGATTGATGCCCTTCTTCACCACACTGGAAATAGGTTCCTCTGAAACCACCTATCTCGAATCCATGTCCAGGGTCTTCCTCCTCCCATTCCTCTTTGTTCACCATTTTTTTTATCATGTGGGCAGTAGGAATTTTCATTCTTCTGACTTCAACTAATACCCAAATCTTCAATTTTCTTTTGATCCTCATTTTTATTCCCAAAGGATCTTCCACCACCCCTTCTACCTTGACCTCCTTATCCTTTTTTTCTTTTTGTCAAACCTCTTATTCAAATTCTCTTCAACCTTCAAAGAAAACTTGTATGCATCTTCAATGGTGGTCATTAAGACCAAGCTTAGCTCCTCTTGAATACTTGGCCTTAACCCATTAAGGTAATGGGCTACTTTCTCTTTGTTGGCCTCTGCATGGCCTTTTTTGATAATAATTTTGTGAAAATATTCTATATACTCCTTCACAGACTTGCTTCCTTGCTTCAACCCTTGCAACTTCTTCAGAAAATCCAATTTGTAGTCCAATGGAATGAACTTATTTTTCAATTTATCAACCATATGATCCCATTTGGTGATCTTTCCCTTTCTTGTCCTATTTCTTTCTAGTTGGACATCTTTCCACCAAATATTGGCATTCTCCTTCAGTTTTATTTTTGCAAACTTGACCCAATCTGGATCTTCTATCTCTTCATACTCAGAATATTCCTCTATCTTATTAATACAATCAATTAACTCTTTTGGGTTCAGATTTCCAGAATAACTAAGAAATTTGATTTTGGGTCTCTTTCCTATCTTGGAAATGGCCCTTAATAGCCTATCTTGATGTCGATCTTCTACTTCTTCTATCTCATCCTCAGTTGGATCTTCAACCTCTTCTTCATCCTCACTCTCTTCCCTTCTTCTCAGGTTAAACCATCTTCTCAACTCTTCCTGCAATGCATCTATCTATCTTTGGAGGGCTCTAAAACCCTCATCTACCAAAGCATTTCTCCCACCAAAATTTTTGGCACCACCATACCTACAGCACATCAATCTTGGAGGAATCTTGACTTCTAACCCGCAATCCACAAGTCTTGGTGTGAACTACCTCATGATTGGCTATCTTTCCACATGCTCGGGAACAACCTCACTCCTATACCACTTGATGAGAGCCACAACTTGAGACTCAGAAAAGAACACAATAGAGACAATAACATAATTATTATTTATTTATTTACCAAATTTTCTCATTACAGAAAAATTACATTCCAGAGGATCAAATCCTCATAGGCTGCAATACATGAAACTTTATTATTTCTAAAAAGAAAAATTCCCCTTTCCCAATACAATTTTCTCTTTTTCACCCAATCCCCAAAATTTCCAAAATGAGTCTTAAATAGCCTTTTTTTTTTGGCTTGGAGCCAAAAATATAATTTGAAATTTGAATGTAGGTGGTTGGGCACCAAAATTTGAAATTTGAAATTCAAAAATTGAGTCCCAATTCAAAAATTGGCAATTTTCCAAAAAATGACCAACTTCCAGAAGCCATAACTTTTGACCCAAGACTTTTGTTTCATGAACCATTTGAACCGTTGGAAAGGTCTCAGAGTGTAGAACATGCTAAGAACCCACTCCACTAGTTTTGACAATTTATTGGCCTATATAGGACTGTTTAGTGCCTCAAAGTGGACTTAGAATATTTTTCAAGGCCATTCTGGGAAACTAAAACTTGAATATATTTCAAACTGGGAATGATCTTGGCCTAATTTTTTGCCAAAGTGTCTATTTTTTTTTTCCTAAAGCCTCCCATTAATTTCTACCTCCTCATTCCTTCAAATTCATACCTACTAAAAATAGCAGTTTCATTAGAAAAAAAACAAAAAGTAGTTTTGAAAGTTGGGAATTCTTATTCGACAAAAAGGCTATCCAGAAATGCAAAAACATCTACAAAATGCTAATAGAAAGGAAAAACATTTTTGGGTGATGTAGGATTTCCTTTACACTACTAGATGCTCCTACATCATAATCAATTTGAAGAGCCTAGACATAGTTTCAGTATTGATGAGTCCCCTTGGTGTAGTAACTATGATGGCATTGAGTATGGTCATTCCTATGTTGATTATGATTATCCTCATGAAGTAGAGATATAATCCTTTCATTCAAATAAGAAATATGTTGATAATGATGGGAACACATGTTTTCTTGAGAAGGAACAAATTTATTCCTAGGTATGAAGAGTTTTCAAAATGTGAGTCAAAGATGTTAACTATTGATGATGTGAATGAAGTTAAAAATCTTTTTGTATGCTCTTCTAGTGATTGTAATGATTTTATATACAATGATGATATGAAATATTTAGACCTTCATGCTAAGGAGGAAAAATATTTTATGAAAATAATGAATTTATGACAAAACCCCTTATTTGATGAGCCTCCATCTTCATTAGATAATAGAAACGATGATCCTTATTGGTGCAGAGATAATCCATCCTTTGTTGAGAACTCTGATGATGCATCTGGCACTAGGTTAGAATGTGGGCTTAAGAAAACAAAGCAACACATTGATTAGCTCCTCGAGGGAATTTCCTATGAATGTTTTACATTTGATATAGACGGTATAGGTAAAGTTGAGTATCATGATGCTAGCTACTTGGAAGAGTATGAACACTTTCAGTTTCTAGTTCATTTAGGAGGTATTTTGATGGAGCATGACAATAAGATGAAGAGCAAGGAATGCTATTTTAAATATTAATATGTTTCATGTGATGAATATAACACATATGTGTCATGTGACGATGAAATTTTTTAGTTTATGCCTGGTTATACAATGCATATTGACATAGATTACATTAGAAATGGTATGCTCATAAAAGTTGTGAGAGATGTTAGTGGAAATGTTTGTAATCAACCAATTTTTAGTGGTAATCAAATATTTATTCTTCTAAGAAGAGGGCTATACTTGTTGTAGTGGTATGGTAGAGGCAAGTATGGATTGAGGGAGATCAACTCCTTTAATAGATTGGTGTTTGAAAAGGGTAAGAATTGACTTCCTTTTTTTCCTTTGGTGGCCTGGGGCCACCGAGTAAGGTTAAAATTGAAATCAAAAGAACTATGTTGCCCAATCGATCTGGCACTTGGTTTTCTCTTCCAAAAGATTATGATATCTTTCTTTGCTCACTGAGGAACAAACATCCCGAAAAAGATCCACTGATGGAACTCTTAAAATTTCAAATGTTGATTGCTACAATTAGCATTTGAAATCAACATCAAAATCCCTCAGAAATTCATCACAACTTCAAACTCATCATTGTCTGGGACAACAAGCTTGTGAGGATCATCATTTCAATATGGTCAACTTTGAGGCATTATCCCTTCTTAGCAAAAGTGATACGGCAGTCCAACATATAAGATAGTCATAAGGAATGTTTTATTCATTCCTAAGTTGAGGATAGTAATATGGTTTTGGAATCAAAGAAAGATGAAAACACAAAAAATAGATGAATATAGTGTCCTTGACAACATAGACCAGCCATATGAAAAAGGGGCAATGTTTTTGTGGTGATGGATAGTCAAAATGAGTTCTAAGTTTCAAAAGGGCCAAGTAAATAATTATTGCAATGGGAAGAATATTAAAAATTATAAAAGAAGTAGCCATCCTTCAAGTATTCATTTTGAACTCACAAATCAACTATGGGGGTAGGAATTACAATGGATGAAGATAAAAACTTCAAGCATATGTAAGCAGCATGTGAAAAAGGTCAAATGTTTATTCAGATGAAAATGAGGGTGATGTCAATTAATAAATGATAATATTTGTGAATTTACCATACTAGGGTTTATGTTATGGGTAAGTGCATGGATCTATGACACAATTTTGGCTCTTAAGATGCCACTTTTTTTTTTAAATCAGCAAAATCTGATTTGCATGAGAAAATGAAGATAGTTACGCTCAAAATTCCAAGATGCAGCAAGACCAAGAGTTAAAGTGCTCTGAGTCTAGATTCTAAGCTACAAATTATTTTTTATAATTAGTGAAGATTAAGGGTCTCAAAAAGGGGTGGGCCAAAACAGGTCCTTTATTTATAAAAAAAATAGCATATCGCCTGATGGCCCCCCCTTTTTGATTAACTTATTTTAAGAATTTAAAAAATATGAATAGTGAGAAATTAGCTAACACCATGTAGTTTATCCTAGTTCTTTCAGATATTTTTTTTAATGAATATATAATATTATATGAATTTTGAAAGTGGACACATCCTGAAAAGCTGAAATTTGAGTGTGCTCCCCCCTAAATTTTTGAAAACTAATTGAAAATTGATTTTTTTCATCATGTGTAGAATGGAGTCTAGTTTTAAAAATTATAATTTGTTTCATGTTTCTATGAATGAGTAAAAATCTATCCTAAGAATAGAACATGTTGGTTTTTGACCAAAAACAAAGACATTTACAATAGAAGTTATGGATCAAAACCTTAACTGAATCAAAATAAAAAAATTACTATATATTTAGATAGCTAAGAGAGAGGTTAACACCATCACGGTTTTTTAATAAACTTTCATTGAAAGACGCGCAAATGTGATAGTGAGCATAGACAAAAAAGTATGAGGAAATTTGGAAAATCCTTTCAATTCACTCATCTGAAGTAGGTCATTTGGTGCTGGCCAAATGACACATCACATTTGGGCACAAGTGCAAAATTTGGTGCTCACCAAATGACTTGCTTTGAAAAAAATCTAACTTTCCCCTCTTTCCCTCTCTCTCAAGTCTCTCCCTCCCACCCACTCTCCAACTACCTCTCTCTCTCAAGTATCTCCCTCCTACCCCCTCTCCCTCTATCTCTTTGTCAAGTCTTCCCCTCCTACCCACTCCCCCTCTCATCTAGTCACTCCCTCTCTCTCACTCCCTCCTCCCTCTCTCCTCCCTCTATCTCTATCCCTTACTCTCACACCCCTCTCTTTCAAGTGTCTCCTCACCACCCTATCCCTCTCTCTCCTCTCTCAAAATTTCTCTCTCTCCTTGCCTCTATCCACTCACCCTCTCTCCCATCTCTCCCCTCCCACCCCCTCTCCTCCTCTCTCTCTCTCTCAGGGTCTCCTCTACGCTCTCCTCTCTCGGGTGTCTCCCTTGTCTCCTCCTCCCTCTGTCTCTCCTATGACGACCTATCTCTTTCACTCTCTCTCTCTCTCCCCTATCCCCCCCTCTCCATCACTCTATCTCTCTCTCACTCCCTCTATCTCTCTCCCCATCCCTCATCTCCCGTTTCCTCTCTCTCCCTACTCTCTTAGGTCTCTCCTCCTGCCCTCTCTCCCGGGTTTCTCCCTCACCTCTCCTCCCCTCCTCTCTCTCAAGTCTCTCCCTCCTGCCTCTCTCTCTCTCTTCCAGATATCTCCTCTCTCTATCAAAATTCTCTGCCACTCTCTCCTCTCTCTTGGTCTCTCCCTCCTCTCTCTCTCAAGTCTCTCCTCCTGCCCCTCTCCCTCTCTCAGGTATACCTATGTCTCTCTCACTCACTCCCTCTATATCTCTCCCATGATCTCTCTCTCTCTCTCTCGCCCTCTCTCTTTGGTATCTCCCCCTAGGCCCCCCTCTCTCTATCTCTATCTATCTATCTCTCTCTCTCTCACTCCCTCTATCTCTCTCCCATCCCTCTATCTCGAGCACTCCCTCTCCCTCCCACACCCTCTCCCTCTCTCAAGTCTCTCTCTCACTCCCTGTATCTCTCTTCCATCCCTCTATCTCCTACTCTCTTGGGTCTCTCCCTCCCACCCTCTCTCCCTCTCCCTCTCTCCCAAGTTTTTCTATCCCACCCCCTCTCCCTCCCTCTCTCTCTCAAGTCTCTCCCTCCTATCCTCCCTCCCTCTCTCTCTGTCTCTCTCTCTTTGTCTCTCTCTCTATCTCTCTGTCTCTCTCTCTTAGGTATGTCCCTCCCACCCCCTCCCTCCCTCTCTCCCTCTCTTAGGTATCTCCCTCCCTCCCACCACCCCTCTCTCTCTCTCCCTCTCTCTAAGGTATCTACCCCACCCCACTCTCTCTCTTTGTCACTCCCTTTATCTCTCTCCCATCCCTCTATCTTAGGAACTCCCTCTCCCTCTGACACCCTCTCCCTCTATTTCAAGGTGTGACCCTTGGTCTTCCTTTTAACACTAGTACTTGGGTTTGTGACATGGTATAACCACCTCCTATGGTTCTTAATCGAAGCTTGTATCGAGCATTGAAATGTCGATCTTTTGGTGCAACAGAAATTCCAACAATTGGTATCAGAGCTGGTCATAGGTTCAAACCCCTCACTTGTGCTAGGGGGATTGTTGCAAGGTGTGAACCTTGGTCTTCCTTGTAGCACTAGCACTTAGGTTTGTGACATGGTCTAACTGCCTCCTATGGTTCTTAATCAAAGATTTTATCGGGCATTGACAGGTCATTCTCTAGGTGCAATGACAAGTCCAACACCCTCTCTCAAGTATCTCTCTCTCACTCTATGTATCTCTCTTCGATCCCTCTATCTCCCACTCCTACATCCTACTCTCTTAGGTCTCTCCCACTTTTTGTTTGTCTCCCTCTCTCTCAATTCTCTCCCTCCCACCCTCTCTCCCTCTCCCTCTCTCTCATATTTCTTCCTCCCACCCCCTCTCCCTCTTTCTCTCTCTCTCAAGTATCTCCCTCCTACCCCCTCTCTCTCTCTCTCTCAGTCCATCTATCTCTCTCCCTCTCTCTTAAGTATCTCCCTTCCACCCCCTCCCTCCCCCCCTCTCTCTCTCTCCCCCTCTCTCCCTCCCACACCCTCTCCCTCCCTCACTCTCTCAAGTCTCTCTCTCCTACCCCCTCTACCTCTATCTCTCTCACTCCATCTTTCTCTCTCCCATCCCTCTATCTTCCACTCCCTCTCTCTCCCCCTCCATCTCTCTCTATCCCTCTCTCTCTCCCCCTCTCTTAGGTAGGAGGGAGATAATTGAGAGAGAAAGAGGGTTGAGTGTTGAGTGTTTAAGGGTTGAGGGTATAGGGTCGAGGGATTAGGTTTTATGGTAGAGAGTAGAGGGTTTAAGGGTTTAGTGTTTATTTTTTAGTGTTTATTTTTTCAGGTTTTAAGGGTTGAGGGTATAGGGTTGAGGGATTAGGGTAGATAGGGAGGAATGTATGGAGGGATAGATGGAGGGAGAAGTGAGATAGGGAGAAGGAGAGAAGAGGAGGGAGGGACATAGATAGATGATGGTTGAGGATCCAATATTTAGGGTAGAGGGTTGATAATTAAGGGCATAGGGTTGAGGACCTATAGAGTTCATGGTTTAAGGTAGAGGGTAGAGGGTAGAGGGTTTAAGGATTAAGGGTAGAGGGTTAAGGGTAGAGGGGAGAGAAATAGATGGAGTGAGTGAGTGAGAGAGATATTTGAGAGTGGGAGAGGGGATAGGAGGGAGAGACTTGTGAGAGAGGGAGTGAGAAAGAGAGAGGGTTAAGGGTTGAGGGTTGAGGGTTGAGGGTTGAGGGTAGAGGGTTATAGGTAGAGGGTTATAGGTAGAGGGTAGAGGGTTTCAGGGTTCAGTGTTTAAGGGTTAAGGGTAGAGGGTAGAGGGTTAAGGGTTAAGGGTAGAGGGTAGAGGGTTTAAGGGTTAAGGGTAGAGGGTAGAGGGTAGAGAGTTGAGGGTATATGAGAGAGAAATAGATGGAGTGAGTGAGAGAGAGAGAGGTTTTATGGTAGAGGGATGGGGGTAGAGGGTTAAGGAGTAGAGGGTAGAGGGTTTAAGGTTTAAGGGTAGAGGGTAGAGGGTTTAGGGTAGAGGGGAGAGAAATAGATGGAGTGAGTGAAAGAGAGAGAGAGACTTGAGTGGGAGGGGGTAGGAGGGAGAGAGACTTGAGAGAGGAGGTGAAAGAGAGAGAGAGGGTTTAGGGTAGAGGGTAGAGGGTTTAAGGGTTGAGGGATTAGGGTTGAGGGTAGAGGGTATTGGGTTGAGAGTAGAGTGCAGAGAGTTTAAGGGTTTAGGGTTCAGTGTTTAAGGGTTTAGGGTATAGAGTTGAGGGATTAGGGTAGAGATGGAGGAATGGATGGAGGGATACATGTGATAGAGAGAGAGGGTTGAGGGTTTAGGGTTGAGGGTATAGGGTAGAGGTTTATGGGTAGAGGGTGGAAGGTTTAAGGTTTTAGGGTTTAAGGGTTAATGGTAGAGGGTTTAGTGTTTATGGTTTAGGTTTTATGGTTTAATGGTAGATGGTTTGAGGGTTTAGGGTCTATGGTTTAAGGGTTAATGGTAGAGGGTTGAGGGTTGAGGGTTGAGGGTTATAGGGTTTAAGGGTTGAGGGTAGAGGGTAGAGGGTAGAGGGTAGAGAGAGAGTGTGTGTGTGTGTGTGTTTTATGGGTAGAGGATAGAGGGTTAAGGGTAGAGGGGAGAGAGATAGACTTGAGGGAGAGAGAGGGTTGAGGGTAGATGATAGAGGGTTAAAGGTAGATGGTAGATGGTCTAAGGTTCAGGGTTTCATGGTTAAGGGTAGATGGTAGAGGTTTTAAGGGTTTAGGTTTTGGTTTTAAGGTTCAGGGTAGAGGTGAGGGTTTAAGGTTAGCAGTTAATAGTAGAGAGAGAGGTTGAGGGTTTAGGGTTGAGGTAGAGGTAGAGGTTAAGGGTAGAGTGTAAACGGTTTAATGGTTTAGGGTTTAAGGGTTAAGGAGTAGGTAGAGGGTTTAATGGTTTAAGGTTTAGGATTCAAGGGTTAATGATATAGGGTAGAGGTTTATGGTTTGGGTAGAGGGTAGAGGGTAGAGTTTAGGGTTTAAGGGTTGAGGGATTAAGGGTTGAGGTTTGAGGGATTAGAGTAGACAGTTTAGTTGGGTTTAAGTGTTTAAGGGTTGAGGGTATAGGGTTGAGGGTAGAGGGTATTGGGTTGAGGGTAGAGGGTAGAGGGTTTAAAGGTTTGGTTTTAAGGGTTTATGATTGAGGGTTTAGGTCTCCCATCTCTCTATCTTCCACTCCCTCTCTCTCCCACTCCCTCTCTCAGGTCTTCCCCCCACCCTAACTGAATAACTCTCTCTCCCTCTCAAGTGTCTCTCTCTCTCCTAGGTCTCACTCCCTCCCATGCTACCTAGACTAAATTCTCACTCTAATCCCCTCTCTCACACTCCCTCTCTGTTAGGTCTCACATACCTCCCACCCTACCTAGACAAATCTATTTCTCCAACCCCCTCTTCCACACTCCCTCTCTCTCCCCCTTTGGTCTTTTTTTATCTCTCAAGTATCATCCCTCCCAACCCATCTCCCGTTGTCAGGTCTTTCCCCCCACCCTAACTAGATAACTCTCTATCCCTCTCAAGTCTCTCTCTTAGGTCTCACTCCCTACCACACTACCTAGACTAATCTCTCTCACTCCTATCCCCTCTCTCTCTATCTCAAGTCTCACTCCCTTCCTCTCTATATTTGGAAAAAATTTCAAAGCAATACATTTGGCACTCACCAAATTTGGCGCTCTCCAAATTTGGCGAGCGCTAAATTTGGCGCTCTCCAAATTTGGCGCTCTCCAAATTTGGCGAGCGCTAAATTTGGCGCTCTCCAAATTTGGCGAGCGCTAAATTTGGCGCTCTCCAAATTTGGCGAGCGCTAAATTTGGTGCTCTCCAAATTTCTTTTTACCTTGAAATGGTAAAATAGAGGTTGACCCCTATGATTCAGGCCCACATGTTTTCTCATTTGTTTGGTTCAGCACTTTATCCAACTCAGAAACACCTTTTTTATGTAGTTGAATCCTTGTTGTACCAATCTATGCTTGATCCATCACCTTTTTACCACCAATTTTCATGCTAGACAATGTAGAAGAAGACATTTTGAATTTTCTACATCATTTTACATTATCTCAAGTAATATATTCATTTTTTTAATATTGAAATGTTTTTATTTAGGATATTTGTAATCATAACAATTGGACATAGAATTCAACATTGAATTAGATGGGAGATGCATAAAAGGTTTAATTTTTATGAGTTTGAAGAAAAAAATGAAAAACATGACATAATTTAGATGAATTCATGTTTGAACTTATATAAGCGACATCAACTTAACACAAATTTTCTTATGAATTCTATTTTCAGTGCTTATAGTAGTTTATTTCTAGCATGGCTAGTGGAATTCACTCTATTTCATTTTAGGTAGATGTTGATATTGAGTCTTTTTATTTATTTTTGAAAATTTATAGACCATTCATTTGATGATTTTATTAATATTCATTGTTACACATACAATTCAACATTAAATTAGATGGATCTTAAATGTAGAAGTTTAATTTTTAGGAGCTTGAAGATAGAAAATGGAAAACATGACATAATAGATTAAAATTCATTATTAGTGATGGTTGTGGGAAAACTTTAATTTCAACTAATTTGGAAAACCTAAGAGCTTTCATCAATGTTAATGCAAGTTTCCACTAATTTTTTTGTGCCATAAAAATTTCAACTTCATGATTTTCTTAGATAAATTCAAGTGACATGACATAGTTGTTAATGGAAGTTCCATTCATTCATACCATTTACCTTTCTAAGAAATAAAAAAGGGAAATTTTTGTACAATTGAAAATGCTTTTTATCTTTCTAAGTTTCCTCATTGCCAAAGAAATAGTGAATAATTAGAAGATATAACATCACAAACCCTTCTTTGAATTCATGTTCTTCATGGCTTGGTTGACAATCACAATGTGGTTTTGACAACAATAAACACAAGATTCTCTATTTTCCAAAGGTGGCAGTAAATTATACCCTAGGTTTGACACTTGTTTGCTCTTAAGAACTTTTCTATACTCCAAATACTCCCCTCAAACCCAAGTCTTAAGATTGATCAATGCTTACATGAAGTAATTTTGTACAAATCCCTCAAAGTACTAGGTTTTACATAGTATAGTTGCAAAAAGTAACAAAATTTCCTCAATAACTCACACAAAATGATGATTTAACAACCCTCCTTTTGTCAACACATGCATATAGGACTACAAAAAATTAGTACCAAGTTTCATACATTTTCACTAGATCATGAAAAGTTATGGGTTTTTTGAAGCTCGCTATAAACCCTAGGTTGGGGATAGCAATTTTTGATAAGTTGCATTAGTTATGCAATGTAAATTAATGCTTTGAGTTTTAAAGATATGCAATGAAATCTAATCAGCAATATCAATATGTTTCATAAAATGCTTGGTGTGTTTCATAAAATGCAATGTAATCAACGGTATGGATGTGTTTGAAAAAATGCATTACTTACTTTTCTTGCGGTATAGAGGTAGACAAGTTTGATAAGGTGCTTTGGTAGACATGTATGGAAAATGTGGTTGCATAGATAAAGGAAGTGAGTTTCCTTCTTTTATAAAATTCTTTGGTGTGTTCCATAAAATGCAATATAATCAACGATATTAATATGTTTCATAAAATGCATTACTTAATTTTTTTCTATGTGTGTTTGTGAACATGTAGCATTCAACACCATGCCGAGGAAATGACCAAAGCCTCTAACACTGGAAGAATGTGTAGTTAAAATGCAAGGAGAATCTAATAAAAAATACAAGCTCATGAAGCAAAGGAATTGTAGCCTATACAGTAAGAAATTCCTTGCAATCTAAGAGAGATGTCCAATTGGCAGCACAAAGGGCACAAATGAAAAAAATTCATGGAAGGACACAAGTGTATATCAAAGTTGGGGGCACATCATCAACCATAGGTGAAGTTCAATGCACATCTCTAGTTGAAGACACAACAACAACAACAACATGTGGTTTTGCAAGTACATCGAAAATCACATCTCCAATTGAAGACACACCATCAACAACATTGGGTTTCAAAAGTACATCAAAAAACACATCTCTATTTGAAGGCACTCCACATATGAAATCTCAAGTTGGAGCTGCAACATCGTTTACATGCCAATTTCAAGGTATATCATCAATTGCACCTTCGATTGAAGGTACACAATCTATCCCTGATGTTGTTGACATTCCTAATGTTGACACAAATTTACATTTGAGAACTCCTAGAGTTTTACATAGAAAACCTAGATTTTTGATTGATATTGATTTCAATGTTTTGAAATGGATGCCTAATAAGATTCCAAAATTTACATGTCAAAGATATGCATAGAGGATATGGAGTTTATTTTTTGAGAAGCTAAGTGAGGGTGTAAGATGTCAACTATTAGTTGAAATGATGAGGCAACTCAAATTTAGGCCCACCATGAAGGCTCTTGGGCTAATAGTTTTGAATGAATCAAGTGAAAATCCCATTGTAAAGAACTTGGTGAGTGCATACGAGAGCGTGGGTTCTACCTCACACATGAAGGATAGTTGTGCCACATGATGTGTGATGATAAAAACATTGTTAAGCATTCAAAAAAGGAACAAGGTAAACCTTACAAAGAAAAGTAAGTCTTTGAAAATAAGTGGATCATCTCTAATAAGAGCCAAAGGAAGGTGTGAAAGAGTGGACGATCCAAATAGTAATGAGCTATGGAAATTCTCAAGTAGAGTGCCATGGAAAGATAAAAGAATTGCTCAAGACTTGAGATCTATAATAGTAGATTATTGGAAGGATAACATAAGGACCTCTCCTAATCAAAGAGATATTGTAAGAAGGAGAATTGGTAGTCAAATCTGTGAACCACATCCAAAGAATTATTTGGATACCACTCAAACCCAATTTTTTGTTGATTTGTACAAAAGTTTCCTAAAATTAATATATGTCAAAGGTATTTTGAAATGCTAAAGCCTATTTATGTCAAAATAAATCACACATGCACAACGTGTTGTTGTAGAGTACACATTGAGTTTTCTAACCATTATGATGTTTATCAACGTATATGTGTAGATATGCATACTAACAATGTTTTGCAGGACTATAACATAAGGCCTCCACCTAAATCCTCAAGGGAATTGTTATCTTCCATTTTATGTGAAAGAGTGGATGGTCAATTTTTTTACAAGAAGTCATGTTTGGATGGCACATGTGATCATTGTGGTGGCATGCAACATTTTCCAATTTTCCAACACATGGATAGTACACACACAATGGGAAACAAAATTGTGGAATTTGGAAAATACAAGACAATGCCCTATAGTCTAAAAGATGGGAAAGAAGCAAACTATGAATTGTTCAATGATAAGATTCTAGTGTATCAGTTTATGGGAATTTTTTGTGATCAAGTGGTCTATCAGTATTCAAGGCATACCCATAGAGCTCGATGGTTGGACTCATAGTTCAAGTTATGCAAGGACATGTTTTCACTTCATAGCATAATTTTAGTTGTTGACTTCGCAGAGAACTACACACTACAACCATAGAACGAGGTGCAATCATAGTACTACAACTCCACACAAGTTGCTATATTTGTGCATAGAACATTCATTCATGAAAATGATAGTACACATGATCTAACATGAAAGTATTGAGGGAGTATCGCTTTTACATCAGTGATGATTGTTCACATTCTACAGAGTTTCACAAGGTTGCTTTTAGATGATCTATGCTGATTTGGCTAGCAGGGGCATATCATTTAGTCAAAATATCATATGGTTAGATAACTATACATTGCAATTCAAGAACTCCAAAATATTTTACTTGGAAACCATGATGCTTAGAAACTTCTCATCTAAGCCTATGGGATCACTTCAGGCCCCTCTATAATAAACTCTCTCAGTTTCACTAACTTTGAGGCATTTTCCTATGGTGGCAATTTTTCACTTAGGGAAAAAGTTGTCAAATGCAAATAGTGTAAAGTTACAAAGTGGTACAACTTTTATTCTACAACTTATGTGACCAAAAAAACTATTCCAACACATTTGAGTTGGTATGTTTAGGCTAGGCATGGTCCTCTTTCACACCCAAACACGTTGAATCACTATGAGCTATGTTCAACTGACATAATCCCTTAAGAGTCCAAAGTGCAAAATGGATGCAATCTTTGACGACTTGTTACTCAAACACTGTTGTTCTTAGAAAATTTTACTTTGAGCCTATGGGATTATGTTAGGCCCCTCTACAATAACCTCTCTCAGTTTTTTTTAAATCAGAGACATTTTCCCGTGGTGACTTTTTACTTGGGGAAAAAGTTGTCAAATACAAGTAGTGTAAAGTTGCAAAGTAGTGCAACTTTCGTTTTGCAACTTTGTGACCAAATGAACTATTCCAATGCATTTGGGTGGGTACATTTATGCTATGAATAGTCCTCTTTTGCACCCAAACATGTCGAATCCCTCTCAACTACGTTCAACCAGAATAATCCCTTATGAGTCCAAAGTGAAAAATGACTACAATTTTTGATGAGGTGTTACTTAGACACTGTGATGCTTAGAAATTTTTTGTCTAATCTTATTGGATTATGTTGGGCCCCTCTACGATAACCTCTCATTTTTCACTATTTCAGGGGTGTTTTCCTGTTGTAACGACTTTTCACTTGAGAAAAAAGTTGTCAAATGTAAGTAGTGTAAAGTTCCAAAGTGGTACAACTTTCATTTTACAACTCATGTGACCAAATGAACTGTTCCAACATGTTTGGGTGGGTATGTTTATGCTATGAATGGTCTTGTTTCACACCAAAACACGCTGAATTGCTCTTAGCTATGTTCAACCGATAGAATCCCTTATGAGTCCAAAGTGCAAAATGACTGTAATCTTCAGTGTTACTTAGACATCATGACACAAAAAAAAATATTGTCTAAGCATATGAGATCATGTTGGACCCCTCTACAATAACCTATCTCAGTTTTTGCTAAGTCGAAGGCGTTTTCTTGTGGTGAAAATTTTTCACTTGGGGAAAAAATTATCAAATGCAGGTAGTGTAAAGTTGCAAAGTGGTACAACTTTTGTTTTCCAACTTGTGTGACTAAAATTTTTTTTCCAATGCATCCAAGTGGGTACATTTACGCTAGGAATGGTCATCTTTAACACCTAAACATGCCAAATCGCTCCAAGCTAGGTTCAACTGGCAAAATCTCTTTTGAGTCCAAAGTGCAAAATGGCTGCAATCTTCGACGGGTTGTTACTTGGACACCATGATGCTTAAATTTTTTTAATCTGAGCCTATGGGATCATGTTAGACTCCTTTATAATAAAATCTCTCATTTTTCACTATCTTAGAGAAATTTTCCTATGGTGACACATTTTCACTTGCGGAAAAGGTTGTCAAATGCAAGTAGAGTAAAGTTGTAAAGTAGTGCAACTTTCGTTCTACAACACGTGTGACTAAAAAAACTATTCCAACATGTCTGGGTGGGTATTTTTACACAATTAATGGTCCTCTTTTAAATCCAAACATGCCAAATCGCTCTGAGCTACGTTCAATCGATAGAATCCCTTGAGAGTCCAAAGTGTAAAATGACTACAATTTTCAATGGGGTGTTGCTCAGACACCGTGATGCTTAGAAAATTCTCATCTTAGTCTATGAGATTGTGTTGGGACCTTATACAATATCCTCTCTTAGTTTTTGATAACTGAGAGTCGTTTACCGGTGGTGGCGACTTTTCACTTGGCGAAAAAGTTATCAAATGCAAGTAGTGTAAATTTGCAAAGTGGTGCAACTTTTATTCTGCAACTCATGTGACTAGATGAACTATTCCAATGCATCTAGGTGGGTACATTTACATTAGGAATGGTCCTCTTTCACACCTAATCATGATGAATCACTCTGATCTACGTTCCACCGACATAATCACTTACGAGTCTAAAGTGCAAAATGGTTACAATATTTAATGGGGTGTTACTCAGACAAAATGATGCTTATAAACTTCTTGTCTAAGCATATGGAATCAAATTGGGCCCCTCTACAATAACCTCTCTTGGTTTTTTTTATTTCAAAGGCATTTTTCCATGGTGGTGACTTTTCACTTGGGGAAAAAGTTGTCAAATGCAAGTAGTGTAAAGTTGCAAAATGGTGTAATTTTAATTCTACAACTCGTGTGACCAAAAAAACTATTCCAACACATCTGTATGGGTACATTTACACTAGGAGTGGTCCTCTTTTGCACCCAAACATTCTAAATCGCTTCGAGCTATGTTCAACTGACATAATCCCTTATGAGTCCAAAGTGCAAAATGGCTGCAATCTTTGCTAGGTTGTTACTCATACACTGTGACATTTAGAAACTTCTTGTCTGAGCCTATGAGATCATGTTGGGCCCATATAAATTAACCTCTCTTAATTTTTTCTAAGTCAAAGGATTTTTCCCATGGTGGTGACTTTTCACTTGGGGTAAAAGTTGTCAAATGCAAGTAGTGTAAAGTTGCAAAGTGGTGCAACTTTTGTTCTACAACTCGTGTGACTAAACAAACTATTTTGACATGTTTGGGTGGGTATGTTTATGCTAGTAATGGTCATATTTCATACCCAAATGCATTAAATCACTCTGAGCTATGTTCAACTGGTAGAATCTCTTATGAGTCTAAAGTGCAAAATGACTATAATATTTGATGGGCTATTACTTGAACATTGTGATGCCTAGAAACTTTGCTTCTTATCCTTTGGAATGGCATTGGTCCCCTCTATAATAACCTCTCTTGGTTTTTGCTAACTCAGAGTTGTTTTTACATGGTGGCAATTTTTCACTTGGGGAAAAAGTTATCAAATGCAAGCAATGTAAAGTTGCAAAATGGTTCAAATTTCCTTCTGTACCTTGTGTGATAAAATAAAATATTCCAACAGATCTAGGTGAGTATGTTTATGCTAGGAATGGTCCTCTTTTGCACCAAAAAAATTGAATCACTCTGAGCTACATTCAACCTATGTGAACCAAGATACTAACACCTGCAATAGACAACAAACACACATAATTAGATTCTAATGCAAGTTAAGACCAAGATTCCCCATAAAATCCATTTAACTATGCTCAAAATATGAATAAAATAAGAACACAATGAAATATGATAAAAAAAACTAAATCATATTAAGAACATGCAAACTCTTGATCTTATGGGGGAGTTTGTGCCAATTTGATGTGGAAATTGGCCCTTTCCCAACTCCTATGCAAGCTTTGATGATTCGATGAAGATTGTGATCCACTTTGTTGAAGATTTATGAGTGCTCCAAGATAAAATCTGTATAACCTAGCTATAAAACTCAATGAGATGGATGAATATTGCTATGAATTTAAGTATAGTAAGTTTACTCAAGTTGTGGATGCTAAATTGAGGAATGAATCCTCTTGTTTATAGATTGACAAGTTGGAGAAATGCCCAAAATGGAACAATGTGGGACTAAAATTCAACCAATGGCAAGATTCCACTTGTCAAGATGAGAATGGATGAGGGATGTGCACATTTTGATGAATGTGTCCATAAATGCAATTAGGTGATATTTGAAACTAGTGAAATGACATGTAAGAGGGGGAAAAAATGCCTTAAAAGCCACTTGGCTCAATGCACAAGGACATGTAAGATGAGATGAATGCCTTGTTGGAAGGACAAAGTCCACTTGGATTTTGAATTCAAATTTGAGAGAATATTCCTCCATTATGCCATGTTGAGGGAAAATAGAGATTTAATAAATGAATTAAATCTATTTTCACATACAAGTGGAAAAAGCTAGAGGATGGGACATGAATGAGGATTAAATTAATCAAGGTTAATTAGTTTAATGAAGGATTAGATGATGTGACAAATTTTATTTAGATTTATAGGTTAATATAAATCAAATATGAGAAGAATGTGATGTAAAGATTAATTAAATAAATATTTTTTGATTTATTTAATTAAAGGAGATGAAGTTAGATTAAACTAGATAAGGTTTTAATTTATTTAATTTAATAGGTGGATTTTAGAGATTTAATCAAATAAAATGAATTATTTAATTAAATAGGGATAATTAGATCAGATTGGTTGATTTAATTAACAAAGGAAAAATAATTAACTAGATAAAATGATTTATTTAATTAAGAGAAGAAAATTGATGAATTTAATCAAATAAGGGATATTCGATTAAATGGTTAGACTGAGGGTGATTCAAGATGAAATGGTGTTAGTAGTCACGATCAAGTATGTCGGTATATTTTCCATGTCTACACAACCGATAGAATCCCTTAAGAGTCCAAAGTGCAAAATGGTTGCAATCTTCGACAAGGTGCTACTCAAACACCGTGATGCTTAGAAACTTCTCATGTTAGCTATGGTATCATGTTGGGATCATCTATAATGATATTGTTGGAAGTGGATTCACTCTGAGAGGGGGATGAATCAAAGTGATATAATTTTAAACTCTTTGATTTGAATGCACAACTTAAATGTTTTGACCTTGAACCAATGTGGAAGATTTGATCATGCAATTGAACATTTAAAATTTGTAGAATGATATGCAAGAGAACAAGTCATATTAAAAGCATTATGTAACATTGTTCCATTAATGTGTGAACAATTTCTTTTATGCTTTTTGTAACTGAACTTCAACTTAGCACAATGCAGATTTATCTTGCTTTATGGAATACTTTTAAAACAACTTGAATTATCTTTTTAAACAAACTGAATAGTACCACAACATTGACTAAAATGAGCACATCAACTTGAAACATAATGAGAGAAAAAATAACATCACATAACACAAGGATTTCTAGAGTGGAAAAACCCTCTTGGGGTATAAAAAACCACTCGTAAACTGATCTTTTTATTCATTCAAAAGAGAACCAACTCCAATAACAAAATGAAGCACCCACTTCAAGTTAGAAGTACCAACTTATTTTGAAGCAAAACTACATGATAATGCAAACTGTTAGGACCTTATAATTGCATTAATTATTTGCAGTCACAAAATCACAATAGGATACAAAATGATATTTTCAATAATGCCCACTACAAAATGTATTTGCATATGACAGTACAAATACCCTCACTAAAAATGTTTATTTAATCTTTGTAATACAACTAGATACATAAAAAACATAAACCCTCTTTCCACCTTATTCAAATACAAAAGATATCACTGTAGTAAACCCTCATACCCTTTTCAACAATACTATGTTTTTTTCTTATATCCTCACATCACCGAGTCACAAATTTTAGCCATGCATTTATACAAAGAATATAAAACAATTTTCCTTTGAAAACACCCATATCCAAATTAACTAGGGTTTTGATAAACTAAAAAAATAATGCAGTTAAATCATGATACCCATAATGGGTTCAAAGAATAACCAAATAAATTCAATGAATAGCTACTAAAATATGAAACCCTTGAGTATAAACTTGGGTTAAACAAAAACAAAAACTATTCTTCATAGATTCTTAACCAAAATTCAGTTGCTTAAAACCAATGCAAGATTTTCTAGATTTGAAAACCAAATACTTGTCATGGTGGCCAAAAGACATTATCAATTGTTTGAACAAACTTCATAACCGACTCCCAAAAGACCACACTGCATCTCACCAACCTTCTGAACCTGTAACTAACACTTCTCATGGCGGCACTAGGGTTTGTTTTTTATAACAAAACCAAAACATCATAATGAATGCCCTAGCTTTCTTCGAATCAAGACTTTAGACTACCTTTTTCATCATTTGATAAAACTTGCAGTCTGAAAGGAACATCATAATAACCTTTAATCATATGCTACCAAAGATTTTATTAGTGTTGTCAAAACATTGAGCATGTAAAACATGTATGATGCCTTCGTATATTCCAAGATTCTCATGGGCCGACACAAGAAAACAATCATTATCAATATTAAATGTAATATAGTATGTTTGATATAATGTGGTTGACAAGCAAGATGAAACTGACAATGTGACCCAACAGTATGATAGCCGATAGCCATTTAAATGGCTTTCATTTTGATCATAAAGAAAAGGCCAATGGAAATGAATCAAACATTATGACTATTGTGAAATATAGTAAGCCTAGCTAGAAGTTAGAATAATGTAAATCATATCACGTGTAAACCATATCATATGTGGAGAACCTGAATACTCCAAGACAAAGCCATGAATGGCTTTAACTTAATGCCACTGAATATAGCTTATATTGTCTATAGGAAATACAAACCACTCTACATTTCATTGCCCCTTGTATATGAATGTTTCCATGTAAACCATTATAAAGAAAATGTTATTTCCTTTGTGAAGGATACTCAAGGAATCATGCACCAAACCTGTAGCTTCCATTCTGTATTCTCATTACTAGAATTGTGAATGTCAAAGAAAACTTATACTGCCAGTGACATAGTCTCAAAAACATTTTGTAGATTAAACACATGTCACTGAACCAACAACCAAATATATAAACATGAACAAATATGAGTCCTTATCAAAGTAAGAACAATGCCACAAAATATCAAAGAAAAACTAGTGATATAGGTATATTGAAATGATATCACCTGAAACAACCTTCAACCCTTCATCTGTATATACCTTAACAATGCTTATGTAAATACTAAAGTCGGCCATGCCAAACAACCTGTATGAAAGAACAACTCCATTGAACAAATATATAACCTCTGCACATGAATCCAACAATTAGTACCACAAAAAAAAACTAAAGATAAACCATCAAATCATTGTCCATATAGTAATCACTAGTAATAACTAAATATGCCAAGTATTGAAACATCAATAGCTAAATGCACTAATGAGTATGCCAATGCCAAACCACAATGAATATGCCAATTCCAAACCAAGAACCAATCAGTTTTGACATCAAGGACAAATAGTTTGAAATCAAGGACAAATAGTTTGACATCAAGGACAAATAGCACAAAAGAGAAGTCAACAGATATCTCTTGATTTTTGCCAACTCGGAGGCATTTTCTCGTGGTGGTGAATTTTCACTTGGGGAAAAAGTTGTTAAATGCAAGTAGTGTAAAATTGCAAAGTGGTGCAACTTTTGTTCTACAACTCATGTGACCAAATGAACTATTCCAATGCATTCAAGTGGGTACGTTTACACTAAACATGGTCCTATTTTTCACCCAAACACATCGAATTGCTCTAAGCTACGTTCAACTAGTAGAATCTTTTATGAGTCCAAAGCACAAAATGGCTACAATCTTCAACGAGCTATTACTCAGAGACCGCGATGCTTAGAAAATTCTTGTCTAAGCATATGGAATTTCATTGGACCCTTCTACAATAACCTCTCTTGGTTTTCTCTATCTCGAAGGATTTTTACTGTGGTGGTGACTTTTCACTTGGGAAAAAGTTTTCAAATGCAAGTAGTGTAAAGTTGCAAGGTGGTGCAACCTTCGTTCTGCAACTCGTGTTACCAAACGAACTGTTCCAACACATATGGGTGGGTATTTTTATGCTAGGAATGGTCCTCTTTCTCACCCAAACACACCGAATCACTCTGAGCTACGTTCAACCAACAAAATCACTTATGAGTCCAAAGTTCAAAATGGCTGCAATCTTTGACAGGTTGTTACTCAGACACTGTGATGCTAAAAAAAAAAATTTCTATGCCTATGGTATTGCATTGGGCCCCTCTACAATAATCTCTCTCAGTTTTCACTATCTTAGAGAAATTTTCCCGTGGTGGCAACTTTTCACCTGGGGAAAAAGTTGTCAAATGCAAGTAGTGTAAAGTTGCAAAGTGGTGCAACTTTCGTTCTGCAACTCATGTGACTAAATGAACTATTCCAATGTGTCTGAGGTGGGTATGTTTATGCTAGGAATGGTCCTTTTTTTCAACCGAACATGTCAAATCACTTTGAGCTATGTTCAACTAGTAGAATCCCTTAAGAGTCCAAAGTGCAAAATGGCTGCAATCTTTGATGGGTTGTTATTTGGATACCATGATGCTTAGAAAATTCTTGTCTAAGCCCATGGAATCATGTTGGGCCCCTCTACAATAATTTTTTTTGGTTTTTCTATCTCAGAGGCATTTTCCTGTGCTGGTGACTTTTCACTTGGGGTAAAAGTTGTCAAATGCACGTGGTGTAAAGTTGCAAAACGGTGCAACTTTCATTCTACAGCTCATGTGACCAAATGAACTATTCAAATGCATCTGGATGGGTACGTTTATGCTAGGAATGGTCCACTTTCATACCCAAACACACCGAATCACTCCAATCTACGTTCAACTGGATGAATCCCTTAAGAGTCTAAACTATAGTTGTCACTGAATAGTGAATGCTTACTGAGATGCAAAATGTAGCCTACTAGTGAAACATTGGATTCAGATATTCAATATCCATGACGTATGGTTTTTTGTGCTTTAGAGTTATAAAACATGATGTGTTAGTAGTTATAGGACCATGTTTCCCAATGATATGTCATATTATTTCATGCATAGAAAATAGAAGGAGGTTTTTTAACTTATTTAAATGATGAATATGGGAGAAATTTGATAATTGCAAATGTGTGATGCATCCAAAAATCAAGCTTATATTGTTGTTCATACACATCTAATATCCTTAGAGTATCATTAAAATTGACTCGTGCATTGATATGATTTAATGATATGTCAAGTGTTGTGATATTAGTAGATGTAAATACATTTTGTTGGTTGGATCAACAACTATCATGTGTTTTGATGCACATTCATACAAGTTCATAGAGGTATATATATATTCCCATGAGGTTTGCAACATCCACTTGTTCTATAGATGCAAATGCAATGATTGCTAAGATTTAGAATAAGAACCATTAGTTGTTGGATGAGAATGTCAACCATGAATTAAAAGCAATACATTTTGCTATGATAATTTTTTATGGGAAGGAGCTCTTATAGTTCATTTGAAACCTTTTGGTGTTAAAATCCTTACCACTAGACAACAATAGAACTCAAGAATCATGAACCATACACATAAATACATGAAGTATACACATGTATGATGAATAATACAAGTGAATACATGAATTATACATTGGAAGAATGAAGCATACACATGAATACACACAATATACATGAAGTATACATGTGAATAAGTGAAGCATACATGTGAATACGTAAAGCACAAGTAATTGAAGCATTGCAAAGGATACAAACCACAAGGAATGGAGCTCATTTACACAATACACATTAGATTGAGCTTATTGATTAATCGACACTAATTAGTTAAGCATTATATGTAAACCAAACCTATGCCTAAAAAATTCAAGAATATAATTTACACAATATGCATGATAACATCATTCAAGAATGGTACTATCAAAATAATATTTAATTTATTTAAAAATATAAAAGGATATGCAATGATATATATTGATAAAAGTATATACAATTTATCCAAAAAAGTCATACAGGCTTACTACAAAAGAGCCATATGGACATAAAATGTCACATATATATCAATAGTACAAAAAATATGTTCCAAAATGCCACATAGGCATACAAAAAATGACCCAAATACATACTCATTTCCCTCTAGGGGAAGGAAAGAGATCTTGTGTTTCCTTCAAAATTTGGATAGATGGGTTGCTTGTTGGTTCTCTTGTCTTTCGAACACGCTCACTAGACCTCCTCTCTAGACTCTTCTAGAGCTGCACCTGATACAATTAAAAGTATAGATGTTAATACATAGAAATTTAATTATGGGATGACATATAATAAAATATAGTCACTTACCACATACAAATAGTCATCATGCACATTTACAAAATTACCACATCCACAATTTGGAGTGACAGCCACCTATAGCAACCATCAAGATAGAAATTAAACTATATGTACAAGTATCATGAAAATTTTCAATAATAGACCATAAAAGAACAAATATAATGTCAAATCAACTAATCTATTACATACCTCTCTCAAAGGATCAGAACTGGCTATTGTTGTAGCAACTCCATGGTCCATCATGCTACCAACATCGCCAAGGCTATCTAATGTCAACAATTTAAAATGAAACAACATATATAATAGTCATATAAAGAAGTTCAGGTAGTCCCTTTATAACTATCATAAATGAGAAACAAATGAAAATGAAAAGAGAAACAATATGACTATCATAAATGAGCAGGAATTAAAAATGTAAAGTTGCTACAAATTCATAGATAAAATTGCAAAAAATTTATGCATCATGAGTGCAACAACTTTTGAAGGAAGCTAGTCAAGAATGGTGATACTAATAGAAAAATTCAATACAAGGTAAAGGTCAATGACAGTTGAAAGAAATTAAAACACAATGTTAAGAAAACTTTGGGAAGTGATGGTAGTCTATGCAACAGTACAAGGGTAAGTGCAAGAAGTTGAGTCCACGAAACGTGGAAGTTTTTTCCTTAGCCAAAAAAAAAAAATCGGCATTGCAAAAACGAGATCCCATCTAGCTTCGGGATCTCGAGCCTAAATTAAAAACGGGATCCCATTTTTTTAAAAAAGGGATCCCGCTTTTAAAAAAACGGGATCCTGTTTTTCAAAATTTTCGTTTTTGGAAAATTTCAAAACGGGATCCGTATTGAAATTCTTAAACGGAAATTTCTAAAATGGAAAGTTTCAAATGGATCCCGATTTAAAACCCTTCATTTTTAATTTCATTTTGAAAATTTTCAACAATGGATCCTGCTTTTGAAAATTTTCCAAAAATGGAAATTTCCGCTTTTGGTTGATTTTGAAATGGGGTCCCGTTTTAAATAACGAGATCCCGTTTCCAAAAATTTGAAATTGGGTTTTCTTTGTAGGCAGGTTTTTGCCTTGATTTTGGTTCGGGAAAAGCATTGGGAATCCAAACTTAGGCCTTCAACCTGGTTTGACCTGCAAGTTGAAGGTCCTAACAATGTCAGAGAAAAATACCGAGTTTGGAGATATGGATGACAACTTTTTTTGCAAATTTTTTTGACGAAATTAAAACCCATTTTAGATGAGACAATGTAGACTCCAAATATATATATTTTTTTACAATTGGATTATTTTTTCTATTTTTCAATTAATTTCTAATGAAACTAGTCCATAAACTTTAAATATTAGGGTTTTTAAATATTTTAATAACTTTTAATCAACATAACATTTTGACGAATGGATTGCACGAGATCAAACTTCAGACAATTCTTTTCAATTTAAAAAAAAAAATCAAAAAATGATAAGTTAAGGTCATCTTATGCGTGTTGTACATGACGATTTTTCAAAACGACAAATATGCCTAATAAAAAATTAACAAAAAAAAAAGTATTCAATAAAAAATTACAAAAAAATATCAAGAGCAAGCTTCAGTGAGTCACAAATCTTTTCCCAAAAGGATTTAGAAAAATACGATAATTTAGGTCAAAATATGGATGTTGTACACATGGATGGTATGGTAAAAAAAAGTGACTTTTAAACAATGGTTTTTAGAAATGCCTATTGAAACTCAATTTGTACAATCTGGGTATTGAAATAAATTATATATTTGGAAACTAGACTCTAAGTACTACATTTTATGATTACTGACTTTTTTGAAGATTCCATCTCTAATTGCTTCAAATTTTAAGGTCAAATGTGTCAAATGCTGAAAATCAGGGAAAACACTTCCACTTTTTGGCCAAAAAGTGGACTCAACTTCTTGCACACACCCACAATCCCTATTGGTGGTAGTGACCTTGCATGAATGAGTAAATGGTTGGCCTTAGTTGAGAGTACAATATAGTTCTTATAGATCACATAATGGTTAAAGTACTAAGTCCATTGTGATAGTCTAAACTCTTGCAAATGCCCAAGTTAAGTGCTCATTGAGATTAAAATTGCATATAATGATGAAGTGATGTTAATGAGGGCATGATGCCAATATAGTGATAATGCCACAATTAAGTTCACGTGAATGAAGTGAAAATTACTAGCAACTTTCAAAGGGATATGGAACATATGATTGTGCTATCGAAAATGGACCCTTATCATTTTCATGGTCTTTTAGGTCTTGTTTCATAGTGTTGGAACTATGTTTCTTTAATTTTATGATGTATCTTGGCTTGAACATGCTTATTTCAGTGTTAAAATTCAAAGAACGACGTCTTGTGAAGGTGTTTTGAAGTGTTGTAAAAAATTTCTACATTCTTATAGACTCTATTTAATGCAATTCAACTAAAAATCACCTTTTTACACATAAACAAGCCCTATTATGAAGTTTTGTAAAGCCTCGTAACAAGATTTCATGCCTTTCTAGGCATATTTTCACTATTTACACCCTTCTCATGCTTTATATTGTCTCTTTATGCCCTCATATTCTTATATTAAGTGTATTTTTGGGTCCTATCCCAACAAACAACATTAAACACAACATTTTTCTGGACACTTGGTTTTGGGTCCCAGGTGGGACTCATTTTCCAAGTGTGGCGAATGAGTCCCCCTTGTCCCCAAATTCAAAATATTCCAAAATTTCTTTTGGGATTTTACTCAAATTCACTTCATGTCGGCTTGTGATGAGGTATGAATGGATAGTAAGGAACACTATTTGTATAAATATTTTATTTTAACCTCATTTTAAAACTCCTACACAACCTCATTCATCCAAGCATTCAATCTCCTAGAACACATTCAAACAATCAAGCATTTTTGCATCATCAATTCAAGCACTTTCAAGCACTTCGGAGCAACCATTGACATCACTTTAGATTTGCATGTTCAAGGATTTGGTAATTTTTTAATACTTACATGTTATTCATTTATCATCTCCTTTACATTTCATTCATTTCTATTGGGTTTCATTACCAAAGTGGGGTTTGACCAAGGAAAACCCCTATTCACTAACCCTCCAACATTTTTCCCCTTTGTGCATATGTATTTGCAGCTTTGCTTTGCAAATTTAACAGGTTTAAAGGTGTTGAAAAGTGGAATTCAAGTCAACTAGGATCTTCAAGTCAACCCATTATATTTTCAAGCATTTTGAGTGTTTTTTGTCCGTTTTCTACAAAAATGACCCCGACAACCTAATATTCAGACATTACCAGATCTAGAGTAGCAGTGTTGTCTCTTGATTTTCCAGAAATCTTGGCGATGACTAATTCATCACCCTTGGTGAATGAGTCCCATTTTAAATCTAAAAATCTACATTTTTTCAGAAATCAAATCCTGGCTGTCAGAAATCAGTTCCCAACACCTTTTTAACAATAGGAGGACTGATTCACCACACTTGGCAAATGAGTCCCACTGTGAAAAACTAGATAATTTCATCAGCATTCTAGACACTCCACAAATCTCACTCAATATCCAAGTGCACTCATATTTGACCCTATACCTTTTGTTTTGCATATTTCTTTCAATTTCTTCACATTTCATAGTTGTTTGCATATCACAATGTGTTTTCAAACATAGCTTAAATTGCATTTTAACATTCATTTTAGATCATCTTAATCAGTCATTTGCATTAGTTTAGTTCATTTACATAACATAACATTGCATACATCCTAATTTGAATGTTACATAAACATTTTGGGCCTAGATCTCTCTTTCTAGGTGAAAAATCTTAGGAAGAGAGCAAGCATCTTGGGTCCCAAAATATGTCACAATGATGAATTAGGACATGTCTAGGGTTTTACTATAGCACACAAACTTGGTTGCTGAGGTGTGTAGTAGTAATGGAGAAGACAACTTTGGTCAATAATGAGTGGAAGGAAAGATTTCTTGTAACATTACATGTGTATAGGATAAAACTTGGATGGAGGTGGTATATCATAGAAGGGATAAAGAGACAAGACCAAGAGGGGATAATGGAACATATGGTGAAGTAATAGAGGGTACAATTGGATGGGAGTTGAATGAAATAATGGAACATAGAATATACTAGTAGAGATTAGTGAGATGGTCCAAGAGTGGATCATAGAATGTAGGGTGAACTATTAGAGGTTAATGGCATGAGATTAGTGGTGCAGGGTCACCAAGACCTTATTATTTTGCATATTTTGTGTAATTTTGGTTTTTAGGTTGTTTGGTGTGTTTGGGAGGATTTTGATGTGTTTAGGAGTTATTTTATGTGTTTAGGATTTTCCTAAGGTCATTCATGACCATGTGAAATCATGTAATACACTTTAGTGTGCTTAGAGGGTCGTTGATTTAAAATTGCAAAAAGTTGTCATGCATTTTTAGCAAGTTGTCAAAAATTAGGTAACTGTTACATGAAATCAAGAAAATAGTTCCTAATCATTGAAATCAGTTTTAAGGAAACAAAAATACACCCTCCAAGTCAAAAAAGGTGTGGAGAAACCAATTTTGCAATTTATTGAAGGAAAGAAGCTGATTTTCTATGATTTTCTATTGTTCTAGTCAGTTATGTTGTTTTGTATGGTTTGCATGGACCACCGATGCCTCTATAATTTGTTATATCATGTGGGCATGTGAATCTTGTACATTTTTCTTTTTGTTTCATATATTTTCATCAAGTAGATTTAAATTTATTGCAATTTCATTTCAGGTGGGTAGAAACCCTACCTAGGGTAACAATGAGAAAAAAATAATATGTAACTCACCTCTCCACTGGTGAAAAATCACCAAAATGGGTGGAGAGGCTTATTTTATGTGTTTTATTTTATTCCTAAGTTGTTGGGGTTGGAGATAAATTTTTCATGTGCAATAGTTCACCAGTAGTCTAATATTGTGGATGTACCAAACAAAAAAGTTGACAACAAGGTAGAGAAAGGGTCATGAATGATGCAAAAGTATGATTAAACTTGCCCAAAAAATGTGGGATTGTGGAGAAAGGTCCCTTAGACTTGTGGTTCAAAGGTATTGATCATATTTGTTAGTTTGATGATTTATTTTTTATTGTCCCAAGAAGCTAGATTACGCAGTTTAAGGTTAAATGTTGCAAGCCATGAATGTTCACGTTGTTGGACATTACTTAGGAGTGGTCCATGATAATTTGTATCTCAAGTCAATATTTTAGAGCAACGTTTCCATTGTTTCTTTCTTGTCAAAGTGTTGGTCATTACTTTTGGTAAAGTATAAGTCATTGCTAGGGCATTATCAGTGTGACAAATTGCATGAAGTCAATTAGTGTGTCAAAAGTGATTGAAATCTTGTTGTCCCACCATTTTATGTTGTTACACCTTTGAAATTGTGCTTTCCATCATTGGTGATCCAATAGCTCAAATGGTCAATAGGGATAAAGGATGTGAAGAGGACTTAAGCCTTGGTTTCAATGAAAACATTAAAGGGAGTGAATTAGGAAAGTCAAGTTTTGTTGAATCTTGTCCTTCCTCTGCATCAATTAGTTGGGAATAAAGGAACATAGGGTGAATTAGGGGAAGATAACGAGACAAGACCAAGAGGGAATAATGGAACATACTGTGAAAAAAGATAAGGTAATGGGATGGGAATATTAGGGGTTAATGGAACATAAGATGGACTAGAATATATTAATGGGATGGGTTAGGATGGGATAACAAAATATAGTGTGAACTATTAGAGGTTAATGGGATGGTATTAGGAGATAATAAAGGAACATAGGGTGAATTAGGGGAAGATAATGGGACAATACCAAGAGGGGATAATGGAACATATAGTGAAATAAGAGAGGGTAATGGGATGGGAATAGAAGGGGTTAATGGAACATAGGATGGGCTAGAATAGGTTGATGGGATGGGCTAAGATGGGATAACAAAATATGGGGTTAATGGGATGGGATTAGTAGGGAATAATGGAACATAGGGTGATTTAGGAGGTGTCTAGTGTTTTACTATAGTACATGAAGTGGGAACTTGACCTATGTGTAGTAATAATACAAACGATTTATTGGATGAAACACAAATAAAGATGATATAACATAGAATGGGTAAAGGAACTTAGGGTGGAACATAGGGGATGATGGAACATAGGGTGAAATAATAAAGGGTACAATAAGATGGGAGTAGAAGGGAGTAATGAAACATAGGATGGACTAGTAGATATTAGTGGGATGGGATAGGAGGGGATCATGGAAAATAGGGTGAACTATTAAATGTTAATGGGATGGGATTAGGAAGGACTAAAGGAGCAAAAAGTGAATTTGGAGAATATAATGTGACACGATCAAGAGGGGATGATGGAACATAGAATGGACTAGTAGATATTAATTGGATGAGCTAGGATGGGATGATAAAATATTTTAAAGGTGAACTATACTAGAGGTTAATGGGAAGTAATTAGGAGGGAATATTAGACCATAAAGTGAATTAGGCGGTGTCTAAGGTTTGAATATAGGAAATAAAGTGGGAACTTCAGGTGTGTAGTAACAATGTATAAGAAATTTGGTCAATAATGAGTAGAAGGAAAGGTTTCTTGTAACAATGTGTATAAGATGAAATATGGAGGAAGGTGGTATAATATATAAGGTGTTAAAGATTGGGATATGTGATGTATAATTATTAAAATATGTGTGATGAAAGGAATGAAAGAATGAGATGGACATTAAATGGTAAATATAATTATGATCTCACAAGACCAAGAAATACATTTTGGTTATTTTTTTAGAACCAAACTTAATCTCAATCCTAACCTATGGGATTGCCACGACCCAATTATCAACTAGGTTGAGGATTGGCCAACACTTAAGTAGAATAATTACTACTTTACTTCTTCTCTTAGGGATCTATGAGACCTAGGGAGGGTAATCCTATACATACTTATAATATTTTACGCTTGGTCAAGAGTATTTATTCACACAGATGCACTATCCCATGAAAATCACCTCATCAAAATCTCAACAAACCTTAGATAGAAGTGTTACTTATTTTCAAGAAGTGATCCTTCATACTTAGAGTTAGGACATCATAATTTAAAGAATGTTGAATCATTCATCTTAAATCCTAGGCCCAATTCAATACTAGCTAAATTGACCATAAGATAAACTAATGAGATAATTATTGCTTTATCTAAGGAAACAAATGAGAATTACGACTGGTAATCAATCGGTAATACAATTTTGATTGAAACTCAAAAAATAGTGTACCATTAGAGTGTCACTTTGTAACATATAATTCACTATATCAATGAAATATCACTTCCTTACTAAATCCTATATGCTTTTCTCACAAACCAATGAGCTCATTTCAACATTTAATCAATTCTTTGAACTGAAGCATAAAAAAAATTCATACATTCTGTACAAGTGACAAAAGACAAATGAAGTTTTCATTAACAATCTTCATTCATAACTTGGAAGAAAATAAATAGGAGAGCCTTATTCTAAAACTAAAACTCTTCTTCGTTCCTAGTAATTCATTGTAGAACATATTTAAGATTCATACACAATATAACTTTCATCTTAGAATTTCTTCTGATATATCTACTAGAGTATCTATTTACATTATATTCTACTAGTAGAGCTTAGTATCTACTGTGACCTTATCTAGACTCAAAATTTTGAACTCTCTTTTCAGCCATGAAATCCACTTTATATAAATAGGGGAGCCACAAGCACTCGGTTGAATTACAATTTTAATTTCATTTGATATCTTTTCAAAACCCTAATTCTAACTAACTCCTCGAAGGACTCCCCAGGTAGTTTCATATGTAATAATTTCATAACAAGGGAGGCAAAAATCATGTGTAGAATATTAGTCATCATTGTCACAGTATCCTTTTGCTAGGAACAAAAAATATTTCAGCCATATCATCATGGAGACCTCCACATCAGCAAGGGAAATAAAAAGACAAACCATGGACACATGAAAACAAATACCTCCTATGCAACAACCATGGTGTCATCAAAAACTAAAATAGGATGTGACCCTTATTCAGAGTCATCGACATCCAAAAATGCCCAACCACTTCTGCTCCTTCTTGTAATTGGAGGTGGGTATGTGCAGGATCATGATGGGCCAAAAAGTGGCAATATGATGGGTATGTGGCTGATGATTTTTTTTTCACCCAAAATTGATGAAACGAAAAGGGTTTTTAAAGGAGATTCTTAGATTTCCACCAATATAAATTATGCTTTACTTTGAATTTAATAAGTAATTATTATTCATTTTCTATTCAAATTATGACTAAAGTCTTGATTGATAGACTGATTGAAAAACATCTATAGCTTTCAAATGGTATCACATTTTTGAATCCAAAACATTCATCACATTCTATGCTTCACATACTATAGGATTAAAAAATAAAAATTGAATTTCATGAAGTTTTGACCAAGTTAAGGTGGTCGACATACAGTTTTATATTTTTAAAATTTGTAATAAAAATTCATAATTAATTATTTACTTCAAAAAAATTATAAAAAATATGCATCACATCAAACATGAGTCATCTACTTATATCTAAAATATTATAAAAAAATATTATAATTTTATTGTGGTTAGGGTGGTCGACACTCCTTATTTTTTCCTTGAAATTTAAGTACTATGCATTGAAATTTCAAATTTTCACCAAATAGATTTTTTTATTTAGAAAAACCTAGTATTTTAGAAACTACATTCAATTTTCTACAAATTCTATTCTTACATATTTTTGAAATAATATAGAGAACTTATTCAAACTTTTACATCAAGTTGCCTAACTCTGATTTTTTTTATTTTTTTGCCACTTAAGGGCCTATTTTTTCCATGATGATCCTGCACATACCCAGGTATTACTAGTACATCGTCAATAGAGCTATCATATGGCATAAGGGAATGAACATACTGGCCATAGTATGAGTCTATCTCAGCTTCAACATCTAAAGGAGTATCAGAAAGCACAAAAAGAGAACTCTGCTTTCCCTAGCTAGTCTGATAACTCTTCTCTTCCTTTCTAGATTTCTTCACTGGAAATACTAGTTCCTTGCCTTTGACCTCAACCGCTTCCCCTAGAAGGGTCCTATTTCTCTAGCCCTCCTTTTTCCCTTTGCAATTTCAGGGGAAACCATGGTTTCCTATTCAATTACCTCCTCATGGAATTTCGACATACTTAACCAACTAGACCTCCTAATAGCGAAGTTTCCAAACTAGTTTTTCCAATCTTGTCAAAGCTAACATAATGATAATTAAAAGGTTTTTTGGTTCAACACCCACAAGAAAAACACCCCAATCCTAGTGATAATGACCAATTCAAACAATAAAATTATTAAGTATACTAGAGAACTAAATTTCATACCAACCCCACCAGGATGAGAAAATTCTACTGCAAATAGACCAACAACCCTTCACACTTAGCCTAACATACACTATATACTCAAAAGATAGTGAGAATAATCATTGATCATTCTACATTAAATATAGATTTCGAGTATGCATTATTAATGATGTGGGACTCCTTGCACGAGCGAACTGGTAGCCTATCATTTTGGCTTTGAATCTGGACCGTTAATCTGAGAGTAATTAAAATTTCATCTAAGGTGTCATGAGCATCATTTTTTGACTATTATCAACTTGCTTCTTGAAAACAATGATGCTATCTCAAATATTGGCATGTTATTCCTTAACCCTTATTTAATCATATATGTTCTAAAAATTTAGCATGTATTACCAACCTAATCCATTCTCTTCATTAATATCGTCGAAGTATATAAGGCCAGTTTAGAGAGAAATTTTCCTTGCACACTTCATCACTTCATCGTTGATTCTTCTCTAATCATGAGGTGCTCATTAGCAATGAAGTTACTTATGCGATGAATTCCTGTTCATTGGATTGTCCTACTTTAAAGCTTTATCAATGGTCCTCCACTTCTTTCACTGATTTTTTTTCTGATCTATGTGAGATCCCCAGGATCATGACACGTTGCCCTTTTTATTTATATTCATCGCTCATCGCCGATCTAAATTATCATCACTTGGATCTATCAATAATGAAAACATCCCTAAGATGGCCTTTAACCCTTGATTCTATGGCCTGACTTTTGGTCACATTTGTCCCTTCATTGTGCATCGCCAATTCATACTTTATCCCTAGGATCCCATTGGTGATGAGAGATATTGTGGAAACATCAGATCTTGGACACGTGCACCTACATAGAACAAATGGCACCAAAGACATAGCCCATAAGATCAAAATTAGCGAAATTAAAAACCCTTTTAGATGATACCCATCACTTATCGCTAGTTTATAACTTAAGTTCTGAGATAAATCTATGATGAGCAATAAGGCCTTTGTTCATTGCTGATTCTCCTCATAAATTATGCAACAATTAGCAATGAATGGTTTACATTATTTATAGGGTTCATTGCACATAATAATGTGAAAACTACCTTTTACAACATATCGAGCATCACTATTACAAATTTTGTTTTTAATGGCCATCCACGATGGGTGATAAGAGCATAAGGCTAAGAACATTGCTCATCGCTATTACAAATTTTCTTTTTAATGGTCATCTATGATGGGCGACAAGAGCATAAGGCTAAGAACATCGCTCATCGCTATTACAAATTTGAGGGATCAAATGCCATTAGTGATGAGTGATATCAAAGGAAAGTACCACTCATCACTCATCGCTAGTTGACAATGTAAACCTATGAATAAATTAGTGATGAGCGATATAGTTACAAGGGCCATTAGGACTTAAGTGAAAGCTTTAGGCATGTGCTCATAATTTGTTCTAAAAGAGGGGACTTCTCTATGGAAACATGAGAACAGTAGGCTCACAACTTTGGAATCATGCAGATCAAAGGACACAATGATCAAAAAGATCATTTCCCTAACCTATAGAAATAGATGATTCAGACCTATATAAGATAAAGACCGGTCGGATGGTGACAGTCAGATGATGATGTAAATATGAAAATTCCCTCCCCTTATATGAATGACAATAGACACTATACATCCAATAGAAAAATAGAATGTCAAGCAACTAAAAATAAACAAAACCCTAAATCTCATATAAGAACCCCACAACAGATGTAACAAATAATTTTTTAGGTTAAAACTCTTAGGGTTTTAACATTAGTATGCCAAAATTTTGCAAAATTTTGAAAGTTCCATCAATGGCTCTTTCTAGGGACGTCTATTCCTTAGTGAACAGAGTGAGAATTCAGATCCTCTGGGAGAAGCAGACCCAGTGCCTACTCCATTGGGAAACAGAGTAAAAAAAGTCATCTCTGCCCCCAACTACTTTTGTTTGACAAGTCAAAGCATACATGGTGGCCCAAGGCCACCAAAAATGTAGGTATTCTCTTACCTCTATCATAGACAAAGTTCTCATCACACCTTACTGAGTCCAATTTGATAACATTACTCCAATATTCGCAACAAATTATGTTAGCATTTCTAACAAGTTTGTAACTACCATGCATCTGAGAATCAGGTATACCTTTAAAATATTGTATTGCATGTGGTAGTAACTCATCATTTTTATCATTCAAAACATTGTTAATTTTAAGACAACCTTCCTCAATGTTTTGGCCATTACCATAAGGCAAGTAACTTTCATTCAACTAAAAAAATTGGCACTCATATTCTGCCAAGTAGCTAGTACTCTTAAGCTCAATATTCATAGTAGTTTGCATGTTAAAAGTGAAACAATCATAGGAACTAATCACAATATTATGCTCAGTATGAAAACTATTTTCAAGTGTGTGCAGAGAAACACACTCATACATTGGCACACACTGTAACTGTGCCTCAACATGCTAGTGTAGAGAATCATCAAGAATCTCTACCCTATCCTTATTCTTACTCACTTTGACATCCTCTAAATGAAAAATATCAACATCTTTGGAATCTAAAGCTTGTTCAAAAATGAGTAATTCTAGTTCCAAAAAAAATCTGATTTCTCTTTTAAACCTGCCCCTATATCAACATGAAAAGAATCATAACTAGGCTTATCTAAATTAGGAAACATATACTTATCCAAATCTGCATTGGGATTTTCATATTTTGGCTTATTAGATACACAAGCTTCATGGTTATTTGTTGTTTTTAACTCATCAACACATGTTTCTGAATTTTCATCACCCTACTTACATTCATGCTCATCATACAATACATCATTAAAATCAAAATGTTGTTTGTCAATACCCAAATTATCACCATGGTGGCATGCCTTTTCATAACTGGAAGGAATACTAGATATCCATTGTTCATACCTTTTATAATAAATATCATTATCACTGTCAAAATCAATGAGTATTACACAATAACTGAGGGTTCATATGTGCATATTTTTGATATTCAATGGTTAACAAACTTGAAATTTTTTCACTATTCAATAGACCACAATCCTAGCCAATTCTTTCAACCATTTCTTCCTCTTTTCCTTTAGTAGAAAAACATGCTTTACCAAGTTTCAAATCAAGACAAATCAAGATATTACTACTATCAAAACTTAGAAACTTCATAGACTGGGTTTCATCATTGATTTGACCATTTATATATTCTTGAAAATAAAGAGAAACATTTTCCCTATTAGGAGAATCATTGATTAACATGGTAACACACTTAACCTCTTCCTTTTCAAGGGTGTATGTGTCTATATTTAAAACTAAAGAAATTTGATCATTTGCATCTATAAATTTGTTGGTTTCATCAACATGTTTACCCACTGTTGTGCATTTTTTGCATACACGCCCCACTAGAAGTAGGACCCTCTTTTTTCTTTTGTATCTCTGCATCCTAGCTGAGTCAAATTTTCAATTTTGCTCCTCTTGGGAGGTCATTTTGGGATTAAGTCTAGACTTGGTTTGATAAAGACAATATTTTGAGGCTCTGGGGAAAATTCGCCTACCTTGGATTTTGAAAATGGGGATTTTGAAGTGAATTTTCAATGTTATATGTAAATATTTTTTGCACCCATGGATAGAGGATGAAAAATTAGGCAAGGTTGCTTTTTGAATTTTTTGAAAATTCCTTCTAGAAAAAAAGTTATGAAGTTTAGGGGATTTTGACCTTGCTTGGAATTCAAGATTTTTGTCCCTATGTGGAATCTTTAAATTCTAGGATTTCTATCCCTATGTGGAAATCCCTAAAATTTGAGATTTCCGTCAACCTCTTGAATTTCCTAAGGTTATTGCTCATAATTGTTGCACTTTAGGGATTTCATGGATCCTGTAGAATCCCCTCACCCTTGGGAATCCCCGAAATTTTTGTTGCCTTGTCGTTTTCCCTAGAATGTGCAAATGAGAAGGTTGTGTTATTATAGCTAATTTCTGTCCCTGATGGAAAGTCCCGAATTTCCTTTTGGGCTTGATTTTCGTGAAGGGGTGGAAATCCCAAAATTTTCCAAAAATTGAATTTTTTCCGTAATACATTTTTTTTTCCGGAAAATTTCAAAAATGATTTTCTTTTCCTTGAAATTTTAAAATGTTTGTGAAATGAAAACTTCTTGAAATGAAAAAAATTGAAAATAAAAATTTTGAAAAATAGAAAATTTCTAAAAATAGAAAGTTTCCAAAACTGGAAAGTTTTCTTAAAGGGCCAAAATTTTATTCAAGTTTAATTAATTTAATGGATGAAATTTTTTTTTATAACATGAGAGCTACTAATGATTGTATTTATTTTTCAGGATTAAATAATTTAAGAGGGGACTTGCATATGGATTTGTGCCAAGAGGGAAATCTGGAGGAGTTCAACTCAAATATTAAATGTGGGGCCTGCATAAGAATTCATGCCACCAGCTGTATACCAATTGGAGAGGTTCCTTTAACAAAGAAGACATGTGAAGCTATATTTATTACAAAATTGATGTCATTGGGCCATAATGTAGCTAAATGAGATTGATTGGATGATGATGTACCATGAGCTCCCAAATTAAATGTAACAACTTGATGCTTTTAGAAGTGAAATTGTAGCCATTGGATGAGTTAAATCATGGCCATTGATTCAAAATGTAATTTTCTATAAAAGGTCAGTGCCTTCTCATTTGTAGGGGTTAGACTAGATTAGAATAGCTGATTAGAAGTTGTAAAAGCTAGGATTGGCTAAGTTAGCAGTTAGATTTCTACAAGATAGTAGCTATAGGAGAGGAGAGAGACCAGAAATTGTTATGTAATGTTGGAGAAGTTAATGCAATTGGATTGTTGATTTGGAAAATTTGTGTTCAACTTCAACAGTTTATGGTTTTTTGTTCTTGATTCTCAATGCTAGATGGTAGATTTCAGTTCTTTCATGTCAATGATGAAATGTTAATAATGTTGATTGATCTGTAGTCCATACTTTTAGCAATTTTTTGGTTGTAATTTGTTGTGTAAAGTTAGTTTGGGCCTTATTTTGTGCTAAAGTTCAACTATGTATGATTGTTTACATTGTGCCAGTTAGTGGGTATGTGAATGAATATTCATAGTTTGAAAAATATTCAATTTCCTTAGAAGATTGCACCATTTATACGGAGTTGTGGGCTTGTCCTTGATCAAGCAGAGATTGGTTTTATTGAGGATTTGTGCATTTGTAACATTCATCATTGTTGTGATTTATCTTATGAGTTAGAATAGAAATCTCTCTCTCAACCCTTTCTCTTTTGTTATTTCTTTTAAAACTAGGCTAGTTTTAGGATTGAAAGCATCACCATATTGTTACATCTAATGAAAGTACACTTCTAGCATTTTTCATTTGTAAGGCCCCTTGTGATTACCAACATTTTCACATTTATCACTGAGTTGTTTTTGCATTGTCAAGACCTAACATTAGAGACCTTGGGGTTATCTCTTGAGGCTTGTTGATAGAGATTTACCTTTCAAGAAAGATAGGATATCATATTATGTCTAAGTTGTTGTTGTGTAGAAAACACCATCAATAGATTGGTGCTAGGAGGGATAAATGAATGTGACATAGCTTGAAGTTGAATGAGCCTTTATGTTGAAAATCTTAGATATGATAGATCTCTAAATCTGAAAGTTCAAATTCTAAGTCAAGATGGAAAAGAAGTCTTATGTTTTTCATGATGGAAACAGTCTTCATATTGATTTTTCTCAACTTTGTGAGTCTTTGAATAAGATATTGGATCTCTATAATAGTAAGGGTTTGCATCACTATGCATTGACTAACAAGTGCAGAATTCATAATACCTGTAGGAACAGTGAGTTGGAATGCTTAGAATTTTTGGGTAAAGTCAAGAGGATTTTGCAAAGGGGTATTTTCATGTAGAACTTGCATGAACCATTAGCCTCTACAAATCTAGGGTTTATTGATGCTACAATTGAGGCATTTACACAGATAGTTGAAGATCAACTTGCTAGTGGTAAGTGTTTGCAAGATTTTATCTCATCTAAGTGGTGTAGAGTTCATAATGCACCCCATTCAGAGTTCACTTGTAGTTCATGTGTGGACATCATCATTAAAGTTGGAAGATACCTAGAGTGGAAAGAAAATTTAGACAAGGAATGCATTACAAAGGATCCAAAAAATTCTAAATCAAGAGATGGTGTTGCAGCTGATGTGGAGGTGGCTCTGGAAGGGACTGAGTGTAAGGAAGACAAATATGAGGCGTTAGAATTAACAGAGGAACATTTAAGTGAAGAACTACCTATAAAGATAGAGGAGGATGTTCCTATAGAAGTTAGTCAGATTCATGCAAATACAGTGGAGGATGAGCTGCAAGAGAAAGGAGTTACCATACAAGCTCCTCCCTTCCAAAATGAAGATACAATATAGACAAGATATGAGGAGTTTGTTGCCAAATTTATAAAGGATTGGTCAAATCTGGGATATAGAGTTAATCTAGAAGAATTGATGCTACCAGCTTGGTGCAAGATACATGAAAAGGAGAATTCTGAATACACATGTTTCCAGTGCCAGACAACCATAAAAGAGGTGGAAGAACAAGTGCAGTTGCTACAACATACAAGGGATACACAGAAAGATACATCAAATAAGTCTCCAATAGAAGAATTTCAAAAAGTTGTTGATGAATGTCTTGAAGAACATGAACCAGTGCCAACAAAAGATGAATTCAGGGAGTCTTTATTTATCAAATTCTATTTTTCCTCAGTTTATTGATGAACTGCACAATGAAAATTCACAAACTTTACACATTAATGATAAGATAGCTAATGTGGTTCATACTGATGAGCGGGAAAATCTAAATGATGGTGAAAAAAATGATGCTATAGTCATAATTGATGGGTCTAACCATGCTATTATAGGTAAAAATGTGCCTAAAGATCAGTCTGTGATGCCTCCTAATAAACATCCTATTGAGAAATTTGTTGTGCATGACAAGGCTTCTACAATTTCCTCACTAATTCCTCATTGAAATACTCAAATAGGTGAAAAGTTCCATGTTGATAATTCTAATTTTTTTTAATTTGAATCTCACCTTGCACTGCTTGTTGATGACTCTATTTTTGTTGTGCATGTTTTGAACACAAGAGGAATACTACACCATCAGTGGAGACCTCCTCATGATACTAGGATCAACTCTTCACGATTGGAGGGTAGTGAACACAACATTCAGTTTGAAAAAGCATCGCACCAGGTTGTTTCTTTCCTTACTATGAATTATGAAGATTATCAATTTGATTATGGAGGTCTAGGAAAGACAACTTGCATATGGATTGATCATGGTTTCAATGAGTTTCCTCAGTTGCTAATTATTCCTATTGATGAGGTTGAGTTTGAATGTTGCATTATTGAGCCTTATTTTGTTGAACATAAAGATGAATTTGCATTCTTGAGGACTATTACCATCACCTTGTTGCTTGTCCATGCATTGATGAATCGTATGGGGGTGGGTCTCAGTTCACCCTATTTGATAATGAGTTGTTGCGAGTCCCTTTGTATATAGTTTGATTTGAATAAATGCAACTTTCCTTACTGTTCTTTTACTTTTGTCTGCTATTTTGTTTTCTCTAGGATAGATTGCTTTAGGATTGGTTTTCTTTGGTTAGTTTAGATGGCTTTTGGTTTGCTTCTGTTTTGGTTAGTTTAGGTTTCCTTTGGGTTTCAGTTTGGTTGTTGCTTTGCTTCTCCAGCTTGGGTTTCTTTGTTTTCTAATTGGGGAAGTATCTTTCCTACACAATAATTATTCATTATCTAGGACTAATCTTAGTATTCCATTGATGAACTCTAGTCATGTGTCTTGAATCAATGGTTGAGATCTTTTGTTAGTGTCAAGTTGTTTGAATGTTTGATTTAGAGAGGATGGGTCACTGGTTTTATTTGAACCTAAAGTATTTTGAAATCTTATATCTTTCATAAATCTTAAGAATCCTAAGGTTGCAGTAGGGTCCTTGTAAGGTCTTGTTAGGTGAAAAATCCTATTTCTACTTTAGAGCCACTATGGTTCTCAGCCCTGAGTGTGAAATTCATTGTTCACAAGTTGAAATGAGGAATAAATGAAAAGAAAAGAAAAGAAAAAAGAAATATTGAAAATCAAAAGAATGAATTCAACTTATCACAAGTATCTGAATATCTGTACTAGGGCTATGGACGCCTGGCTGGAAATAGAGCTATGTTTGAGAGAATCACAATGATAACCTCGTCAGGGCTATGGATACCTGACTGGCAACGAGACTCTATCTAGGTTTCTTTTTGAGCTAGAATCTTTATGTAGCCTAACTTGACTGAGCTTGGTTTCTACAATAACTCAAGGAGGGAAATGAACTCACTTGCACACACTTGGATTTTCAGTTTATGGAAGGTTCAGTCTACCTTTGGTATTGATTCTTTAATCTTGCATTTTGATTTGTTTTCTTGGTAGGGAGATCAAAACTAGATATTTTGGGTTCTTGATTCGAGTTTGTCATCAAAATGCTCTGGAGCATTTTCCCAGCAGGAGTCGCCATTTGTTGTGAAATTTTCACACACATGCCCCACCGGAGATGGGGACCCTCTTTTTTCTTTTGCATCGTTGCATCCTGGCTGGGTCAAATTTTCAATTTTTCTCTTCTTGGGAGGTCATTTTGGGATTAAGTCTAGACTTGGTTTGATGAAGACAATATTTTGAGGCTATGGGGAAAATTTGCCTACCTTGGATTTTGAAAATGGGGATTTTGAAGTAAATTTTCAATGTTATATGTAAATCTTTTTTGCACCCATGGATAGAGGATGAAAAATTAGGTAGGGTTTCTTTTTGAATTTTTTGAAAATTCCTTCTAGCAAAAAAGTTATGAAGTTTAGGAGATTTTGACCTTACTTGGAATTTGGGATTTCCATCCCTATGCGGAAATCCCTAAATTTTAGGATTTTCATCCCTATGCGGAAATACCTAAATTTTGGGATTTTCGTCCCTATGTGAAAATCCTCGATTTCTGTCAACCTCTTAAAATTCCTAAGGTTATTGATCATAATTGTTACACTTCGGGGATTTCATGGACCCCACGAAATTCCCTCACCCTTGGAAATCCCCAAAATTTTTGTCGCCCTGTCGTTTTCCCTAGAATGTGCAAATGAGAAGGTTGTGTTATCATTGCTAATTTATGTCCTTGATGGAATCCTTGAATTTCCTTTTGGGCTTGATTTCTGTGAAAGGGTGGAAATCCCAAAATTTTCCAAAAATGATTTTTTTTTCCCAAAATGCATTTTTTTAAAATGGAAATTTTCCAAAAATGGATTTTTTTTTCTTGAAATTTTAAAATGTTCCTAAAATGAAAAATTTGAAATGGAAAAAAAATTGAATTTTTTTTGAAAAGTAGAAAATTTCCAAAAACATAAAGTTTTCTTAAAGGGCCAAAATTTTATTCGAGTTTAATTTATTTTATGGATGGGATTTTTTTTTATAACATGAGAGCTACTAATGATTGTATATATTTTTTAGGATTAAATCATTTAAGAGGAGACTTGCATATGGATTCATGCCAAGAGGGAAATATGGAGGAGTTCAAATCAAATATTAAATGTGGGGCCTGCATAAGAATTTGTGCCACTAGTTGTATACCAATTGGAGAGGTGCATTGAACAAAGAAGACATGTGAAGCTTCTTTAATTCTCCAATGAGAATTTTTTCAAAATTGATGTCATTGGGCCATAATGTAACTAAATGCAATTGATTGGATGATGATGTACCATGAGCTCCCAAATTAAATGTAACAACTTGATGCTTCTAGAAGTGAAATTGCAGCCATTGGATGAAATAAATCCTGGCCATTGATTCAAAATGTAATTTTATATAAAAGGTCAGTGCCTTCTCATTTGTAGGGGTTATACTAGATTAGAATAGTTGATTAGAAGTTGTAAAAGCCAGAATTGGCTAAGTTAGGAGTTAGATTTTTGCAAGATAGTAGTTGTAGGAGAGGAGAGAGAATGAAAATTGTTATGTAATGTTGGAGAAGTTAACGCAATTGGATTGTTGATTTTGAAAACTTTGTGTTCAACTTCAACAGTTTATGGTTTCTTGTTCTTGATTCTCAATGTTAGATGGTAGATTTTAGTTCTTTCATGTCAATGGTGAAATGTTAATGATGTTGATCATTCTCCGGTCCATACTTTTAGCAATTTTTTGATTGTAAGTTGCTATGTAAAGTTAGTCTGGGCCTTATTTTGTACTAAAGTTCAACTGTGTATGCTTGTTTACATTGTGCCAGTTAGTGGGTATGTGAATGAATATTCATAGTCTGAAAAATATCAGCTTCGTTAGAGGATTGCACCATTTTTGTAGAGTTGTGGGCTTTTCCTTGATCAAGTAGAGATTGGTTTTATTGGGGATCTGTCCATTTGCAGCATTCATCATTGTTGTTATTTATCTTAGGAGTTAGAATAGAAATCTCTCTCTCAACCCTTTCTCTTTTGTTATTTCTTTTAAATCTGGGTTAGTTTTAGGATTGAAAGCATCGCCATGTTACATCTAATGAAAGTACATTTCCAACATTGTTCATTTGTAAGGCCCCTTGTGATTACCAACATTTTCACATTTATCACTGAGTTGTTTTTGCATTTTCAAGACCTAACATTAGAGACCTTGGGGTTATCTCTTGAGGCTTGTTGATAGACTATCAATGGGTAAATTTCATAAGGTTTGAGGTTTGAGATTAGCAAATGATTAAATCAATAATAAACCCAAAGAAGTTATGAAGCACAAAGAAAGCAAATAACAAGAATGATTATACCAGATATTCATTGAAGCTTCCATGATTCACCTCCATAGCACCTCCTAGCTTGCAGCGTATGATTGATGCCCTCAGATCGAGTGTGTGAGCAATTTGACTATGCCATTGTCCTATGCAAGTTTTGAAGGATTTAATTATATTTATGCCTATGCCTATGATAAATGATAAATGACTATGAATGATAAATGACTATAATGCCTATAATGATCAAGTGGTCCCCAAATTATGAACAAAATTGTCATTTTATAGAAAACACAATTTTGAATGGATGGACGAGATCGACTCTTGACTTATGTGTGCATGTTTTCCCAAAGCATGACTTATGTGTGCATGTTTTATGTCAAGACCAAGGTAGGTGGGAAAATGGATGGAAATGATAGGGCTAAGATGGATGTAAATGTCATGAGGAAGGCATGGGAAATGAGATGACTTGCCCCCAAGTGTAAAAGTCCACATAGACAATTTATTTTACACATGACACCTGTTTGCCAGGTTTTCATCATGGTACTTATCCAGGGCACCTCTTTGCCAGGTTTTCACCATTGGATGAAATTTTTCTCTTTACTGTTTTCTTGACTTTTTGATTTTTTTGGTGTCACCAAGATGCCAATTTGCCAGGTTTTCATCAGGGTGACGATGTTTTACATTTTTTATTTTTTATGTTTTTGTATTTCTGATTTTGTGGATAGCCTGGATGCTTTAGATGACCACTGACTATTCTGAATCCATTGATGGTGCCGATGTAGTGACTGGTGCCATGATATGCCAATAATGACCTTGTTGAAGGAGTTGTCTTGTCACGATTATGGCGCTTGCATATAATTGATCGATGTCATTGTGATCCTTTCTGATACTAGAGTTGGCCTTATCAGAATACACACATCGCGATAGAGTGCCATGAGAGTCCTTATGGTAAAGAGTTGCTGCCAAGATGTGACGGATGTGTGACGAGGAATTTTTAGACTTTAGACGAGATGTAGGATTATGACGAATGATGGTAGATGTGGAAAATTGTTTGGATGTTTGGATGAATAACTTTTTATTTTTCAAACTTGGGATGGTGGATGACAGATTTTGGAGGGATGGTGTTTGGAACCAACACTTCTATATGCCTTGATTGATGACCATTTTGAAGGAGGTGGACATGTGTTATATGTGGGAGTCCTCTTGTCTTGTGGCTCCACATTGTGATTGACTTTTGTATTTGACTTGGTGTCTTTGTTTGATCCATCTTTCTTTGGGATCCATTTTAATTTAATTTGTCCACTTGTCCTTTTGTTTGATTCAATGGCCTTTGACATTTGATTTTGATCTTTTGACTTGTAAGACCTTTTTTTTGTTGGTTCCAAAGGGAAGGTTTATTTATGATGGAATGATGGTTCATGGTGTGGGTGGAGGGGGTGTTGGGAGCAATCTTATGACAAGGATTTCTCATGGACTCCATTTTGACATTTGTATCTGACAAAGTTTCCCCCAGTATTGAGAAGGTACCACTAACATCGTTTGATTTACTAACTAAGGAATAACCAAGACCTTGATGTCTATAATTTCCCTGAAGCTGTATTGGTTCTAGAATGCCTTGCTCGTGTATGCCTAGTCCTTTGCCTTGATATTGCATGCTTTGACATATTCTATTTGTGATGGGGTATTTGTTGTTCTAAAAGCAAGATGCTAACCCATCATTAGGTATGTGGATACTGTCACTTGTAATATTTTCATCTGCAAGAAAGCCTGCGTTGACAAAGATAGATGACCCTAGTTGATAAAGTGTCTTAGCTTCATTGTCATGTTGGACATATTCCTGACTGATATCTTTGGTCTGATCGTGTGACATGTCAGGTTTAGATGATTTTGTTGGTGCTCCCAAGGAAATGTCAAATCCATCATTATGTTTAGCATCATAGAGTCCAATGATTTTAGCTATAACTTGATCATATGCAAGCATGTCCCTAGTGGAAGATTCATGTTTTGGAGGAATATCATATATGTGTTCCACGGAGGTGAGTGTCTCATCATGGGAAGTGTCAATAGTCAAGGCCTTTATAAGGTCGGCAAGTGTTTGATCATGAATGGTGTAAAGGTCAAGGAGTGGATCGTCTTGGATTTCTTGGTCAATAGTAGGGTCTTGGTCAAAGATGGGGTTGTCATGGATTTGGGCTTCTTGGTCAATGGTAGGGTCTTGGTCAAAGATGGGGTTGTCGTGGGTGATGTAATTAGGATTGAAGTCTTTGTCAAGGGTTGGGGTATTTTGGATGTCATGATCATCTTGAAGAACTTCTTGGATGGACTGAAAAATAGGGTCATGGGATAGACTACCTTGTTCTTGACATGAGAGTGACGTTATAAGGTCATGCTTTGGACTTTTATTTTGATATTTATCCTCAAGTCTATTAAATGGGATTTGACTTTGGACTATGATAGAATTTTCATGATTAGATGTGGCTTGTGAGAGGGTGAGTTGAAAAGGATTAATGAACAAAGGACTAGGATAGGACGTGGGAACTTGGACTGGACTAGTATATGAAGGACTAGGATAGGACCTGGGGACTTGGACTGGACTAGCATGTGAGGGACAAGGATAGGACATGGAGTCTTGGACTGGATATGTCATGGATTCTTGGATTGGATTAATTGTTGAAGGACAAGGATATGACATGGAGACTTCAACTAGATTGGTGTAAGGTTGATTGAAATAGGACATGGAGATTTGGACCGGATCGGTATGGTATGATATGGGAACTTGACATGAGTTGGTAGATGGTTGATAGGGCATGTAGACTTGGACGAGATTGATAGGTGAAGGACTAGCATATGACATGGAGACTTGGTATGGACTAGTTGATAGTTGGCTTCCCTTGTCAAGGTTAGGATAAGGGTGATAAGTGAACGTTTGTTGTGAATTACTGGTAGGATTTATGTCAAGTGACTGTTGATGGTGAGGGTAGACAGATGGAGGTGGCAACGTATTTATGTCAAAGCCTCATGGTAACTTAGCCCCTTGGTCCAAAAGCATGGCTAGATACCTTTGAGGGTCATGTAAGACTGAGTTTTCTATGAAGGAGACTATATTAGGATTTTGCACTGCAACTTCTAAGTCTTCTGCATATACTCGTCCATTTTGCTCTCTTTGTATGAATGGTTCATAAGGGTTTCATGATGAAGATGGCATGTTCATGGAATATTGCATGTTCATGTTGTGAAATGGGTCAGAAAAAGTCCAATGTTGGTTTATGTCATAAGTGTTATTATCGATGTTGGGATTGAAATCTTGTCCAAAGTTTTCCATTTGTCCTTTTTTTTTAAGCCTAGTCTCAACAATAAAAAGGGATTGCTTAGATAAGGATGATGAGAATAACAACTAAATGTGAGGATGATGACAACCTATGTTTTTTTAGATTTTTGATAAGGATGAAAATGCAAGACTATGTTTCCTAAAATGTCGACTAGGATGACTAGGTGATGATAACATTTGTCTAAGAAAATGATTGATGTAAGATGACAAGGTGATCAAATCCAAAATGTCGACTGAGGACTAAGATGATGATGTTTGACTAAGGACTTAATGTTATAAATGCAAGGTCTAGGTTCAAAATGATGAATAGAATGTGTAATGTTTTTTTTTGGATTTTTAGGAATAAAATATGCAATGTCTAAACCTATCATGCAATTTAAGACAAGGATATCCAAGCACTTCTAAACTGAATCTTTGTTTTCGATTTCGGTTACTAAAGGACTTTGCTGAAAATAACAAGATGACAAGGCCAATATGACTAGTGAGTTTTCCTAACTAGACTTTTGAATTGGAAAAATCTCACAGAAGGGACAATGACTGAAAAAGATAATGATGGTGAAGTCCAAGATAACCTAGTTTCAAAAATAATGACGTTTGTGAATTGGTGCTAAGATTTATCTAATCCAAAGTATGCAATGATTTGAAACCTAGGGACAAACTAATGTCTAATGTATGCACCTAAAAATAATGAATGGTGAAACCTATGGGGAAGAATGCAACTAATGGTTGAAAGTTTGAGCAATTTCAAAATTGGTTTCTGACAGGATTCCTTTGGAAATAGTGTTTGACAAAATATTGAAAAAGTGTGGACTCAGATTTGGATCTGTTTCAAGGTTTCACTTGTGACAGGTGAATGCATCATTTGAAGCTGCGAATGCATCACAGTTTGTTGAATGCGGTTGGTTTGCACGATTGCGGCTTTTGGACTATCATATGCGACTTAGTTTTGCATATGCGGCTCTGTAATTTTTAGATGCATCGCAATGCATATAGATGCGATGTTTTAAATGGAAAATCCTATTTAATAGAGCTATTGCATCATAGAAACTCGATTGTGGTTCAACAGATGTGACACAGTTTTGTTAAAATTGATTTTCTTGTCATTTTGATTGCAAATTGGATCTATCTAAAGTTGAATGTTGTGTTCAGAACTATAAATGTGATGAATCCAGAAAGCACTTGACAAACACAATGTTTTGAATGTAAGCAAGCACACATAAGACAAGTACAATCCTAAAAAGCCAATAGGCCAAGGGTTTGTGTACTTGATATAGCCCACCGATATACCCCGTATTGGTGATAAACACCTTTCCTTCTCGAGAGAAGATAGCTTAGAATTTTGGTGGCATTGGCTCCCCTCCATAGCTCATTAACATCATTCAAGCACACCAAATTCAGATTCTTTGGGTAATGACTTCCCAAGAATTGCTATCTCTACTCAAGGGGATCAGTAGTGAGTGTCTTCAGGCATGATACTGTACCCTGCACTATATCAAGCAATGGCCAAAGAATGGTTGGACACTAAGACAAAAGGTTTTTAATACGGGAATTTCATTTGTAGGGCATGATCCATGCATTGAGAGTCCTCTTTCGAATCCATCTCGTCAGAACCATACGCGTGATTCTTGGGATTTCCCAAAGAATCCACTTTTATATACCAGCTGGAAGTCCCTCGGGTTCAGGGTGCTACCGGTCTGAGTCATCCTGGGCTGAGTACTTTTCCCACCAGAATAGGCCCAAGTTCTAGAGTCAGTAACTATTTCTCTTACACCTAGGATCGCTCGAAAGTGCAAGGGGAGAGGATACTTCGATTACTAAATCATGAGGGTGACACAAAAAATAAGGTGGGTCTAGTTTTCTGATCACCTAGTTTTCACAAGGTGAGAGCATAATCACCTACCACCTTCAAACACAATTAGACAGAATCAAACACACATCCATTTTAAAGCACCAAATGAAGTATTTTCTACACTAGAAATCACAAACATGTTTTTTGAGAAATGAGTCTTCAACTAATGGAGCTGCAAAACCACAAGTTAGTAGTTTCATCCACTAGTCTTGGACCCATGAAACTTAACCACCACACACTATAAAACATGATTAGTAACACAAAAGCCAGTACTGGGAAAAATGCAGAAAATAAAACCAGAGTGCTAAAAAAAATAGAAAGAATAGAAAAACCTCAAAAACCCAAATGCAAATGAGAAGAAAACATTACCAGGTGAATGTGTCACGACAGAGTGAATGCGTCGCTCTGTATGTCAAATGCAGCTTGGTATTTCAACTGCGGCTTTCCAGACTACGATTGCGGCTCGACAGAGCGATTGTGGCATTTTGGTCTGCTAATGCATCGTGACGCATCAAATGTGTCATGATTTTTAAAAAATGACTATGTCGCTTCATACCTGTACCTGCAAAAATGACAAAAAACACACAAAAACCATATGGAAATAATAGCAAATAACAGAGTCATGTTCACATCGGGTTCACCAAATGTATCAATGGGTAAATTTCATAAGGTTTGAGGTTTGAGATTAGAAAATTATTAAATCAATAATAAACCCAAAGAAGTTATGAAGCACAAAGAAAGCAAATAACAAGAACGATTATACCAAATATTCGTTGAAGCTTCCATGATTCACCTCCATAGCACCTCCTATCTTGCAACATATGATTGATGCCCTCAGATCGAGTGTGTGAGCAATTTGACTATGCCATTGTCCTATGCAAGTTTTGAAGGATTTAATTATATTTATGCCTATTCCTATGATAAATGATAAATGACTATGAATGATAAATGACTATAATGCCTATAATGATCAAGTGGTCCCCAAATTATGAACAAAATTATCATTTTATAGAAAACACAATTTTGAATGGACGGACGAGATCAACTCTTGACAGAAACCTAAAATCAAAGGTCAAGATTTCATTTGATAATCCTTAATTAGGGTTAGGGAAAAATCCTTAGACGAGTGGTCAAGATGTCATAGGAGAAAATTGAATCAGTGGTGGAGAAAAGAGGAGATAATTAATTTTGAAAATAAATATTTTCAAAATTGAGAAGATAAAGATAGCCTGCTTTGTGAGATTTATAAAAGATGGACTGAAAAGAAAATTTGATTAAAATCAAGAACCTGCTTGCTTTATTTGATTTTTGGAAGAAAGCTACCAATCAACTCAAAATATGAATTTTGTGAGACAAATAAATAATCTTTTTTAGATTATTTACCAAAATGGAATGTTAGTTAAGATTGTGATGAAATTTTAAATAATTTCATTTATTTAAAATGAGAGGAATATTAATTTATCAGATGAGATCAATAATTAAATAAATTAATCAATTGATTTAATTATGACAATTAGTGACATATTAAATAAATAAATAAAACTTATTTATTTAATAATCAGGAAGAAATGACTGAAGAAGGGTAATTAAATAAATTTAGAAATTTATTTAACTAAGGGAAAACTTAGATAATTAATGATGTATTTAATAAATAAATAAGATTTATTTATTTAATAATCATGAAGAATAAATGGACATGAATTAATTAAATAATTATGAATTATTTAATCAATAGTCGAATGTGGACCAAGGACATAATTAAATTTCATAATTATGCTAGGACGAAAGGTGGTAAAATAGTGCTCGCAGGCCTAGGTCATTTTTAGGTGTCTACAGATAGAGATTTAACTTTCAAGAGAGACAACATATCATATTCTGTCTGAGTTGTTGTTGTGCAGAAAACACCATAAACACCCACAACTAAAGACAGTAAACTTTGCATGTATTCATTCCTTATTTTTTCCATATTGTGTAAGCATGTGTAAGCCATTTTCATATTCAAAATTTTAAAATACTTTAATAGTGCAGTAGATCCCTCCTCAAAAGCTTCAAAATACATATAAATGCAATCTGGTGTACTAGATCTGAAACTCCTAGGGATTAGTGAAAGAGCAACAACAAACCTCTGACTGAAAGAAATGCTTGACCCTTCATCTTGTTTCTAAAGTTGTTTTAGCTTTGTGACAAGATTAGAAGGTTCTTTTGCAACTTCTTCTCTATAAGCATCCACTAGTTTATCCCAGTAGGAAAATGACTTCTCGGGAAAACTTAAGTACCAATCCCTAGCTTTAGCTTCAAGAGATCTGACAAAAAATATCATCCACATTTCTTGATCTCCAAATGAATGTTTCACCATGAAATTACAGAAATTTTGGACATGTGCATCTCCTTCACATATATTATATTTATTACAAATAGGCATCTTCTTATAGACTAGAAATGACATACTTTTAACCTTGTAATCAACCCATGACAAGTCTAATTGGTCATATAATGAATCAAAAGGATTGATAAAAGGTGCAAAAACTTGGATAATAGATCTAGTATGATTATCTCTTAACTAGGCTTGTATAGAAATCAAGTGCCTTTTGTTTAACTCTTTAACTCCCCTTTTGAATACAACTTTCCATTCTAGCCTAATCCTAGGCTTATCCACACTTAGGTTCTTGAACTTTATGGCATCAACTATCTGAGGATTTTCAAACTTATGAAGCTTCTTGACAATATGCATCCAAGTTTCTAATGGCATGGTTATTTCTCTTTGATAATCCCTAGATGTATGCAAATTTAGGGTTTAAATAATTATGCATAATCATAACCATGACAAATTTTAAGAATAACTGCAAATAGATAGTAATCCTTGAGATATATTACTTCATTCTAACCATCCATACTTGCTACTTTGTGAATAAAAATTTAAGCGAAACAATAGTTACAATCCATATGATAGGTTCAGTAAATGAAAATATGTAGAGAACTATGTACCTTCACACCGCTAATGACTACAACTTTGAATAGAGCTTTTTCAAGTTACAAACAACAAATAGTAGCGCTTCGTGTGTAAATTGTAGAGCAGAGTTGCTACCTCTTTAAGAGGAAAAACCTTTGAAGAAAGGATGTCTTTATCTAAGTTCTTCCAGCAGAGTCACCACAGGGCCACACAAACCACTTTGCAGATTTGAAACTTCTTCAACACTTGAACCAGATGTTCATTTTGTCTTGACTCTTTTAAAATTGTCTTCGACATATTTGTATCAAGGGTACAAAAGTGTCCCCAATGGAGTCACCATTTCTGTTAGTTTTTTTTTTGAACGAAACTTAATCTCAATCCTAACCTATGGGCTTGCCATGACCCAATTATCAACTAGGTTGAGGATTGGCTAACACTTAAGTAGAGTAATTACTACTTTACTTTTTCTCTTCAGGCTCTGTGAGACCCAGGGAGGGTAATCCCATACATCTAATAATATTTTATGCTTGTTCAAGAGTATTTCTTCACACAGATGCACTATCCCATGAAAATCATCACATCAAAAGCTCATAAAACCTTAGATAGAAGTGTTACTTATTTTCAAGAAGTGCTCCTTCATACTTAGAGTTAGGATGTTGTAATTTAAAGAATTTTGAATTATTTTTCTTCTTAAATCCTAGGCCCAATTCAATACTAGCTCAACTAACCATCAGATAAAATAATGAGATAATTATTGCTTTATCTAAGGCAGAAAATGAATTATGACTGGTAATCAATCGGTAATACAATTTTGATTGAAACTCAGAAACTAGTGGACCATTACAGTGTCACTTTGTAACATTTAATTCAATGTATCAACGGAATATCACTTCCTTACTAAATCCTATAAGCTTTTCTCAAAAACCAATGAGCTCATTTATACATTTAATCAATTCTTTGAACTGAAGCATAAAAAAAATTCATACATTCTATGCAAGTGACAAAACTCAAATGAAGTTGTCATTAACAATCTTCATTCATAACTTGGAAGAAAATACATAGGAGAGCAATATTTTGGAACTAAAACTCTTCTTCATTCCTGGTATTTCATTGTAAAACATATTTAAGATTCATACATAGTATAAATTTCATCTTAGACTTGCTTCTAATATATCTACTAGAGTATCTATTTACATTATATTTTTCTAGTAGAGCTTAGTATCTACTATGACCTTATCTAGACTCAAAATTTTGAACTCTCTTTTCAGCCATCAAATCCCCTTTATATAAATAGGGGTGCTACAAGCATCCAACTAAATTATAATTTCAATTTCATTTGAGTTCATTTCAAAACCCTAATTCTAACTAACTCCTCAAAGGACTCCCCAGGCGGTTTCATACATAATCATTTCATAATAGGGAAGGAAAAAAACATGTGTATAATATTAGTTATCACTGTCATAGTATCCTTTTGCTAGGAACAAAAAAGATTTCAACCATATCATCACTGAGACCTCAACATCAACAAGGGAAAGAAAAAGAAAAAACATGGACACATGAAAACAAATACCTCCTATGCAACAACCATGGTGTCATAAAAAACTAAAATAGGAGGTGACCCTTATTTAGAGTCGTCAGCATATGAAAATGCCCAACCACTTTTGGTGCTTTTTGCAATTGGAGGTATTACAAGTACGTCATCATCACAACTATCACATGGCACTAGGGAATGGACATACTAGCCATGGTCCAAGTTTGTCTCAACTTCAACATCTGAAGGATTATTGGAAAGCACAATAAAATAACTCTGCTTTCCCTAGCTAGTTCGGTAGCCTTTCTCTTTCTTTCTATATTTCTTCACTGGAAACGCTAGTTCCTTGCCTTTTAACTCAACTACTTCCCTTGGAAGGGTCCTATTTCTCAAGCAGTAAGTACTTTGCACAATTGTCTTCTTTTTATGGCCTATAGCCCTCCTTTTTCCATTTACGATTTCAAAGAAAACCATGGTTTCCTGTTAAGTTACATCTACATTGAATTTTGACATACTTAACTGACTAGACCTCCTAATAGGTGGAGTTGCCTCACCAGTTTCTCCCATCTTGTCATAGCTAACATAATGATAATTAAAAGGTCTTTTGGTTCAACACCCACAATAAAAACACCCCAATCCTAGTGATAATGACCAATTCAAGCAATAAAAGTCCTAAGTAGACCAAATAACTAAATTTCATACCAACCCCACTAGGACGAGAAAATTCTACTGCAAATAGACCAACAACCCTTCACACTTAGCCTAACATAAACTACAAACTAAAAAGATAGTGAGAATAATCATCGATCATTCTGCATTAAATAGATATTTCGAGCATGTAGAATTAATAATGCAAAACTCCTTGCATGAGTGAACTAGTAGCCTATCATTTTGGCTCTAAATCTAGACCGTTCATCTGAGAACAATTAAAATTTCATCTAAGGTGGCCATGAACATCATTTTTCAACTATTATCAACTTGCTTTTTGAAAACAGTGATGCTATCTCAAATATTGATACATTATTCCTTAAACTTGATTTAATCATATATGTCCTAACAATTTAGTGTGTATTGCCAACCTGATTCATGCTCTTCATTAATATTAGCGAAGTACATAAGGCCAATTTAGAGAGAAACTTTCCTTGCACACTTCATCGCTTCATCATTGATTCTTCCCTAATCCTGAGGTGCTCATTAGCGATGAAGTTACTTATGCGATGACTTCCTATTCAATGGATTGTCCCACTTTAAAGCTTTATCAACGGTCCTCCAGTTCTTTCACTGATTTCTTTTCTGATTTGTGTGAAATCTCCAGGATCATGACACATTTCCCTTTTCATTTATAGTCATTGCTCATCATTGATTTACTTTATCATCGCTCGCCGTCGATCTAATTTATCATCACTCGGCTCTATCAATGATGAAAACATCCTTGAGATGGCCTTTAACCTTGATTCTATGGCTTGAATTTTGGTCACATCTATTCCTTCATTGTGCATCACCAATTCATACTTCATCCCTAGGATCCCATTAGCGATGAGAGATATTATGGAAACATCAGATCTTGGACACGTGGACCTGCATAGAAAAAATGTCACCAAAGACATCGCCCATAAGATCAAAATTAGTGAAAGAAAAAACCCTTTTAGAAGGAACCCATTGCTTATTGCTAGTTTATAACTTAAGTTCTAAGATAAATCTGTGATGAGCAATAAGGCCTCTATTCATCACTTATTCTCCTCATAAATTGTGCAAGCAATTAGCGATGAACGGTTTACATTATTTATAGGGTTCATCACACATACTAATGTGAAAACTACCTTTTACAACATATCTGCAATCACACGGTGTGGCAACATATTGCTCATCGCTATTACAAATTTTCTTTGTAATGGCCATCCGCGATGGGCGATAAGAGTATAAGGCTAAGAACATCGCTCATTGCTATTACAAATTTTATTTTTAATGGCCATTTGTGATGGGTGATAAGAGCATAAGGCTAAGAACATCGCTCATTGCTATTACAAATTTGGGCGATTGAATGCCATTAGCGACGAGCAATATCAAAGGAAAGTATTGCTCATCACTCATTACTAATTCACAATGTAAACCTATGAATAAATCAACGATGAGTGATATAGTTACAAGGGCCATCAGGACTTAAGTGAAAGCTTTAGGCATGTGCTCATAAGTTGTTCTAAAAGAGGGGACTTCTCTAGGGCAACACGAGAACAATAGGATCACAAGTTTGGAATCATGTGGAACAAAGGACATAATGATCAAAAAGATCATTTCCCTAACCTATAGAAACAGACGATTCAGACCTACATAAGAGAAAGAATAGTCTTATGGTGATAGTCACATGATGATGTAAATATTAATATTCCCTCCCCTTATGTGACTGACAATAGACACTATACAACCAACAGCAAAATAGAACACCAAGCAACTAAAAATAAACAAAACCCTAATCCTCATATGAGAACCCTACAATAGATGTAATAAATATATTTTTAAGTTAAAATTCTTAGGGTTTTAACATGAGTACACCAAAATTTTGCAAAATTTTGAAAGTTCCATCACAATGTTTGTGTTTCTCATGATTTTTTAAGATTTGTATACACAAAATTACAAAAACTAGCTAACATTTCTTTACAACACCATTAATGAATAAACGTTACCTGAGTGAAAGTTGTTTCATGACATGAATTGCAAGGTGTGGAGGTTGAAGGTTCACCAAGAAACTATTTTACATCCAAAGCATGTTATGAGACAAACATTCAAATATAACATTCAACTATTCAATTGCAATAATAATAGCTTTAATACTAGTTGCATACCTATGGACTCAATGTCGAGAATGAATAAGGGTCTATAGGAATGGATCATGTCTCATGAACACTCCAACCCTAAAATTTCATCATATTGAATCTACTAATTTAGTTGTTCTTAAATTTTCAAATATAATTTAATAAAAAAAATTAAATGAACTTGCTGAATTTTACCTAAATATCAAGGTCGTATGTATTATTCAACATTTCCTCTATCATAGCCATCTCCTCTACAACTGATGTAGGATTTATAGTTGCATCCCGAGCACTTTGATAATCATATGTGCAAACAATACCACAAGTGCCACATTGGTAGGGTGGAGCTCAGGGCCTACATGTCTCCTCCACATCGGGCTTTGCTAGAGCCCTCACACAATGTATAATGGTATGGGTGGGCAAGCTAATTGACTCCAACATGTCTACCTCTATACTGTCCTTAACAATGGAAGGAATGATGATATGTTCCACCAAGGGTTTGTCCAAGGGTCTCAGTGCCAACTATGGATTACGTCGTGCACCAAGTCTATCATGTGTGGAGCCCCCACCTCTACACTAAAAGTATAAGATGTCAAAATAATTTGGCATCTTATTGAGAACAAAATCACAATAGAGTTTCCTCAAAAATTATTGTGGTACCTCATGGTTATTACATGGAGGTTGGTCAAATACCATCCAACATCACTCCCAAAATTTATTTTTAATTAATTCATGGTGGTACCAATGGATGGGGAACCTCCTACATGCATGAGATAAAGGTGTATTGGTTCTCAGGTCTGTAAATAGGGCACACAAGTTGGATTTGCTATTTTATTTTTCACATTTGCATATGACAAACCACTAGCATAAAATTGTCTCAACTCATGCCTCTTATTTGACCAAAAATTTATTTTCTCACTCATTTCTCCTACATGAGATACAATTGACTTCAACAATTTGGTAATCCTTGTCCTATAAGGGTGGGTTTTGGCATGCTTAGTTAATCTTCCAATTAATTATTCAGTGTCTCTTTTATTGTTTTCAATTTGATTTAGGATATTTTCTTGTGTTCCTTGAGGATGCCTATGAATTGATGGAGAAGTTTTAGGTTTTTCTTGTATAGGAGGCTCTTCATGAGGGGGTGATTGTGAATTCTCAATGTTTGGAGGTGGAGATTCATTCCCTGAGAATTAGAAAAAAGTTTTATTAAAAAAACCTATTTCAATATACATTCTAAATCAAATTCAAAATAAAAACAATAAAAAATATATACCTCTTCACAATCTTCAACCTCTTTGATGTGTTGGTGGCATCCTCGTGAAGAATTACAAGCTAAGAGTGCAAAAATGGAAGATATTTGGTGAGCACGAGCTGCAAAGCTGAAAACCTCCAAGCCAAGTCGTGGGTTGAAAAAAAAGGAGGTTTAGAAAGAAAGATTTGGTTTAAATTAGCTTTTTGCATTTGGAAGATGCCAAATTTGGTGAGTGCCAAATTTGGCACACGCCAAATGACTTAATCATTTGGTGTACGCCCAATGCTCTCTTTTGGAATTTTTTTTCATTTTTTCCAATTTGGCATCAAAATTGTGTCACGAATCCATGCACTTACCCTTATGATATTTTGTATAACATTATATCAAAGGGACAGTCATCACACTTATCATACGAAGAACGTTACTTCTTCAAAAGGAGTTACTATCCAACCAATAATTTGATAGTGTATGATCAAGTGTCAATAAAAAATGGTGTATATGCAGTGGTTTTTCAATTGAGTTTGTTGGACTCAAGGAACACTGAGAGGGGGGGTGAATTAGTGTTCATCAACATTTAAATTCAATTCAGATCTAAAACCATTTACATCATTTCAATAGAAGTGAAGATGCAAGCATAAGAAGGAAACAATCAAAACATCATAACACCAAGATTTTTACGTGGAAACCTTGTTAGGGGAAAAACCATGGTTGAGATTAATCCACAATTTATACTCTGTTAAACGTATGAAGAAAAAGGGAATGCACATGCATTCGAGGGCACCTTTGCCTAGAGGCACCAAGCTACTCAAAAGAAGGGAGGCTTAGCACAAGGAAATATTTTGTCAGTGGAACTCTCCTATGCATTCCACTCCAGTGTCCAAACAAATATAATTAGTAATATCAATTATCATCGACAATCAACAATTAATCTGTCTGGTATCAATCAACTAATGTTATGATGGGACCCAGAAAAAATGTTTGAACACATAAATATTTAAACAATTACTCCTTATACATCCATGACATGCTAAATTCACCAAGTTGGCCACCATGAGCAAATAAACAGAAAAATCATCTTGCCGGATCTCCTAACTCATACACCAATTAATGCAATAGTACAATACTTAACAATAAGATAAAATATATGTTAAAAAACATTCCTCGAGATCCACAACCGAAAATGATAATCCAGTGAAGCATACAAATTGACATATTAACCAAATACCTTGTTCTCCATTCTCACTTTCAGTAAAACTCTGTTCTTCACTTTGCCTACCAGTAGGAACAAATTTTGATCTATGGATTGGAATAATGGCTTAGGTTGCCATCAATGACAACATTAGAAGCCATATGGCAATAACCTCCCCCTTTGGAATTGATGGAAACACTTCATGAAAAATGACTCCATGTCGAAGCCAATATGATTACACTACCAGATTTCAAATTTTCAAAATTTCAAAACATAGCTCCCCCTTAGAGTGATAAGGAATTTTTCATTTCTCTCTCTCCCTCTTTGACAACAATGAAAAACACATTTTTCACTATAATCTCTCTCCCTTTCAAAAATTTGATCAAAATTTGAAGAAATACAACTGCTACTCAAGTCAAAAAATTATCTTGTACTTATCTTTCATTTCTGGAAGAAGTTTCTTCCATGCTTCCATTGCAATCCCAATGATTAGGATCAAGTTGGTTTTTTTTTATGTCCGGTTGATAATCTAGATGAGGAACTGTAGAATTGTAATTGCCTCTTCTAATTTCTCTCCTTTCCTCAGAACCTCAATTAACTGCTCCAACCTACATTCGGTTAAATCCTTCACCTTCCAAAAGGTGTCCACAAGGTTGTTTATGGTGAATAGAACTTTTGTATGCTTAGATTGCAATACTTGAATCTTTTTCTTGACTGCACCATCCTGATCTTGAAACATGTTATAATCTTGACCAATTTTGTTTAGTTCAGATTCAATCTACTCCAACTTATCTTTGTATTTCCCAACTACATGGGGCCAATGAAGACAATAGCTGTAGATGTTATTGGTTGTATTTATGCATTGCCTCAACACATTCATTTTCCTTTTTAGTTTGGTAAGAGATATCCTAAATTTCTCCTTTAGATGTAGAATTATTTCTTCCTCTTTTCTATCCTAAGACTCAGAGACCATGGCATCCTTAATGCACTCAATCATCTCTTCAGGGAACACATTCTGCAACCTCTCCAAACCAATATTATTGTGCAAAAAATAAGTACTTAGTGTGCTTTTGATCAGGTCCTGCTCATAAGAGGGTCTCTCAGACCATATGTCTACAATTTTTTGCATCCCATATTTCTCTTGAACAAGCTGCGGTAACTTTACCTTGGATACAACACCTTCTTCTTTGCTTCCTTTTGCTATGACTACATCTAATTCAACTGATTCTAGTTCTTCTCTTGAAGTATACTCATCAGATTCTTCATCTGGTATGTCCACAATCACTAGATCTTTACCTTTTCATTCAATTTTTGGAGTCTTGTGTGCCAGAGGAGTCTAATCAACAGTATCTTGTGCTATTTTCTTCTTCCTCTCCATCTCATTGGAAGAAGATCCAAATTCATATTCTCTTACCAGAATGGAAATGCTAATTGCTCCAAACTTCCCTAGTAATTCCTTAAAGAAATTTTCATACTCTTACTCATAATTTTCCAAAGTATTAGAGTGTCCAAAAATTTGAAGGGGTAATCTTCCTCCTTCGTTAGTTGCACATTCTCCATCAACTGATCTTTTAGCAGTCTACATAGATCAAAATCATGATCCTTCATTATCATTTTATGAGAGATATAAACTATTCCCATCAAAGTTGTGCCTTCCCTATTTTTGAACAAGATTTTGTATGAGATTCCATGCACAGTATACCTTGTTATCAGATCCTTGATCATTGAAATTATCAAAGCCCTCTAATCTCCAGTTACTCTAGTTAGGGTTTTGACCTCCTTGTTCTGAATCGACTTCTTTTTCAGTACATCCCCAACATTGCATAAACCAATTAGATTATTAATCACCTCTTTCAAAATGAGATAGGATTTATCTAGAATTAGAATGTAATCATTCAATCTGTTCAAGATAAACCTAATGACTTCCGCATTATCAAAGTATGGAAATTCACTCCAAATATCCAAACTTTTGTGTTTCACACCTTCAAGCCATTTCAATTCATCGACTGACAACAAATTTCTCACATCCCTAATCTTCTCATTGCTATATTCATCTAAATTCACCATTCCTTTGATTTGCTTCATTTTTCCTTCTATACCAAACAAGTTTTCTACCAAACACCAAATTAAGTAAGCAACTAAAATAGCTAATGAGTTTGTAGCTGAAATGACTTTACTTCTTTGAAATTCTACTCCAGAGGCTCTCCTTCTATTCTTCTTCAATACAAAGTGAAAAATGAGGGTTCCAAATACCCTTTTTTAACTCACACACCAAACCCTTTTATCACATTAAATTTTTTTCCCTAGGTGTTTTAGATACTCTGCTTTCTTAGACAACAAAAGAAAAATTCATCTACGAACCTTCTACTTCTCAAATTTCTGCATAAATGACCATCAATACACTTGTAAACCACTAGCACAACTATTGAAAACTTCTTGCATTCTGATGCCGACTGCTAATAGGGGGACAAATGATTTTCTTGAAAAACTCCCCTAGGCCAATGGCCTAAGATCAATTTATGGAGGAATTACTAGAAGTTGCTTCTATTCTGAGCCTGTTTCCTTCATTAGATTCACTCTTTCTTACCCATGTTTTCTTCATCTGATCTCTTATCGCTTCCATAGTCACTTTCCCTTTTCCTTTATCATCATTTTGTGAAATTGAATCTTTGTATACTAGACCTCTTCTATCCATGTTTCTATTCCTGTAGAATCTTGCAATGTGACAAAATTTGTTGCAATTGTAACACACAAGATTTCTTTGTCTAGACCACTCATTCAATTGATTTCCTCTTAATCTACATTTACTAGCAATATGCCCAAATATTCCACAGGTGTAGTATTTAACATTCCTTACACTGACAAACATACTTCTACATTCAATTGACTTATGACCAAACTTGTTGCAACTGAAACACTAACCAAGAAATGATGGACTGCTTGAATTTATTTTACTTCTACATTGAGAAGCCATATGACCAATTTTATTACAAGCAAAGTAGTGACCATTAAAATTTTGGGCATTGGGTTGTCTTACCAGATGTCTTCTTCCTTTGTTCATCTGGTTTATTTGTCTGAAATCCTCATGTTTAGATTTAGAGCTTTCTCTCTTCTCATATCCAAAACCTCACTTTTCATTTCCATCCTTTTTTCCATTAGTTAACTAATCAAGCTTAGCAGAACTGATCTTAAACGTTTCCTTGTATTCAATTACAGTAGTGAGTTCATCTCTGAGAATAATTATCTATCTTTGAAGCTCTTGTTCATTATTTTTGGATTGTTGCAGTTCAATCTCCAGTTGAATGAATCCATTATTAACTCTACTACATTCTTCAAATCTTTTTTTTAAGGACCGAGCCAGATTCTCCTCATTCATCTTTTTTTCTTCAATCTCCTTAGTTTTCCTCATCACCATAGATTCCATCTCAAGCTTTAGAGCATCATTGTTTCTAGCAAGCTTTTCACATTCTTCAGTTATTTCTTTTAGGGTTTGATTCAGGTGAACATCTTTCAAGCTTTTACTCTATTTCTGCTTCAGGTGATCACATATTTCCTTCCTCTTTTCTCTTGACTCATTGATTTTATTCTTCAATGATTGAATGCATATTTCAGCATCCAAAAGATTTACTTTTAATTCCATGACTTATGCTTTAGACTGATCAAGATCATCAAGTCCCACCAAAAGTTGTTGTTGAAGACTACCAATGTCCATTGCATTCCAAGATCCACCTCATGCTGTTAAACTTCTTCAGAGGAACCTGCTCTGATACCAATTGTTGGACTCAAGGAATACTGAGAGAGGGGGTGAATCAGTGTTTAACAATATTTATATTTCAATTCAGATCTTAAACCATTTACAAAATTTCAATAGAAGTAAAGATGCAAGCACAAGAAGGAAATAATCAAAACACCATAACACTAATATTTTTATGTGGAAACCTTGTAAGGGAAAAAACCATGGTGGAGATTAATCCACAATTTATAATCTATTAAAAGTATGAAGAAAAAGGGAATGCACATGCATTCAAGCACACTACCTAGAGCTCACTACTCAAAAGAAGGAAGACTCACTGCCTTACAAAATATTTGAATTACAACAAAAGGTTGAACTAGGAAAGTAGCATCTGTAAATGCCTAATATCAGTTCCGATGAAGCTCATAGATCAAACTCTGGACCTTCTATCTAATTCTGCACTTCACTCTGCTCTACCTTAATTCATTTCACAAAAATCCTCTTCTGCACAAGCAAAATTAACTCAATTGATCTTCTAACATTCACACACACATTTTCTCTACTCTTCACACCAATACATACATCAAAATGAATTACCCAAACTCACATATATATCTGCTATCAAGGATTTAGTCGCTTTATGTTGGCTTTTGCAAAATAAAAATATTCTCCAATAGTCGGCTGAATCCACATTTAATATTTGATGTGTATCCATCAAAGTTGGCTAATGTTATGTTAGGACCCAAAACAAATGTTTGAACATAGAAATATTTAAACAATTACTCCTTATAAATCTGCGAGATGCTACATTCACCAAGTCGGCCACCATGAGCAAATAAAGAGAAAAATCATCCTTTTGGATCTCCTCACTCATACACTAATTAATACAATAGCACAAAACTTAACAATAAGATAAAATAGATGATCAATAACCTTCCTTGAGATCCACAACCTAAAATGATAATCTGGTGAAGCATACAGATCAACATATTAACCGGATACCTTGTTCTCCATTCTCACTTTCGGTAAAACTTTGTTCTTCACTCTGCCTACTAGTAGGAACAAATTCTAATCTGCAGACTGGAATAATGGCTTAGGTTGCCACCAGTGACAAAAATAGAAGCCATATTCCAACAGAATTACCATGGGACAAAGTCACAACACTATCTTATCTATCTAATATATTTGAATAGCTACAAGATATTAAAAAAGATACAAGCTAGTACTGTTCAAATTTCCTGATTATGTGGATGCATAAATCTACTTGCAACCATGGCTTAGGTTTAGAAATGAGATCCAACTAAGCCTTGAATTTATTGGGAATGCACTTATGGTGGATGAACATTCATCAAATTTTTAATGAATTCCGAGCAATGTGGAATTGAAAATGGAGGAGTGGCTCAAAATAGAGGAAACACATTAAGGTTGTACAAAGTGAATCTCAAGCGAAGAATTGTTATTTTGACATTTTACTTGGAAATTGGGATTAGTTTTTAGCTTTTTTGCAATAAGAAGAGGGTTTTCCTTCAGCTATGGTAATCACTATAGGGACAAATAGAGGAATGAAGTTTTTCACAAAGCAAGGGTAAAATATTTTTCTATTACTAAGTGATTTCAAACATAACTCAAAGGTAGGAAATAAAGAAAAAGGAAGAATGGGAATTTAAAGGTGGAGATGAAATTGGTTGATTTGAAGACTCACATGATGCCATATGTTTGTAGATATTTCAATTTTAGGGTTTTTGTATTTTCCTTAAGAAGGATTTTTTTGTTTCTTCTAAAGGGTGTTGCTCATTCTTTGTTCTCAAGAGAATACCATTTTGTAATAGGGTCTCAAATGTATAGTGTTGTTTTTATGTTTCTGGATTAATTTCAATCATGTAATGTATTAATAAATCATGGCATTGTCATATTTGTAAGTAAATTATAAGATAATTTGAACTAGTTGTCTCCACAATATGTATTGCATATATTATGAATATAAAATTCAAAGATTGCTAGTATTTGTCTTCCTATTTTTCCTTGAATGTCTATTTGATGTTATTACCTTCATTCAAAGAATTAATTAAATTGTATTAGCATAGATAGAGGTTTATGCAATTGGGTACTAGGATTATTAAGCATGGCTTGTTGATTTTTTGGTATCAATGGTGCAATGCATCATCTGATAGGGATAGTTATGATAGAGTGAATGTTTTGACGAGTTTTAAATTTCATGGTTTAGGTGACTCCACCCTAGAATATGGCACTTGTCTCTTGATGTTACAGTTTCCTAAGATTGTTTTGTGAGTAGCTACAATTTTAAAATCAAATTTACTTATCTATCTTGTTGTGGGTGTGTGGATTTTGATTCTCTACATCTCTCATGTTTAAACTAGGCATTTCCGTGAAGGTTAGCCAAACCTTTAGGGTATTGTGTTGGTTAAAAATTTAAAGGAGAATCATTTGTTTATAGTGTTTTGGATACTTTGGCACACAAGTATCTATAAGTATACTGTTGGGATCACCCTCCTGAGTTTCACAGAGCCCAAAGTGTAGGGGAGAAAGGGTCTTAATTCAATCTCCCATTCGTTGGCCAAAATTTTCCTTGAATTTGGCTATTAGGTCTGATAGCCCTTTAGGATTCAAGTGGATTGCAAATTTGGGGAATCAACAGATTCATTGATTTTTCAAATATTAGAGATAATTTATTATGATATTTTTTCTTTTGTTTCATCTTTAGCTTCAATATTGGAGTATATCCTAATGGGTTGCATAGTAGTTCTATCAACATGATCACAAGCACTATCATCCATGGTTGAGATTTTTAATCTTTGGTTTGGTTTGGAAGATAAGTTTCACTTGTATTCTTTGGTGAGGGAGGTGGAGTGAATTTAGGTGACGATGAGGATGGATGGTTTGGAGGTATATTAATGGAATTCAGTTGTATGGATGGAGAATCATTAGGAAATGATTTATTATCTTCAACAAGTTGAAAAATCATGGTAGGATGACTTTGTTTTGCATTATTTACACATTTATTTCATCTTTCATGAGATTCAACTTGTGAAGTGGGGAATGAGAATATTGGTCCATTTTTTTCCCTTGTAAGAGGGATTGAAGAAATAATTGATGGTTGGGAAACCATAGAATTTTTAGGGTTTTTCACAAAGGATTATTTCACTTTAGGAGCACATAATTAATCCCTGAGGGATTTTCAAAATGTTTGTCTCACGGTACTTGATAGAAAAGTTGAGGGGGAACCATGAAATAGATGCTACAAGGTCTCATTGAGGAAGAATACCTAGTTTAGGTTTGGGTTTATTCACTACCCATGGAGTAGGAGGAAAACCATCAAAGCCACTAGAGACCAAGGAGCCTCAACCAAACTATTGGTAAGGGATAATTTGGCTATATGCTTAGCTTTAAACTTTTGATATGATAAAAATAGATAATCTTCATGAGGTTGGGTGGGTTGGGTTGGATGAGGCCAAAATTAATCATGTGAAAATTTTCCATGAAGGGTCAAAGGTTCAAATCCACTATGATAAATACTATGGTTTTTCCTTCAAATAAGAATTTCAGATATTTCTGAATGATCAAGGGGACCTCGTTTATGAAGATAAGCCACAAATTACCTAACTTCACATGAAATACATTTGACATTGGGATTATGGTAAATAAAAATTAAATTGTTTAGGTACAATCTTAACTAGAAGAGTTATAGAATGAATCATAGGGTGAAAAGATCTATTATGAGATTTCAGCAATACTTCTCATTGTTTGTAATTATCCATATAATGTTCATGTACATATAAAAAAAATCATTTATCATGTTCAATATTTATATGGGATCAATGAGTATTCCCCTTGTCGATTTATCATTAATTTTATTAGTTATGTAAAGAGGACCATCAAGTGCATGCATAAAATAATCGATATGTGTACAAGTGATATTAGGTAAGAGATTTGTTTGACTTTTGTGAGAATGAGTATCAATCATGTTGACCATATTGGATATGTTATCAACATCCTCTTCATTATAAATTTTCTTGACAATATTAGTTGTATGAATTGGAAATATATTGGTAAATATTTATAAAGTTTGATTAGGTGTTGCTACCAACTTATTCCCTTTATCATTTTGATGTAGGAGAATCCAGGGGGTACCAGACAATCCTACACATCCAAAACATTTAATTTTATTTTAATTTTAGTTTTTGTCTTGGTTTCCCTTATATGTAAAATAAATGGGTTAATTGATTCACTTGTTAACTATTTAAATATATATTTTTTAAAATAATTTGTCAAAAAGTAAAATTCTCATGCCCATGCATGTGAGTGGGCATTTATGGAAAATTGTAACTCCATTCTAAAATTTGAAAATGGAAATTATTGAACAAGTGGAATGCAAGGGTGTTGATAGAGTGGGTTGTGAGGTGAGAAGACCAATTTTGAATGCGAATTGAATGCACATACCTAAAAGAGAAAAACCCATGCTTGGGAAGGAATATTGGGGGATTTTGGATGTTTGACTAGCATTTTTTGGGTAGAGAGAGATTGTCTAGGTCATAATTGTGAGATCCAGTGTCAATAAATTGGTAATAATATTCACATGTCTTAAAAAAATTAAAAAATTAAAAATGTTTCAAATATATGGGAAGGAGACACACAAAACCCAAAAACAGTTTTAGAAAATTCATACAAATGGAGGAATGATAGGTAGAAAGTGATGGGTTTTAAAAGCCTGAGGATGAAAAAAGAGAGGAAAAAAAGTACAAGTGTGAAGGAGAGCACCTGTGTGGCCCTAATCTCCATGTTCAGGAGTTTGAGAAGATCATTTTTCTTCCTGTAGTGTGTATATTTTGTGTGGCTTTAAAGCTAATTTTTGGTTCTTTTCAGAACTTTGCATGTAGGAGTTTGCATACTTGTTTTGAATCTTTCCTGTAGAAGGTTGTCATTATAGGTGAAGCTTTTTTAATGGATAGAATGTTGATTTTTCAAAATTCGTAAACTTTCAATATTTATTTGAATGTAAATGAAATAATCTTGTGTAGGAGATTTTATTTAAATATTGTTTTAAGTGTTGATTTTATGAGGGAAGGTTGCAACAATTGACAAACCTCTTTGGTTTCTCAATTATTGAACTACATCAAATGGTATAAGAGAAAGAAGATTGGTTAGGGAGTGTTGCACTTGTGAGTATGTTACTTTTCTTGGATATTTTCTAAGAAAAAATGAAGGATTTGGCTTTGCTGGAATGTGTGAGTGTGAGTTTTGTTGTAGATGGGTATGTGCAGGATCATGATGGGAAAAAAAGTGGTGATATGATGGGTATGTGTAGGGTATGTGGCTGACAACTTACTTTTACCCAAAATTGATGAAACGAAAAGAGTTTTTAAAGGATATTCTCAGCTTTCCACTAAATATAAATTATGCTTTACTTTGAATTTAATAAATAATTATTATAATTCATTTTCTATTTGAATTACGACTAAAGTTTTGATTGATAGATTGATTGAAAAACATCTATAACTTTCAAACAATATCACATTTTTTGAATTTGAAACATGCATTACATTTTATGCTTCACATACTATAGGATTAAAAAACAAATTGAATTTCATGAAGTTTTGACCAAGTTAAGGTGGTTAGACATATGAGTTTTTATATTTTTTCAAAGTTGTAATAAAAAAATCATAATTAATTATTTACTTGGAAAAAAATTACAAAAAAATATGCATCACATCCAGACATGATTCCTCTACTTATATCTAAAATCTTATAAAAAAATATTATCATTTTATTGTGGTTAAGGGTGGTTAGACAGACACCTACTTCTTATGTTTCCCTGAAATTTAAGTACTATTGCATTGAAATTTCAAATTTTCACAAAATAGATTTTTAAAAATAAACCTAGTAGTTTAGAAACTACATTCAATTTTTGTACAAATTCTATTCTTACATATTTTTAAAATAATATAGATAACTTATTCAAATTTTTACATCAAGTTTCCTAACTCTTTTTTTTTTTAAATTTTCACCACTTAAGTGCCTATTTTTTCCATGATGATCCTACACATACCCAGGTATGAAAGTGGACCTACGACTTTATCCTCTAGCAGAGGTTAAGGTTGGGTAGAAGGTGCATGAGAGAGAGGTGTATCTTTTGGAAACCTTCTGTTGGGTAGAGAGAGAGAGATATTGTTGCAACGAGTATTTGTAATTGCAGAGGAACTTGTGAGTCTATAAAAATTACTTTGAAAATAAACACAAGATGCGTCATTAGAAGACATGTGAGAATTTTATTTTAGGAAGAGTATTGGGAAAAAAGTGAGAGAAAAGAATCTCATTGTAGAGTTGAAAATAAAAGTGAGATTGGATTCCCTTTAGGAGATCTTGGGAATGAAGAAGCAAGCTATAGTTGAGGAAGATTAAAAAAAATATGAAGTTGAGATTCATTGTTTGTTTAATAAAAAAATTCAAACTTAATGATTTATGTCCAGGAGATGAAGAAGGAAGGGAAGTTGTAATAGGGGACATCGAAGAGAAGAAAGAGGAAAATAAGAGTTTTGGAAAAGAGGACAGCAAAAAGAATAATGTTGAAGTGAAATGTTGCAACCTTATGATGGAAAGAGAATGGAAATAAATTCATGTGGGAGTAGCCCACACAAATGTAGATGAAAGAAATTAAGAAATGAAGAAAGATATGACAAAAGAATGGAGAAAGAAAGAGGTAGCAGTAGATAGAAGTTGTAACAACCAAAATAAAGGTAATATCTTCTTCTTTTGAATTTTGTAAAGAAATTATTAATGTTGATTTGTATGTAGAAGAGGTAACCGAAAGTGTTGGAGAAGATGAATTTATGGTTGGGGCACCAATTGGTTATTGGAATAACATAAATACATTGAAGAAAATGAAATCGTTAAGTGTAAGGGAGGAGATGGAAGAAGAAGAAAATAAGAATGCAACAAATAATGAAGAATAAAAAGTCGGGGCAGCAGTAGAGAAGCAAGATAACATACAAGTAAAAGGTCATTTTTTGCGTTATTTGTGAAAATTATTTTGATGTTAAATTATTTGTGTAGACATGAAAATAATATTAATCGACATCATGCATCTAATTCCAATCAATTAACATCATTTCCTCTATTAATAAAATAAAGTAGTTTATTAGATTAATTCACTAAAGTCCTCTTGTTTAATTAAATAAATCAATTTATTTAATTAAATCCCCAAAGTCCTCTTGTTTAATTAAATAAATCTTCAAAGTCTTCTTATCTAGTTTAATAAATCAAACAATTTAAATCAAATGTCAAATCCCCTAAATTCCTCCAAGTTAATTAATTATGGATTAATTAACTCCTAATCCTAATTACCCATTCTCTAGCTTTTGACTCAACCTCGGTCAAACTCAACCCTTGACTAACCCACCCACTTGAACATGTAAATCAATTTTTCTAATTGACTAATTATCTCATTTTACCTCTCAAAAAGGAATATTCCTTCATTTGACTTTCTCATTCAAACAATTTCTCCCCCCAAAACAATTCAAGCACATGCATTTGGTTCCTCTTACAAACACACACAAAGTGTGATCAATACTTACCCATTGGCATTGAGACAAATGTATCAATCTCATTGCTCATATCTTAATTCCACATTCTTCCTATTCTTTAATTCTTCAAACCTCTAACTTATAAATAAAGGTCTTCTCTATTTGAAATCTATCCATAGTTTTATGCATCTACACTATACACAAATTTGTCTTCATCACTTGCATCGTGCTCAACATTTTGAAATCTTATCAAGGGTTGGGAAAGGGCTACTTTCCACATTAAAGTAGCACCAATCCACTATGAGATAGAGTTTGCATCATATTTTCATATGTTTTTGTTTAGTTTCATTGTTTCTTTGGTTGCATATTTAACATGATGGAGTATTTCATAGATATGTTTAATTTGTTGTGCTTTAATTAACTAACCATGCTAATATGTGTTAAGTTTTGAGCATTTGTAGATTGTTAACATCTACATAATCACTAGAAGGGGGGTTGGATCTTTGTTCTTTTGTTGTATTTTAGTTCATTCTAAAATAATTCTTGATCTCTCTTCTTTTGCTATATTTTGGTTAATTCTAAAATAATTCTGCCTACTCTCCATTGACAACAACTACATTACATATGAATTAAATTGCTGGTAAAAGTTACATAATGCAACAACGTTTTTGGGAGATTGGGTGTATTTTAGTGCTACAAAATTCAAAATAATTGTTGTTCTCACGTCCAAAATGTTGCTTGGGGGATGTCATGCCCAAACCTCAATTTTTATGATGTTTTAAGTCTTTTTTTGTCACTAGCTAAGGGAAAAACATGACAACAATGCCAAAAAATGCCTTTGTAATTTTTGTTGGAATATAGGAGATTAAAATGCTTGGTAAATGCAATTTTTTTTTACTATCAGTAAAAGAGGGAAACTGGGATCTTTCTTTTTGAGGAGTTTTGAGTATATTGCCAACATCAAATGGTAGGGGCTGAATTATTATTTTCAAAGCCAAATTAAAAAAATTTGGTATTGACTGGACTCCCCAAATTGAATTTGTTGCAAAATCTACATTTAGTTTCATATATTCACATGGGTATTGGTCTTGATTTTATTTTTTAAGGACGCTATACTTAGAGCATGAATTTTGTTTTGATTTTTAATGCTACATCTTTCACATGATTTAAATCTAAATTTTATTTGTGAAATACTCAAATCTATCTTTATTTAGAAATTGTGTTTTGATTTCTAATGCTACATGTTTCACGTGATTTGAATCCGAATTTTATTTGGGAAATACTAAAACCTATCTTTATTTAGGAATTGTGTTCTAAATTTTAATGCTAAATATTATCATTAATTCCTTAAAATAAATCTCATTTCTAAGATTTTACTTTGTATTGTTTGCAGGTTGACATTGGAATTGAGCATTGAAATCAAACAAAAGAAATCATCTATTAGAGTTGAAGAAAATTGAGCATTGAACTTGAAGTTGACAATTCATTTTTAAATGCTTAGGGCTTCCATTTTCTGCTTTCATTTTTTGTTTTAGGCCAACTCACTTTAGTTTTGGGGTTTAAAATTAACCATTAATTTGATCTCTTCAAGTTGGTTAAAATTGAACTTAGAAACTTACTAGATTTTTGATTTGGTCTAAAATTGAACAAACAACTTTCACACTCAAATTTGGTGCTATAAAAAAAATTCATTGTTTCTTTTGGAGTCTAAAATGAACATGTGTCTTTTGTGTTTTGTAATTTTTTTTACAAAGTAATCTCATTTAAAAAGGTGTATGCACTTCTCTCGCACTTCATGAAAATCTTGAGAATCGAAAGACTTTTGGTGATATTAAGTTGTATAAAAGATTTCCTCCACACTTCAATTTGGGCACTTAAAATTGAACCATTGCGAGTGTGATTTAAGTATATTGTGTGTGTTCTCTCTTTGTTTCTAAACAAGGATCAATCGAACTACGTATGTGATTTCTTGCTTTTGTTTATCCTTAGAGGTCTTGCCTAGTGGGAAAAAGTAATCACCCCAGGGAACGACCCAACTGGGAACATGCTAAAGCCAAGTGACTTCCACTTGGTATATAAGTGTGGGTACTTGAGGAAAGTTCAAGTATCATGAGGATTTTTCTAACAAGAAGGGTAGCAATGGTCTCTTGCCGTATAGATGATCCCCCACGAACAAAATACCTCTATTAGAACTTTTTTTTAGAAGTCCAAATCCTTATCTATTTTTTGGTGTAAGAATGGTCATTCTGAAGCTGTCCCACATTTTTATGGCTCTTAGTAGAGATGAGAAGTATGTCATGGGTATTGATGCTTGGCTAACCCGAGAAGTGTGTGTTGTGGAGGGGAGCTACTTTGGTCAAGCAACTAATCATCCGCTAAGAGTAGGTGTAGCTAGATTTATCCAAGTGGGAACTCAACAAATATTATCTCATTTTATCCTAGGATTGTGCATCATTTTGGAATCAAAATGCTTTGCTTGGGTCTAAAACATTGGAAAACAAACATTCAACGTACCTTTGAAAAAATTCAAGTGCTATTGATTTCCCTAGGGATTATATCCTTAGAGTCTTCTAAGTATTTGAATTTACATCTCAATTTTCTCTTACTAAAGTCAACATTAGGGAACTTTTGCCTTGATTTCCTTGATTTCCACATAATGGACTTTGTGGGATGAAAAGAAGTTGGGACATTAGACATCTAGTTTGAAAATATAATGAAGAGAGTATTTGTGGTAAAAGGAATTCATTAGGAAAAGCTAGGAAAGAATTGAACCCCACACATGTGTTTCCAATGATTTCATGCAAGATCAAAATCTAAAAACCAAAGTCCAAATGTCTTAGTCAAAAATCTCACAAGAAACACTTGTCCATGCTTTAAAAATTTAGAGAAAGATTGACATTCCACTTTTACAAATGTGCATCAAGGAACAATCCAAATTTGTATTCATTTTACTATTGTCAAAATTCAAGTCTCTTTTAAAGGTTTGAGTATCTGACATAGGAAGTATTAGCATGTTCTTCAAAATTGAGGTCTTGTAAATAATAGTATTTTTAGGTACACATGTAGGATCAAAATCAACCTTCATCCTTCAAAACATCAATCAAAATCATCTCACCAACAACTCTTGGAAATATTGAAAAATCCTCTATACTAGACTTTTGGCAAATCCTTGAATCAAAATCCAAAAATCAATGTCATCTTATTTTGGCTAGGTGTGTGTAGAGGCATCCTTCTCCTTACACTTAGTCAAAATTATCATCTAATGAGAAATTTTATCCCATAGATAACATCCAACATCTTAGGGTCTATTTGTTCAATATCCAAAATCCAAATCCAAATCCAACATCAAAAATCAAAGTTAACCAAATCAAAATCAAAGATTCAAAATCAAATCAATCAAACATCAAAATCCAAAGTCCTAAAGTCTAGTATCCCCCTAAAGATTCCTCAAGATTTCAATCATTCATATGACCCATCCTTCATTTTATCTCATCATCATCCTTTGATCCTATTCATCCTAGACTTTCTTTTGGTGCCTAAAAGTTTGGGTCAATCTAAGGAGTTAGAGATTTATCTCCCACATTACTAAAAATTGATCCCTATTTTATGGTTCAAACTAGATCTCAACACAAGAAGAACATGGAAGCAAACAACAGAACATCTACTTCAAGTGACTTGAGTCAAACCACTCCTGAAATCAATCACATTGGATCAAGCAATCCCCCACCCAACCTCCCTCTAGTATCACAAGACCTTCAAGAGGGTCAAGTAGAATACATCACTGACAATGGCTTGGGAATGACACAAGATGAAATCATAGAAATGGTCCAAAACCCCAAATCACAAGGACCCACCATATCAATCACTCCACTCACATCAACACAACCCCAAATCATCACTCAAACAACAATTCCAAATCCTCCACCATTGCCACCAAATCCAAACATGGAAAACCAATACATGACATTACAAGTAGCTCATCAAACCTATCAAACAACACTCCTACAATACCAAAATAAAAAAGATGTACTAGCTGCACAACAAGCACAAGCACAACAAGCTTCCTAGGCACAAGCTCAACCTTTTCTACAACAACAACAAGCCACACAAGTTGCTCAAGCAACACAAGTTTCACAAGAATCCCAAGATACCCAACAAGCTCAAGCATAATATAAAGCACAACAAGCACACGTGCAAGCACAGTACCAATCTCAACAACAAGCAACACACCAACAAGCATTGCAACAATATTAAGAGAAACAAGAAGCAAACCAACTCCTATCCTAACAACAAGCATTGTTTGCACAATGGTAGCAGGACCAACAACAAGCCTTGTTGGTGCAACAATAGTAGGACCAACAACAAGCATTTTTGGTACACCAAAAATTGCAAGCATACTTGGCACAACAAAAAGTGCAACTACCTTCCACCAATACACCAACCAATCCACCCATCACTCCAACAATCACACCACCTCAAAACACCTTCATTCCACCTCTTGGTCCTTAGGACGATGTGTCAACACATATCAAATTCCTCTCACAATAGGTCCTTGACCCCCAATTAGGGAAAATAACAAAAAACACCAAAGAACTTGTGCCCTTACTTGTTCAATAGGAGCATTGTGATGAAACCATTCCCACAAGGATTTGAAATCCCAAAATTCAACAAATACAAAGGAATGGGTAACCCTAAAGATCATGTCAAGGAATTCCAAGTGCATTGCATGGAGGTTGCATACGATGATTCATACCTCATGCGACCATTTCCTTGAAGCTTAGTAGGGCCCACTATGGAGTGGTTCTCTCATCTCCCTTATGGAATCAAAAAATTCCAAGAGATGGTTGACACGTTCATCCAAAATTATTCATTCAACATAGGGATCGATGTGAGTCTAGAAGAGCTATCCACTCTAAAGAAATCCAAGGGGGGATCATTTTCTTCATTCTTACAATGATGGGGATCCAAATAGAAGAAAATGGACCATGCTAGAGGAAAAAAAATATGTACCATCATTGCCAACCTTGAAGGGGCCTTGTCTTTCCATCTAAAAATGTAGTGCATCACCACCTACAACTAGTTGATCCCCAAGGTGCTCAATATCGAATGAGCCCTTATCTCACAAGGGGAAACACCTATGTATCAATACAATCACCCATCCACCAGCTACAATGACAAATCTCAAACATGAGAAAAGAAAAAAAATGTTACTAACTATGGCATCGTTGATTCCAAAGTTGTAATCAGTGCCCTAAGGTAGAACACACAGACATATCAACAACTACAAACCAACAATCAAAACAATCAACAAGCCAACACCATAACACAACAACCAAGGGGGACCATCCTAGAAAAATAAATATTCCCCCAAGCATAAATGCATAGCCCTTGGGGAACCAATTGAATCCATCATGAATAAACTGGTGGAAGAAAAACTCATCACAATCCCCACCTATGAGAACTATCAAGAACCCCAAGTGAAACTGCCATGGTACAATGAAAATAACCTTTGTGATTTACATAAAATCAAGGGGCATACAACTACCAGTTTCATTATATTGAAAAACTTGATCCAAGACCTTATTGATGACAAGATCATAAATGTGGAACAACCTCCAAGGAATCAAGACCTAAATTTTTACACGAATCTGATGCCCAATCACAACAAGGGAAACAATGACAATGGCAAGGGTAAGTATAAAAGTGTGAACCATGTGTATGATCATGTTGTTGCATCCTTAGATGAATGGGTCACTATCATCACTATCAAGGGAGCCCAAGCCGATTGTGGAGTCACCATTGCTAGACCATCTCAGCCATCTAGGGAATCCACCTCAAATCCAAAATTCATTCCTAGTGGGTACAATGTCTTGAACCAGTTGAACAGAACCCTTGCTCAGATCCCAATCATGGAGTTACTAAAAATATCACCCCCACATAGAAATATCCTAGAAGAGGCATTGGCCACATCCTTTGTTCCCATGGATCTTGATGCAGAACAATTCCAAGCTATGGTTGGACACCTCACCACACCTCATCTCTTGACTTTTTCTAATCAAGACCTCCCAACCCAACCATCTCACAACCGTGTGCTTCATCTCGAAGATTTCATCCATAAAAAAAAAGTCAAAAGGGCCTTGGTAGATGGAGGTACAGATCTAAATATCTACACCCTTAAGCTAATAAAAAGTTTGGGCTTCTCTGAGGATGCTATTGAAAAAGGAAAAGGTATAACCATCAAAGCATATGATGATCAGGAAAGAGTGTCGTAAGGCACTATCCAACTTCCTATTCAAGTAAGACCTATTATTGTGGAAACCACATGTCAAGTCCTCAACCTCAAATTACCCTATAACATCCTTCTAGGGTTCCCATGGATCCATGGGATGCAAGCCGTTGCCTCAAATTTCCACCAATGTGTCAATTTCCAACATCAAGGCCAAGAGGTCACTGTCCATGGGGATCTTGAACCATTTTACTATTGCAAGAATGTGGAAGCTAAATACTACAAAACCCTCCAAGTTCCAAAGAATGATGAAGGCCCTTCAACTCCATATGTGGACCCGTCGACCTTGGCCTCCACATCTGAGACAAAGACACCCTACATCCCCACCATTTATGATATCAAGTTCATTATCTAGGACAATGGGTGTGGGGATTACAAAATGAAGAAAGGTTCCATTGTGGTAGGAGAGTTACCTTAATCTCCTAAGTCGCATGGGAAACCACATCCAAATTCCTTCTCATCCCAAACTTTCAAACTAGATCCTTCCAAATTTAGGTGTTGGGGGGACCTAGGCCAAGAAGTGGTGGAAGAAGACCCATAAAGTATACTATACCAAGACAACTGATGCATGGTTGATCTTCCCATGGATGATAGCAGCAAAGGGCTACAAATGATGGTTAGCATGGGCTATGACAAAAACAAGAAACTTGGGTAGAATACTAATGGTCTCCTAGGACCCATCATTGTTGAGAAACACTTAAGAAATATTGGTCTCAAATGTACCCCTCTGAAGGTGACCATACTTGAGATACCCACCTTGGTTGAAAAGGTCAAAACACCTCCTCAGTTGTCAATATTCAAGCTTGAGTTACCCATATCCATAGGTCGAGTCACAGATAACGTTACCTTTGACATAACTAATGTGTGTAGTGAGGACGAGGACCCTATTATGGATCTACCCATGTTGTTCAAAGATTATAACCTCTTTATGATTAGCAATCTATCCTTTGAGTCAAACAACCAGACCAACAAGATAAAGTTAGTCTATCCCCAACTCATCATCTATGACCAACAAGGAATGCCAATTTTAGACACATTCAAAAACAATGAGGCACTCTCAGAATTCATGGGATTGTGGGATATTATACCATGTGGAGATCACAAAGCAGGATTTGACATTGAGTTTGACACACACAACTACTATGGAGAGACAATTGAATCCCTCAGTCACAAAAGTGAAAATCTAAGAATAATCCCTAGGTCTTTAAGTGAAAACCACACCATGGCACTTTCATACACAAAAATAGTTAAAAAATAGGACGCATCTGATAGTGAAAACCTTTATGAGGTGTTAGAGGATGGGGGATTCAATCTTCCTCGTAGTGCTCTACATCAGGAGAAGTCAATAGTTCTGGTAGAGAAGTGTATCCCAGTCAACTTGGGATTAGAGGAAACACTGCATATCAACTTTTATGCCAAATCATTGTTAATAGAGGAACAAGAGCTCCTAGCTACATTCTTAAAAGAGAGAAAAGTGAATTTACATGGACCTATGTAGATATGCCTAGTTTTGATCTTGAAATTGTAGTTCATCATCTAGCAGTATATCCTAAGGAAAAGCTAGTGAGACAAAAGCTTAGGAAAATGCATCCCTAGATAGCCTTGTTGGTCAAAATGGAACTACATAAACTCCTTGATGCGGGGTTCATACGGCTGATTGATTACCTAAAGTGAGTATCAAACCTCTTACCTGTTTCAAAGTCCCCCAAGGGAATCCACATCTACACAGACTTTAGAGATCTAAACAAAGCATGCCCCAAGGATGACTTCCCACTCCAAAACATTGATATGATGGTTGGACATGAGATGCTTTCACTAATGGACAGATTCTCAAGGTATCATCAGATAATGATAGCTAAAGAGGACCAACATAAAATGACTTTCACTTGTCCATGGGGGACATATTGCTGGAACATGATGCCATTTGGCCTAAAGAACACTGGAGCAACTTATCATAGAGCCATGACACTAATCTTCCATGACATGATTCACAAGACTATGGAAGATTATGTAGATGACATTTTAGCAAAATCAAAGAAATGTCAAGATCATATAGTAGCACTTGGTTCTATCTTTTATTGACTAGAGGAATATAAATTCATACTCAATCCAAAGAAGTGTGTATTCGACATACAATTAAGGAAGTTACTAGGGTACATTGTGTCCATGAGAGGAATTGAGATAGATCCAGCTAAGGTCAAGGAAATTCTCGAGATGGAGGCACCAAAGACATTGAAATGGTTGAGAGGCCTACAAGGAAGACTCCAGTTCATCCACCAATTCATAGCGCAACTAGCAGACAAAGCTATCCCTTACAAATGGGATGAGAAGTGTGATCAAGCACTCAACAAGATCAAGGAATATTTTCTCACACCACCAGTTCTTATGCCACCTATTTCAGGCAAGCCATTGATTCTATACATATCAGCAACAACATCTCTCAGTGCTCTCCTAGCCTAACATGATGAAAATGGAATAGAGAGAGCTATTTACTACATTAGCCAAACTATGGTAGGGAATGATTTGAACTATACATTCATTGAAAAGGCTTGTCTAGCAGTGGTGTTTGCTTCACATAAGTTTAGGCACTACATGTTAGCTCATAAAATAAAACTCATCACCAAGATCGACCCACTCAAATACTTGCTTTCTAAAGAAATGCTCATAGGACATATGGCTAAGTGGGTTATGATCCTATCAAAGTATGATATCAAGTATGTGGAGCAAAAGGCTATTAAGGGACAAGTCATTGTTGATCAACTAGTAGAGGCACCAATGTATTCAAAAAACCCACTGATATCAGAGTTCCCTGATGAATCAATCTTCAACCTAAGCATAGTAGACTACTAGAAGGTGTACTTTGATGGATCATACACATAGCATGGATTGGGAGTTGGAGTCTTTTTTATCATGCCACAGGGAGAATGCATACCAAGGTCATACAAGTTGTCATTTCCTTGCATGAACAATATTGTAGAATATGAGGCCCTCATCATAAGGCTCAGAATAGTGGTGCAGTGGCAGATTATGGCACTCAAGGTCTATGGTGATTCCCAACTAATCATCAATCAGGTAAATGATAAATACCAGACAAAATATGACAAGTTAACACCATACAAGAAACTAGTGGAAAGCCTCAAAGAGTCTTTTATTCACATCACATTTTAGCAGATACCTAGGGCTAATAACAAAGTAGTAGATGCTATGGCGACAATTGGATCGTTATTGGATATCCCACACAATGTCCCTAAGCATGAATTCCTCGTAGAGTAGCTTCTTGTACTAGAATTTGAGGTACCATAGTTTGAATTTGTGTGTGAAATCATTAGTCCTGGTGATCCCTGGTACCATGATGTATACACTTACTTGAGAATAGGAGTCCTCCCTGCTAATTTATCCCTGATCCTAAAAAGAACCTTTTTCAAGAAGTCATCCCACTTTGTCATTTTAGGAGACACCCTATACCATAGGAGCATTGAGGGAACCTTGTTACAATTTATAAATGTTGAGGAGGCTTTGGCCACTTTAACTGAGGTGAACAACGACATTTGTGGATCACATTCGAGTGGTATGACCTTGGCTATGAAATTGCTGAGAACTGGGTACTATTAGTCGTCAATGGAAAGAGAATCTCATGAATATGTCAAGAATTATTTACAATGTCAGCAGCATGGGGACCTCATCCATGCACCAGCTCAAGAGCTCCATCCCATCATAACACCATGGCCCTTTTCGTAGTGGGGGCTTGATCTCATTGGAAAAATCACACCCACCTCATCCAATGGATATAAGTTTATCATCACTACCACTGATTACTTCACCAAGTGGGTAGAGGCCATTCCCATGACCTACATTACAGGAAAGCATATATCCAAGTTCATCCTGAACTACTTAATTTGTCACTATGGTGTCCCTCAAGCCATTATCTCAGATAATAGGACACCATTCAAAAACTAGGATGTTTGAGACCTATGCTACAAATTCAAAATATAACATCTCTTTTCCACTCCATACTACCCTCAAGGGAATGACCAAGCTAAGGCTATAAACAAAACTATCCTAAAAATCCTAAAAAAGATAGTCAATGAGACTGATCGTGACTGGCACTTGCAGTTGAATCCCACCCTATGAGACTACTGAACAAGTACCTGCATGCTGATAGGTGCAACCCCATTCTCCCTGGTCTATGGATTAGAAGCCATACTCCCCATTGAGATCGAGCTCTCGTCCCTAAGGATATCACTATATAATCTTGTCCTAGATGAAGAATATTGGGTCTCACAATTGAATGAGTTGGAATTAATGGATAAGTGGTACATGGATTCCTTAAACCATCTATAGGTGTACCAAACTGTCTCAAGTGGAGCTACAACAAGAAGATAAGGATTTTCACCTTCCAGGTCGAGGAACTTGTACTGAAGGAGAACTAGAAAAACATACCAAATCTAGATACCAAGAGCAAGTTTGAACCCAAATGGTTGGGATCCTTCATCATCATAGCGAGCTACAAGTCAGGGGCATATCAACTATCAACACCTAATGACAGACTCTACAAGAGCCTATCAATATCTCCCACATCAAAAAAAATTATGCCTAAACTTGCAAGATATAAAACCGAAAATACAAAAAAATTAGAAAAAGAATTGAAAATAGTAAAGAAAAAAATCGTCCTCTAGTGAAAACCACTTCCATGGCACTTTGGGCAAGTACCTTGGTGAAAAATTGGCAAGCATGCACCTCATGTAAATAAGCACTTTCCATCCACCATGATCTCTACAACTTGTTCTCCATCATCCATCCATCACATTCCATATCTCCATCCATCACCCATCTGCATCTGCATCATAGCTTGATCTTGTGTTCGTATCATGATCCCTTATAGTACTACTTAGCCCATTCCTAAGGTCAGCTTGTCCTACCTATATCAAAGTATCTATTGCACCATGCTAGGGGCATGTTCTTATACCTACATTGGATCAGATGCGTGTATATTCTTGAAGTCCTCCTTAAAATTTAAAAATCCAAAAACATTTAGAAAATTAAAAAATCCAAAAACATTAGAAAATCACAAAACCCAAAAATATTCAAAACATATCAAAATCCAAAAATAGGTCAAAAAGTCAAAAAAGAGTCAACTTGTCAAACTACGAGTCTCTGAGCTCTGAACATAGGAAAGGTTGATCTTTGATCATCCCTCGAGACACTTAGGTCAGTCCTTTAGGAGTTCTTCATAATAAATTGGAAATCCAACATGTTCATAATACATCAATAAACAAGTTTGTGTTAGTCGAATTATGTGGTCTCTGCATGTATAACATAGGAAAAGCTAATCTTTGATTAGTCCCTGAGGCAACTAGGATAGGTCTTTAGGTTAGGCTCTTGGCCAAAATCTCAGAAAATAAAAAAAACATTGGAAATTTTGAAAATCAAAATTTTTTAAAACATCTTGAAAATCCCAAAATAGCCTCAAAACATTTCAAAATACCAAAAATAGCCATCCCATTTCACTTTCACTTGCAAATAAACATCGACTCACAAGACCTAAAATATTTCCCAACTCTATTGGAATACTACCGATGGACTGGTTATTAGCCAAACTGAGGCTTTGGAGGTTTTGAAGTCTTGCAAACTCAGGTAAAATGGGTCCACTAAGAAGATTAAAAGACATATCCAACAAAGTAAGATTTCCAAGAAGAAAAAATTGCTAACATGACTGGCATGCAGGTTTCCTTGTAAAGATAACTCAACCATTGCAAATGCAATCTCCAATCTACTCAGGAATACTACCAACCAAAGCATTCCATGAAGGATCTAACACCCCATAATGTTGTAAATACATAGTTTCAGGCAAAGCTATTTTCTTGAATCCACCAAAAATTTCACTTGGAATGGTGCCACCAAGCTTATTGTTTGAAAGGACAAGGTTATTCAACATCCTAAAAATAGAACACCGAGTCATCATTTGAATTACATCATCTCTGAGCCTAAACATAGGAAATGATAATCTTTTATCAGCCCCCGAGACACAAAAATACAAAAACATTTAAATAACTGCAAATCCAAAAATAATAATAATAAAACAAAACAACCTCATAACATTTCAAAAACATCAAAAACATTCAAATATTTTTTAAAAATCCATCCATCTCATTTTTCTTCACCTAAAATAATTAATCATCCATAATAAATCAATCGCCACCTTCAACCTTTTAAAAAACAATCGGAAACAAGTACAGCAAATTTAAAAGTGTAAACCCAAACATCAAGGTCTCAAGCCTAGGTCAGTAGGTAAACAAGTTGGTCAATTCTTGGTATCAATAGTCCAGCATCCCATTATTCTCAAAATCACTTGATAACATCATGTCCTAGGATGCATCCTTCCTACAATGGACATCAACATTAGGTATCACTATAGTTTAGTCTTGGCTAGTGGTATGAAGAACATTAGCTTGTTTTCTTACTTGGTTTTTTCTTATTGATTTATCTTATTGTGCCCATTCCAATGACCTCTCGATGATTTCTAAACAAAACGATTTAGAGAGAAAGGAATGGGGAAACAATCATTATCTTTTGTCTATTGTACTTGTTGCATATTCTTGTAATATAACCTTGGTCATACATTTTTTTTTGGTTTCTAGGGAGGGTGTTTTAGGTGTCTTGTTGACCACATAGGAAGGATTTCCTTTCTATGTTTTTGTCTGAGATGTTTGTAATATTTGAACTGCATTCTAAATAAGGTTTTGTATACCAGGTGTGAACAAGAGTACTCCTATCTGATTGTCGAGTCAAAGTCCATCACACTAGGTGCAACACCATCCTGGTTCTTTATACCTTGATGCATCGTATCTATGTGTGTTATCAAAAATAAGGAAAGTAGCCCTTTTAAAATACCAATTCCTAACAAGCAATCATCACCATCATCATCATCTCCAATAAAGTCTGATCAAATCATGGACTTGTTGGATCCTCTCTTTCACCATCTCATTTCTTCTTATTCTTCTATATTTACTAACATTTATATCCAAATTTGTGTGATATCTCAAAATATACATGAGGCTACCCATGGTTGATGATTGTCTATACATCATCAAATTTGTCTACATCAAACATTCGAGTTTCTAATCCTCTCTAAGCTAAACTAATCTTCAATATTTATCATGAGATCGACCTGAAAATTAGATCTTTCACTCGATCTCTTGAGGAGGCAATGTACCAGCATACTTTTTTCCACTGGGGCATACTTCTTTCCACTGGGGCATCCAAAAAAATCAAAATTTAATGAATTTTGATCTCAACAAGGTTATTCTTTGAACCAATGTACCGTGTACATTTCTTCAAGGAGGGGAAAAATGTAGATAGGAAAATAATCTTAATCGACATCATGCATCTAATTCCAATCAATTAACATCATTTCATCTATTAATCAAATAAAGTAATTTGGCTATGTGCAGGATCATCATGGAAAAAACAGGCCCTTCAGTGGCGAAAAATTCAAAAAATTTAAAGTTAGGAAACTTGATGTAAAAATTTGAATAAGCTATCTACATTATTTCAAAAATATGTAAGAATAAAATTTGTAGCAAATTGAATGTAGTTTCTAAACTACTAGGTTTATTATAAAAAAAAATCTACTTGGTGAAAATTTGAAATTTCAATGCAGTAGTACTTAAATTTCAGGGAAAAAATAAGTAGGTGTCTATCTAACCACCCTAGCCAGAATAAAATGATAATATTTTCTTATAAGATTTTAGATATAAGTAGAGGACTCATGTCCCGATGTGATGCATTTTTTTTGTAATTTTTTTCTAAGTCAATAATTAATTATGAATTTTTTATTACAACTTTTAAAAAATATAAAAATTTGTATGTCTTACCACCTTAACTTGGTCAAAACTTCATTAAATTCATTTTTTCTTTTTCTAATCCTATAGTATGCGAAACATAGAATGTGACACATATTTTGGATTCAAAAAATGTGATATCATTTGAAAGCTATAGATGATTTTCAATCATCTTATCAATCAGGACTTTAGTCATAATTCAAATAGAAAATAAATAATAATTATTTATTAAATTCAAAGTAAAGCATAATTTATATTGGTGGAAAGTTGAGAATCTCCTTTAAAAACCCTATTTGTTTTATTAATCGTCAACCACATACCCTACACATACCCATCATATCGCCACTTTTTGGCCCATCATGATCCTACACATACCCATTTATTAGATTAATTCACTGAAGTCCTCTTGTTTAATTAAATAAAAAAAATTATTTATTTAAATCACTAAAGTCCTCTTGTTTAATTAAATAAATCAATTTATTTAATTAAATCCCCAAAGTCCTCTTGTTTAATTAAATAAATGAATCTATTTAGTTAAATCCTCCAAGTCTTCTTAAATTTGGTTTAATAAATCAAACCATTTAAATCAAATGTCAAATCCCCTAAATTCCTCCAAGTTAATTAATTTTGGATTAATTAACTCCTAATCCTAATTACCCATTATCTAGCTTTTGACTCAACCTTGGTCAAACTCAACCCTTGACTAACCCACCCACTTGCACATGAAAATCATTTTTTCTAATTAAATAATTATCTCATTTTCCCTCTCAAAAGGGAATATTCCTTCATTTGACTTTCTCATTCAAACAATTTCTCCCCCCAAAACAATTCAAGCACATGCATTTCATGTCTCTCAAACATGCATTTGGTGCCTCTTACAAACACACACAAAGTGTGATCAATCCTTACCCATTGGCATTGAGACAAATTTCTCAATCTCATTGGTCCTTTCTTAATACCACATTCTTCCTATTCTTCAATTCTTCAAACCTCTAACTTATAAATAAAGACCCTCTCTATTTGAAATCTATCCACAATTTTATGTATCTACACTATCCACAAATTTGTCTTAATCACTTGCATCTTGCTCAACATTTTGAAAGCTATTATCAAGGCTTGGGAAAGGGCTACTTTCCACATTAAAGTAGCACCAATCCACTATGACATAGAGTTTGCATCATGTTTCATATGCTTTTGTTTAGTTTTATTGTTTCTTTGGTTGCATATTTAACATGATGGGGCATTTCATAGAGATGTTTAATTCATTGTGCTTTAATTAACTTAGGACCATGCTAATACATGTTAAGTTTTGAGAATTCATATATTTTTAACATCTACAATTTGCAAAGGAATTTGGTGAATTTGGGGATGTGAAAAATGATAATACACTAGTAGAGAAGGAGGAGAAAATAAGAGTATATGATGATGTTTCAAAATTTGTTGAAATTGATGTTCAAGTTGATTTGTATTTGATAAATTGGTGAAGAAAAGTGAAATGGGAAAGATAGTTAGGGGCAGAAATAAGAGGTTACAAAAAAAAATCAACAAGGTATGATAAATTTTATTGACATAGAGGAAGGGGAGAATGAAAGAAGACAAGGTAAGGAAGAAGTATAAACATAATTATTTGACTTATATGAAATTTTTATGCTAATTTGTATGTAGATGTTGATAATGAAGAAGTAGGGTGGAAAGAATAATCTTGGTATAGTGAAATAAATTTCATGAGGGGAAGAAAGAGAGGAAGGATGAAGGAAGGGGGAGATAGGAAGTTTCAGAGCATGGTGAAGAAAAAAAAAATAGATAAGGAGGAAATGTGGGTGAAGAAAAAGCACCAAATCTTTAAATGTTCATGAGCTTCAACTCATGGAACATTTTTTCTTACCTTGGGTGTTTGATATAGGAGCATCCAGGGGTACCAAACAATCCTACACATCCAAAACATTTTAATTTTAATTTTTTTTAGTATTTTTCTTGTTTTTTCTTAGAGGAAAAACCAATGGGTTAATTGATTCAATTGTTAATTATTTAAATATGTTTTTTTTTTTTTAATTTGTCATTTAAAGGAAATTCTCACATCCATGCCTATGAGTGGGTATTTATGGAAAAATGTAACACCATTCTAAAATTTGAAAATGGCATTTGTTGAAGTGGAATGCAGGGGTGTCGAGAGAGTGGGTTGTGAGGCAGGAAGATCAATGTTGAATATAAATTGAATGCACATACTTGAAAGAGAAAAACCCACTCCTAGGAAGGAATATTGGGGGATTTTGGATGTTTGACTGGCATTTTTTGGAGAGAGGGAGATTTTCTGGGTCATAATTGTGAGTCCAAGTCTTAGTAAATTGGGTATAACTTTCTCATTTTGTAATGAAATGGAAAAAAATAAAATGTTCTAGAAAGATGGAAAGGATACACATAAATCCCAAAAACCATTTTATAAAATTCGTATGAATGAAGAAGTAGTGATAGGAAAATTGTGATGGGTTTTAGAAGTTATAGGATGGAAAAAGAGAGGAAAAAGAAAGTAGAAGTGTGAAGGAGAGCATTTGGGTGCTCCTAATCTCCATGTCCAAAAGTTTGAGAAGATTATTTTTCTACCTATAACATGTTATTTTTTTTGGAGTTAAAGCTAATTGTTGGTTCTTTTTAGAACTTTGTGTGTAGGAGTTTGCATACTTGTTTTAAATATTGCATGTAGATGGTTGTAGTTACAGTTGAATCTTTGTTAATGGATAGCATGTTGATTTTCCAGAATATGTAAACTTCTAGTATTTATTTGAATGCAAATGAAATAATCTTATGTTGGAGATTTTATTTAAATATCATTTTAAGTATTGATTTATGAGGGAAGGCTATAAAAATTGACAAACCTCTTTGGTTTCTCAATTGTTGAACTGCATCACATTTTCACTAGCCAAATGGATGACATTAGAATTTATGAGAGATTTCCCTTGGTTCTTAAGACACATACATATTTATGTATCATTTCAAGGTGTACAATGATATTGGCAAGATAATTTTGCATTAAATTTGAGAGGTAATTATTTTTTGGTATCAATAGGATGAATAGGGGGGATTTTGGTCATGTTTTTATTAAGCAATTATAACATTATTGCATGGAGAGAATCATGAAATTGTGAAAATTATCTATCTCTTAGACTAAGTTGATATGGTTTTGTAGATGTAGTAGTAAATTCTGCTTAAATTTTATTAGATGATTGAGGAATGTTTACTTTGATGAAGTTTTTTTTCTTCTTAAATGGTTGATAATTAGATTAAGAACTGGCTTCAAATTGACTATTAGGATCCAATTAAGGTGTTCCTTCATATTGACACAAAAATTTGGTAATCATGAAGAGCCACACATAAATGTGTGAGTGATGGATATTTCATTTATAATATCTTATCATGAATGTTAAGTTGTATGTTTCCAATAAAGGATTTTTATATATTAACATCTAATAGAAAATATGAGATTTTTTAATACAAATATTTATATCATCTTATAAAATTATTCACTTTTCCCTTAGGTACTTCTTTGCAATGGACTAAAGCGGTCAATATAACTTGAGATCTAATTTTTTCTTTTAAATGTTGAAGGAATTTATTAATAAATTTATAAAGGAAGTAATTGAATTACTGGGCAACGAGAAAAACCAATCCAAGACCATGTCTTTCAATGATTGAGAAAAGAGTTATCTAGGAGAGAATCTTTAAAAATGAATTCATTACATAGAGTGGTAAAATTTGATACATGATTATTGTGATCTCCTTTGACAACATACTTCTCAAAGGGGGGAATTTCAATATTTTGTGGAATAGGTGTTTTTAGGATAGAAAATGATAATAGACTATGTGGTATATATGCTTGAGGATTAGCATTGGATTTCGTTTGGTTCATGTTTGTAATTTTTTATTGTAGATATGACATGTTTTGTAAATGTTTATTTATTACAAGATCATTTTTAAACATATTTCAAGAATTTTTTAGTGTGTAGGGCTATTTTTAATGATTGGAGGGTTGGTTTTTTGAATTTTTATGAGAGGTGAAGAAAATGGGGGTGTGGTAGATGAGGAGAAAAAATTGTTAGGATTCCTAATAGAACCTTAAACTAGAGTTAATACCATCGCTATATTATGTGGTGGAAGCTACAATTGGAGGTGTGAAAGTAGGAATAGAAGGTATGGTTGTAGGAGATGAAACTTGTTTCCCTATTTGATTTTGAGTGTTGGTAAGGTTTTGAGTGAAACTAGCTCTTGTAAGGTTCTAGGTTATGAGTGAAACTTGTAAGATAGGATGCATAACACATCTATTCCTTGGGAATAATTGATCTATTTTTGAAGGTCATTGACAAGAGAAATAGTTTATCTAGCAAAAGATTCAGTACTTAAGTATAGTTGAAGGCTTTCAAGGTCTTTATCCAATTGTTTAATTTTATCTTCAAGGACATGAACAACAACAACTTCCAAGTCCACATGAATGGTTGGTCAAGAATAATACATAGGAAAAGTAGGAGTAGGGAGAGGATTAAAAATAGATTTCATGTATGCAATTCCTTAAGAAAAAGAGTTATGAAACTCAGACTCAACACTATACGTAATTGTAACATGGGAAGCCACAAATATATAACTATGTCTCATAGTGTTTGATATGGGAAACTAGGCCATGAATATTATTAATTGATCACAATATTTAAGAGACTTAAGTCTTCATACAGTGACGAGAAGAATGGATGATGATTATATAAATATACATAAATATTAGAAACATGAAACAAGCCTACACAAAGGTTATAGAAACAAATTTGTGACTTACATTTGGACTAAAATTAACAAGACAAGGGAAAGCGTTCCCTATTCAAGGGATATAAATTTTTGCAAGATTAAAGATCTGGAAATGTAATACGTTTTTTAAACCCGCCTAAGTTTGCACAGGTCTGAATTCGATATCAAGCAAAATTCTAGAAATGCAAGAAAAATTATTTTTTTTGCAAAAATCACATTTATGGATACATTTTTATGTTCCAAAGGAATATAATTAATATAATAAGTCCCAATTTCATGATAAATGACAGTTTCATGAATGAAAGATGTGATATTCAACTAAATTTTCCTCTAAAATGTTGAAAATAGAACACTTTTGACCTTTTGAAATCAACAATACCATGCAACTGTTATCTTTTCTCAATGTATAACATGAAATGTAGTTTGAATTATAACACTTTTAAACAACCTAATATTTCACTTAGATTTTAGGAAATAGGTATATAAATCAGAAGCATGTAAGTGTAGGATATACCAGATTCACCAAAATATTATGTAGAAAAATAGATCTAGGATCTAAATCACACCTTTCCAAACACCACATTTGAGAGGACACAAAAATAATCATTAAAGAGCACATGGATAATATTCTCAAGGATGAGCCATAATGTTTGATCAAGGTATTGGAACTCTTTATGGGTGTTGATGATTAATTTATTGATTAGGAATTGAATTGATTTGGTTTTATAAACTAGGTAAACTATGAAAGTAAGTAAATTGATGGAAATAAAAAATAATAATAATAAGTAGAAACTAAAAATAGCAGAGCGTAGAGAAGAGATAGAGGTACCTATAATTTAAATTTGGGTTGAAACTAAATTTGGTTTGGATTGTGCATGCCCTAGAGTGAGAATGACGATTTTGGAATCTCTGAACAAGTATCACTGGGTTGTAGTTTGTAGGTGCTTCCACATTAGATTCAACTTCAAATCTCCATTTGTTGATGAATAATTGTAATTTTCTTGATTTGATGAATGAATGTACTTGAATGCTTGATCTTTTTGTTGAATCTCCAATCTTCTCCAAATCCACTTTAAACCTACCACCTGCAATAAAGAGAGGAGATAAAGGGTTGTGTTGTATAGGGGCTTGTCTAAGTCAAACCGTGTTTTTTTTTCCACCTCCACAATGACTATGATTATGCTAGATAAAGAGTGCTTACCCTATTTCAGGTAGATGTAAATAGATAAAATCAGTGATAAATAACAAGTGTTGTAACTTACCACTCGGGTCTTCTTTCCTTGATGGATTGTAGTCATGTAACTCATCACATGAAAGAATAATTTGATGTTTGATTGAAGTTCTTGAAAGTATTAGTCCTCACAAAAAAAAACAAAAAAATAACAACAATTCATACATGATGAATTGTTAACATGAATATTGACCAATAAAAATATTATAAAATAATGGTTATTATTCTCTTTAATTTTCTTGACTAGTTCTTAAGATGCTCAATTACTTAAAATTTCACTAGATTTTCACATGGTGAAAAAGACTTATATTTATATGCATTTATTTATTTCCCACAATAATTATTTTGAAAAGCCAACAAATGAGTTTGAATTTGTAAATATAATAATGTCAATAATAAAATATTAAAAATTATGCCAAAATAGGGTGGTCAAGGGTAAGGTGGCCCTAGACTAGACCTATTTTTGGACTTAAGTTGTTCAATAAATAATTAATTTTAATTTCCAATAATGTCTTGATTTTTGAAAATGATAATAAAACAGGGAAATGAAAAGAATAATTAGGTCCTGTAGAGGAGGGGGACTGGCTGCTCCGAGACTCCAAGTCATGGGAGAGTCCTAAACAACAAGCTTCCTTGATCTACCTCAAGCTTTGCTAAATGAATTGAAAAGGTTAAGATGCCAAGGTTGAAAAGGAAGAGCAATCTAGGTGATACTGTCCTTCTGCCAAATTGAAAGTTTCATGGGGTTAGGAGAGCTAATTTCCATAATCCAACCTATTGCTTAGACAAATCTCTACTTGAGGACATTTGTGTAGGTTACAAACTCAAGCACATTGTGTTGGCATCTCAATGGCGCACTAGCATCCATACAGATAGAATGCCTCAGGGATAGATTAAAAAATTAGAAATCTAACTAACTTCCTAACTAATGAAGTTTTATGCTATGAAAAAATAACATAAAATGTATGAAAATGAAATACAAGGAGAAAATTTAACTAAACTATGCTTGAATTGACAAAGAGGGAGTGAGAAAAATAGACCTTTCAACCCAAGAGTCGAATATTCAATGAGTTCCACACGAGAATGCCTACACACACAAGACCAAGGAAAATGTTGTGGATATTTTTAGAGGACTTCCTTAGTCAATCCCCTCTTTGGTGTTTCCACCTCCATGGATAGACAGATAGGAATGAGTATAGAAAATGATAAATCAATGCATGGAAGTAGAGGTTCCAATCAATAAAAAAAACAAAAACATGCTACTACATAAATATAATTATGAAAAAGTAATGGAAAATGACAGATATCACCTTCACAATTACATCATCTCAAGGAAAGTAGAGGATGGAGTGGGCTTGCAAGTTCTCCAACAATAAAGATGTTGCAACAAAAAGAGTTGAGGAACCAAAAAACCAGTAGCTTGTAGCTACAATGGAGTGAAGTGGGAGCTTGGAACTATGTAGTTGATCAATAAAGCATGAATAATTTATTTGAGAAGCAAGAGAGGTGAAGAAGCTGGGTAGAATGAAGAATTAGGAAATTTGAATGGAAAGGAGGTAAAATTCCCATTTGGCACTAGTCAAGGGAGTAGGGAATGTTATGTTTCACAACCAATAGTAAGCATAATATTTCTCTGGATTCCATGGGTAGGAATCCTATTAGGATAGCAACACAGTGCATGGGAATCCATGTGGCAGGTGTGCGTCCCTGAAAAAATTCCTCCACCAACAAGAAAATTAGCTGCCAAGTGGATAGGAAAAGGTGGCGGATGTGGAAATTGCTTCATCAAAATCACATTTTCTAAGGTGAGGGGTATGAAAATGGGTGCAAATTCATGCCATTAAATTTCCCCCCCACTTTAGCAAGCATATGCATCAATGGATGTGAGTTAAAGTAGAGTGGAAAGAAGTCAAAGAGAATATATATCTAAATCATCAAGGAAGTAAACCATAATTTGAGGGTAAACCCACACAAGTGGTTTACAATTCTAGTGAGGAAGGAAAAGTTGCAATTTTTTTTGGTTTCTTAGGGTTTGAATGAACTTTTGGTTTGAGCAAACCCAAATGGGGCTCGATAGAACCCCCCTTTGAGTGAACACATTTAATGATGGGGCCCGCCATTCCTGAAAAAATTCCAAAAGTGAAGGCTTGTGGAAAGAGGGTTCACTTGAACCCTGGTACAAGCGAACCCCTGTTTTCCCCCCTTCTCCCCCTTAGGCACCAAAAAAGTCTAGAATTTTTTGCTTCGAAGCTCATGCTAAGGATGAAAATGGAGGATACTTCATAGTGTTGGGAATAGGATGTCATTTAATTGCAATCCTAAACATATTTTATGTATCTCCTAAGTCCTTGGAAAGTGTTCCCCAACACTAGAATTAGAAAGAGATTAAATTAAAATGAAATGAACATGTAAATTGACATTTTTAATTAATTCTAAATGATAGGAACATGTGGGGATGTCCAAGAAGAACTCCTAAAAAATATGAGCACATGGGGCACCCACATGGAAGGTGTAACCCACCTTGCTTAAGCTAACAATTTGGAGGAGAGATAATACTTCAGTAATGCATGTGAAGATTTTAGAAGTTAGGAATTGATATTTACATGAGTGGAGTTTAGTTTAGTTTAGTTCAATTTAGTTCAATTCAGTTTACCTCAGTTCAGTTTAGCTAAGTTATGGTTCAGATATCTTCAATTGCATGTAGTTAGTTTCAGTTGAATCCTAGTTGACTTCAGTTGACTTGGAATGCATGACTAATGACTTGATTTGCATGAAAAATAATGGGCGATACATTTAGTTAAGTGGGGATGATCAATCATGCATCCTGTTTGCATGAATTGATGGAGAGATATGTTTTTGTTAACAAAGATTGACTTTGACCCACCTTGGGCACCCAAGTTGGCATCTTGGAGTTAACACCTTTTGCATGAGAATATATTTACAAGGCTAAGTTAAGTGGGCCCATTCTTGGGCACCAACTTTGAGGAGAAGCTTGGAAGATATTTTCCTTACCAACGATCAGTTAGGAGTTCATTTTGGGGTGCCTAAATTGAGGAGATATTGGATTTGACTTTTTGTTACACATTGAAACTCTACTTGCAAAGAGTAGGTGTAGGTTTTTGAGAGAATCTTTGTGCTTTTTAATTGAAAAATCTTTGGAGTTTTCAAGGCTCATTATTGTTTATTAAATGCAACAAGTTGAAGAGAGTTTGATCAGATTTTACTACAAGTTGTGAAGAAGAATTGTTGAAGGAAAAAGAAGCATCTCAAGCAAGGATTGATAAAGAATTATTGTAATCTTGTTCTAAGGTTAAATAATACAAGCTCTATTGATTCTTGTGGTGGAATTTTTTCCCGCAATGGCTTCTCCATGGTATATGTTGTGTCACTTCTATCTTTTGGTCTTATTATTTTACAATCTACTGTCTATTTCTACAAATGGTAAAATGAATCTAAATAAATAATCATCCACAAAGAAATTATAACAAAGAACACTTAATTAGATCTACAATCTCATAGTTTTACAAAGTATTAAGCTACATAATTACCTCCATTTTTAATATTTGGTATCAAAGCTAAGGGTTGGGTAGAGTTTGGGATGCTTTTCTGTTAAAAGTTTGAAGGTTTTTTGGCTATAGTGGGAGATTTTACTATTTTGTTATTGTTTATTTTGTAAAAGAGGTGTGTTACAATGAGTTCTAATTATCATTTAGATATTGAAAGATTCAATGGATCTAATTATGAGATTTGGAAACTAAAAATGGAGGATCTCCTTGAAGAGAGAGATCAGTGGTTGGCTATTGGTAATGAGACAAAGTCACCTACAACGATGTTAGATGAGGATTGGGCTAAGCTTGATAAGATGGAAAGAGGGACCATAATATTATGTCTTGTTGATGTTGTTCTCTTGAATGTTACAGATGAAACTACTGCATATAAGTTGTGGAAGAGAATAGGTGATAGATTTATCAAACCAAAAGTCTTAATAATAAGTTGTATATGAAAAGGCAGTTGTATTATTTAAAGATAAAAGATGGTGATTCTATTGCAAATCATTTAAATGCTTTTAATTTGATTATAAGTTAGTTAGCATCTATAGATGTAAAGCTAGAAGAAGATAAATACATTTTGTTATTCTTTTCTTTACCAGAGTCTTGGGAAAATCTAATTGTTGCTATCAATGGTAGTGGTGTAGATCCTAATATGGAAAATATATTTCCTACTCTCCTATCAGAGGAGGTGAGGAGGAAGTCTAAAATAGAAATTCAAGATTCCTTGTTTGTAAGAGGTACGCCTGAGAAAAAGGAACCTAAGGGAGACAAGGAAGGAAAGCGTAAGTCCAAAGGATGGTCTAAAACCCCTGGTAAGAGTAAAGTAAAGTGTTGGAACTATGGGAAAATGAGACATGTGAAGAAGGATTGTAAAAACAAGAAAAAGAGTTATGATTCTTCTACAAAGGAATCCTTGGATGAAAGTAATGATGCATTGATCATTTCATACATAAAAATGTTAGTGATGACTCTTTGCTTGATGTTTGAGAGTGATCTTCATGAAGAGGATGCTAGTCATGATGTCATGTGTAGGTCATACCACAATTTAGTGGGAGTTGTTGGAAGTGACTTGGATGCACCATTGGTAAGGTTATCTTCATGTGATTGGGGATATGTTTTCCTGGTTTAGAGTGGTTGCTATTATGTCAAGGTTTACTCTTGTTGCATGGTACTTGTTCTCTTGAGACTAGGATTTTTATATATGTTATGATGCATGTGATATTATTGGAGGAGATGGTTAGATCATGGATGTCATGTTTATGTTTCTAATTCATGATTGGAGCATTGAAATTGATCGTACTAGTTCTCTTATGTATTGGGTGCATTAATCATTTTCTTGATTACTTCATGATAGTGCTATGTTGCATTTGGAGTTTGGCATGGATTGGTTGGTTACAGGTCTTCATGGATACTTGGAGAAATAGGTGAGGCTTGAGTTATCTTATGGTTAGAGACATGTGTTGACGTGGTTACTCCTGATGAGATTTTAGAAAAAAGAACGAGGAGCCTATGCCTTGGTTGGACGTGATTTCAACACACTTAGTAGTTTCACATGCCTCTAAAGAGGTAGTTTGGCTACATAGACTTGGGAAAGGTATTGGTTTTAATTGCAAGAAAATTAAACTTGAATGTGATAGTCAGAGTGCTATTTGTTTAGCCAAAAATCCTATATAGCATTCTTATACTAAGCATGTTTATGTTCAATATCACTTTGTGCAAGAAATTATTGAGAGTGGAAAGGTATTAATTGAGAAAGTTGACACTTTGATTAATGTTGTAGATTATCTTACAAAACCAGTTCCTACAGATAATTTATCTTAGTATAAGAAGGCCATTGGCCTTGAATCCTATACTTGATTTATAATAATGATTCCTTATTTATAATAATTGCAATGAATAATGTCAAGTGGGAGAATGCTTGGAATAGGATGTCATTTAATTACAATCCTAAACATATTTCATGTATCTCCTAAGTCCTTGGAAAGTGTTCCCCAACACTAGGATTAGAAAGAGATTTAATTCGAATGAAATGAACATGTAAATTGACATTTGTAATTAATTCTAAATGATAGGAACATGTGGGGACATCCAAGAACAGCTCTTACAAAATAGGAGCACATGGAGCACCCACATGGAAGGTGGAACCCACCTTGCTTAAGTTAACTATTTGGGGGAGAGATAACACTTTAGTAATACATGTAAAGATCCTACAAGTTAGGAATTGATATTTACATGAGTGGAGTTTAGTTCAGTATCAATTCAATTCAGTTCAGTTCATTTATGGTTCAATTATCTTTAGTTGGATGTAGTTAGTTTCAATTGAATTCTAGTTGACTTCAGTTGATTTGAAATGCATGACTAATGACTTGAGTTGCATGAAAAATAATAGGTGATACATTCAGTTAAGTGGGGATGATCAATCATGCATCATGTTTGCATGAATTTATGGAGAGATATGTTTCTGTTAACAAAGATTAACTTGGACCCACCTTGGGGATCTAAGTTGGCATGCATTAGAGTAAACACCTTTTGCATGAGAAGATATTTACAAGGCTAAGTTAACTAGGCCCATTCTTGGGTGCCATCTTTGAGAAGAATCTTGGAAGATAATTTACTAACCAATGATTAGTTAGGAGTTTAGTTTGGGGCACCTAAATTGAGGAGATATTGGATTTGACTTCTTGTTACACATTGAAACTCTACTTGCAAAGAATAGGTGTAGGTTTTTGAAAGAAGCTTTGTGCTTTGTAATTGACAACTCTTTGGAGTTTTCAAGGCTCATTATTGTCTATTAATTGCAACAAGTTGAAGATATTTTGATCAAATTTTATTGCAGGTTGTGAAGAAGAATTGTTGAAGGAAAAATAAGCATCTCAAGCAAGGATTGATAAAGAATTATTGTAATCTTGTTCTAAGGTTAAATAATACAAGGATTATTGATTCTGGTGGTGGATATTTTTCCTGAAAGGGCTTCTCCACTATATATGTCATGTCACTTCTATCTTTTGGTCTTATTCTTCTACAATCTTCTATTTATTTATATAAATGGTAAAATGAATCTAAACAAATAATCATCCACAAAGAAATTGTAACAAAGAAAATTTAATTAGATCTACAATCTCATGGTTTTACAAAGTATTAAGCTACATAATGACCTCCATTTTCAACACATAGACCCAACTAGATGATGGTAGTCCTCAGAATGAGCTATCCAATGAATATAATTTTAATATGTTTTGGATTTATTATGTATTTGTTTTTTTAGTTTTATTAAACATATAGGTTTTTCACCAAAAATCAAGCTCTCTGTTTTGCACATGTGGAAAATAGCAGATTATGAATTTTTTTTTGAAATTTATGAGTGCACCAAATATTGAAGTCATTGATCCAACAAAAAAAAATGAATTTCAATACATACAATTTTTTTTTACGTGTTATATAGTTCACCTATGTTTGAATTATAATTGGTTTGACTTAAAAACTTGATTAAGGAAAAAATATTCAATAAAACACTATGAAACTAATTGGAAGCACTAGATATCGTAGTTACAAATCTAAATTAAAAAAGAAAAAATAATTTTATCCTTCATGGAAAAAACATTATGCATTATGTGGTGAGGGTCACCCCTTAAAAATGTTGTTTACTAAAAAAAAAAAAATTCAAATGAGATGGAAAAAGAAGTGCAATCTGATTCCAAAATTTTTGAAAAACATATATTTAGATCTACAGACAAAATGTCACAAATCACTAGTTTGCATCATCTTCAAATTACTCATGGTTTAGCCGCTATAGGTGCTCGAAAGTGAATATTTAGTTAGAAAAAATTATTTCAGTGTCCAGTTTGGCCAAAAATTGTAAACCAGTATTGTGGGATCACCCCTAACATGCTCAAATGTGTAGGAGAGAGAGGTGGCTCCATAGGTACTTGGTATTGTAGAAGATGAACAAAAGCTCTACAGGTGCATGGTCTTATAGAATTGGCTCCATTAGTGCTTGGTCTCATAGAAGGTGAAAAAAAGCTCTAAAGGTGTTGTTCCTACAAAATTCACTCCACATGTGCTTGGTCCTACAAAAATCAAGCGATTTACAAGTGCTTGGTCCTACAAAGGGGGTTGCCATAGGTTCTTGGTCTTGGGGGTCCAGAAATGAAAGGCTCCATAGAGTCTGATTGGTCCTTAAAGGTGCTCGATCCTATAAGACAAGCTTGATTGTGAAATTGGCTTTAAAGGTGCATAGTCCTAGAAAGCAACATGTTAAGATCTAGAAAAAACATGTTAGGAAAGAAAAAGTAACATAGACAAACAATAATATCTTAGAGAAAATAATTGAAAGAGAAGATTTCAAAGGAGTCCCTTGGGAAACCTTCAAGATAGCAAGGGGCCTGTTCAAAGGGACACTTCGATTGAAAAGCATAACATTTTTCACAAGTGATCTTGTCATCAAGGAATCCTTTTAAAATATCTCTTTCATCAAGGAATCTGATAAAAAGAATGCCCTTCCTAAAGGAAAGTTTTATGATTCTTTTGATACGAATTCATTGTCAAAAGAAAACCTTGCTAAGGGGGTCCTTATTGAAGGATGTGATTTTTAAAAAATGTAAAAATTTTAGTAAGGGATTCGTTGGCCATCAAATTCACCTTATTGAAAATCAAAGTAGTAGTATCCCCCCTTAGGATGGTGTGTGCGACTCAAAGGAGGATGTGGCATCCCAAGGAAAGAAAGAAAAGGGGGTGATGTTGTGGCCCATGAGAGATATGAGATATAAACATGGAAATTTTTTCATGCAAACAAGGGACAACACATAAGCACCATAGAATCGAAAAGCAAGTAGAAAGAGAAACAAGAATAAACAATGAAAACAAGGAAGTCAAGAGATAGATGGATCTAGGAGTTCAAAGTCAAATCGACTCTTATAGGTAACTTGTAATATATGTGTGAATGAAAGATCATGAGTCCCCAAAGTTATCAAATATAAAGATCACATGAAGACAAAAAAATAAAATAAAATTGGGTCAACATGGAAGGGAGGCCTAAATTCCCTCAACACTTTGCATCTTCTCCAATTGTGAAAAATCAAGTTACAACATATAGAAGAAAGATGAAATATATAAAGGAAGTTTGTGACACAATTTCACTCTTGTATCCAAGAACCTACAAGGGTGAGAAGGGTCCTATAGAAATGCATAAAAACAAGCATGGGGGAAACACAACACACACACAAATCTAATATACAGATAAAGAAGAGGTACTCCCCTAATCCTCATCAACCAGGAGTTCATTGTTCTCTCAATCTAGACCATTATATGGGGAGGGCAGCTGAGCTTGCAAGGGAAGGATAGTGATTGGAGTACCCTATGACTCTCCTATGATAAGAGCTAAGGAGGAAGTCCCCTCAAGGTCTCCTTTACTCAACTCCTATGAGGTAAAATTTGTTGACCTTGCAAAGATCACAAAAAGAGCTTGGACATCATCCACTGAGTTAAATATGCACTTAACACTTGAGTGCCATGTGTTAACTGGGCAGGAGAGGAAGGAAGTGCTTGAGATACACCATCAACCTCCTAAAGAGGGATAGTGACAAACTCAAAAGATGTCAGGGCTATATCCATCATGAAGACAACACAAGCCAAAACAAAACTCCCCTCTAAGGAAGGTGATCCCTACTTTCAACCTCCATAGGGAGTGAGGTTGATCTCTGACTTACGCTTCAGCAAAGGATACAAAATCCCCATAGAAGAAGCAAAAGGTGAGGAGGAAGAAGATAGAGCTGCAATAGACACCATCATGGTGTTTAGCATGTGCATTAGCTAGGAAAATGGAGGGATGTCCGAAAGGGACAAAAAAAGAGGGGGCTCTAGCAATAGAGAAATGAACACCTACACCCTTTTGGGGTGAGGATCATCAACATTCATTGGGGGAGCCATAAGAAAAACTAAGGTGAGAGGAACTGAAATGAACAAAGTAGAAGAGGGAGGCCCAACAGAAGATTTTGAAACAAGAGTTGTTGGCTCCTCTTCTTCCTTCTACAAGGTAGCTTTTTCAATAGCAAGAGCCTTTCTCCAACCCTTACGCTCACACAAAAGCTAGTTTCTTCAGCTTTGATAACTAGAATTCACTGCTTGAGAAGGAATGAAAGGATCATGTTCTGCCATAGGCATATCCTCCACAAACTTTGACATTGAAAGGGAAGCCTCTCTAATATGATTAGGAGTAGGAAGTGTAGGAGAAAAAATGATGGCAGGTGAGAAGTAGACGCATGCGCCTGAACAACGAACCTCTTCCCATACACTACTTGAGGGGCATGAATAGTAGGAGGTTGTGGAGGCTGAGACATAGGGGAAACTCCATGAGGACCCTTCCCCTTACCATAAATAATAGGCCTTAACATCATGGGAAAAATGGGAAGTTCAAATACTTAATGCTTGGCCTTCCACCAAGAGGGAACCGTCAGATTCCCCATGTAAGGCATGGGAGTAGAGGTTGAAGGCACCATGATAGGGAAAGAGGCAAAATATGATGGAACAACAGAAGAAGAGAAAGGCTCTTTTGTGTGATCAAGATTCCCCTTCCCCTTTTGTTTAGAGGAGGAGGTAGCTTGCTACTACATGATCATGCAACCCTTGACAGAGATGGCATAGGGGGGTAAAGGGTAGGTCACCTTTAGTGTTATGCCCCTAGTCTTGTACTTGAGTCTCAGAATTGAAATAGGAATGATACAAGTTCATCCTTAAGGGAAGCAAACCAACCAGGGCTGGCCAAAAGTGATCTAGCGAGTATCCCCCATGAGACACTAATGGTTTATATCTGGTTTCATGCACAACATGCATAGAGCCCTTATGAGAAAAAATAAAACACTTATGAATTACTGAACCGACCACATTCATGGAAACTAGCCATGGAATGCCTAGTTTCACCATGAATAATTCCAACTTTAGGATGATATCAAAAGGAGCATTTATAGCCTTGGGTCCTACCAAGACTGAGAGAGTGATGGAACCAATTGGAGGGGATTCCGTCGTACATATGTATGGTGCTCTTTGATTCATCATACCCATCCTTATGTAAGAAATTTATCAAAAAAGTATCCTCTATTATAACATTCATAAGGCACATGGGATCAACCAGAACACCAGTTATAATGTTCCCATTGGGTATGTGCAGGATCATCATGGAAAAAACAGGCCCTTAACTGGTGAAATTTTAGAAAAATCGTAGTTAGGCAACTTGACATAAAAATTTGAATAAGTTATCTATATTATTTCGAAACTATTTAAGAATAGAATCTATAGCAAATTGAATGTAGTTTCTAAACTACTAGGCTTATTTTTTTTTTTTTTAAAATCTACTTGGTGAAAATTTGAAATTTCAATGTAGTAGTACTTAAATTTTAGGGGAAAAATAAGAAGTAGGTGTTTGTCTGACCACCCTAACCACAATAAAATGATAATATTTTTTTATAAGATTTTAGATATAAGTAGAGGACTCATGTCTCGATGTGATGCATATTTTTGTATTTTTTTTCCTAGTAAATAATTAATTATGATTTTTTTATTACAACTTTTAAACAATATAAAAAACTCGTATGTCTGACCACCTTAACTTGGCAAAAACTTCATGATTTTTTTTTTCTTTTTAATCTTATAGTATGTGAAGTATATAATGTGACGCATGTTTTAGATTCCAAAAATGTGATACCGTTTGAAAGCTATAGATGTTTTTCAATCAACTTATCAATCAGGACTTTAGTCATAATTCAAATAGAAAATGAATAATAATTATTTCTTAAATTCAAAGTAAAACATAATTTATATTGGTGGAAAGTTGAGAATCTCCTTTAAAAACCCTTTTCATTTCATCAAATTTGGGTAAAAAGAAGTCGTCAGCCACATACCCTACACATACCCATCATATTGCCCCTTTTTGGCCCATCATGATCCTACACATACCCCATTGATGGGAGTGAGAATGTATAGAGGAGAAGGATCTTTGTTCATAGGTAGGTCCTATGATGTGAAAGTTGTATCAAGTGGTCTATTCATAGAATGGGTGGAAGGGAGATGCATAAAAGAGACCATGTGTATGAACTTCAAGAAGACTTCCTCAGAATACTCCAAAGGTTCAGAAATTAGATGGTGACCTATCTAAATTTTGCCTCCCAATATCTAGGAGCCCCTCTAACTACACAATTATGGATCATAGGTTTGGTTGCAAGATGCACCCTACAAAACACAACCTACAATGTGCCTAGTATACGAGAAAAAGGTTCTTTGATACCAGATGCGAAATAGAAACAGTTCATGTTGGATTTACCAAAATGTAGAGGAGGGGGACCATCTACTCCAAGACTCTAGGTCATGGGAGAATCCTAAACAATAAGCTACCATGATCTACCTAAAGCTTTGCTAAATGAATTGAAATGGTTAAGGTGTTAAATTTGAAAGAGCAATTTGGGTGCTAATGTTTTGCTAAACTGAATGTTTCATGAGGTTAGGAGAACTGATTTCTAGAATCTAACCTGTTGCTCAAACAACTCTCTACCTGAGGATGTTAGCACAGGTTATGGACTCCAACATGGTGCACTGACATCTTAGTAGTATGTTGGCATTCATATAGATAGAAGGTCTCAGAGGTAGATTAAAACACTAAATATCTAACTAACTTAAAAGTACAAAGCTGTGTCACACTTTATAAAGGAAGCAACCAACATTCGTCCAACTTTTAAATTTGAATCAATAAAAAGTGGCATATATGTTTTGAATTTTGAAATGATGTAAACTAGTAGAATTTTCATTTTTTATTATATTTTATGTTTATATATTTTTTAACAAATATATATTTTAAACTAAATTTTAAAAATTTAACACTATAATTTAGTTGCTCATAAAATGCTGAAAAATGAAGTTGCATGAGATGTCAAACTTTTTATAGAAAATTTTATTTTATTTTCTTTCAAAAAAATTGTGTGTATTTATAACTTGAAACTTTAGTGCATGGGTATATTTTTTTCTAATTTTGATAAATAAATATTAAAATGTGTGTACTAAAAAACATTTTTTTCCATTTGACATCAACTTTCATATTAAATATTTATCTAAAATGTAAAAAAATTATACCATCTTGATATAGATTCTTTTATCTAGCGTGTCATATTTTTTAACAATTTTAGTATTTTTCCTTGGCATGGTAATCAACCTAATATTTTGTGATGATAACCTTCTTTTAGTAAAAACAAAAAATATAATATAAATGATAATTAAACTATTAAAATAAATATATGTTTGAAAACTACACTGATGGATCTATAAAAGGGTGTTTTATATTTAAATAAAATGTTATTAATATTAGTAGGAGTTGTTGAAACATCAAGATCTCAAATAATTTTAGTTTTTTGGTAAATTGGCCTCAAAGTGGTGCTCCATATATTTTTAGCCAACATTTTTAGTTGAAAAAGTTGTGGAAGTATCTGACTTAGCTAGAATGAATCTTACTAGATCATATGCTTCACCAAAATTGATTTTTAGTTAGAAATACTTAAATTTAATTGTGTTGATAAATTGGTTGAAAGTGTGGCATAGCTTTGTACTTTTACGTCAAAGTTTTATGCTATGAAAAAATAACAGAAAAGGTACTAAAATGAAATACAACAAGGAGAATTCTTTAATTAAACTATGCCTGAATTGACAAAGAGGGGGTGAGAAAAGAAGACCTTTCTACCCAAGAGTGGAATCTTCAATGAGCTCCACACAATAATACCTACACACATAATACCAAGGAAAATGTTAGGGTTGTTTTTAGAGGACTGCCTCGGTCAATCCCCCGCTTTGGTGTTTCCACCTCCATAGATATCTAGATAGCAACAAGTATAGAAAATGATAAAGGGATGTATGGAAATAGAGGTGCCAAGCAATTACAGAAAACAACAATATGCTACTATGTAAATATAATGATGAAAAAGCAAATAGACAATGGGAGATATCAACTTCACAACTACATGCTCTCAAGGCAAGTAGAGGAAGGAGTGAGCTTGCAAGTTCAACAACAACGTTGTTGCAAAAAATAGAGAGGAGGAGCCAAAAAATGAGTAGCTTGCAACTACAATGGAGTGAATCATGAGCTTGGAAGTGTGTAGTTGATCAATAGAGCATGGAGAATTTAGTTGAGAAGCAAGAGAGGTGAAGAAGTTGGATAGAATCAAGAATTGGGCAATTTGAATGGAAACAATGAGTCAAAAGGCCCATTTGGCATCGCTCAATGAAGTAGGGAATGTTACACTTCATAGCCAATAGTAAGCATAATATTTCTACATATTCCAAGGGTAGGAATCATGTCAGGATGGTAGTACGATGCGTGGATGTCCATGCATCACCTGCATGTACCTAACAAAATTCTTCCATTGACACACTAATGAGCTACCAAGTGGATAGGGAATGTGATGGATGTGGAAATTACATGATCAGAACCACATTTTCTAAGGTAGGGGTATGAAAATGAGAAAGTTTCTTGGGGTGTAAATTCACACGATTACAAGTCCAAACACATAAGGGGAAGCAAACACAGTGAAATTACCAAGGTTAGCAATTTAGGACACTCCTGAGTTATCAAGGAACTTCTAATTCATTACATGACTAAATCTATAATGTGTATATGACCAAGTATCTAAGGTGATTTTGTAGAAGAATTATAGGTTAGTAACTATCCAACTCAACTTCCATGCAACTAAGGAATCATCCAAAATTTAGTAACCAGTACATGGCCAACTCCAACAAAATAGAGCTACTCTCGAAGTGAGCAAACAACATAGTTTTATCATAACATAATCAACCAAATCCTCCATTTTGAGCCCAAAGTTCAACATATGTTCCTTTGATGTTGCTCATATATAATCTAGAAGTGATCATGATAACTTTCCTTGAAATAAGATCAACAAAAACCAACTCCCACTTCATCGCGGATCAATACAGTCATGTAAGGAAGTTCTCCCCTTTAAGTACAAACTAGGTTTTAATAAAAAAATTAGAAAAATATCTACAAGATAAAATCATAGATAAATTATCACACTAAGAGGATACCAATTGTAAGGAAATATAAATGATGAAGGGTACTCCCCTTACAATCTAAAACTCACAAAAACAACAGATAATGGCAAAAACAAAATGCAATAAGGAAAGAAAATATTTTCTATTATGAATGAAATGAAAATGAAATTACAATATTATATTTGCCATCACATGGGCCTTATGATTACATAAATCTGCAAATTTGCAAATTAGAGCCACCATCTACTTTGCCCTGGTCTCTTCTCTGTAGTCCCCCTTTACATCCTTTATTTGGAAGGTGTAACCACCCTAGAATCTTCTGGAAAGTGCAACCTCCCTAGAATCTTCTGGAAAGTGTAACTTCCTCAGGAAGATATTTTGAAATTTTATTAATTTTGGTATTACAACTTCGCGGGGTCATAACTTTTGATCTGACCGTCATATTTTCTATTATAATACCTTTTCGGAAAGCTCTCAAGAATTCTTTCTCCAATATGTAGGATTTAAAGGCCATCCACTTTCATTTTCTACCAATTTTTTAGGCCCATCCGAAGCCTCTAAGTGCCTCAAAATTGACCCCAAAGATTTTACTAGGATTTTCAAAAATTAAAATTTTAATATTTCTCACATGACAATGGTATTGAAGTGATTTCTTCACCATTGGCTTCAATTTACCATTTTGGAGGCCTTTGTAAGATTTTGTGTCCAATTGTGCATAAATGCAAACTTACTAAAATAGTAACCCTACCAAATTTAGTCCTTATTGAAAAGAAAAAACATTTTTGTTTTGGGTGATGCAAGATTGCTCTTACACCCTGGATGCTCCTGCATCAATAAATAATTTTCTACATTAACAATACTATGAAATAATTTCACATTAAGCCTAAAAGGAAAGATGCTAATGCTATCACTAATCTATACGTTCTAGTAGAATTTTAACATAAATCACACAAAACATGAAAGAAGGACTAACTACCCATAAGAGAGATACCATATAAAAGTTCTCTACACAAAAATCCTCTAAAATGTTCAAACTAATGTATTGCTAGAATTAAAATTAGTCACATTAACATATCAATATTTGAGTCTTAACAAGAAGATTAACCCTCTCAACCAATAAGAAACCATATATAAAGTAATAGTTATAACAATGACCAACCACTGTTGCTATTACCATAAGCCTAGTCAAGAAAGAATGGGAGGAAAACCCCAGCTCCATGTTCTCAACTTCTTGTGAACAAGTGACCCAAGTAAAGCTCTAAAATCTACTTATAGTAAAAAAGTACAAGATAATCAAGTGAATGATTAAGAGATGATGAATGACTTTATTCCAAGCCTTCCATTCATACATAATAGAAAAGAAAACGAGAAAACTCACAAGAAGCTTCCTAGCAACCTTATCCACCGTTATTTAATGCATTGTGTAAAAATATTCAATACACTAAATACATAAATAATTAATATGAACTATCTACATGATGGTCTCTTTCTTCATCAAACTAAGTTGGTCTACAACATGCTCCTTAAACAACATGCTCCTTAAACATTGAATACTTTTATAATATGAATATATTTGACAATTTTCTATGAAACATTAAATGAATTTGTCCAGTGATCCCAATTGACCATGGATACACTAAACCATGATGTTCTAAATATTATCCAATTACCAAATATAAAATATTTTAATATAGAAGATGCATAACACCTTTCAGCAACAGACAAGAAGGGTCACCAAACAATATAAACTATTATGAGTCGTCAACTTTTGCTTTAAATAAGTCACTAAGACTTGGTAGATGTTGCGAAAGAAGTATGTCCTCCGGAATGGACACGCCTCTTGCGTGGAGCTGATTACTTTATATTGGTCTTTCATGAGGTTGCATAATAGTCTCGACGTAGTTGTAACGACGGATTGTTAGAGATTTAGCTGAATATTTGTTAACATTTGCAAAATAGTGTTACAAAGTCGGTGGAAATAATTGTATTTTTAGATTTCATAAAGGGTAACAGTCTTGAGTATAAAGCATAAATAAAGTAGTAATGCCTCAACAGCGGTAGCATAAAAACATAAATAAATCATTAACTGTACATACTAAAAATAAAGTAGTAATGCCTCAACAGCGGTAGCATAAAAACATAAATAGATTTAACGTTGACTAGATTCATAGTTTTTTAAATGGGATTTAAGGATTGTTATTGACAAAAGCTTGTAAGACAAGCTATATATAAAAAATCATAAATCATTAACTGTACATACCAAGTAAATACTTGTAAGACAAGCTATGTATAAAAGAGCATAAATCATTAACTGTACGTACCAAGTAAATATTTTATTCGTCTGCGAGTACCTCATCTCTTACGAAGAAGTCTTGATGTCTGTGGGCCGTTTTTAATACGCTATTAAAATTTGACTTGATATTGTTTAACAGGTATATTCTTGATAAGTAGGTATATTCTTCCAAAAGTGTTTAATTTAATTCTCAAAAGACGTTGGCCGTCCAAAGATGGATACAGAGAATCTCTGATAAACAGACATCTATCACACGTTTGTCGTCAAAAGATGGAAACCGAGAATCTATCACACACGTTGAATAATGTGAATTTGTTTAACGGCATTTTTTTTCTGCTTTCATACCCCTATCGTCTCAGCGATGGTATTGCATCATTCTATACCTTTTATATGCAGCCAAAAGGGAAGAAAACATAAAAGATTTTATCCAAAGCAAGAGAATTAATCATAGTGTAACAATTTAGTTATTCTTAAATATCATGAAGTTTAATAGGTAAAAGTTTAATAGGTAAAGAATAATTTTATTCAATAAAAGAAATATAAGTATATCATATTTTAGTGTGGATGAAGTGTAAAATTGTTATTTATATATTTGAACATTAAATTGAATTATGTTTAAGTAGAACGTAGCAATTTATTATGTCTTAGTATTTAAAGGTATTCAATGTACAGCTATTCATCACTAATTATTGGTTGATACAACTGCATCATTTTAGAAATATTTTGCTTTAGCTTGCATTATAAAAAAATTCAAATCTACATCTAATCATTCTAGCACATTTGCATGAGTGAATATTTTTTCCTTCAACAATATGCATAATCACAAAAATGGCATAATCAAGAAAACCAACTTAAAAACCTTGACCCTTAAAATTTAATGACTTCCTTAAAGTGTTGCTAAGTACAACTAATCCTTAATAATCATGAGGAGAAGAGAGTTTGGTGAATCAAACAATGAAAGTGCTCAATGAAATAAATCAAAACTACATGCTAGAGGCCAAATTCACATGACATGGATTGATCCACAACCATGAAATCAACCTAAGTAAAAGTTCAAGTCTAAAAAAAAAGAAAATCTATAAAAGGAAAAAAAGAGTTTTGTATTTCTTACCTAACCTAATGGAATCTATATTGCATAAAATTGATTCTTGACTATTGTTCCCAAAGCTAAGTTTCTTAATCTCTTACATTTGATTTCCTAAATTAGGATTTAGCTGTATACTTCACCATTTTAAATTGGTATAAATTCAATATAGATTTTGTTACATTTATTTTAAAACCTAGATTATATTAAGAAACTTCTATTTTACTTTCCATTTTGGTGAGCATGTCAAATATTACGCCCAATAGGGCTTGGGTTTAAGGATGAAACTAAAATTATTTTAGAACATTTTTCACTTGAAAAAAATCAAAATTTATCATTCATTTTTATACTTCCAAAGTTTTGGCTAATTTTAGCTCCATACTCTTATTATAACTTGATTATGGTTTATAAATTGCATAGTAACATACATGTTTTATCACATCCTCCCATCATAGGATAATATACCCTAATAGCTTATTTAGGTCTTATTCCATAACTAATATATATGAACATATATATTTCTTTTACCATTTCCTATATTTTGTTACACATCACCTTTAAATCATTCACACTTTAATAATATTTTAAGGATTGGATAAATATATCCTCTCAACGGAGATATTTCTTTACGATGAATTTTATCTCTCCTTCTTTGAGTTTATTATTGCTCATCCTTTCTTTTTGGAGACTCTTCACTTGTTGATGATTACAATATTGATGATCATACAATAATTTATGTATTACCATATGATAGTAATATATTTAATCTTATTTTTATGTTGGAGTAGTTTAGATCTAAATACAAATCAAAATAGCCTCCATAAATCAATTAATAGCACAATATGTCAAATATCTATCATAAAAGTGAATAAAAAAAATACAATGGGATCTACCATATAAAGGTAAGGATGAGATAATGAGAGGGTGTAGGATTCTAACCACCTTGCATATGCATAGTACAAGTGTATCTAATGTGTCATGTGCACATGATATAAGTGTCTCTAAAGGTGCATATTTTTTCCATCCTTATTAGGTGGCACAAAAAGAGAAAGGGTCCTAAGTTTAGACTTAACAAGTGTGAGTAAGGTTCTATTAAATAGGTTAAAATATAACTAGCTATATAATATCATTATTTACACTAACACACCCCTTAAGTGCAACTTAGGGAGAATAAAAAATAAAGATGGTTCTCAACTACAAGGCTATTTTATATTCACATATACAAATTTTTTTTTTTACTGTAATAAAAGAAAAAGTTTCCTTTTTCTTACTTGATCTAATAATTGACATAAAAAACTAAACTAATGGTGTCTTGGAGTGGTGTTGTAATGTATTGTACACATTCACACTATTCTAGGACCTTTGTTTAACCTAATCATGCCTTAATTGGTACTTTGCAAGGGTGTTGTGAAGTGTTGTAACACACTTTCACACTTTTCTAGGACTTATTTGCTTAATTAAACCTTATGGGCCCCTTTCAAATAAAATAAGCATAATTTTTACCTTGTTTAAGTGTTGTAAAGTTTTTTAAAGCACTTTCACATTTATCTAGATATTCTTAATTCATTGTGGTTAAGTGAAGTTATTAACCCCCTTTTTAGGCTTTAATTTTGACACCTCTTGAGGATCTCTCCTAACAATTATAAATTAAACATCAAATTATTTCATTGGGTAAAATTTGGTCTTGGTAAGTTGAGCCAGAACCCATTTTCCCTTGATGGCAAATGGGTCCTCCCTTAACAGGACCCCCCTTTCTCAGTTGATTTGGAATGGGTTTTTGGCCTTCTTTCAACCACCCGAAGCTCAGACCTGGAAAATTAGCCAGGACCCATTCACCTTTTATGGCGAATGGGTCCTCCCTTAATGAGACCCTAATTTTCGAATTTCATTCTAGCGGGAATTCAATTATGTTTCTTTCTAGATTTGGTGTCAGCCTTAGTTCTTTGAATTTTGAGGTTAATCTCCTAATTTAGTATAAATAAGGGATTAATTCACATTGTTTCTCCTAGAAATTTTGTGTGACTTCATGAGATCAAAAGAAAGAGCATTAGAGCACTTCAAGAGCATTCATAAGGCATTTCAAGGAAGATTTCAAAAGCTTGTTATAGCAATTCAAGATCATATCATCATGTCAAGGGTTTAATACATTCATGTGTATTAAGCTAAGAAGTTAATGTTGCATTGAGGATTCATTTACAAGCATCATCCTACATCCAAGATTTACATTCTTCATGGTAGCTCCATGATTTTTTGCAAATTTGTTTCACTAGAAAAAATCCAAGGTGACATCATTTACATTATTGCACTTTCATGCTTCAATTTCTTCATTTCATCATTTGGTTTAATTACCTACAAGGGGTTTGACTGAGGGAAACCCTCATTCACTTAAAAATAAATATTTTTTTCTTTCCCTTGAGTGTGTGATTGCAGATTTACAGGTTGAAGATCAAGTTGAGCAAGATTTGGAACAAAGTTGTCAAGGTTGCAAAGTTGCAAAAGTTATAATTCAAAGTGCAAGATCACAAAAAGAGCTCTATAGAATTAACTACAGGCTTGCTAAACTTGAGAAGTAGAGTTTCAAGAGTGCATACATCAAGGTACAAGATCCTAAAATTAGTTTTCTAAAACCCTAAAAGGACCCATTCACCCCTGAAGGCGAATGAGTCCTCCATAGCTCAAAAACAACTTTCTAGCCAAGTACACAACTTTTTATGCTCTAAAAACTTCCCTCATAGTTGCTATAATAGTTAGGTTGCATTTTTGGTTGTTATTAGGATCCTATTTTGCATAATTTGAGGTGTTTAGGGCCTTGAAAAATAAGTGATCCATCTCTTTTTCCCACAGATTAGGGTGGATCCTATTTTCACCCTATATATTATTTGGTGAACCCAACATTTTCAATATTGCAATATTCCAATTTTTGGAGTCTCTCAATGCATATTAAGTGAAAACCTTGCATTCATTGCATTTAGATTTGCATTCAATTAGGGTTTCTTCTTTTGCATTGAAATATTGCATATCTTATAGGGTTTAGATTTGCATTGTTTTGCACTTCCTAAATTTGAAAATTACAAAAAAAAATCAGTCATTTAAATCTCATTTAATTGCATTTGAATTTTTTTTTAAAAATGCATTTCAACCTAGGTCTTGCATTTCATCTTTCTATTGCATTTTTGTATTGAATTTGTAGAAAAATTGAAGCTACATTTCACTATCTACAACCTGGAACTAAAAGATATATCTGAGAACTTGCAAATCATTAAAAAAATAGTTTAAAAAGACCTAACCAAGACCTATTCACCTTTACTGGTGAATAAGTCTTTGATCAAGTCTGATCTGTACCTTTTGGCATATGAAAAAGGCATTAAAATTAACTTTGAATTCCACAGAAAAATCCTAGAAAGACTTAACCAGGACCCATTCACCCTTACTAGCTAATGAGTCCCTATTAGCCATAGGTCTACAATTTCAAGACATTAAAATCTCAAGTTTTAGCTTCTGTTTGGTGCTATTATCTTGCTATTTTAGTTTCCTACATTTTTGTTTCATCAATTTCATTGCATTTAGCTTAAATTGATTCATTTTAGCACATTGTTAAACGTTCAAAATTGCATCAAAATATTTCATTTTCAGTTTATTGCATTGTGTGGAATCTGAAAATTGCACTTCATGCTAGATCATCTCATTGCATTAATTTCAAAAAATATTAGTATCCATCCTTTCCAAATTTTCAATGAAAAAGTTCATCAATAAGCATGTTAGTCATTCATTCAATATATTTCCTAGTTATGAGAGTCTCTTAGTACAAGAAAGTGAAAATGTTAATACTTTCCTTAAACCTACAACCCCTCTTATCTCTCCTAGTTGTGGGAATGATGTGATAGAAGAAGATGAAAACATGGACATTCATGATGATCATAGTTGTTCTTCTCCCGATACCTCTCCTTTTAGTGATGAAGGTATCTTGGTGAAAGAAGATACAATCATTAAGAGTCTTGATTTCCCCTTTCCTCCTCCCACTTGGAAATATATTATGACACAATATGGTGAGATCATTCACACTACTTTACCTAGTCTCCATTCATCTCCCAAAACCTCCCCTATTTGTGAGAGTTCTTTAGTGAAAGAGGATACAATCATGAATTATGATGGAAACCACATTTATGAGGAGGATATGTTGGTGTTAAGAGATACAATGATTGAGAGCTATCTCAATCCTACCTCTCCTACTTAGCAAGACATTATAGGACATGGGGATGTAGTTGTAGATAACCATGACAATCAAATTTTTTCTTCTCCTAATATCTCTTTTAGATGCGAAGAAGGTAGTTTGGTGTTAGAAGATACACTTATTGACAGTCATGAGAATCCTTTTTCTCCCTTTCCTAGTACTCCTACCATTTGGAAAGATCTATTTTAACAAAAAACTCCAATCATTGGTGATCATGAAACTCATATTTGTTCTTCTCTTGAGGCCTCCCCTATTTGTGATGAAGCTACTTTACAAAATATAATCATTGAATTTGATGAGCCACTTGAAACCTATCCCACTAGGGTAGATATCATGACACAAGAGAATTAGACCTTATAAAACAAGGATGAAATCATGGTAAATCACAATAATAAAATTTTGGGGTATGTGAAGCATCATCATGGAAAAAATAGGCCCTTAAGTGGCAAAAAATTCAAAAAATTAGAGTTAGGTAACTTGACGTAAAAATTTGAATAAGTTATCTATGTTATTTCAAAAATATGTAAGAATAAAATCTATAGAAAATTGAATGTAGTTTATAAACTACTAGATTTATTTAAAAAAATAAAAAATATATTTGGTGAAAATTTGAAATTTCAATGCAGTAGTACTTAAATTTTAGGGAAAAAATAAGAAGTAGGTGTCTGTCTAACCACCCTAACCACAATAAAATGATAATATTTTCTTATAAGAAATTAGATATAAGTAGATGACTCGTGTCCAGATGTGATGCATATTTTTTTGTAGTTTTTTTCTAAGTAAATAATTAATTATGATTTTTTTATTACAACTTTTAAAAAATATAAAAACTCGTATGTCTGACCACCTTAGCTTGGTCAAAACTTCATGAAATTCAATTTTTATTTTTTTAATCCTATAGTATGTGAAGCATAGAATGTGATGCATGTTTCGGATTCAAAAAATGTGATACCGTTTGAACTTGCTATAGAGGTTTTTCAATCAACCTATCAATCAGGACTTCAGTTGTAATTCAAATAGAAAATGAATAATAATTATTTATTAAATTCAAAGTAAAGCATAATTTATATTGGTGGAAATATGAGAACTCCTTTAAAAACCCTTTTCATTTCATCAATTTTGGGTTAAAAAAAAGTCGTTAGCCACATACCCTACACATACCCATCATATCGCCAATTTTTGGCCCATCATGATCCTGCACATACCCTTGGCCTTCTCCTTATATCTCTCCTTCTTTATGAAAAGGATACTTTTATGTTAGAATATCCAATTGAAGAGAATTGTGAGAGTCTTATTTTCCTCTCTTCCCCTAGGAAAAGTATTATTGAACAAGAGAATTTCATTGTTGATGAGAAAGAAAATCCAACCATTGATCACTCCCTTACCGGTGATGAATACATTTTAGAAGAACCAAACAATGAATGTTATGAACATCTAGTTTGTTGCTCTCTTAAAATTATCCTACTAGGGAGGATATCATGATGTAAGAAAATGAGAACATTGACACATTTCTTTCAAGCAATAGTGATGTGACCTCCTTAGATGAAGATGATGAAGTTGCATTAGACTCCCCTTCACTAAGAGATCATGAAAATAAGGAAAAATGTGTTGAGGTTATGAACATTAGAACTCCTTCGAGTCCACTAATTATTGAACCACCTAAGCCTCAACTTATAATTTATCCACCCTCACAAAAACCACAAGTTCAAAATCAACCCAAGCTTATCTTAGGACCACCTAAAAGGAAACTCGATGATGATAATGTTTTGTAACAACCAAGTTACAATGGCATTGCTCACATATATAACTAGGTGTATACAATCAAGACTGATCCTAAACCTCAAAGTTGTTTGCATGTCAAGAAAGAAAAATAAAATATTATTGAAGAGGTCACAAAATTATTGGAAGATTCTTCAAGTTCCTTTGATTTTATAGTTACATGCATGGGTGAGTACAAGATCATAACAAAAGAGTATACAAAGGGAAAATAAAAAAGTGGTAATGTCAATAAAAAATTCAAAAGAATCCACTTCAACCACTTTAGAAGAAAATACAACATACAAGACAAAATTTGATGAAGTTGACTATAAACAACCACCGAATCCTAAATAAGTGAAAAATATTTACGGAAGAGGTTATGAACTTATGAGACAACTTTGGTATAGTGGAAAAGGATGTGGTGCTAGAGAACAAGGTATTTGTGTCCCTATCAAGCCTAACACACAAGAAACAACCCGTGGTCTTGGTTATTGTCCTTTGATAGAAATCAAACCACCAAAAAAACCTTCACTTCATATCAACAACCTTACAAAATATTCCTCCAAGGAAAGTTTAACTTTGGTGCATCCTAAACTGATAGATATTACATGTGGGAAGGGTATGTGCAGGATCATCATGGAAAAAACAGGCCCTTAAGTGGCAAAAATTTAGAAAAATTCAGAAAAATTTGAATAAGTTATCAATATTATTTCAAAAATATGTAAGAATAGAATCTATAGGAAATTGAATGTAGTTTCTAAACTACTTGGTTTATTTTAAAAAATAAAAATCTATTTGGTGAAAATTTGAAATTTCAATTTAGGTACTTAAATTTCCGGGAGAAAATAAGAAGTAGGTGTCATTCGACCACCCTAACCACAATAAAATGATAATATTTTTATATAATACTTTTAGATATAAAGTAGAGGACTCATGTCCAAATGTGATGCATATTTTTTGTAATTTTTTCCAAGTAAATAATTAATTATGAATTTTTTATTACAACTTTTAAAAATATAAAAACTCGTCTATCTAACCACCTTAACTTGGTCAAACTTCATGGAATTATTTTTTTTTTTAATACTATAGTATGAAAATCATAGAATGTGATGCATGTTTTGGATTCAAAAATGTGATACCTGGTTTGAAAGCTATAGATTTTTTCAATCCTACCTATCAATCGATTTTAGTCATAATTCAAATAGAAAATGAATAATAATTATTTATTAAATTCAAAGTAAAGCATAATTTATATTGGTGGAAAGCTGAGAATCTCCTTTAAAAACCCTTTTCGTTTCATCAATTTTGGGTAAAAAAAAAGTCGCCAGCCACATACCCTACAAATACCCATCATATCGCCACTTTTTGGCCCATGATGATCCTGCACATACCCGAAACATTTCATTAGATAGACATCAAGTTGATACTTTGTTTACTCATCATAATTAATAACAATAGTTGCTACTCCTTGCCATGTAATAGTTGTAGGATCATAGGATACTCACTATTGCATGTTTCACATTCATTGCAAATCATTTCCTTATTGCAAGGAGCAACATACCATCATCCATTTTAGGCTCATCCTTGTCTTGCACTAAGTGGGAGAAAGGGATTAGGTAGCCTTCTCTTCGTATGCAATTTTTTGATTATATCGGTTGGCTAGTTGACTGCCTTCCATGTATATGTAAGATCAAGCTTGGGATGTGGACGACATGCCCTAAGTTGGCTCTCATGTGACATACTTTTCTTTCTAGGTTTAGCATTGTGTTGGTGTTTTTCCTAGTACACCTAAGGAATCTCTAAAGAGTAGTCAACTCCTATGTTCAAGACCCTTAAAAGTGAATGGCCAACTGAGAAGACTCAGTCGAAGACTGCAATCTTCTATACTTTAGGCTCTGTGGGACCTAGGAGGGTGTTCCTTTTAGCATTTTATTTGACTACCTCAAAAAATGACATAGAAAATCACATATCAATTCCTATAAGGGGTAAACAACATAATTCACTCAAAGGTTGGATAGTCTTCAAGTAAATATCCATCAATTTACCAAGAACAAGGAAGATATCTCACATACATGCTTCATTGTAGATAAATTTTAAAAGATTTGTATTCTAACCCTGATTCAACGACCTAATACATTATTATCACTCAAAATACCAATAACAAGATGAATACACTAGTGTCTTCATCAACTGGGCAATGGAGTCATGCATATTACAACCTGTGATGCAAAAATTATTTAAATCTAATAATTATGGACTATTTCCATAAGGGCTTGTATTATGGAAACTCTTTGCACATAATTCATCACTTCTTACCAAATTCTTAGTAAATCATTACAAGTTCATGACCTCACCTAAACATTTAGTTGATTCATTGAACCAAGGAAAAAATGAAGGCATGCATTCAAATGAAGCATTCGAAGATGAACCAAATATACATGATATTATATTCAAAACTTGCAAAATGGTTTATAGAGAAGAGTAGATGAACTATGTATGGAACTTATTTTTTATATCAGTAATTTATACATAACTATTTAAGATTTTCATTTGCAAAGTTCAAAACTGAAGAAAATTCTACTATCCTATTTTCTGCTATTCTTCTATTTTCTACCCCTTTTCACATATTAGACCTGAAGACTCAAAAAGTTAGAACCCCTACAAACGAGCCCTAAATTCCCTTTTATAGAACAAGGGAACCAATAAGCTTCTGACTCAAAATGCAGTTACATTAAAAAATTTCATTTCGCACCAAATTTCAACTACATTTCAAAATTCCCCATGTGATGATTCTATTGAAACGGGGACACCATGCTTGCAACAGTCACCATGAGGAGGAATAAAGTACCACCAAAATTTCCTTGACCACCAAGTAAGTAGAAAAACTGACATCCATACTACCACGAGGGCACACAATCAACATCCAACACCCCAAAAAGCAACTATGCATGCAAAAAGAAAAGAACTGCCAAAGAAATTATCAATCATCACAAAAATTTCATTTCACCACAACCTTTTTCATCAACCAGAAGACCTTTCACCAGCAACACACACACCATGATACACACACCCACGTTGTGTCATAACAAGGGTTGGAGATGAAACCTCAATCTCTTCCTCATCCTTGTCTCATTTAAGCACAACCTCATCACGCTCGCTAGGAGTCCTAACCACTAAGGGCAGAATAGACAACACCTTAGATCTAGGAGATGGAGCTTGAACTAGGGTCTCGAGATATTGATGGTAGCTAGAATCCATCTCCATTTTGGTTTTCGATGAACTCTCCATGATGTTAATGGGAAAAAAATTTCACCCAAAGGAGCCATGACCATATTGAATTTTCCATTGAACCCCACTAGAGGGCCCAACAGATTAATTTCCTCTTGCTCCTACCACTTTCGAGCTTGTGGCTTGGCCCTTCAATCGATAGCTGCATCTAGTAGCAATAGGTACAAATCCCTTTCCCCATGTATCCTCCCGAACACATTTTCTTCACTCTGAATCTTCATCGTGGGACCTCTATGAATTGAGCTGAGAAGACCTCCGTACTAGAATTGATGAAGCACCAGGCTTGCTCATCTTGCTACTAGAAAATTTACACTCGTAACCCTGTCTTTCTGCACAAACTCACAGACTTGACAACTAATTGCTATGGTGAAAATAACAACTCACCACTTCTATTTATTAAAGAAAGTGATGATGACAATCATCAATGTTCAATGAAGAACACAAGCACAAACTAGATAGTTTGTTGGCATGCATATTGTCACCATTTAATTCCCAAATGCATGTAAATATACATATCCTACTTCATGATTTCCAAAAATTAAGATTCCACACACACAAAGATCAATTTGATTGCACCTGCAGAGAGTAGATCATTAATTCCCAATGGTCGCAGAATGAAATGACTACAATGTGCTAGTTTATCAACTTTGAATGTCAACCATTGATCTCACGATGAGATGGCGGATCAAACGGATCACTTTGGGCTAACCGGGTTTGAAATCCAACAGTGCTTTGTTGATTTTTCTTCGTCCAATGGCATTAACCCAACTCAGATGACAATTCATCTGTTAGCAAGATTCATCCATCTCTCGAACACAATGGATTGATCCACATGTTAGGATCTCATTGATCTCATGACTTTTAATGATCCTTCATATTTTTCTAGCGAGCCAGCAGGGAACGGTGCATATCATTCCCATCATTCAATATTATTTGTCAGTTCATAACCATGGGCAATGAGCTGGATAATGGAAGGTGGGTCCTACGTCTATATGAGGACACATGTCTTCATCTCATCATTCTCGAATTGCATAATAGGTCAGCAATTTTCATCCACGAGCTAGCGAGGTATGGTCAAGATCTCTCCCCACAGTCTTGAATCACTAAAGCTACATACACGGAAAGGTTAGCATTAAATAAGGGGCCAATATTAGGCCGATGGTGATTTGACCCTCGTAAATGGATGATTTAAGCCTAAGTCCTTTTAGAGAATAATTTAACACCCAAGTTTAGGGCACTGCTAAAATCGATGATTGAATGAGTGACCAGTGCTCTTAACCAAAGGGGCCAGTGGGAAAATGCATACAATGGCTCAAGTGATGACTTAAGGAATAGGACACCAACAGGATAGGTCAACACAAAAATAGAACTGAGGGTTTTTCAAAGACAAAACCTTGTCCAAGTCATGAAAATGAGGGTTTAATTTGCAGACCATATCCATGGGATCCCTAGAGATTACAAAAGCTTTGGAGCCTCCATCAGTGGCTCATGCTCAGGGATGTATACCCCTAGTGGGTATATTGAGAATCTAGATCTCAGGTTGAAGTAGACCAAGGTAGAAGAGCAAAACCCAAGAGCTTGCCTAGACAAGGCAAGCTGACACAACAGAAAGAAAACACACCAGACCAGCCTATATACACTACTTACAAAATATACAATGCAATTCACTTCCAAGGCAAGCCACTTTAAAACATTTGGCTTCAATCCATAAACTGGAGGCCCCTAGCCCCCAAAATTCAAGAACAATTCTTTCCTCTATCAAACACTTTGGCCTATTTTACTAGCAATGGGTCCACATGAACATTATGCAATTTTGGGCTACTAGCTCCATCATAATCAACTCTGCCTATGAAATTTGATGTAACATTGCCACACTTATCCTTCTCCATCATAGGTTTATCAAACTGAACTGGGAAGATGAAACCCTCATACCCCACACTGTCATGAAGTGTAAAATCACATTCCACTTGCTCATTAAATTTGAAAACCTCATAGACACTATGGCTTATATTTGGCCAATATTTGATAAGATCATGGAATAGAAAAACATTGTAAGGAATATCCTCAATATGTTTGTCACAAGTTTTATCTTCATGAGATGAAATAAGTTCCATGATAAGGTCCATAAGATAGGGAGCATCTGTAAAAAACTCCATTGCAGCTTCATACTGACTTACATCATTCCCCTGGTTATCTATTCCTTTGAACTGCTCCTCATGTGGATGAAATAATCCCGCAATACCAACATATTTTGTAGAATCATCAAATAATTCATAACCCTCAACATAAAATATTGTTGTCTGAGCATCCATGCCTTTATCCTAATTCACCTCTTGGTCTCCTAAAAGTGGACTTATTTTTTATATCAAGGAAAATATCATCATGTGGAACATGAGTAGCTGACATGTCAATTATCTTTTCAAGTACACAGTCAGTCACCATAGGAAATTTAGCACAATCATCTACGTCCTTTTTGGCAGCCATACTATATTCAAAGTTTCCATCATAGTCTTGAGCTTCTTCATCATGTGAACCATTGTCACATTTGGAGGTCAACAAGTCTAAGGCATTTTATTGATACTTATCAAGTAAAATTTGCTGAATCACATGTTGGTGAACCAATTCACTAGTGTTTGTGTCTCCACATCCTCCATTTAGCTAGGGAACAAGCAAGTTAGGGGTGACATATTCAAAGGAAAAGTTACCAACCTTAATATCACCTTGATTTTTGTTTGTACCATCCATGAGACATCCACTAGTAGTACTTGCTAAAGAATCATCAAAATTATTTTCAAAAAGAGGATTGCTTCTATACTAATAGGAAGTATCATGTATAACCTCATTGTCCAATGTAGGTTCATCAAATAAAGGATTTTTCCATACCTTCATGATAGATGTAGGTACCTCATCTTCCTCATTGTCAGGATTCTAACAATTATGATCATTAGTGTATTCAAATGCAATGTAATCACTTGAAGAACAAAGAGAAACATTTTCAACATCATTTTCATTATTTATATGCACGATAATTGACCCACATTCAGATAATTCTTCACATGAAGAGTACTACTCATTGCCTAGGAAACACACACCCTCAAGGCTATTAACATATCCCTTACTAGAAGCAAGGGATTCCATCTCCACTTCATAAGAAGAATCATATTCAATTAAAGACTGTCCAAACTCGATCTCATCCCTTTGATTCTCCATTCGTGTCATATCATTAAAGCCAATTGTATTCCCATCACTGACTGGTGCATGATAAGTGTTGGCTAAATCAATTTGTGAGGTTTCATCATTTACCCCTTGTGTTTTCTCACAACTTATGACATCCCAAGGGAGATAATTAGGTACTACCTCCTTGTTTTCACACTCTGTCTCTTCATCTCCATCACTACTACATGCACCTACTTCTATGTTGCTTGTAAAATAACAACATTCAACAGTTAGCTTCTCAAACTTTGATGCTTCTCTTTGATCTGTCAATCCTAGTCTCTGATCCTCCTCACTATCACAACTATTTCCTACATTCTAGGAAACAACTAGGGGCATAGGTCCATGCTCAATTTCTTCAACAGTGTTTATCCAATCCACTACTTGATCAAGGCTATGAGGCTTTTGATTCTCAGACCACTAGCTTGATCCTGATATATAGGCTTCACAAAACAAATTGATGCACATTAAATCACTAGGCCTAGAACTGTTGGGTATCTCCATTAGAACATGCAAGAATCTCAAGAACAAGTCATATGGTGACTCATTTACATGTCTTTTCATTTCATACAACTTTCTAATAGAGAAAATCAAGTCAACCCTTCCCATCTTTGGTTGATTGATGCATGTTCATGTCCTGCATCTATTAGGAGTAATGTAGATGTAACATCTATAGGCTCCCTTTCTTGACAAACATTCCTACTCCCTGATTTTTTTGGTTCAATAGCATGGATACTATTAGAACTACTGCTAGCAATCGCAAGTCCTCTCATGATTGAGTATCTCAAATTGTTCTTGATGTTTGTAGCCTCTTGGTAAGCTTGTTGTAAGGTGGAAGGCTCTTTATCCCTCAACAAGAAGCTCATCTTACTATGAAATTCTCCCAAATACACAACCAAACACTCTACATCATTTGGTCTCATGTGCTCAGGGATTTCCTTATGACCTTGGAAAATCTAAGGTTGAAAGGAGGGACCAATAACTCCCTACCCCTAGAAATCTCCATGAATTTTTTCTTGCAACACTTGGGTTTATCCTTTCACCAAATTGGTCCATGAAGGCTGCCTTAAGTTCATTCCAACAATGAAGAAGCAGGCAGAAAAGAGAACCAAACTCTTGCATCTCCTTTTAGAGATTGAACAAATAGCTTCATAACCACATCTTTAGGGTCTATTTCATAATGACCCATCACATCAGCAAATTCTTGCACATGCCTACTTGTTGATTTTGACTTTTCACCACTGAATCTTGGTATTTTGTCCCTAACCCTAGGTGGTAGCATATTTGGGTAACCATAGATATTGTCAAAGCTAATAGCCTTGTACCTATCAATACTGAAATTTCCTTGGTGAGACAATGATTGTTCACCTTCCATGCCTTTTTCCATATTTATAGTAGATGATGTGAACTAATAACCCGTCCTCAATTCTTGAAAAGGAATTTGGAATATACCTAGCAAACATACAATATTATCCCAATTCCTTTCACAAAATATGATCCTAATCCTTCAACATATGTACTCCTTACAAATGCTACCTAAGATCTAGCAATTTAACATGCTTCTTCTAGCATGATACAAGAATTTAACTTGTACACAAAAGCATGCTAAAATATTACTACCATTCCCTCATCTAGTGCTAATTCACTCACTAGGGAATCATTTAAATCTCAAGTATGGGAAATTTATCTTGATTTATCAATAATACACTCAAGTTTCTTCAAATTCTAGGAAAATACCTGGTAATTTGTAGCAGATGACTACCCTTTGTCATTTAAATTATAGATCTGATCAATTGATATATGCTTTAATAGGTCCTTTGAGTTAGAGTCACTGCCTCTTTCTAGAGGATTGAACTTCAAGTGATATGAAGTTTCTTTACAAGTAGTACATGTTATGGGCTATCTTCCACAATAGAGTCACATTTGGATCCTTCAATCTTTGTTGCATTCAAAATATTTGCCAGTTCTATAATTTGTTGTTATCCAATCAAGATGTTCAGGTTCACTTAACCCTTTGACTCTGCATTTTATATCTGTGTTTGGAGAATGAGAATATCCCCAACAGAGTTTCCATTTTGTTGGTGTTTTTCCCAATACACCTAAGGAATCTCTAAACATTATACAACTCCTATGTTCAAGACCCTTAAATTAAATGGCCAACTGACAAGATCTAGTTGAAGACTACAATCTTCTACACTTCATGCTCTGTGGGACCTAGGAGGGTGTTCCTTTTAGCATTTTATTTGACTACCTAAATAAATGACATAGAAAATCATAGATC